>JAJQWJ010000002.1:0-676866 GCA_023637945.1 Phaethornis superciliosus | reverse complement strand
TAGGGGATGGGGGTGGGATTGGGGTAGAGGTGGGATTGGGGATGGGATTAGGGATGGGTTAGGGTTAGGGTTAGGGATGGGTTAGGGATGGGGGTGGGATTGGGGTGAAGGTGGGATTGGGATGGGATTGGGGATGGGAGTGGGATTAGGGATGGAGGTGGGATTAGGGTGGAGGTGGGATTAGGGTGGAGGTGGGATTAGGGATGGGGGTGGGATGGACACAAAGGACGGAGGTGGGATTGGGGATGGAGGAAAGCACTGGACTGGCCATGAGGGATGGGAGTGGGATGGAGATGGAGGGTGGTGGGATGGAACAGGATGGAATGGGAAGGTGGTGGGATGGAACAGGAGGGTGATGGGATGGAATGGGAAGGTGGTGGTCCCAGAATGAGAGAACTTCCTTGGCTGGAAAAGCTTTTCCAACTCCCGGAGTCCCAACTCTTAACCCCACCCTGAGGAGCCCTTAATTAAATCATGTCCCCAAGTGTCACCTCTGGAGACTCCTGAATGCTTCCTGGTGGGAGGGACACGGATCAGGGGTGGGATGGACATGGATTGGGGGTGGGATGGACATGGATTGGGGGTGGGATGGACATGGATTGGGGGTGGGATGGACATGGATTAGGTTAGTAACTGTCTGGAGGGCCGGGCCCAGAGAGTGGTGCTGAACGGTGCTGATCCAGTTGGTGTCCGGTCACCAGTGGTGTCCCCCAGGGATCAGTGCTGGGCCCAGTTCTGTTTAATATCTTTATTGATGATCTAGATGAAGGGATTGAGTCCATCATCAGCAAATTCCCAGGTGACACTGAGCTGGGGGGAGTGTGGATGAGCTGGAAGGCAGGAGGGCTCTGCAGAGGGACCTGGACAGACTGGAGAGTTGGGATGATCCCAATGGGATGAGGTTCAACACAACAACCCCATGGGCAGCTCCAGGCTGGGCACAGAGTGGCAGAAAGGGACCTGGATTGGAGTCTGGATTGCCAGGAAGCTGAACAGGAGCCAGCAGTGTGCCCAGGTGGCCAAGAAGGCCAATGGCATCCTGGCCTGGCTCAGGAACAGCGTGGCCAGCAGGTCCAGGGAAAGGATTCTCAGCCCCTCCCTGGCTTTCAGCAGCTTTCCCTGGACACCCAGGAGCAGCAGAGCCCAGGGATGGAACTTCCATGGAATAGGCTTGATGATTCCCAAACATCTCTGTCCTGCAGAGGACAAGGAGGCTCAGCAGAGGAGAATGATGAGAATCAAATCCCCTCTGTCCTTCCACACCTCCAGTCCTGGGTCCAGTTCTGGGCCCCTCAGGTCAGGAAGGAGATTGAGGTGCTGGAGCAGGTCCAGAGAAGAGTAACAAAGGGATTCCAGGATAATTCCTGTGAGGAGAGGCTGAGGGAGCTGGGGGTGTTCAGCCTGGAGAAGAGGAGGCTCAGGGGAGACCTCATCACTCTCTACAACTCCCTGAAAGGAGGCTGGAGCCAGGGGGGGGTTGGGCTCTGCTCCCAGGCAACTTTCAACAAGACAAGAGGGCATGGACTTAAGTTGTGCCAGGGGAGGTTTAGGTTGGATATTAGGAAGAATTTCTTTACAGAGAGGGTGATCAGCCATTGGAATGGGCTGCCCAGGGAAGCAGTGGATTCTCCATCCCTGGAGATATTTAACAAGAGCCTGGATGTGGCACTGAGTGCCATGGGCTGGGAACCACGGGGGGAGTGGATCAAGGGTTGGACTTGATGAGCTCTGAGGTCCCTTCCAACCCAGCTGAGTCTGTGAGTCTGGGACTGGGGGGGCCATGGAGGTGGGGGTGGCCATGGAGGACGGGGACAGGAATGAGCTGGGGGCTCCTGGGGACATCGGGGCTGTGACTCCACTCCAGGGGCCCTGGGGGGGGGGTGGGTTGTGGAATTCCCCCCCCTGCCAGTACCCCCAGTTCCATTCCCATGTCCTGGTCCCTCTCCCAGTGCCACGGTGATGGCCCCAGATCTCCTCAGCATCCCTGTCCCCTGGTGGTCCCCAAGGGGCTCCTGTGGTGGCATCACCAATGCACCCCCCATCCTCAGCCACCACCCCAAGGCCCCAACCGTGTCCCTCCCCCCCCCCCCGGCACCTCCAGGAGATGGAACGAGGGCCATCTGGAGGTGGTGACACTCAGGTGACATTGGGGACACCTGGGAAATGCCCGGTCTGGATGGGGAGGGCAGCAGGAACCATCACCCCGGGGGCTCTGGGGGTGTCCCCAGGGATTGCTCCACACGGACACCAAAGCTTCCCATGGGCTGAGCACAGGGAACCAGGGTGGAGCTGGAAGTGAGAGGTGGGAAAGGTTCTGGAGAGGTTGGGTCCATGGGGAGAGGTTCTGCAGGGGGTTCTGGACAGTTTGGGTCCATGGGGTGAGGTTCTGCAGGGTTCTGGAGAGGTTGGGTCCATGGGGGGAGGTTCTGCAGGGGGTTCTGGAGAGGTTGGGTCCATGGGGAGAGGTTCTGCAGGGGGTTCTGGAGAGGTTGGGTCCATGGGGGGAGGTTCTGCAGGGGGTTCTGGAGAGGTTGGGTCCATGGGGGGAGGTTCTGCAGGGGGTTCTGGAGAGGTTGGGTCCATGGGGTGAGGTTCTGCAGGGGGTTCTGGAGAGGTTGGGTCCATGGGGGGAGGTTCTGCAGGGGGTTCTGGAGAGGTTGGGTCCATGGGGGGAGGTTCTGCAGGGGGTTCTGGACACCCCAGCCCAGGTTTTGGTGCTGAGGGGACGGGGGGGACACGGAGCGAGCTCCACGTGGGGCCCTGACCCCACCCACACCACGGCCTCCGGGGAGCATTTGGGGGGGGGGGGGTCCAGAGCTCTGCATGGACACCCCAACATGGACACCCCAACATGGACACCCCAACAGGGACACCCCAAATGCACACCCCAACATGGACACCCCAACATGGACACCCCAACATGGACACCCCAACAGGGACACCCCAAATGCACACCCCAACATGGACACCCCAATGGACACCCCAACATGGACACCCCAAATGCACACCCCAATGGACACCCCAACAGGGACACCCCAACAGGGACACCCCAAATGCACACCCCAACATGGACACCCCAATGGACACCCCAACAGGGACACCCCAAATGCACACCCCAACATGGGACACCCCCACATGGACACCCTACATGGACACCCCAAAATGGACATTCCCAGGGGACATTCCCAGGTGGCCCTGCTGTCTCCGTGTCCTTTGTCCCGGCGTCACTCGGTGTTCCCAGGTGTCCCCTCCGGCGCTGTCCCAGGGAGAGGTGAGCCAGGTCAGGCACTGGGATCTGGGATCAGGCACTGGAATCAGGGATCTGGGATCTCTCCTGGGACCTCTCCTGGGATCAGGCACTGGGATCTCTCCTGGGATCTGGGATCAGGCACTGGGATCCAGCACCCGATCCCAAATCAGCCATTGGGATCTGGCACTGGATCCAGGATCAGGTCCTGGGATCAGGGTCCAACAAAAGATCCAGCACTGGGATCGATCCAGCACCACTGCTCAACCCAATCCAGTTTATATTTATATTATTTATATTTATATTTATATTTATATTTATATTTATATTTATATTTATATTTATATTTATATGCAATATTGAAGGTGTATTTCTATTTGTATCTGTAGTGCAGGGCTCTCCCTCTGCCATTCCCATTCCCATTCCCATTCCCCTGCCCTCTCCTCTGCTCCTCTCCCCTCCCAGTTCAATTCCAGTTCAGTTTCTGGTTCCTTCCCCCCCTCCCAGCTCGGGGGCTGCAGCCAGACCCCCAACCCACCCCAAAACCCCTGGAACCAAAGGAACAACAGGGAAAGGCAACACAGAGAGAAAAATAAAATCAAATCAATCAAAATGAAATTTAAAAAGGGATAAAAATGAAATAAAGAAAAAGCAAACACAATAAAATAAAACAAAAAAATTCAAATAAATTTTAAATCAAACAAGTAAAACCCCAACCAACCCCAAACCCCAAAGCAACATAAAAGGACCCAAAGAGAAGGGGAAGGTGGGGGGGGGGCCCCGATGGGCGCAGGAAGCAGAGAGCACCCCAGGATCCGACCCCGCCGGCGCCAGAGCCACAAAACTTTTATTTCTCTTCTTAAACCCCCCCGGGGGGGACAGGAGGGGAGGGGACAACCCTGAACACCCCCCCTGAACCTCCCACCCCGGAGCATCCCGGGAGGAGCAGCCCATGGAGAACGTCCTGGAGACACGGGGGGAAGCTGGGAGCTCCAGCTCCATCCAACCGGGCTGGGGAGGAACCACCAGGATCCCCATGGAACCACCAGGATCCCCATGGAAACACCAGGATCCCCATGGAATCACCAGGATCCCCATGGAAACACCAGGATCCCTATGGAATCACCAGGATCCCTATGGAACCACCAGGATCCCCATGGAATCACCAAGATCCCTACGGAACCACCAGGATCCCCATGGAGACACCAGAATCTCCATGGAACCACCTTGATCTCCAAGGAACCACCAGGATCTCCAAGGAACCAACCACCAGGATCTCCATGGAGCCACCAGGATTCCTATGGAACCACCAGGATCCCCATGGAACCAACCACCAGGATCTCCAAGGAACCACCCCATGGAACCACCAGGATTTCCATGGAACCACCAAGATCTCCATGCACACCCAAACCTTGGTGGGGAAGACCCACCAGGATCTCCATGGAACCACCAGAATCTCCATGGAACCACCAGGATTCCTATGGAACCACCAGGATCCCTATGGAACCACCAGAATCTCCATGGAACCACCAGGATTCCTATGGAACCACCAGGATCTCCATGGAACCAACCACCAGGATTTCCAAGGACCCACCAGGATCTCCATGGAACCACCAGGATCTCCATGGAACCACCAGAATCTCCATCTCCATCCAACCTTGGTGGGGAGGAACCACCAGGATCTCCATGCCAACCCAAGCCTTGGTGACGAGGAACCACCAGGATTCCATGCCCATCCACACCCTGGTGGTGAGGAGACACCAGGATCTCCATGGAACCACCCGGAACTCCAAGGAACCACCAAGATCTCCAAGGAACCACACGGATCTCCACAGAACCACCCAGAACTCCAAGGAACCACCAGGATTTCCAAGGAACCACCAAGGTCTCCATGGAACCACCAGGATCTCCATGGAACCACCCAGATCTCCACAGAACCACCTGGAACTCCAAGGAACCACCAGGATTTCCATGGAACCACCAGGCTCTCCAAGGAACCACCAAGATCTCCCCGGAACCACCCGGCTCTCCCTGCCCACGCCCGCCGTGGTGGTGAGGAGGGGGTGTCCCTGGCTCTGTGTCCCCCCCAGCCCTGTCACCTCCCCGAGGGCCACCAAAGGGCTCAGGGCTCCAGAACCAGCTCTGCAGACCCAGAATTCCCGAGGTGCCGGGGGGAGCAGGGGGGGTGCGGAGCCGTTCCGGGTCCGTGCCACGTGGGGAGCTTCTGCCCTTTCCTGCTTTGCCTTTGGGTTGGGTTTTTTGTTGTTGTTGTTGTTGTTGTTTTTCTCTTCTTCTCCTTTCACCCCACTCCCGGGGTGGCTTTAGGAGCCGGCGGGGTCCTTGGGCTTGGGGTGCTCAGTCCCTGCCAGGAGGGAGATGGTGGGGTCTTCCGAGTACTCCTCGCCGTCCGTGAAGTAGGGCCCCTCCCCCAGCTCGAAGAAGATGGGGAGGTCCCCGCTCCCCATGTCCACGGCGCTCGAGTCCACCAGGAAGAGGGGCTGGGCCGTGTAGTGAACCAACTGCTTCCCTGCAAGGAACCCGGGAATCCCAGAATCCTTCTGCTGGGAGAAGACCTTCAGCATCCAGCAAGAAGACCACCCGACCACCCATAACCCCACCCTACAACCCACTGACCCAACCCTACCACCCATAACCCCACCCCACCACCCATAACCCAACTCTACCAATCAAGAACCCAACCCTACCAACCAGTGACCCAACTCTGCCAACCAGAACCCAACCAACCATAACCTGACTCTACCAACCACAACCCAACTCTTCCACCCATAACCCAACCCTACCACCCACTGACCCAACCCTACCACTCATAACCCAACCCTAGCAATCAAGAACCCAACCCTACCACCCATAACCCAACTCTGCCAACCAGAACCCAACCAACCATAACCTGACTCTACCAACCACAACCCAACCGCACCACCCATAACCCAGCCCTACCACTCATAACCCCACCCTACTACCCATAACCTGACGCTTACCACCCATAACCCAACTCTTACCACCCATAACCCAACTCTTACCATCCATAACTCCACCCTACCACCCATAACCCAACCCCACCACCCACAACCCAACCCCACCACCCACAACCCAACCCAAACACCCACAACCCAACCCAAACACCCACAACCCAACCCCACCACCCACAACCCAACCCCACCACCCACAACCCAACCCAAACACCCACAACCCAACCCAAACACCCACAACCCAACCCAAACACCCACAACCCAACCCCACCACCCATAACCCCACCCTGCCACCCATAACCCAACCCAGCCCAGTGCAACCCAACTCCACCAGGTCCAGCCCTGAGCTCTACATTTCCCCCCACCAGGGATCAGAGACCCCCAGGGGGGGCCTGGAGGAACCTGGGCCAGCTGGAGATGTCCCCCAGGGCAGTGGGACTTGGGACCAGATGGGCTTTAAGGTCCCTTCCAACCCAAACCAGGCTGGGACTCAATGGTCTCCCAGTTCACTGCAGGAGGGTTGGACTGGGGGATGTGGAACGAGATGATCTAGGACTGGGTGATCTAGGTTGGAACTTGATGATCTTTAGGGTTCCTCCAACCCAACCACTGGGGGGTTTGTGGTGTCCCCGCTCTTTGCAGGAGGGTTGGACCAGGTGGTCAGGAAGGTCCTTTCCAACCCAAATAAATCTGGGATTCAGTGACCTCCTTCCTGACTGCAGGAGGGTTGGACTAAGTGATCTAGAATGAGATGATCTAGAACAATATGATCTAGAATGATGTGATCTAGAGCCAGATGATCTGTAAGGTGTCTCCAGCCCCAACCACTCTGGGATTTGATGGTGTCCCAGCTCTTTGGGGGTGGGTTGGACTGAACCATCCAGAAGGAGATGATCCAGGAGGAGACATGAGGTTGTCTCAGCCTCAATTCTTGTCCCCAAGTCCCAGCTGTCCCCCAGGTACCTGTGTCTGCCGTGCTGGCCTCTGTCTCTGCAGGTTTCTGCTGCTCCTGGGACGACAGAAGGTCCTGAATCTGCAGAAGAAACGTTGGGTTGCTCAACACAGGGGAAGTTTTATCCCAAGTGAAGCTGTGGTGGCCATCCTGCTCCACAGCCCTGTCCCACCAGGACGGGAAGGCTGAGATGGTGACAAAAGGGTCCAAAAAAAAAAAAAAAAAACAAAAAAAAACCCCAGGGAGCAATTGCTCTGCCCACCCGAGAAGCTCCCAAGGTCCAGAGGGAAGAGCTGCCAAGCTTGGAGCTGCTGTCCAAGGGTGCTGGGCTGGTTAATCCCACCAAAACCCTTCATGGGTTCCAGCAGAGAAGTCACCTCAGGGAGGATCTGAACACCTGCCCAGGGGCTTTTGGTGCTGTTTGCCACCAACCACCATTTGGTGAGGACAAAACCCAACAAAAACCCCTCCCGACATCATCCGGGAGCTCCAGAACCCCCCAGGTGACCTGGATCCAAACCCTGCTGGAGCTGAGAGCAGCCACAGCTCCCTGAGGAAACCCCACACCAGGGGATTGATTGATTGCTGAATTGTGGAATCTTCACCCCAAAACCCCCTCATCCCTTCTCCTGCTCTCCTCACCCAGCCCAAGACACAGGAAGAACCTCGAGGGAAGAGGAAAGTTGGTTCAACAAGAGGGCAGGGGTTGTCCCCCTGTGGGAGGCCCCACCTCAATCCTGGGGTCAGTTTTGGGTGAGAAAAGGGAAAAGGGGCATGGAGGGGCTGGGGGTGTCCAGAGAAGGGAGTGGAGGTGGGGAAGGGTCTGGAGCAGAAGGAGAAGGGTCTGGAGAAGTTGTGAGGAGCAGCTGAGGGCCCTGGGGGTGTTGATCCTGGAGCAGAGGAGGCTGAGGGGAGACCTTCTGGCTCTCTGACACCCCCTGAGAGGAGGTTGGAGCCAGGGGGGGTCGGGCTCTGCTCCCAAGGAACCAGGGATGGGACAAGAGGAACTTTTGGCACAAGTCAAGTTGTGCCAGGGGAGGTTTAGGTTGGAGCTGGGGAAGAATTTCTCCCTGGCAAGGGTTGTCAGGGGATCTGGGATCTCTCCTGGGCTCTGCTCCCAAGGAACCAGGGATGGGACAAGAGGAACTTTTGGTTGAAGGCCCCAGGGTGGATGGGGCTCGGAGCTCCCGGGGCTGGGGGGAGGTGTCCCTGCCCATGGAACGGGATGATCCTGAAAGTCCCTCCAACCCTACCCATTCTGGGATGTTTCTATGGCCTGGGAGGGCTCTCCTGGCTCCTGGTTTTCTCCATAACCTCCAAACATCTCCAAATGCTCTGTTTGGCTCCTCACTAATTCACCAATAAAAAAACCCAACACCCCAACACTTAATGAGGTCCCTTGTGAGGAGACCCCACGGAGCAAATCAGCCGTGAGGATGGTGGAGTTGGCCTTGTGGAAAAAAACCTCACAAACCTCCAGAAAACAAAACAAAAAGTCCAAGGGACTCTGCTGGGCTTTTCCAGCTTCAGGGCAGAGCTCAGGGCAGAGCTGGGGAGGAGGAGATGGGGAGGAGGGAGGGGTGACCCCTGCACGTCCCCACACCCACAGCCCCTTCCCTGGGCATGGAGACTCCTGCAGAGAGCTCCCTCCTTCCATCCCAGGACACATTGGGTCAGAACCACGCTGGGTTTAGAACCACGCTGGATTAAGGGACATGTTGGGTTCAGAACCACATTGGGGTCAGGGTCATATTGGGGTCAGGGCCATGTTGGGTTTGGGGCCACACTGAGTCTGAGGCCACATTAGGCTCAAGGCCACATTGGGTTCAGGGTCATGTTGGGTTCCGGGTCCTGTTGAGTTCAGGGACATATTGGGTTCAGGGCCATGTTGGGTTCAGAACCACGTTGGGTTCAGGGCCATGTTGGGTTCAGGGTCATGTTGGGTTCCGGGTCCTGTTGGGTTGGGGACAATGTTGGGTTCAGGGCCATGTTGAATTCAGAACCACGTTGGGTTCAGAACCACGCTGGGTTCAGGGTCATGTTGGGTTCAGGGTCGTATTGGGTTCAGAACCATGTTGGGTTCAGAACCATGCTGCGTTCAGGGCCATGTTGGGTTCAGGGTCGTATTGGGTTCAGAACCATGTTGAATTCAGAACCATGTTGGGTTCAGAACCACGTTGGGTTTAGGGCCATGTTGGGTTAAGGGCAATGTTGGGTTCAGGGTCCTGTTGGGTTTGGGGTTATATTGGGGCCAGAACCACGTTGGGGTCAGGGTCACATTGCTTTCAGAATCCCATTGGGATCAGAACCAGGCTGCATTCAGAACCATGTTGGGTTTAGAACCACATTGGGTTCAGGGTCATACTGAGTTCAGGGCCACCTTGGGGTCAGGACCGTGTTGAGTTTGAGGCCACATTGGGCTTGGGGCCATGTTGGGCTCAGGGAAAACCACGTTGGGTTTGGGCCCATGTTGGGTTTGGGCCCATGTTGGGTTCAGGGCCAGGCTGGGTTTGGGGTCCCAGGCAGGGGGGTGCAGGGGAACTCACACTGGCCAGGCTGCTGTCCAGGTCGGGGAGGTTCATGTCTGTAACCGTCATGGAAGGGCTAAAAAGCTGCCAGAGGAAAGAGGGAGTTAGAGGAGGGAAAGGAAATAAATCCAGGATGTGGAAATCCAGGGATGGAGCTGCTGGGATCCCTCTGCCTGCAGCAGGTGGGGCTGGGACAGAGCTGGGGGTGTTGAGGCTGGAGAAGAGAAGGCTGCAATGGGGAGACCTTGGAGCAGCTTCCAGGTCCTGAAGGGGCTCCAGGAAAGCTGGGGAGGGACTTGGGACAAGGGCCTGGAGGGCTGGGAGCCTCCCAGGGGGAAGGGTTTCCAGCTGGGAGAGGGGAGATGGAGAGGAGAGCTTGGGCAGGGAGGGAGGGAGGGAGGGAGAAATTCTTTGGTTGGACTTGGTGAGGGTGCTGAGCCCCTGGTTGCCCAGGTTGCCCCCAGAAGCTGTGGCTGCCCCATCCCTGGCAGTGTTGAAGGTTGGATGGGGCTTGGAGCCCCCTGGGCTGGGGGAGGGGTCCCTGACCATGGCAGGGGGGGCACTGGGGGACAGGCACTGGGGAAACTGGCACTGGGGAAACTGGCACTGGGGAAACTGGCACTGGGGGACTGGAACTGGGGGACGGGCACTGGGGGAACTGGCACTGGGGGAACTGGAACTGGGGGAACTGGCATTGGGCAACTGGCACTGGGGGACTGGCACTGGGGGAACTGGCACTGGGGGACAGGCACTGGGGGAACTGGTACTGGGGAAACTGGCACTGGGGGACTGGAACTGGGGGACGGGCACTGGGGGAACTGGCACTGGGGGAACTGGCACTGGGGGAACTGGAACTGGGGGAACTGGCACTGGGGGAACTGGCATTGGGCAACTGGCACTGGGGGACTGGCACTGGGGGACAGGCACTGGGGGAACTGGAACTGGGGGAACTGGTACTGGGGGAACTGGTACTGGGGTCACTCACGTCTAGGAGCGCGCTGGTGTCCACGCTGAAGCCGTGCGTGGTCAGCATGGTCTGGAGGTTGTCCAGGTTGGAATCCATGGTGTCCAGGTGGTCATTGAGCTCGTTCCTGTAGGAAAAGGAGAGAGGAGAGCAGGAGCTGAGTGCTGAGGAGCCTCCCCCAGCGTCCGGGCTGCTCAGGAGGATTTCAGCCACCCCCACCTGTGACCCCCCAGCAGCAGAAGGGGCTGGGAGCTGATCCAACTCCTCCTTCTCTCCCTCTCCCCACTTTGTCCTTGGGCCTGAGCCTGGAGATGGGAGATGGAATTCCTCTCCCAGAGAGGCCCCAGCCTGAGCAACCCAAAGAAAGGACCCAGCGAGTTCCTCAGGAACCCTGGGATTTCTGCTAGCCATGGCGAGGGCCTTGGTGGCCACCACCCAGCAGGGGGCTGGCAGGGTGCACCTGCCAAAGGAGTTTGGGACCTTTTTTCAGTTCAAACACAGGGGTGACCTCAGCTTGTCACCTTCCAGGTGTGGACAGAGGACAAAGAAAGGGCAACCAACCCTCAGCCCTGCCACAAGTTGCTTTGGGAAGGGGAAGTCCTCAGGTGACTGCTGCTGGCCAGGACAAAACCTTCACCTCTGGCCTGGGGAGACCTGGAGTTGTTCTTCAGAACTTCTGGAAATGATGGAGAGACCTAAACTGGTCTCATGGACCTGTCCCATGTCCCACGTCCCTCCTGGCAGGAGGGAACCTCCAGCACCAAGCTCCCACCCAAAGCCCATCTCCAGCTGGAGAACAGCAAGTCCAGGATGGGGACTTGGCCAAGATGGTCCTGAGCTGGCATGGAAAACAGAACCATGGAATGGGCTGGGTTGGAGGGACCTTAAATCCCCCCCAGTGCCATGGTCAGGGACCCCTCCCCCAGCCCAGGGGGCTCCAAGCCCCATCCAACCTTCAACACTGCCAGGGATGGGGCAGCCACAGCTTCTGGGGGCAACCTGGGCAACCAGGGGCTCAGCACCCTCACCAAGGCCAACCAAAGAATTTCTCCCTCCCTCCCTCCCTCCCCAAGATCTCCTCTCCATCTCCCCTCTTGGAGGTTGGAACCATCCCCTCTCATCCCATCTCCAGACCCTTGCCCAGCTCCCTTGCCCCTCTCTGGACACAGGACAGGAGGTCCCAGGTCCCACCAGCCTGGGGACAAAAACCAGAGGAGAAAGCAAGGATTCCTCCAACATCCCCTCTGCCCAGAGCTCGAGGTGAAGGTATTTTAGGCAAGCTCTTCAGCTCGGGACTCATCCCATTTGTCTTCTCCATGGGAAGCAGGATGGGTTTAGTCCTGCTCTGGGATGTCTGTTATCAGGGAGAAGGTTTGGGAGAGCAAGGTCCTGGTGTGGGTTTGCAGTGGGAATTTTCCTCGTGGGGTCACTCTGCAACCAGGGCAAGCATCAGAGGTCACCTCAAGCCCAGGCAACATTCCTGGCTGGCAGGAGACACCCAACCAAGGCCCACATGGACAGCAGCCACTTCCCAACCTGCCAGGACCCCCTCAAAGGATGAGATGAAGTTGCCCACTCCCTATTTTTCCTCACTGGGTTGAGCTGGAGGAGACGTTTGCCAATTTCAGGGGGGTTTGGGGTTTTTTTTTACTTCTGATCTACCACCTGTAAGGTTGAGAGAGCCAACTGTGGAGCTCTGATGGCTTCCCACAGGGTTCTCCTGTCCTCCTGCCCAGGAACCCAAAGCTCGGGGAGAGATGAGAGAGGGAAATGCTGACCCTTGCTGTGATCTGCAATGGAGTGAGGAGGAGGAAGAAGTGGGGCAAAGACGAGAGACCTCGGGCATCTGCGGAGCGCGGGTCAAGCTGCAAGAGACAAAGAGGAGAGAAGGTTGGAAAGACTCAGAACCAGGCAAGTTTGGGGAGG
This sequence comes from Phaethornis superciliosus, assembly GCA_023637945.1. Classification (NCBI taxonomy): domain Eukaryota; kingdom Metazoa; phylum Chordata; class Aves; order Apodiformes; family Trochilidae; genus Phaethornis; species Phaethornis superciliosus. The sequence continues at coordinate 664,259 of JAJQWJ010000002.1, read as the reverse complement.
AAAAGTTGGGTTGGAAGGGAAGTGGGGGCACGGCAGAGCTTCTGAGGAGGCTTCAGGCTGGCAGAATGGTCAGGAGCCCCAAAAACCCAACATCAAAGCAGTCCTGAGGAAGCAAGAGGAGACAGAGGGCACCACAGCCTGGGCTGGGAGAAGCTGAGGGTTTGGGTGAAACTGGGGTTGGGTGAAGCTGAGGGTTTGGGTGATGCTGGGGTTTTGGGTGAAGCTGAGGTTTGGGGTGAAGCTGAGGGTTTGGGTGAAACTGAGGCTTTGGGTGAAGCTGAGGTTTTGGGTGATGCTGGGGTTTTGGGTGAAGCTGAGGGTTTGGGTGAAACAGATTTTGGGTGAAGCTGAGGTTTTAGGTGAAGCTGGGATTGGGTGAAGCTGAGGTTTGGGGTGAAGCTGAGGTTTTGGGTGAAGCTGAGGTTTTGGGTGAAGCTGGGGTTGAGTGAAGCTGAGAGTTTGGGTGAAACTGAGGTTTTGGGTGAAACTGAGGCTTTGGGTGAAGCTGGGATTGGGTGAAACTGAGGGTTTGGGTGAAACTGAGGCTTTGGGTGAAGCTGAGGTTTTGGGTGAAGCTGAGGTTTTGGGTGAAGTGGGGCTGGGTGAAGCTGAGGTTTTGGGAGAAGCTGAGGTTTTGGGAGAAGCTGAGGTTGGGTGAAGCTGAGGTTTTGGGTGAAGCTGAGGTTTTGGGAGAAGCTGAGGTTGGGTGAAGCTGAGGTTTTGGGTGAAGCTGAGGTTTTGGGAGAAGCTGAGGTTTTGGGAGAAGCTGAGGTTGGGTGAAGCTGAGGTTTTGGGTGAAGCTGAGGTTTTGGGTGAAGCTGAGGTTTTGGGTGAAGCTGAGGTTGGGTGAAGCTGAGGTTGGGTGAAGCTGAGGGTGGTTACAGCACAGGCTGGACAAGGCAAAGGTTGGTTATGGAACATCCAACCTCAGGCAGAAGCTTCTCAGCTCCTTCTGCTGTGGGCTGGTGGTGTGAGGAGAGGGTTGTGAGGAGAACTGCTGCTGTCACCTCACCGAGGGCAGCAAAGCTCTGGGAGAAGGTGGGTGCTGGCACCCAACCCTGCCTCCAGCCAGTCACCTCCTGCTCCAGGGGCTGGAGGAGTTGTGTTCATAAAGGGGGTGTCAGCCATGGCACCAGGGGATGGGTTGGGTTGGAAAAGAGCTTGGAGATCCCGGAGTCCAACCCTGAGCCCAGCACCCCCCATGTCCCTCAGCACCCCCACATCTCCAGGCTCTGAAACCCCTCCAGGGATGATGGGGACTCCCCTGGGCTGACCCAAAAGTGACCCCAGCAGTGGAGATGGGGCCTCACCAGGGCCCCACAGAGGGGGAAACTCTTTGGCTGTGTCTCCTGCCAGGCAGCTCAGGAGGGTCCTCAGGTGGGTGGGGGGTCACCTTGGGGTTTCCATGCCAACTTTCCCTTTTGATTGGCTCTGGGTGCTGTCAGCAGCTGCCAAGAGACTGCTGGGTCCCCCCGAGGTCATTCTCAGTTCAGATGAAGCTCCTCAGGACAAAGGAGATGTTGTGGGTGAGAGCCCAACCCCGGGGGGGGCTGAGGAAGAGGTCACCTCCCCCTCCCTCCGGGCTGCCCCATCTCCAATCAGCCCCGGAGAAAGACCCAGGGTGATGACAACCAGGTCTGGCTGAGGCTTCCTGGCAGCCTGCTGGGAGTTTGGGAACATCTGAGAAGCTCTCAAAGGTCACCGAGCATCAGTAAACACCTCCCTTATTACCTGCACCTTGATACGAGGAGTAAACCCCGAGGAATTTTAACCCCAGCCTCCAGGAAAGGAGCTGCAAGGTCCCAGCCCCAGTGCTGAGCAGGGGGAATGAAGTTCTGAGGATGGGTTTGAGTCACTGAATGCTTTGGGTGGGACCTCTGGAGGTCACTGAGTGCAACCTCTGTGCTGCCACCAGGGACATCTTCAACTACATCAGCTCCAAACCTCATCCAACTGGGAGCCCTTCCAGGGATGGGGAAGCCTGGTGTAAACCCAGGGGAGGTTTAGGTTGGAGCTGGGGAAGAATTTCTCCCTGGCAAGGGTTGTCAGGGCCTGGCCCAGGCTGCCCAGGGCAGGGCTGGAGTCCCCATCATCCCTGGAGGGGTTTCAGAGCCTGGAGATGTGGGGGTGCTGAGGGACATGGGGGGGTGCTGGGGACATGGGGGGTGCTGAGGGACATGGGGTGGGGGTGGCCCTGGCAGTGCTGGGGGAAGGGTGGGATTGGGTGTTCTCCAAGGTCTTTTCCAACCCAAATGACTCCACAATTCCATCCTTCAAGGACACAAAGTCCACCCTGGCATTCAGAAGGAAGTCCTTAACTCTGAGACCCCCATCTCCCCAGAACTCCAGGAGAAGGAACTGTGGCCAAGACTTCAATAAGATCAAGAGAAAAGTTCTTGGCAGCTCAAAATGGAACTTCCCAGTTTTTCACCCCAACCCTTGGAGGTCCAGCTGAGAGCACTGTGTGGGGAGAGAAGACATCAGAGCACACAGCTTGGAGCAGCTTCCAGGTCCTGAAGGGGCTCCAGGAAAGCTGGGGAGGGACTTGGGACAAGGGCCTGGAGGGCTGGGAGCCTCCCAGGGGGAAGGGTTTCCAGCTGGGAGAGGGGAGATGGAGAGGAGATCTTGGGCAGGGAGGGAGGGAGAAATCCTTTGGTTGGACTTGGTGAGGGTGCTGAGCCCCTGGTTGCCCAGGTTGCCCCCAGAAGCTGTGGCTGCCCCATCCCTGGCAGTGTTGAAGGTTGGATGGGGCTTGGAGCCCCCTGGGCTGGGGGAGGGGTCCCTGACCATGGCAGGGGGGGGGGATTTGAGGTCCCTACTCATCGGGGGGTGGATGAGGACCCAGGCCATGGGTGATCTCCTCAGCCCAGCGCCCGCCTTGGGTCCCGGGGGAGGTTGGGTGGGAGGTGTCCAAGTTCCAAGGTGGAGCTGGGTGGGATGGGTGCTGAGAGCCCACCCCCCTGCCAGCCTTGGGGTGCCACTCACTTGTCCAGGCAGGCGACACTGAGGCACTTTTCGGGGGTCTGGGGCTGTGTGGAGCTGTCGGCAGCGGCGCTGGTGGTGCCGGGTTCGTTCTCCTGCAGGATGGAGTCAATGAAGGTGGAGGGGGACAGAGGAGTTTCTCCAGTGGGAGGGTTCCTGGGGTTGGCCTCCTCTACCTGGGGGCTGCGGGTGGGGCTGGGGGGTTCTTCTTTGATACGGACCACGGGGCTGCTCCTGAGGGAAGAAAAGAGAAAGGAAAAAATGAGTGAAAAATGAAGTGGGATCGGTTGAGTTCGGAGAACTGGGGGGTGGGGTGAGGTTTGGGTCAGAAAAAGGAAAAGGGGCATGGAGGGGCTGGGGGTGTCCAGAGAAGGGAGTGGAGGTGGGGAAGGGTCTGGAGCAGAAGGAGAAGGGTCTGGAGAAGTTGTGAGGAGCAGCTGAGGGCCCTGGGGGTGTTGATCCTGGAGCAGAGGAGGCTGAGGGGAGACCTTCTGGCTCTCTGACACCCCCTGAGAGGAGGTTGGAGCCAGGGGGGGTCGGGCTCTGCTCCCAAGGAACCAGGGATGGGACAAGAGGAACTTTTGGCACAAGTCAAGTTGTGCCAGGGCAGGTTTAGGTTGGAGCTGGGGAAGAATTTCTCCCTGGCAAGGGTTGTCAGGGCCTGGCCCAGGCTGCCCAGGGCAGGGCTGGAGTCCCCATCATCCCTGGAGGGGTTTCAGAGCCTGGAGATGTGGGGGTGCTGAGGGACATGTGGGTGCTGAGGGACATGGGGGGTGCTGGGGACATGGGGAGTGCTGAGGGACATGGGGGGTGCTGGGGACATGGGGGGTGCTGGGGGACATGGGGGGTGCTGAGGGATGTGGGGGGTGCTGGGGGACATGGGGGGGGGGTGGCCTTGGCAGAGTGAAATGATGGTTTGTCGAGTTGGGTTGTTGGTTGGTAGAGTCAGGTTATGGTTGGACTTGATGATCTTCGAGGTATTTTCCAACCAGGATTCCCCAAGGATGGGACAGGAGGAAACAACCACTCTCTTTTCCAGCTGTCACCCACGGGGAATTCTCCCCAGAAGGGAAATGTTCCAGTGGTGTTTGGCCACTCAACTGATGGAGAAACATCTTCTCCCAACAGAGAGAATGTCAAATTTTCTGAGGGCAACCACGGAATCACAGAAACTTCCAGGCTGGAAAAGCCCCTTGGGATGACTGAGTCCAAGCACCATCCTTACCCTGCCAAGTTCTCCCCTAAACCCAACACCACCTCTGAACAACCCAACCCTCAAACACAGCCAGGGATGGAGACCCCACCACCTCCCTGGGCAGACTTTTCCAGGCTCTGACCACTCTTGCTGTGAATTATTTGTTCCTGATGTCCAATCTCACCCTGTCCTGGTGCAGTTTGAGTCCATTCCCTCTTTTCTATCCCCCTGACCTGTGAGCAGAGCCCAGCACCAACCCCTCCCCCATGGCCTTCCAGGTGGTTACAGAGCCAGGAGCTCTCCCCTCAGCCTCCTCTTCCTCACACCAAACACTCCCAGCTCCCTCACTCATCCTTCAGCAGATTTCTTCTCCAGTGCAGGACCTGGCACTTGGCCCATCCCTCCAGTCCACCCGAACCTCCCAGGAGAGCTTCCCCCTCCCCGTGCAGATCCCACCTAACTGGGTGCCACCTGCCTGGTGACAAAACTCCATGTCCTCCCCCAGATGTTCAACACCCACCCACCTCTCCTCCAGGCTGCCACTGGGAGATGCTGAAGGGCTGGACTGGGCCAGCTCGGTGACGTCGGAGATGATGGGACCAGAGTTGGCTGAAGAGTCGGGGGAATAGAGGTTGGAGCCACTGTATGCTGGGGAAGAGGCCTGAAATGACAAGCAGAACATTGCTGGGGTGAAGCACCAAGGAGGTGTCACCCGGGGTCCCCACTGAGGGGGGATGGAGGGGGAGGAGACACAGGGGAAGAGCCCCAAACCCACAGAAACAGGCAAAGGGACTCAAGGTGACACCAAAAGCACCAGAAACCCATCAACAGAATCACAGAATCACAGAATTACTGAGGCTGGAAAAGACCTCTGAGATCATCAAGTCCAGGCTATGACCTGACACTCAGACATCAGCCAGACCACAGAATCACAGAACCATAGAACTGGCTGGGCTGGAAGGGACCTCTGAGATCATCGAGTCCAAACCAGACTGCTGCTCCAGAAATTGTCATTTTCTCGGAAAAAAAGATGGAACTTGAAAATGAAAAAGTATTGAGTTCCTTCCTGGACTCTTCACCCTGAGTTCCAGTGCTCCCCTTCCACTCCAGCTCCAGCCCTTGGCTCTGCTGAAGTTGGGGTGACAGAGCCCAACAGATGCAGAGGGCACCCAAGATTTCCACACTGCAACAGCCCCCGAGGTGGTGAAGAATCAGAATCAAACTTGTTGAGGAGCAAATGAGTTGAGATGTTTGAGCAGACCTCAGTCCTCTCTCCTCTCTCTTCAGGAGGCAAAGGAGATTCCAGCTTGGAAGGTGCTGGGGGGGTCAGCAAACCAGGAGGGACGTGGAGGACAACCTGGTCCTTACCCACAGCTCAGTATTTCAAGTCTCCCCTTCAAGCCTTGCACATAATTTAGGATTTCCACCATAAATTGATCACCCCTGAGCACGCCTGAGACCACAGCACCCTCAGCTCCCTCAGAATTAAGAAGGAGGCATTCTCTTCCTCCTCTTTCCTCTTTTCTCCTTTTCCTCTGGAAACCCCTGTGGTGGTTACGGCCTCATTAACGTTCACTTGGAAATACAAATGACCCTAAAGCTTCCAGTAATTTGGAAGATAGAAATCTTTGGATAAAAGACAGGAAACATCTGCTCTCTGGAGCTGTGACCGTTTCCCATCACCCAGTAGCCTTGGGACAGGTTCTGGCTCCATCTCAGTGCATGCCAGGTGATGGATGGGGGCACATGGAGATGTTTGCCCAACTCCACCCAAAGGTTGCCCTGGGAGCTGGGATCCCCTCCTCCAGAAGCAGGAGTGAGGAACCCGGGGGCTTTCTGCCCATCCTTGGCTTCCTCACCACATGGACAGAACTCAGAGCTCCCACTCCCAAACTTCCCCAAAGGTGGGAGCAGAGAGCACCCCACACCCACCCCAGAACCACTTCTGGACAGGGAATTCTGGGGCCACCTCCTGGTTCTGCAGATCTGAGGCTGCACCCAAAGAGTTTAAAAGGTAGAGCTGGACCTTGATCCTGGGGTCAGTTTTGGGTGAGAAAAGGGCAAAAAGGGGCTGGGGGTGTCCAGAGAAGGGAGTGGAGGTGGGGAAGGGTCTGGAGCAGAAGGAGAAGGGTCTGGAGAAGTTGTGAGGAGCAGCTGAGGGCCCTGGGGGTGTTGATCCTGGAGCAGAGGAGGCTGAGGGGAGACCTTCTGGCTCTCTGACACCAATTTTTTTTCCTCAGTATCAAAGCAGGGTCAGGATCCAGAGGTGGAGTTGGCTCTGAGCAACTCCCAGCTTTGATTTCTGAGCTGGAAACTCACAAAGAGTGAAGCAGGGGAGGAGGTGCCCACCTGTGCTTCCCAGAACTGGGAGAATCCAGCAAGACCTGGAAGAGCTCCCGGTGGTTCTGGGATTTTATGGGAGAATAAAAGGAGCTTGGGAGAAACCCGAGCTCAGAAGATGAGAGTGGGGCTGGAAGGGGAGCAGAGAGCGAGGTGCCAGGCAGGGGGGGGATGGATTCTGAGCAGCCCCTGCCCACCATGCTCTGCCTCACCTCCCACCAACACCAGCACAACCACCAACACCTGCACCAGCACAACCACCAGCACCACCAGCACCACCAGCACCAGCACAACCACCAACACAACCACCACCACCAGCACCACCAGCACCACCAGCACCAGCACAACCACCAACACAACCACCAGCACCAGCACCAGCACAAGCACCAGCAGCACCAGCACCACCAGCAGCACCAGCACCAGCAGCACCAGCAGCACCAGCAGCACCAGCAGCACCAGCACTACCACCAGCACCAGCACAAGCACCACCAGCAGCACCAGCACAAGCACCAGCAGCACCAGCACCACCAGCAGCACCAGCAGCACCAGCAGCACCAGCAGCACCAGCATCCCCATCCCCATCTCCACGGTGACCTCTGGGGGTACTCACTGTGTATGGGGAGGAGCCATGGACGTGTTCCAGGGAATACTGCCGGCTGTACTTGGGCATGGAATGTGCTGAACTGCTGTCGTTCAACATCAGGGGGCTGCAAAAGAGTCCCAGAGACCCCAGGAGTTACCCCCCAACAGCTCCCAGCACCAGGACACGGCCACCAGCACCACCAGCACCACCAGCACCAGCACCCACCACCCCAAAGCCCAGGACTGGGTGCTTGCACTCACCCCAAGGGGTGAAGGCTCAACCAGCTCCAGATCTGGGTGGCCCCGTGGCCACCATGGCAGGGTGGGGGTTGTGTCAGCAGAGCGGAGCAGGCAGCATCCCCCCTGATCCCCCCCACCCCCATGGAGGACACAATGAGAGCCCCCGTGAGCAGCTCCATTTTTCCAAGTCTGTCAAGCTCGGGGCTCAGGGGATTCTGTAGGGTCCCTGGTCACCTCCTCTATTGTCAGAGCCTTCTTGCTTGGCTTGACTTTCTCCACGGCCAACTGCTCCCAGGATGGATGGAGGGAGGGATGGAGGGATGGATGGTGGTCAGCTGAGCCCACCCCAACCCCTCCTCTGGCCCTTCCCAGGGACTCCACCAGGATGGGGAGGAAATTCTTCTTTTTTCTCCTCAGGAGATCAATCATTTGGGCACCTCTTGGCCGTGCTCACCCAATTAAAGCCCTCTCTTCATTAATAACAATCAAGCCCCTCCGTGGTGTTGGCTGCCATATGGTGCTGCTCCAACACAAAGGGACAGCAGCTCGGGCAGGGGAGAGGGGACAAGGAAAGGGGGAACAGAGACACCCCGGAGGAGCTGATGTGGTTCCAGAATGAACAGGAGGAAACAAAAATCAAGGTGGAGGAGGATGAAGAGGTGGAGGATGAAGGGGATGAAGGTGCAGGAGTCTGCTCAGCCTAAGGGAGGGTGGGCTGAGAGCCCAGCAGAAAAAACATCTGAGGTGGGAGGAGGAATGGTGCTCCAGCACCATCCTGGGCTGAAAAAAGGCCAAAAGAAATCAGCCTGGGGTTGTTCTTTATCACTGACGGTATTTCAGTGTCTCAGGCCAGGCTGGAAGGGGCTTGGGCTGGTGGGAGGTGTCCCTGCCCAGGACAGGGAGGTGGCACTGGAAGGGCTTTAAGGTCCCTTCAGACCCAAAGCAGTCTGGGACTGTGATTAAGTTCTGGGTGCTCACAAGGGCCCAAAATAACCCGGAGCACACGGGAGGAGAAGCTGTGGAGTTGTCCCAGCAGCCCTGTGACCATCCCCCAGGAGTTCTGGATGGTCCAGAACATCAGAGCAGTGCCATGAGGCCACCCGAGCATCCCCCAGGCCTTTGCTGGGTCACCCAGGGGAGCTCTGAGGCAGGGTCTGCATGGGGCTGATGGGGCTGGGGTGACCAACCCTTGGTCCCAGGTGCCTGGCAGGGTCGGGTGGTGTTGGCTGGAGAAGTTCTTGAAGGCTGTGACAGGATCCCAGTGCCCACTGCCCAGTCCTACCCCTCTGGCAAGGCTGCTACAGGAGACAGAGACCTGGGGGACCCACTCTGCTGATCCTCTCTTTATTCTCTCAGACAGGGAATCGTTATCTGGATGGAGAAATGCAGACTTACATCTTCCTCTTCACCCCAAGAATACGGTTGGATTGCACCAATGAAATCAAAAACTGGATAAGCTGTGAGGAGAGAAGGAGGAGAAAGCTGTTGGAGGTTGCAGATCATCCAAACCAACCCTGACCCCAGCACCCCCCATGTCCCTCAGCACCCCCCATGTCCCCCAGCACCCCCCATATCCCTCAGCACCCCCCATGTCCCTCAGCACCCCCCATGTCCCTCAGCACCCCCACATCTCCAGGCTCTGAAACCCCTCCAGGGATGATGGGGACTCCAGCCCTGCCCTGGGCAGCCTGGGCCAGGCCCTGACAACCCTTGCCAGGGAGAAATTCTTCCCCAGCTCCAACCTAAACGTGTTCTTCACTATAGGAAAGTTCCTCCTCATGTCAAGGTTGAGGCTCAGGGTGCCTGCACTGCCTGGGGATCTGCTGGGCTGAGGGAGAGGAATGGGGGGAAGCATCCCTGAGGAGAGGGACCCGGGGGTGCTGGGTGAGGAGAAGGTGCCCAGGAGCCATCAAACCCCCCAGCAGTGTGAGCAGCAGGGCCAGGGAGGGGATTGTCCCCTCTGGGGAGACCCCCCTGGGGTAAAGCTGTGTCCAGCTCTGGGGTCCCCAGCAGCAGAAGGAGACGGAGCTGTTGGAGCCAGTGCAGAGGAGGCCCTGGAGCTGCTGGGAGGGCTGGAGCAGCTCTGCTCTGGAGCCAGGCTGAGAGAGTTGGGGGTGTTGAGGCTGGAGAAGAGAAGGCTGCAATGGGGAGACCTTGGAGCAGCTTCCAGGTCCTGAAGGGGCTCCAGGAAAGCTGGGGAGGGACTTGGGACAAGGGCCTGGAGGGCTGGGAGCCTCCCAGGGGGAAGGGTTTCCAGCTGGGAGAGGGGAGATGGAGAGGAGATCTTGGGGAGGGAGGGAGGGAGGGAGAAATTCTTGGGTTGGACTTGGTGAGGGTGCTGAGCCCCTGGTTGCCCAGGTTGCCCCCAGAAGCTGTGGCTGCCCCATCCCTGGCAGTGTTGAAGGTTGGATGGGGCTTGGAGCCCCCTGGGCTGGGGGAGGGGTCCCTGACCATGGGTTGGGTTGGATCTTGATGATCTTTAAGGTCCCTTCCAACTCAGTCTGGGATGTGAAGGTTTTCAGAAATCCCATCCCACTGAGTCTGCACCCCAAGCAAAGCCCCTGCACCCCACAGCTCCTGCCCACGGCCACCAGAATGTCCCAGCCCTGGCAGTGTGGGCTTTACCTTATTGACTACTTTCTGCTGCTGAGTGTGCTTCTGCCTCAAGCTGGCCACTTCCCTCCACAGGGCCTCGTTCTCACTGCAAGAAAACACCAAAAAAACCCTTTTGAGAGAGAAAACACAAACAGAAAAAACCCAAACCCAAACCAAAGCAAATAAAGGCCCAAAGCTGCCAAAGCCCAGCAGGGGATTTGTTGCCATCTCCAGACCCCATCTCATTTCCAGCCTCCTGGGGCTGGGGCTGAAATTGCCTTCATTAAGGGGTTGATATTTTGGTAGTTTGTTTTGTTTTTTTTTTTTCCCCCCCAAACCATTCTCTGCCGGGGGCAGCAGAGGAGGCAGCGGAGCAGCTGACATCTGCTCCTGAGATTCACCATGGAGAAGCCCCCCAGGAGCCAGCTCTGTCGCCTTCATCTGCCCCAGGTGCAGGAGGAATTGGTTATAAATCAGCTTCTCCAGGGAGAAAGAGGAGGGGGAATGAGGAGGAGGAGGAGGGAGCCCGGAGCCAGGCAGGGATGAAGCTCAACGGTGCCGACCCCTTTGGGGTCTCCTGCAGCTCTGGTTCCCCAGCTGTACCCACATGAATTTTTTTTTTTTTTTTTGAGAATTCTGCTTTTTGGATTCTTTTTGAACGGGCTTGAAAAGGGCAAGGCTGGGGGGTGTGTGTGTTCTGCAGGATGTCAATAAAATATTGGAGAATCTGGTGCCAAACCCCCTGGGTTTGGGTTCTGGATGGTTTCAGTTCCACCTTGGTGGGAGCAGAGGATTGGGATAATCCCAATGCCAGGGGTTGCTGGAAAAAAAAAAAGGAGACCTCAAGCCTTTTTTGGGGACTCAAGCCCTCATTTCTGGGATCTTTAGGGCTCAAGCTACTAAACCCTTTTCAGGTTTAAATTGAGGAGGGGTTTGAACTGGTGGTGAGAATGCAGGGATTCTGGATGATGGCTTCTCTTGGAGAAGGATGGGGATGGAGTGTCCCCAGAACTGAGCCCCCCATGGACACAAGGGCAAGAAGAGTCCTGGAGAGAGCAAAGGGAAGAGGCAAAAAAGGACAAAGGGGAACTCACACAAAATCACTCCATCCTTCCCAACCCTGGCTCTTGTGTGCATCAGAACCATGGGGGTAAAGAAGCTGTTTCCACCAGGGAGGGGACAATCATCCCCAGCTGCCAAGGGGCTCCGAGTTTCATCAAATCAGGGAATGGTTTGGGTTGGAAAACACCTTTAAGGTCACTCAGTCCAACCACGAACCCAATGCTGATCAAGGCCACCCCCACCCCATGTCCCCAGCACCCCCCATGTCCCTCAGCACCCCCCCTGTCCCTCAGCACCCCCCATGTCCCCAGCACCCCCCATGTCCCTCAGCACCCCCCCTGTCCCTCAGCACCCCCCATGTCCCCAGCACCCCCCATGTCCCCAGCACCCCCCATGTCCCTCAGCACCCCCCATGTCCCTCAGCACCCCCACATCTCCAGGCTCTGAAACCCCTCCAGGGATGATGGGGACTCCAGCCCTGCCCTGGGCAGCCTGGGCCAGGCCCTGACAACCCTTGCCAGGGAGAAATTCTTCCCCAGCTCCAACCTAAACCTCCCCTGGCACAACTTGACTTGTGCCAAAAGTTCCTCTTGTCCCATCCCTGGTTCCTTGGGAGCAGAGCCCGACCCCCCCTGGCTCCAAGCTCAGCTGAGCACTTGGAGCTTTCAGCACCAACCCTGGGGTTGTCCTCAAGGCCCAGGGAGATGTCCCCAGGGTGGGGGGAGGTGATGGCCCTGGGGGGGGGGAGGTGATGGCCTGGGGGGGGGAGGGCTCCAGGTGCCTTCATCCCAGCTGCTTCATCGCTGCCAATTACACAGTCGGAGGATTTGCTGCTCCCAGTGGGCTCTCAGTGGGGATTTTTTTTTGGAGGGGGGGAGATTGTTGTAAATTAGCCAAAGCTTCCCTGGGCATGGAGCATCTGAAGGCAGCTCCTCCACTCACCCCGGGGACAGAGAGGAGGCTGGAAGGAGACTGCCAACCCCGGATGCTTGGGGAGGGAAGAGCCCCAGCCGGGCACCCCCTGCCCCCATCCCACCCGCACCCCCCAGAGCCCCCAGGGATGGAGGGGAGGAGGAGGGGGAGGGCTGGTGGGCTCTGAGCCAGAGGTGCCTGATGAAAGGAGAAGAAAGAAGGTGGTTAACTGGTCATTAGGAGATGGGGGAGAGAAGCAGCTGGACACCCCGAAGGGTTAAACTGATCTGAGAGTAGCCAAGGAATAAAAAACCACAACCCCCACACCCCATCAAAACAATAATAATAAAAAAAGCATTTTGCTTTACGAGGCAATTAGAGGAGGTTTACAAGGGGGCTTTCTCCAAACGTTTCATCCAAGGGATGATGGAAAGATTTTTGAAGTGGGTTTTATGGTGGTTTGGGGGGCACCAAGCGGACCCTGCTCTGCACTTGCTGCTCGGTGTCCCCTACCCCCCCCGGAGTGGTGGGGACCCTGGGGAAGCTGGGGATGAGGTCCAGCAGCTCGAGAACAACAAGAAAAAAAGCAACACAAAAGGTTTGTGGCTGTGGGAGAAGGGAGAGGAAGGCAGAAGACAAGGGAGCTCTCTTCTCCCCGCAGCGCGTGGGAGCGGCTGCCGAGCCAAGAGCCGATTGTCCCTGGTGCCCCCCGGTACCCAACGCTGCTCCAGCCGGGGGGGCTGGAATGAGAAGATCCTTTAAGGTCCCTTCCAACCTCAAAATATTCCCTGATCCTATGGTATGGCAGCCCGGGCCCCGCTGGCTGGGGGAAGGGGGGGGCTGGAGAGCCCTTGGAGGTGATGGAAGCACGAGCAGGGAAACCTCCATCTGCATCTCCACCTGAACACTGAATGTTCAGAATCCCCAGATCTCAGGAAGAAATTCTCCATTCTGAGGGCGGTGGGACCCTGGCAGAGGTTGCCCCCAGAAGCTGTGGCTGCCCCATCCCTGGCAGTGTTGAAGGTTGGATGGGGCTTGGAGCCCCCTGGGCTGGGGGAGGGGTCCCTGACCATGCTTTGGGTTGGATCTTGATGATCTTTAGGGTCCCTACAACTCAACCCAACCTGGAATTCAATAAATCTCTGATTTAATGTGAGTTTTCTGTTTGCAATCTCCCTCAAAACCCAAGTTTTACATTAGAAATCCCCACCTACAGATAATTTTTCCCCTCGAGCCCCAGCCTGGGAGCAGAGCTGTCCTCCTGCTGGCCCAGGCTGGGGCTGCCCCATCCCTGGAAGTGTTGAAGGTCGGGGTTGGATGGGGCTTGGAGTCACCTGGGCTGGGGGAGATGTCCCTGCCCACGGCTGGCTTGGATCCAGATGACCTTTAGGTTCCCTCCAACTTAACCTGGTCTGGGAATATAATAAATCTCTGACCTAAAGCTGAGTTTTCTGTTTCCAACTTAACCCGGGTCTGGGAATATAATAAATTTCTGACCTAAATGTGAGTTTTCTGTTTGCAAACTCCCTCAAAACCCAAGTTTTACATCAGAAATCCCCACTAGAGATAATTTTTTGCTCCCCAGGCCCCCCGAGCCCCAGCCTGGGAGCAGAGCTGTCGTCCTGCTGGCCCAGGGGCTCAGCCCTCGGGTGCGTTTCTGCCAGGCAGCAGAATGCCATTTGTTATCTCCTGGAGCCAGCAGAGAGGCTCATTTATCACCCTGCCTCTACCAGGGTCCTCAGGAGAAACCTCCAGACTGCTGCTTTTTTTTTTTTTTAATATCTTTTTCTCCAAAGAGCTTTAATTACCCACGATCCACTCAGCAAAAAATCCTCCCCGCTCGCCTTTCAGCCGGCTCCGGGTGGACGCCGCGCTTGACTTCCCAGCCAGCAATTTATTTCTTTTTATAAATAAATGACTTTTTTTTTTTCTCTCCTTTTTATCCCGTGTTCTTGCAAATTAAACCCCCAATCCCTCCCCATCTGGGTCGTGCTTTTACTTGGGCAATTTTTTCCAGCTTTTGGAAGAAGGTGACTCCCACCCAGAGAATCGCCTCCTCTCCCTCCATCAGCTCCAGCTGCAGGAAGAAGCCAAAAAAATGATAATAAAAATAAAACACCTTAATTCAAGTTTTTTTTTTAATCTCCTGCTCTGGGTGTTTGAACTTGAGAGGTTGAGGCTAAAAAGAAATTATTTTCAGTGCAGTGTATGGACACGTTTGATGCCCTCAGAGCTCACATTGGAGCTTTCTCTTGCCCTGCAAAATTTTTGCCTCAAGCTTCCCTAGAGTTTATTTGGCTTTATTTTGGTTTATTTCCCTTTATTTACATTTTATAGGTTTATTTAGCACCTTCCTGGTGCTCTAGTGCTTCAGACAGGAGCATGGAGAAAATAAAAGGGGATTTTAATCAAGAGAACCAATCAAGATCCAAAGTGTCCTGCTCCATTTGTATTCATCTGGGGGAAAAAACCCCACATAAGCGGACAAAAATCTAAATTTTTGGAACCAAGTGACAGGTCTGGAGTGGAGTTGAGGGTGGCAAATGCCACGGACTCACCCGAATTCCAGAGAGGATGCAATTTCCCAACATTTGCTGTGAAACTGAGCAATGGATCTGGCACAGAGCTGGAGCAGGACAGTCACCCACTGAGGTGAGATGGAAGTGGGGGTGGATGGTGAGAACCCCCCCAAGCCCCTGTCCCTGGGGACCTTAATGCTCCTAAAATGGGGTAATTACATGAGTAAAAATCAGATTTGGGTTGGAGGGACCTTAAAGCTCATGGTCAGGGACCCCTCCCCCAGCCCAGGGGGCTCCAAGCCCCATCCAACCTTCAACACTGCCAGGGATGGGGCAGCCACAGCTTCTGGGGGCAACCTGGGCAACCAGGGGCTCAGCACCCTCACCAAGTCCAACCAAAGAATTTCTCCCTCCCTCCCTCCCTGCCCAAGATCTCCTCTCCATCTCCCCTCTCCCAGCTGGAAACCCTTCCCCCTGGGAGGCTCCCAGCCCTCCAGGCCCTTGTCCCAAGTCCCTCCCCAGCTTTCCTGGAGCCCCTTCAGGACCTGGAAGCTGCTCCAAGGTCTCCCCATTGCAGCCTTCTCTTCTCCAGCCTCAACACCCCCAACTCTCTCAGCCTGGCTCCAGAGCAGAGCTGCTCCAGCATCACAAACGAGTCAGTGGGATAGATTTGGGTGGAAAAAAACCAAAAACAAACCCAAACAATTTCCCCAGAAAGCCCTGAAAGAACTCAACACTCAAACCCAGGAGCTGCTGGGAGAGGCGCTGGGGACACGGTGGATGGAGGGAGGGATGGAGGGATGGAAGGAGGGGTGGATGGAAAGAGGGATGGATGGAAGGATGGAAGGATGGAAGGATGGAGGGGTGGATGGAGGGGGGGATGGAGGGATGAATGAGAGGTTCTGTCCCATGCCAGGGAAGTCAGAAGACAAAAGGGGAGGTGGAACAGGCAGTAAGTGTTCCCTCTCCCTGCTGCTTTGCAGCTCGGGGTGGATCAGCTGAAGTCAGCAGCTGGCAGATTCAGATTCAGCCCCAGACAAAGGGCCAGGGTTCTCCGGATCATTAAGATGCAGCCCTCCCCCTGCCCCCTCCCAGGAGTCACAGGACAAAAGTCACACAAAGGGAAAACAAATCTACTGAGGACCATTAAGTGCCAGGGCATCACCTGGACCTCAGCAAGCCCCCAGAGATGGCTCTGGAGGGGCAACGTTTGCCTGCTTCCTCCCATCCCCTCCTCTTCCCCCTTTCATAGACTCACGGAATGGTTTGGGTTGGAAGGGACCTGAAAATTCCAGCCCCAAGGCCTCTGGGTGAGCAGGGACAGCCCTGGCTGCTCAGAGCTCCATCCAACCTGAGCCTGAACACTGCCAGGGATGGGGCAGCCACAGCCTCCCCAGCCAGGGCCCCACCACCCTCACAGGGAAGAATTCCTGCCCCAAGATCTGGGGATTCTGAAGATAAAATCCTGCCCTTCCTCAAAGGGCACGACTGGAGACGGAAGATCAGGAGCTGGGGAAGGTTTCAGTCCTCACCCCACAGCTCTGCATCCCACCTCAGACCTTCCCTGCCTCTCCCTGGCTGGAAAATACATTCCTCCTGGGAATGCTGAAGCTGCTGATTTAAATATCTGAGGTGCCAACGGCCTGGGGGGGTTTAGGGCCTGAGGAGAAGGAGGCCTTGGGGGTGCTGGGTGAGGAGAAGGTGCCCAGGAGCCATCAAACCCCCCAGCAGTGTGAGCAGCAGGGCCAGGGAGGGGATTGTCCCCTCTGGGGAGACCCCCCTGGGGTAAAGCTGTGTCCAGCTCTGGGGTCCCCAGCAGCAGAAGGAGACGGAGCTGTTGGAGCCAGTGCAGAGGAGGCCCTGGAGCTGCTGGGAGGGCTGGAGCAGCTCTGCTCTGGAGACAGGCTGAGAGAGTTGGGGGTGTTGAGGCTGGAGAAGAGAAGGCTGCAATGGGGAGACCTTGGAGCAGCTTCCAGGTCCTGAAGGGGCTCCAGGAAAGCTGGGGAGGGACTTGGGACAAGGGCCTGGAGGGCTGGGAGCATCCCAGGGGGAAGGGTTTCCAGCTGGGAGAGGGGAGATGGAGAGGAGATCTTGGGCAGGGAGGGAGGGAGAAATTCTTTGGTTGGACTTGGTGAGGGTGCTGAGCCCCTGGTTGCCCAGGTTGCCCCCAGAAGCTGTGGCTGCCCCATCCCTGGCAGTGTTGAAGGTTGGATGGGGCTTGGAGCCCCCTGGGCTGGGGGAGGGGTCCCTGACCATGGCAGGGGGGGCACTGGGGGGGATTTCAGGTCCCTTCCACCCCCACCCAGTCTGGGGTTCCCTAAGCACTGCAGACATCCAGGCAGGACGATGCCACCAGAGGATCTGATGTGCCATGAGCACCAACAACATCTCTGACCCCACCACTTTTCCAAACCCCAGGAAACACCACTGAGGAGCTACCAGGCCAAGAGCAAGAAAAGGGATTTTCAAAACATGTCCTGCAGCACATCCCAGGCAAGGAGAAAGCTGCCTGGGTCTGAGGCCAAGTCACTTCCAGCAGGGAGTCCTCGGAGGAGCAGAGGGAGCTGGCTCCAAGGTTGAAGCCACAAGGAACCAGGCACAAAGACAAAAGTTTTGGTTGCTTTGCAGCAAAAGGAGGGAAGAGCACAAAGAACTGAGCCTACGAGGGAAGTCTGAGCTTCCCAACATGAGTGATTCCTTGGAAGGAGATGAGCTTAAAGGTGCCTCCCAAGCCAAAGCATTCTGTGCTGCTGTTACACGTGGTTCTGTCCTCAGGAGCAGAAGGACATGGGGGGTCTGGGGGTGTCCAGAGAAGGGAGTGGAGGTGGGGAAGGGTCTGGAGCAGAAGGAGAAAGGTCTGGAGAAGTTGTGAGGAGCAGCTGAGGGCCCTGGGGGTGTTGATCCTGGAGCAGAGGAGGCTGAGGGGAGACCTTCTGGCTCTCTGACACCCCCTGAGAGGAGGTTGGAGCCAGGGGGGGTCGGGCTCTGCTCCCAAGGAACCAGGGATGGGACAAGAGGAACTTTTGGCACAAGTCAAGTTGTGCCAGGGGAGGTTTAGGTTGGAGCTGGGGAAGAATTTCTCCCTGGCAAGGGTTGTCAGGGCCTGGCCCAGGCTGCCCAGGGCAGGGCTGGAGTCCCCATCATCCCTGGAGGGGTTTCAGAGCCTGGAGATGTGGGGGTGCTGAGGGACATGGGGGGTGCTGGGGGACATGGGGGGTGCTGAGGGACATGGGGGGTGCTGGGCTCAGGGTTGGACTCCAGGATCTCCAAGCTCTTTTCCCACCCAAAAGGATTCCACAATGGGATGAAATTTTGTGTTCCTTTCACAGAGGACTGAGCTGATTGGTTTCAGTTTGGTTCAGAAACTTCAGCTCCTCTCTGTGAGAGCTTTAAAGAGTTTCATGATTCAAGGATTCCAACCTCTGTCCTACCACAGAAACAGCTTTTCCCTTCCTTAGAGTGAGGCTCTGGGCCTTTTAATCTCCTATTTACAAGAACAAAGACTTTTTGGTTCCATTAAGAATGAGAAAGCCATCAGCTTCTTCTCAACTTGAATATTAGGTAGACAACAAGCACCAGGCAGCAAGGGGTTGTGTCCTCAGGCTTGCCAAAAAAAAAAAAGAAGAGAAATCAATAAATCCATAAATCAGGTTTTTAGGAGCCTCTGTAATTTGCAGGGAGTTTGGGTCATTATAAAATCCTTTGATTCCCAAAGCAAAACGTTCCTGCACCTCCCTCCTCACTCAGTCCTCTGGAGAAGCCAAAGCCACAGAGGCCAAGGGAAGAACAAAGGATCCCTGTGAAGAATCCCCCTGGCAAACCCCTGTCCCCAAATCCCCACCCTGTGACATCATCACTGCTGCTGACATCATAGGGATGGGAAGGTCAGAGGGAGGTGGGTGATGAAAGGCAGGGGAGGAGCAGAGAACTGAGGCTTCTTCAGGCTGGGAGATCAAAGGGGGGATGGCAGAAACCTTCTAAAAAATATGAAGAATATGGGACAAAAAAAAAAAAAAAGTCAATTATTTGTTCCCTCATTTCCAAAGCAGAACTGGGAGTCACCTGGCAGGGACTTGGAACTGAAAAGGGTTTTTGTTCCTCAAGGCAGAATTCGTGGCCCTCAAAAGTTTGCATCCACAAGGAGAGAAATGAATGTGTTAGAGGAGAGACAGGAGAGAACCAGAACAGAACCAGAAAGGAACCTGAAAAGAACCAAAATAGAACCAGAACGGAACCAGAAAAGAACCAAAACAGAACCAGAGAGGAAGCAGACTAGAACCAGAAAAGAATCCTCCTCCTTGCCCTGATGCTTCTGCTGTCCAAGAGCCTCAGCAGTCACAGATCTGACAGCTCCAACTCTTCAGCCCAAAACCACTTCAGGTTTTGAGGTCACTAATTCTGCAGAAACCCCTGGAACCCCGGGAGAAAACTGCTGCCAAAGCTACCCCCAGGCACAGGAGGACATCGTGGAACCACGGGATGGGCTGGGCTGGAGGGACCTGAAAGCTCAGGGGTGGTTTCTGGGCTGCATCCTGGAGGAGTCCAGCAGAAAGCCACGAGGACTCCTGCTGCAGAGGAAGAGTTTTGATCACTGCCCAGCAAGGATTTAATCTCCATTTTGGAGCAAAACATCCTGCAAGAGTTGTGTGACACTCTGCAAAGCCTGCAGGAAAACCTCAGGCCTGGGGAGAGCTGGGGTGGAGATTGGGGGACAGGGGACCCCCCTAGAGGGGACATCTCCAGAATGAGCCCCAAACCAGAGGAGAAGAGCAGAGGAGAGTTGGGCTGAGCCCCAAAACTCCCCACAGCTCTGCAGAAATCAGGGGGGGTTAGGGTTAGAGTAGAGCCCCAAAACTCCCCACAGCTCTGCAGAAATCAGGGGGGGTTAGGGTTAGAGTAGAGCCCCAAAACTCCCCACAGCTCTGCAGAAATCAGGGGAGGGTCCAGAGAGGGGACAGGCATGGAGCATGGGAAGGTGGGGTGGAAATCTGAGCCATCAGCCTCGCTGGGGCTGGCAGAAAACAGGGACACAGGAGCATTTGGGTTGGAAAAGACCCTGAAGATCATCAAACCCAACCCCACCAACCATCCCCAACTCTGCCAAGTCCTCTGCTGAGCCAGGGCCCTCAACACCACAGCTAGGTGGCTTGGAAATCCCTCCAGGAATGGGGGATCCCTCCAGGGGTGGCTTGGAAATCCCTCCAGGAATGCTGGATCCCTCCGGGGGTGATGGATTCCTCCAGGGGTGATGGATCCCTCTGGAGGTGATGGATCCCTCTGGGGGTGATGGATCCCTCCAGGGGTGATGGATCCCTCTGGAGGTGATGGATCCCTCTGGAGGTGATGGATCCCTCTGGGGGTGATGGATCCCTCCAGGGGTGATGGATCCCTCTGGAGGTGATGGATCCCTCTGGGGGTGATGGATCTCTCCAGGGGTGATGGATCCCTCTGGAGGTGATGGATCCCTCTGGGGGTGATGGATCCCTCCAGGGGTGGGGGATCCCTCTGGGGTGATGGATTCCTCCATGGGTGATGGATTCCTCCAGGGGTGATAGATTCCTCCAGGGGTGGTGGATTCCTCCACGGGTGGTAAACCTCTCCAAAGATGGTTAAAAATTCCTCTATAATATTCCAAGAGGTTCCCTCAGTGCAGATGAGACCTGGAGACCAGGACAAGGTGGCAGAAGAGGTAACTGCAGAGCTGGAGTGAACCTGCTGCCCAAAGCTGGTTCTGGTTCTGCCTCCAGACCTCGGAGGGTACGGACCTGGCTCACAAGGACTTCTGTGAGACACTGGGGTTGAAGAGGAAAAGTTGGGTTGAGTTATTTTACCAGCAAGGGGTCAGCTGGTGGGAATCTGTCTCAGGTTTCCAGGGCTGAAGGATGAGCACCCCAGAGCTCCTTAACCTCTGCTTGGGAAGCTCCAACCCCAACCCCAACCCCATCTGCCCAGGACCTCCAGCACTCAGGGAGCTCCTCAAGAGCAGCACAGGAGAGGAACCCCCCGGCTCCTGGGGTCAGAAGCCACCAAAAGCATCTGAAGGTGGAGCTGAGGGTTGATTCCCAGCCAGCCCAGGTCCCCCAGGAGCTGAGGTCTGGAGGCCACGGGAGGAAGAGGTTTTTGGCCCTGAGCTCCAGGAGCAGCTGGAGCCTGATTGGCATCCGTGGAGGGAGAGGCCATAAACCAAGATGTCACCACTGACCCATTTCCAGTCATAAAAGTCTGGAGGAAGGCTGAAGGAGTCAGAGTTCAGCCAAGAAAACTCAACACTGGGAGCACAAAACAGAGAAAAATGAAGAGGAGCAGATGCAGAAACCACAACAAAAGGACTGCAGACCACAGAAAGAGAAGCACAGAATTCCTCTGGGTTGGAAAAAAACCTTCAGGATCCTTGAGTCCAAGCAGGACCTGACTCTACCAACCATAACCCACCTCTAAATCCACTGCTTAACCCATGTCCCTCAGCACCACAGCTCCAGAGCTTGGAAACCTCTCCAGAGGTGGTCAGTTCCTTCCTGGCTCTTGGCAAAGATGGAATCATGTCTTTTTTTCCCCTAAAATCAGGCTTACTGCTTACCCACCCCAGGAGCCCCGTTCCCCTGCACCTCCTCTTTGAAGCAGCAGAAGCTGCAGCTGGCAGCAAACCCAGCCCAAGGGTGCTCTCCAGTTTGGCACCAGTTAGAGCAAGGAGGCACAGAACCACCATGGGTGGGAAGGACCTCGAGCTGCTGGAGTCCAAGCATCAATCCTGCACCACTAAATCACCTCAAGGCCAGGTGGGGGATCCCCAGCACCTCCACCTCCTCATCCCCAGCAAGGATGGGAGCATTTGTGCTCAGAGAAGATTCTCCCCTCGTGCAGCACCCAGAACAAGGGCTCTGGAGGGGCTGGAGGTGGAGGCAATGGTTTCCTTGGATCACTGCAGCAGGAAAGGGGGTGATGGAAATCCCAAATCAACAGGAGAGAAGTGCTGGAGAAGGGGGAGCAGGGAGCTGCTGGGAGGGCTGGAGCAGCTCTGCTCTGGAGCCAGGCTGAGAGAGTTGGGGGTGTTGAGGCTGGAGAAGAGAAGGCTGCAATGGGGAGACCTTGGAGCAGCTTCCAGGTCCTGAAGGGGCTCCAGGAAAGCTGGGGAGGGACTTGGGACAAGGGCCTGGAGGGCTGGGAGCCTCCCAGGGGGAAGGGTTTCCAGCTGGGAGAGGGGAGATGGAGAGGAGATCTTGGGCAGGAAGGGAGGGAGGGAGGGAGGGAGAAATTCTTTGGTTGCACTTGGTGAGGGTGCTGAGCCCCTGGTTGCCCAGGTTGCCCCCAGAAGCTGTGGCTGCCCCATCCCTGGCAGTGTTGAAGGTTGGATGGGGCTTGGAGCCCCCTGGGCTGGGGGAGGGGTCCCTGACCATGGCAGGGGGGGCACTGGGGGGGATTTCAGGTCCCTTCCATCCCAACCCAGTCTGGGATTCAATGAGAGCTCTTTGAGCACCAGCACCCACCAACCCTCACTCCTGAACTCCTTCAGTCCCACCCCTGGGTGCTGGGACCCTCTGCTGCAGAACCCCCCAGCCACCACCTCATCAGGAACCCATTGCCAGGACTCTGCTGTCTCCTTTCCAACCCCAAATCAGAGCAAATCCTGGGCACCCCTTTTCTGTATTTTTGAGCAGTGCCCAAGTCCAATCCTGATCTGTCCTTTCCAGAGGGGTCCCAAGCCACCTGGGAAACCAAACTCTGCTGGCTCCAGGATCTCAGTGCTCCAATTCATCCTCATGATTTTTTTTTTTTTTTTTGAGGAACCAGTCAGTTAATAACCAGAAGAGGAGCAGGGAGGAGGAGGAGGTGGCTGCTGGAGAGGGACAGGCAGATGCCTTCCAGCTGCCCCCACTCCCTGCAGTGCACAAAGAGCCAAAAAGCTGCTCAGCTGCAGAGGGGATGAGGCCCCAGAGGACACAAAATTCTCCTTCAGCTCAGAACTGGTGGTGGATGCCAGGAGATGGATCACTACTGCCTCCAGAAGACTCTTTTGGATAAAGGGGTTTGGCCAGCAGAGCTGAGGCAGAGCTGATGCTGTTTCTGCTGATGGAGAAGCTGAGGAGAAAACCAAAGCTTCCCCGGGTGACTGAACCTCCCAGAGGTGCAGGGAGGAGATTTTCCTGGAGTTCTGAATGCTTTGGGGAAGGATGAGAGAGGGGACGGCACCTGCCCCTGCCCTGTTACAGCATCACAGAATTGTTCTGCTTGGAAAAGACTCCAGATCAGCCCATCCAAACAGAACTCCACCACCCATAACCCAACCCAAACACCCATAACCCAACTCTGCCACCCATAACCTGACTCTTACCACCCATAACCCAACTCTACCACCATAACCCAGCCCAAACACCCATAAACCAACCCTACTACCCATAACCCAACTCAAACACCCATAATCCAACCCTATCACCCATAACCCAACCCTACCACCCATAACCCAACCCCCCATAACCCAACTCAAACACCCATAATCCAACCCTATCACCCATAACCCAACTCTACCAAGTCCAGAGCTTAACCCATGTCCCTCAGCACCACCTCTCAAGAGCTCTGAAACCCCTCCAGGGGTGGGGATCCCACCACCTCCCTGGGCAGCCTGGGCCAGTGCCCAACACCCCTTTCCAGGGATCATGGAACCCCAGAATGGGTTGGGTGGGAAGGGACCTGAAATCCCCCCCAGTGCCCCCCCTGCCATGGTCAGGGACCCCTCCCCCAGCCCAGGGGGCTCCAAGCCCCATCCAACCTTCAACACTGCCAGGGATGGGGCAGCCACAGCTTCTGGGGGCAACCTGGGGCTCAGCACCCTCACCCCAAACAATTTCTCCCTGCCCCATCTCCAACCTCAATCTCCCCTCTCCAAGTTTTAACCCATTTCCCTTCTCCTCTCCCTACCCCCCCGTGTCCAAAGCCCTCCCCCAGCTTTCTTGTAGCCCCTTTAGATATTGGAAGGTTGCTCTGAGCTCCCCTGGGAGCCTCCTCTTCTCCAGGCTGAACAACCCCAATCCCTCAGCCTGGCTTCCCAGGGAGGTGCTCAGCCCTCTGAGCATTTCAGTGCCTCCTCTGGACACCTCCCAGGAGCATCTCCTGGAATCATCTCCTGGGAACTTCTGGCCAGGTCTTTTCTGTGTTTTCTCTGTGTGTCCCATTCCTCCAGCCTGGTTGGGAGCAGGGATGTGGTCTCCTACACCACCCTGGGAATTTCTGTGCCACCTTTTGAGCTCGTGCTGCAGGTGATGGCACCCACAGCATCTGAACTGAGTGTTAACTTCTGATTAACCAAGACAACTTTGGCTTTGACCTCTGCAGAGCCCCCAGCAGTGACCTGAGGGACTTCAGGGCCCCGTTTGATTCAGTACAGAGACCCCAGAGCAACCTTCCAATATCTGAAGGGGCTCCAGGAAAGCTGGGGGAGGGCTTTGGACACGGGGGGGGTGGGGAGAGGAGAAGGGAAATGGGTTAAAACTTGGAGAGGGGAGATTGAGGTTGGAGATGGGGGAGGGAGAAATTGTTTGGGGTGAGGGTGCTGAGCCCCTGGTTGCCCAGGTTGCCCCCAGAAGCTGTGGCTGCCCCATCCCTGGCAGTGTTGAAGGTTGGATGGGGCTTGGAGCCCCCTGGGCTGGGGGAGGGGTCCCTGACCATGGCAGGGGGGGCACAGGGGGAGATTTTAGGTCTTTTCCCACCCACCCCATTCTCGGATGCTCTGAGTTTTCCACCTTTGCTGCACACCCTGGGCCTCACTTTTTCCCCGGATTGGAGCAGGTCCCGCGGGATGATGCGGTTGCTCTCTCAGAGGTGTTGAGTTGAGGAGAAGAGCAGGGATGCAAAACTCTGCCTCATTCTACACCTCAGCCTCTGAGCTGCTCCCCTCCCTGATGACTTTCAGCAGCTTTTTAGCAGAGCTCCTCAGAGCTGGGGGGGCTCCTGCTCCGAGCTCGCGGACTCCACTTGGACGGCGCCTTCCTCAGCTCCTGCTCAGCTCCTGCTCAGCTCCTGCTCAGCTCCTGCTCAGCTTTCCTCTCGCCCCACGCCCGGGAGCTTCAAGCTTTTCAACAAACGTCCCAGGTCCAGCTCTTATCCCCTCAGGTCGGTGTCAGCCCAGGATGGATGTGTTGCTTTTGGAAGGCCCGAAACCCTGGGAGCCAGCTCCGAGCGGGTCGGGAAGGATTTGAGGATGATTTAGTGGGGATGGGGTTTGGCAGAAGGAAAAGTCATTCCGGTGGAAAGGGCCGAGGGCTGCAGGAGGCCAAGGCCTTGTGTCTTGTTCAGATTTATTTTCGTCAGGAGGGAACTCTTTAAAAACTTTTTAAGCCTTTGTGAGCAACGGGGGCCTCGTGAAAGCGCGCGGGGCCGGGGCCGGGGGGGGGGGAAGGAAGTTCCCTCAGCCCAAGCGAAGACAAATCCCTGGACCAAAGGTTGGAGGGAAAGCCATAAAAGCAGGTGCAGACGTGGTGGCTCCCTGGCTGCTTTCAACAATCTGTTTGAAATTAAACTGCACGGAGCTGCAGGGCTCCCCCGGGGCTCCAGCAGAGCCGATGAATCATGAGGAAGAGGAGGAACCCCCCAAACCTTCACCTTCCTGCCCCGAGCAGCATGGAGGGGGGGAAAAGCCAGCATGGACACCACCAGGAGCTCCTGATTCCCAAAGGAGGACTCCTTGGGACCAAAACATTGAATTGTTTGGGTGGGAAAAGAGCTTGGAGATCTTGGAGTCCAACCCTGACCCCAGCACCCCCCATGTCCCCAGCACCCCCCATGTCCCTCAGCACCCCCCATGTCCCTCAGCACCCCCCATGTCCCTCAGCACCCCCACATCTCCAGGCTCTGAAACCCCTCCAGGGATGATGGGGACTCCAGCCCTGCCCTGGGCAGCCTGGGCCAGGCCCTGACAACCCTTGCCAGGGAGAAATTCTTCCCCAGCTCCAACCTAAACCTCCCCTGGCACAACTTGACTTGTGCCAAAAGTTCCTCTTGTCCCATCCCTGGTTCCTTGGGAGCAGAGCCCGACCCCCCCTGGCTCCAACCTCCTCTCAGGGGGTGTCAGAGAGCCAGAAGGTCTCCCCTCAGCCTCCTCTGCTCCAGGATCAACACCCCCAGGGCCCTCAGCTGCTCCTCACAACTTCTCCAGACCCTTCTCCTTCTGCTCCAGACCCTTCCCCACCTCCACTCCCTTCTCTGGACACCCCCAGCCCCTCCATGCCCCTTTTCCCTTTTCTGACCCCAGCACTCCAGGGGTGGGGGGACAATCCCTGCCCTGCTCCTGCTGGCCACCCCAGTGCTGACACCAGCCAGGATGCTGGTGGCCACCTTGGCCACCTGGGCTCAGACTCAGCTCCTGTTCTGCCACTGTTGCCCAATTCCCTGCTGGAAACACCACACAATTCCCTGCTGGAAACACCACAATCTGCAGCCAAGCTCTTGGTTTCCCCAGCTCTGAGAAGTTTTGCAGGATCAGCTGCTCACCTTTGGCCACCTTCACTTTGGGAAAAAACCAAACGACTTTCAGTCACCACCACCCTGGAGGTGTCCATGAAATGTCAGGATCATAGAACCACAGAATCCTTCAGGCTGGCAAAACCCCTTGGAATGAGAGTCCCAGCACCATCCCTTCTCTGCCAAGTCCTCCCCTAAACCACATCCCCCAACACCACCTCAAACACAGCCAGGGATGGAGACTCCACCACCTCCCTGGGCAGCCCAGTGATGGATGGGGAGAGCTCCAAAGAATCACTTTTACACCAGGCCTGGAATTATGGAATTCTGAAGGTTGGGAGAGAGCTTTGAGTCCACACATTGCCCCAGCACTGCCAGGGCCACCACCAACCCCATGACTCAGAGCCCAGAAGGCCAGGGATGAGGTAGGAGAAGATGTTTGGAGGACAAAACCCAAATCCAAGGCTGCAGGGGGATTTATCCCATCCAAGGGTTTGTCTTCACATCCTCCAATAAATTTCACCTCATGATAAAGGGGGGGGGGGGAAACCCAAACCCACAAACCAAACCAACAAAAAGATTATTTTCAGAGGGTTAACTAAAATTAAAAAAAAGCATCTGGGAAGAGTGGAGGAGCAGAACCCAGAGCAGTCACAGAGCAGATGGAAGCTGCAACCCCGGTGCCAAGAGTGAAAGGCAACTCCTCCCTTTCTTTCAGATTTAAGAAGATTTGCTCTTTTTTTGCACATCTTTCTCCAGGAGGTTATTAAGAGGGGCAAAGAAACCGTGCTGCAACGTGAGCCTTCCCTCCAAGAGACACAAAGAGCACTAAAATCTCCCCTAAGCTCCAGGAGGGGCAGACACTTGTTCCACCTGTAGCTCATTTGCCTTTTTTTTCACTTGAATAAGAACTCTCCAGTGGCCCATAAACCACCTGGAAGAAGACAAGGGACTTCTGTTTTCCAGAGGAAGCAAAGAAAAAACCAAACCCCCCTAAAACTCACAAAAAACCCAACAAAAAAGCCCCCAAAATATCAAACTAAGAGCCCGGATTAACCCAATGGATCCAGGGGAGATTCCCCCAGGCTTCAAGGATCCCACATTCAGGAAAACTCCTCCAGGAGCTGCTGGGAGGTGGTTCACCTGCCAGGACAGAGCAGGGGAGGTGGGGTGGGTTGGAGCCTTTGCTCTTTCAGGCAGGGTTTTGGAGCTGAGAAGATGTGAGGAGGTTTCCTCACAGCTGGGCAGTAAAATGGTGTTTACTCCAGGCTTCCTATCGGGTGTGCCAAAGAGGAGATCCAATCCAGCCCAGTGAAACCCCCCAGAGCTCCCTTCCCTCCCCTTCCCCAGCTGCATTTTCAATAAGCTCCAAAGATCTTCAGCAGAAGACAAGTCCTGACCATAAAACTTCTTTTCTGCCAACAAAGCAGCTTGATACAAATTCCACCTGGTGTGCTCAGGGACAGAGGAGCCCCTTCAAAGCACACCTTGAGGCAGGAAAAAAGAATGATGAAAACTGGAGTGGTTTGGGGGAGAAGAAACTTTGTTATGGTCCTGGGAGAGGGGAGATTGAGGTTGGACATGGGGGAGGGAGAAATTGTTTGGGGTGAGGGTGCTGAGCCCCTGGTTGCCCAGGTTGCCCCCAGAAGCTGTGGCTGCCCCATCCCTGGCAGTGTTGAAGGTTGGATGGGGCTTGGAGCCCCCTGGGCTGGGGGAGGGGTCCCTGACCATGGCAGGGGGGGCACTGGGTGGGATTTCAGGTCCCTTCCCACCCAGCCCATTCCATGGTGCTATGTTCTGGTGTCCCAAGCTATGGAGGACTCAGAGATGGATGTCCCAAACCCAGATCCTGCTCAGCATCTCCTTGGGGTACATCCCCCCCAAACACCCCTCCTGGACCTCCTCCCACTGACCCTCTCCCCTCTCCAGTCCCCCCCAGCCCTTCCAGTTGGGTCTTGGCTGTTGTGGCACCACCAGAGCCTGAGCACAGCTCGGAGAGGGATCATGTGTGGAAGCAGGTTTTTATCTGTGAGTCAATAAATCTCTGGCTGAAAGGAGGGGGGAATCTCAGCTGCCTGGAGAGCCCCATTCCCTGCTCCCAGCACTCCATCTAGTGGTCTGCAGAGCATGGCCAGGGAACAAGGAGATGGAAGAGCCAGGACACAGCCTGGAGACCCCAACTGGGAGACCTTGGAGCAGCTTCCAGGTCCTGAAGGGGCTCCAGGAAAGCTGGGGAGGGACTTGGGACAAGGGCCTGGAGGGCTGGGAGCCTCCCAGGGGGAAGGGTTTCCAGCTGGGAGAGGGGAGATGGAGAGGAGATCTTGGGCAGGGAGGGAGGGAGGGAGAAACTTTTTGGTTGGACTTGGTGAGGGTGCTGAGCCCCTGGTTGCCCAGGTTGCCCCCAGAAGCTGTGGCTGCCCCATCCCTGGCAGTGTTGAAGGTTGGATGGGGCTTGGAGCCCCCTGGGCTGGGGGAGGGGTCCCTGACCATGGGTTGGGGTGGGACTGGATGAGCTTTGAGGTCCCTTCCAACCCAGCCCATTCCATGATTCACTTCACTTTGTGGGAAATAAAGAAGAAAATAAATAGAGCTTTCGGTCAAGATTTCTGAGGGTGCTGGATGGCATCAGCCACTCCCACCCCCATTCTCTCCTCTGACCTGAAAGGCAACTTGAGTCTCAGCACAAGTCCCACAAGTGGCAGATTTTAGATGGATCCTGGTGCTGGGGGGGGCAGTCAGGGGATGGGATGGAATGGTTTGGGGAGATCCATGGGCAGGGGCAGCTCCCAGCAGCCCAGGGGGCACAGAGCTCAGTTCCTGGTCCCTCACTTGCAGATTGGGGTTGGGTGATGTTGATCCAATTCCTCTGTAGGACCAGCATGGGGAAGTATCAGGTAAGGGTGAGCAGGGCTGCCCTGCTCTTCTCTGGGGGTGGGGAAGAACAGGTTGGTGGGACTCCAGATCCCCCATTTCACCTTCCAGGGGGTGAGCAGAATCCAGCCAGGGCTGAACTGGATGGAAGCAAGAAGAGGAAACACAGTACTGGGAGAGAAGAGGAGGAGATGTCCTCCCCAATGGCTCAAGGACCCAAAAGAGTTTTCTGGGAGGAAAGAAAACCAGAAGGGGAATCCCACCACCACACCTTGACTGGATGTTCAGCTGTTCAGCATGAAGGATGCTCCTGGGGGCTTCCCAGCCCTTCCAAGCCACCCCTTGGACAAGCTCTGTCCTCCAGAGCTTTACACTGTCTCTGGGGTCACAGCTCTGCTGGCTGAGACCCCAAATCTTCAATGGGTTCTGAATCATCTTCAGAAGGTTCTTCCACCAACCATCCCCTTCCTCACCTGGAGCAGAGAACCCCTTAAAGCCCAAAGTCCCCCCTGCAGCCCAGAGGAGGTGGAGCAGAGGAAGCAGCAAGCAGCAGGGGCCTCCTCTCAGCCACAGCTCTTAAACCCAAGGTGTTGAGGGAAGAAACCACTGAGCAAACTCTGCTGGATGTTCTGCCCACCCCCTCCCACATACATACTGCTTCATGGCTATCAGCTTGGAGTCCATGCTCTCCTGCTTTCCTTTCATCACCTGGATGTCAGTCAGCAACTTGGTGACGTTGTCCTGACGGACCTTGATGTCCTCATTCTTTATACTGGAGACCTGGGGACAGAGAGGAGGGGTCAGAGCTGATTCCTCCTTCCACAGCTTCAAATAATTCATCCCATCCTCCCCACATCCAGGCCTGGGGCCACAAAGGACCAAAGCCTCCCAAGGGAGTTTTCTGTTCAAGGGAAACATCAAATCCTGTCACAGTATGAGTGAAAAAAAAATAAATAAATCTCTTTTTGGATCAGAAGCATGTGGCTGAGGGGAAAGGGAAGGCTTCCAATCCTTCAGATGTGCAAGGGAGCAGGAAGCCTTCCTGACAGGCTGAGCTGCTGGAGAGCAGCTCCCTGGAGAAAGCCCTGGGAGTCCTGGGGAGACCCCAGCTGGAATCCTGGCTCCAGTTTGGGGCTCCCCAGTTGAGGAGAGCCAGAGATCTACTGGAGAGAGTCCCCTGGAGAGCTGGGAGGGTGCTGAAGGGCCTTGAGCATCTCTGCTGGGAAGAAAGAGTGAGAGCCCTGGGGCTGTTCAGCCTGGAGAAGAGAAGGCTGAGAGGGGATCTGCTGAATGTCTGTCAAGAGCTGAGGGGTGGGGGGCAAGAGGAAGGGCTCAGTCTCTTTTGGGTGGTGCCCAGGAGAAGGAAGAATGGGTTGAAGCTAGAAGATGGGAAGTTCCAGCTCCAGATCCAGAGGAGAAACTTCCTGGAGGTGAGGCTGAGGGAGCCCTGGCCCAGGCAGACATTGATGCTCAGCTGCAGGAATATCAGGTTGAACACGTGCTGCCCACATCACCTTGGCAGAGAAATAGTGTCTGTGCTCAAAGAGGAGGAAGAGAACCTAAAGCAGTCACTGTTAGCTCCAGTTTTAGGTAGTTTGGAAAGGACTCCTTAATTTGGCCCAAATTTCACTCCTGGGGAGAGGAGCAGAACTTTCAGCTCCAGAGGAGCAGAAGGGAAAAAGAACTGGGGACAAAGAGGAGAGAGGAGATGAGCTGCAGAGGTTTTGTTATCACATTCATCACCCAGGCTGCCCAGAGAGGTTGTGGAGTCTCCTTCTCTGGTGCCTTCCAAAGCCCTCCTGAACCACCCCAACCTCCAGATGAGGTTCCTCTCCTTCTCTGCTGCCTTCCAAACCCCCCCTGGATGTGTTCCTGTCTGGGCTGCCCTGGCTGATCCTGCTGGGCCAGGGGTTGGACTCCAGCATCTCCAGAAATCCTTCCAACCCTCAGCATTCTGTGATTCTATGATCTATGGCAATTTTCAAACCTAAGCTTTGCAGCCAAAGAGATCAGGAGAGGACAGGAAACAAAACTTCCTTCTGGCAAACTTCCAGAAGGTTCTGCTGCACGCAGAGAAGTGGAAGTATCAGTGTTAGCAATGGAGAGAGTCAGGGGCTGGTTTGAGGAAGAAATCCAGGAGCAAAAGGGCAGCTGAGCTGAGGGCAGCAGAGGGGAACTGGATCCCCCCTGGAGAGCCCAGCACCATCCCACTCCTTCCCACTAGAGGTGTCAGGGCAGCTGAGCAGAACCACAGAAGCTGCTGAGCTGGAAGGGACCCATCAGGATCACCAACTCCACCTCCTGTCCCTGGGAAGGGCACCCCAGGGTGACACCAGGTGCCATCAGAAGATTTATCAAAAGATTGTGAGCAGAGGATTCTGTTTTCCTGAGGTAAAAAAAAACCAACCAAACAAAAGACACCAGAGCATGTCCCAGGGCAGAGCCTCTCAACCTGCAGAGCATCACAAGGGGTGAAAACCTCAGCTTCTCAGCAGCACCTCCTGTCCACCTCATGTGCTCTGGGGTCACCTTTAACATCTCCCTTACCTCCTCCTCAAGCTTTTGCCTGCTCTGAAAATCTCTGGGGAGCTACAGAGCTGAGTGAGAATGGCATTTGGGTTGTTTGGGAGCACAAAGAGAGAGCAACTCCCAGCACCTTGCTGTGATTTAATATCTGTGTGGGCAGAAGGTGAAGAGAGGTGATTGTCCCCCTCTGCTCTGCTCCTCTGAGACCCCACCAAGAACACTGCAGCCAGCTCTGGTGTCCCCAGCAGGAGAAGGACAGAGATCTGTTGGAACCAGTCCAGAGGAGGCCACAAAGATGATCCAGGGGCTGGATGGAGCAGCTCTGCTCCCAGGAGAGGCTGAGCAGCTGGGATTGTTCAGCCTGGAGAAGAGAAGACTCCAGGGGGACCTTAGAGCTGCCCCCCAATCCCTGAAGGGAACCTCCAGGAAGGCTGCAGAGGGACTTTTCATCAGAGTGTCCAGTGACAGGACACGGGGAGATGGTTTCCAAGGGAAGGAGAAGAGCTTGAGCCTGGAGCTTAGGAAGAAGTTCTTCAGGAGGAGGGTGCTGAGCCTCTGGAACAGATTGCCCAGAGAAGCTGTGGCTGCCCCCTCCCTGGAGGTGTTCAAGCCCAGGTTGGAGGAGGCAGGCAGGGAGGGTGCACACAGCTCCCCCAAGCTGAACTCACCCAGATACTACTTGCTGAGGAAAAGAAAAATGAGAGGGAAAATGCAGTCACCCTTTTCCCCAGACTCAAGAAACACTTGGGCTGAGTTGGTGTCTGCTGGAGAGAGGGGAGGTCACCTGCAGTGCCACCAACCCACCTAAGGCTGAAAACTCCTTAGGAAAAAAAAAAAAAGAGGGAAAAAAAAGACCCATGAACAAAAAGGGAGATTTTAATCTGAAAAATTTTCAAACCCTCTGGTTTGAAAGTGTTTATGCAGAGGGAGAGGTGTGGGAGGAACTTACACTGTTCACTTTCCTCTTGATGTTCTCCAGGAGATGTTCCTGACCTCGGATGAAGTAGGGATGCTGGAATTCAGTGTCATCCTTCTCAGGCTTCACCAAACCCCCCTGCTCAATGTGGACAACCTTCCGAAAGCCATCTGAAACCAAAGGGGAGATCAGCAGAGAAAAAGCTTCAGTTTGGGTTTAATTTGGGTGACAGTGGAACTGGAGACAGCAACAACTCAGCCAAGCCAAGCCCCAGCCCTCTGTCCCTGTGCTTCCCAACCAACCCCACCCTCACCACCTCCCCTGGAGAGAGAAGCCCTCACCTCCTCAAAGCCTCGAGGGTGGAAAAGACCCCAAAGATCATCAAGACTGAGCCTGAGCCTGAGCCCAGCACTGCCAGGGCCACCCCCAGCCCATGTCCCTCAGCACCACATCTCCAGGCCTTGGAAAATCCCCCAGGGATGATGAGGACTCCAGCCCTGCCCTGGGTTGCCCAGAAATTTTTCCAAATATCCAATTTTCATTTTGAAAACCACTTTCTGCTGCTCTCCCAAGGCCAAGTGAAGGTGATGTGTGGATGACAGCGTGGGTCAGCAGGGAGAGGAACTGCAGAGGCTGTAACCAAACCAAGAATCCCCAGGTGAGCTCAGTGTTCCTTGAGAAAACCCCATCCCTGGCAGTGTTGAAGGTTGGATGGGGCTTGGAGCCCCCTGGGCTGGGGGAGGGGTCCCTGAGCATGGCAGGGGGGGGCACTGGGGGGGATTTCAGGTCCCTCCAACCCAACCCACTCTGGGGTTTTGTGATTCTGTGGTCTTGGTCTTCATTCTCATCTTCATTAATGGGAGGAAGAGCTGCCTGGGGCCCGTTTGCTGAAGCACAGCTGGGAAGAGCTGGGGGGCCCTTGAAGGACAGGCTGGGGTTTCAAAGTGGTTTTGGCTCCTGGCATTCAGGTCCCTGCTGAGAAATAAAGGTAGAACCCTGAGGTCAGACTGAAATCAGAGAAATGTGGGAGGGAAACCCCCTGGGTCCATCCTGAGCTGAACTGAAACGTGGCACCAGTGAGGAGGCCACCACGGGGTCCCCAGAAAAGCCTCAGCTCCAGGAGGCAGCTGGATGGGCTGAGCTGGGGGGGGGGAGGCTGAACAAAGTGCCAGGTCCTGAATTTTTAGTCACAAGAAGCCCAAGAAGTGCTCCAGGCTTGGGGAAGAGTGTCTGGAGAGCAGGCTGGTGGAGAAGGAGCTGGGAGAAGTGGTGGATTTCCTGAGGGAGGGGGCAGAGAGGCAGTGATGGTTCCTTCCCCCAGTGACAGGAGGAGAGGAAATGGGTTGGAGCTGTGCCAGGGAAGGCTGAGGTTGGGTATTACAAAAAAATTATTTCCTGAAAGAGTGGTGAGGGCTTGGGATGGGTGCCCAGGGAGGTGGTGGAGTCACCATCCCTGGAGGGGTTCAAGAAGTGTTTGGATGTGGAGCTTCAGGAGCTGGCTGAGTGGTTGTGTTGGTTGGGTTGTGGTGGGACCCAGTGATCCTGGAAGATTTTTCCAACCCTGATGGTTCTGTGGCACAGGGAATGCTCTGTTAATTCCCTGCAGAGATCCACCCAGCACTGCTCACTGCACTTCAATAAAGAGCTGGAACTAAGTCAGCTCAGAAAGGGATACAAATGGTGAAAGGCTGGAGAAGAAGCCAGGGGAACTGAAAAAACCAGGCTGCTTATGAAAAAAAAATAAAGAAAAAATCCTAAAGAGAGGCCTGAGGAGAAGGATCAAGTTTTCAAAGACACAAAGGCTGAGGGAAAGGGAAGAGGAAGAAATCTCTTTCTGTCCCCAGCAGGTGACAGAGTTGTTGTGGCTGGAAAAGACCTTTAAGGGCACCAAGTCCAACCAGGAACCAACTCCACTGACAGAGGAGAAAAGTGGAGGAATTAAAGTGCAGCAGGTTGGGGTGAGACACCCGGCTCCATGGCAACATTCCAGGGAATGCCAGGGGCTGGAGGGAACCTCTGGAGATCCCTGGTCACCCCCTCTGCCAGGGCAGGGTCACCTGGAGCCCAGGATGGTGCCCAGGGGGGTTCCTGATGAACTGATGGAATTGTGGGATGGGAAGAGCAGTTTGGATGCAAAGTCAGGAGCACCCAGGGAGGGGGTTGCTGCTCTTTCCTGAAGTGCTGCTGAGGATCCTTCTCCTCTTCTGCTGGGCCTGGGGATTTTTCTCTTAAAATACCAAGGAGGTGAGGCTGGGAGCAGAGCACCAAGGATTGAGACTCCTGGGGATTCCCTGGAATTGCTCCCTCTGCCACCCAGAGAGGGGCAGGGACTGAGATGGCAAAGGGTGGGCAGGAGGAGAACCCCCCAGCTCCTCAGCACCAAGAGGAGCATGGGCAGAAGGTGAAGAGAGGTGATTGTCCCCCTCTGCTCTGCTCCTCTGAGACCCCACCAAGAACACTGCAGCCAGCTCTGGTGTCCCCAGCAGGAGAAGGACAGAGATCTGTTGGAACCAGTCCAGAGGAGGCCACAAAGATGATCCAGGGGCTGGATGGAGCAGCTCTGCTCCCAGGAGAGGCTGAGCAGCTGGGATTGTTCAGCCTGGAGAAGAGAAGACTCCAGGGGGACCTTAGAGCTGCCCCCCAATCCCTGAAGGGAACCTCCAGGAAGGCTGCAGAGGGACTTTTCATCAGAGTGTCCAGTGACAGGACACGGGGAGATGGTTTCCAAGGGAAGGAGAAGAGCTTGAGCCTGGAGCTTAGGAAGAAGTTCTTCAGGAGGAGGGTGCTGAGCCTCTGGAACAGATTGCCCAGAGAAGCTGTGGCTGCCCCCTCCCTGGAGGTGTTCAAGCCCAGGTTGGAGGAGGCTTGGAGCAACCTGGGCTGGAGGAGAGGTGTCCCTGGCCATGGTGGGGAGCTTGGGGGAGAGGAGCTCTCAGCTCCCTTCACACCTCAGCCAGGAGGAATCAGGACAGGAGAAGCTGAGAGGCTGCAGCTCCTTCCCTCCCAGGGAACTCCCCCATTTGGAAGCTGTTATTCCCTCAGAGGAGCAGAGAGCAACAAGAGGCTGGGGACTGGAGCTGATGGCTTCAATCCTGACACTCACCCCATGACCCTGCACCCCCAGCAGCCCCTCAGGGGACACTGTCCCTCCAGCCAGGTCACAGCACAGGACAGGACCCAGCAGTGACCCTGAGGGACAGCTCAGAGCCCCCAGCCAGGATCTGCTGCTGCTCCCTGAGCTCTGCCAGCCCCCAGCCCCCTCCCCAGGCTCCCATCCAGCCCCCAGCTCCTGAGCCCCCCTCAGACACCACCAAAACCCTTCCTGGAGCTCAGGGACAGCTCTGACCCCCAGCTCTGACCCCCAGTCAGGCCATGGGGAACCTGAGGTTCTGCTGGGTCAGCCCATGCTGACTGGGAGCCTCTGCCACACAGCTTTGGAGGTGAACACTTTGCCTCCAGCAGAGAGCCCAAACCTGACTGAGCACCAAGGCAGCAACTGCTCCCAATCCAACAAGATGTGTTCCCAGAAATCCAGAGAGGAGACAAAACCCTGGGAGTCCTGGTGGGCAGGAAGTTCTCCAGGGGTCAGCAATGTGCCCTGGTGGCCAAGAGGCCAATGGTGGCCTGGGGGGCATCAGGAAAAGTGTGTCCAGCAGGGCCAGGGAGGTTCTCCTCCCCCTCTGCTCTGCCCTGGGGAGACCCCAGCTGGAATCCTGGCTCCAGTTTGGGGCTCCCCAGTTGAGGAGAGCCAGAGATCTACTGGAGAGAGTCCCCTGGAGAGCTGGGAGGGTGCTGAAGGGCCTTGAGCATCTCTGCTGGGAAGAAAGAGTGAGAGCCCTGGGGCTGTTCAGCCTGGAGAAGAGAAGGCTGAGAGGGGATCTGCTGAATGTCTGTCAAGAGCTGAGGGGTGGGGGGCAAGAGGAAGGGCTCAGTCTCTTTTGGGTGGTGCCCAGGAGAAGGAAGAATGGGTTGAAGCTAGAAGATGGGAAGTTCCAGCTCCAGATCCAGAGGAGAAACTTCCTGGAGGTGAGGCTGAGGGAGCCCTGGCCCAGGCTGCCCAGAGAGGTTGTGGAGTCTCCTTCTCTGGTGCCTTCCAAAGCCCTCCTGAACCACCCCAACCTCCAGATGAGGTTCCTCTCCTTCTCTGGTGCCTTCCAAAGCCCTCCTGAACCACCCCAACCTCCAGATGAGGTTCCTCTCCTTCTCTGCTGCCTTCCAACCCCCCCTGGATGTGTTCCTGTCTGGGCTGCCCTGGCTGATCCTGCTGGGCCATCTCCAGGTCCCTCCCAGCCCCTGTGCCCAGCACTACTCACACATGTTGAGCTGTCTCACAAAGCTGGCCATGTTGTTGTGTTTGAAGTACTTTGGAAGCACCTCCTTGGCAAACTGCCCCTGGTCAAACACATGGAAGCTGTTTCCACTCTGTTGAGAAACCAAAAAGAAAACATCAGTGATCAGGCAGGTGGGAGGAGGAGCCCCCCCTGCCCTCTGGGTGCCATCAGAAATGTCCCCAACTCCTGGGGCCCCTTGCAGGGAACAAGATCAACAACTTGGTTTGGGGGAAGCTGAGGGGGTGAGGGGGAAGGGATCCCGGGTACAGGAGGGGAGATGGAGAGGAGATCTTGGGCAGGGAGGGAGAAATTCTTTGGTTGGACTTGGTGAGGGTGCTGAGCCCCTGGTTGCCCAGGTTGCCCCCAGAAGCTGTGGCTGCCCCATCCCTGGCAGTGTTGAAGGTTGGATGGGGCTTGGAGCCCCCTGGGCTGGGGGAGGGGCTGCAGGGGAGACCTTGGGGGGCTCTGTGAAAATCTAAAAGGGGCAATGGGGGACATGGGGAGAAACTTTTTGCCAAAGTCTGGAGACAGAATGTCACAGAAATTTGTTGGGAAAGATCTTCAAGATCCTCACATCCCAACCTGACCCAAACTCCCTGAAATTACAGAGGCTCCTAAAAACCTGATTTATGGATTGATTGATTTCTCTCCTTTTTTTTTTGGCAAGCCTGAGGACACAACCCCTTGCTGCCTGGTGCTTGTTGTCTACCTAATATTCAAGTTGAGAAGAAGCTGATGGCTTTCTCACTCTTAATGGAACCAAAAAGTCTTTGTTCTTGTAAATAGGAGATTAAAAGGCCCAGAGCCTCACTCTAAGGAAGGGAAAAGCTGTTTCTGTGGTAGGACAGAGGTTGGAATCCTTGAATCATGAAACTCTTTAAAGCTCTCACAGAGAGGAGCTGAAGTTTCTGAACCAAACTGAAACCAATCAGCTCAGTCCTCTGTGAAAGGAACACAAAATTTCATCCCATTGTGGAATCCTTTTGGGTGGGAAAAGAGCTTGGAGATCCTGGAGTCCAACCCTGAGCCCAGCACCCCCCATGTCCCCAGCACCCCCCATGTCCCCCAGCACCCCCCATGTCCCCAGCACCCCCCATGTCCCTCAGCACCCCCCATGTCCCTCAGCACCCCCCATGTCCCTCAGCACCCCCCATGTCCCCCAGCACCCCCCATGTCCCTCAGCACCCCCACATCTCCAGGCTCTGAAACCCCTCCAGGGATGATGGGGACTCCAGCCCTGCCCTGGGCAGCCTGGGCCAGGCCCTGACAACCCTTGCCAGGGAGAAATTCTTCCCCAGCTCCAACCTAAACCTCCCCTGGCACAACTTGACTTGTGCCAAAAGTTCCTCTTGTCCCATCCCTGGTTCCTTGGGAGCAGAGCCCGACCCCCCCTGGCTCCAACCTCCTCTCAGGGGGTGTCAGAGAGCCAGAAGGTCTCCCCTCAGCCTCCTCTGCTCCAGGATCAACACCCCCAGGGCCCTCAGCTGCTCCTCACAACTTCTCCAGACCCTTCTCCTTCTGCTCCAGACCCTTCCCCACCTCCACTCCCTTCTCTGGACACCCCCAGCCCCTTTTTGCCCTTTTCTCACCCAAAATTGACCCCAGGATCAAGGTCCAGCTCTACCTTTTAAACTCTTTGAGTGCAGCCTCAGATCTGCAGAACCAGGAGGTGGCCCCAGAAGTCCCTGTCCAGAAGTGGTTCTGGGGTGGGTGTGGGGTGCTCTCTGCTCCCACCTTTGGGGAAGTTTGGGAGTGGGAGCTCTGAGTTCTGTCCATGTGGTGAGGAAGCCAAGGATGGGCAGAAAGCCCCCGGGTTCCTCACTCCTGCTTCTGGAGGAGGGGATCCCAGCTCCCAGGGCAACCTTTGGGTGGAGTTGGGCAAACATCTCCATGTGCCCCCATCCATCACCTGGCATGCACTGAGATGGAGCCAGAACCTGTCCCAAGGCTACTGGGTGATGGGAAACGGTCACAGCTCCAGAGAGCAGATGTTTCCTGTCTTTTATCCAAAGATTTCTATCTTCCAAATTACTGGAAGCTTTAGGGTCATTTGTATTTCCAAGTGAACGTTAATGAGGCCGTAACCACCACAGGGGTTTCCAGAGGAAAAGGAGAAAAGAGGAAAGAGGAGGAAGAGAATGCCTCCTTCTTAATTCTGAGGGAGCTGAGGGTGCTGTGGTCTCAGGCGTGCTCAGGGGTGATCGATTTATGGTGGAATTGGCAGAGGTTTTACTGCTCCTTGTAAGGATCTGGGGGGGGGATGTGAGCTCCAGGGCTCTGAGCCCACAGCCCTGGGGGGCACAGAGGTTCTGAACCCCCCCCCCACCTCTCTGCACTTTGGTTTCAGCCCAAAGTTTTCAGAGCAAACCCAAAACTCCCCAGGGTGACCTTCATGAAGGAGGAGGAGGGAATGATGTTGTTGTTGTTGTTGTTCCTTCCCGGGCCCTCAAAGCACAAGTTTTAGCAGTGAAAAAAAGAAAAAAAGAAGGGACCCAAAGTGCTGGCAGGGGAGGGGGTGGCAGGGGATGGGAGGGGGTGGCAGGGGAGGAGAGGGGGTGGCAGGGGAGGAGAGGGGGTGGCAGGGGAGGGGAGGGGGTGGCTCCTGGCTGGCTCCCTGGGGATGACTTGCAAAGCCCAGGAGGTATCAGCAGCACCCAGCTGGGCCCTGGGCTTTTATCTCCTCCCAGCAGATAAGGAAAGGGCTGGGGCTGGGGGGGCTGCAGGGAGGCTCGAGGGGGGAGGAGGAATGACTCCCAGCACCTTTCTGCTTTTTATTTTGCTCCTTATCTGCCAGGATTTCTGCAGCTCCTCCTGCACCCGGGCTTGGGAGCCCTGCAGAGCTCTGCCCCAGGGGTCTCCTCCCGTCCCAGACTGGTTTGGGGTGGAAGGGACCTGAAATCCCCCCCCCCTGCCATGGTCAGGGACCCCTCCCCCAGCCCAGGGGGCTCCAAGCCCCATCCAACCTTCAACACTGCCAGGGATGGGGCAGCCACAGCTTCTGGGGGCAACCTGGGCAACCAGGGGCTCAGCACCCTCACCCCACAGAATTTCAGCTGAAGCCCCCAAGTGAAAGCGCCGCTGAAAAGCAAAAAAAACCCCAAACCAGGAAACCATAAACCCAGAGCTATTGCTCCAGTAGGATGAAACCTCGCCAAGCAGCAAAAAAAAAAAAAAAATTTAAAAAATGGGGGGAAAAAATGGGGGTTTAGCAAGCTTAGAAAGATTTAAAAAATAAAAAACAAAACAGAAGGGAGGTTTTGAGGAGCGGGGAAAGAGAATATTTCTTTGCCATGGCAACAGAGAGTGGTTTTTTGGGTCTGTAATTAGGCAGGAGAGGTCATCACCCCCTGAGGGACTGAGGTAATGAGGTGAAAAAAGGAAAAGCTGTAATTAAAAGCGGATGAGAAGCCACGGACACGCCTGGGCCGAGGCCTCCGGGCCCCGGTTCCCGGCAGCGGGGATTCCCCCGCTGCCGGGAACCGGGGCCCGGAGGCCTCGGCCTCTTCGTCCCCTTTGGAGCGGGACTCACCGGGCTCCAGCAGATCAGCGAATCGGTCTCCGGATCTTCCACCAGGGTCCAAAGTTTGGTGAGGAAAGCCGGGACATTATTCCCGCCTCCCCCAGCCGCCGCTCCGGGCCCTTCCATGACGCTTTGTAGGCCCCAAACTGAGGGAAAAGGGGGGGGGGGAGGTGTTTAAGCCGCCGTTTTATGGCTTTTCCCTCCCTTCGCTGATTTCTTCCCGGGTGCGGGAGAAAAAGAGGCGTCGGGGGGAAGGTTTGGAGGGGTTTAGAGGCGCCGGGAGGAGCGGGGGAAGGGCCGGGAGGCTGCTTGCGCACTGACACCCCCGGGGCCCTGCATGGCGGCCGCCATCTTGGGGCGCCTCACGGACCGGGCCCCCTTCCCCCCCGGGCAGCGGGCAGGAGGCAACGCGCATGCGCCGGCCCCGCCCCCCTCCCCAGGGAAGGACGAGCCAATCAGAACGCGCCCCCGCCGAGAGAGACACGCCCACCCCGCCACCTCCGCCAATGGGAACGCGGCAGACGGGACCCCGCCCACCTCGCTGAGGAGGCCACGCCCACCGCGCAGCAAGGTGCCGCTCGGCCACGCCCCCAACAATGGTGGCCACGCCCACAGCCTCCCCAGCTTTTAGGCCACTCCCATTCGGTGCTAAGGCCACGCCCTCGGGCCTTGAGGACACGCCCACTGGGCTACAGCAACTCTGGAGGCTCTGAGGCCACGCCCCTCGGCTCGGAGGCCACGCCCCTTCAGTATTAAGGTGAGGCCTCTCCACCAATCAGAGCGTGAGCCCGATAAGGACACTCCCCCACCGCGACCTCCACCAATCAGGATGGGGCGCTGAACACAACCCCCACCCCCAGCCCCCTGCCCCTCCTGGCCGGCGCTGAGGCCACGCCCCCCTGGTGGGTAAAACCACGCCCACCGGGCAAGGTGAACAGCGCCAGGACACGCCCCCGGCGTCCAAAACCACGCCCACGGACCTTGAAACCACGCCCCCTCTCTTCTGGAAGGCCACGCCCCTGTCCGCCAATGAGGAACGCCCCGCAGGCTGCAGGCCACACCCTCGTTCCTGAGGCCACGCCCCCTCGCCCCTATGGCGACCAATCAGAACCCGCCCCCGAAGGTTAGACCACGCCCCTGAGTCCTCTGAGGCCCCGCCCATTCAGTGCTAAGGACGCGGCGCCCCGTCAGCGCTGAGGCCACGCCCCCTCTCCTCTATAGACACCAACCAACCAATCAGAACACGCCCCGGGGGGTTCAGACCACGCCCCTTGTCTCGGAGGCCACGCCCCCTCCGCTCCGTGCACACCCATCAGCCAATCAGAACACTGCCCCGGGGCTGAGACCACGCCCCCTCCCTCCGCGCGGAGGAAGAGGAAGCGCGAGGGCGCCCTGACCTCTGACCCCCATCCGGTGGGCGGGGCCGGCGCACGCGGAGCCGCGGGACGGAGCCATGGAGGAGGTGGGGGGGGGGGGGGGGCGGCGGGAACCCCGGGGGGGGGGGGGGAGGGGGAGGTGTTGCCATGGCAACGCGCGGTGCGGCCTGGCGGGGCCTGGGCCTGGGTCTGGGCCTGGCGAGGTTCGGTTTGGGCTCAGCCCGGTTCTGAGCGGGGTCTGACAGCACCGGAGGGGGCCTGGGGAGGGCCCTGCGGAACCGGCCGGGATCTGGCCTGGTTCGGCCCAGTCCTCACTGGGTTCCGGTGGGGATCTGACAACTGGGGAAGGGGGGGGAGTGCTCCCAGTTGGGTCCCAGTTGGGTCCTGGCAGCTTTGGGGTCCCAGTTGGGTTCTCAGTGGGCAGGGGGTGGTCCCAGTTGGGTCCCAGTTGGGTCCTGGTAACTTTGGGGTCCCAGTTGGGTCCCGGTCCATTTGGGGTCTCAGTTGGGTCCTGGCAGAGGAGGGAAACCCCAGGTGCTGGTGGGGTCCCCAGGGGTCCCTGTGTCAGGGGGGTCCCCATGGCTTCTTCTGTCAGGGGGGTCCCCAGGGGTCTCTGTGTCAGGGGGGTCCCCAAGGGTCCCTGTATCAGGGCTGTCCCCAGGGGTCCCTGTGTCAGGGGGGTCCCAGGGGGTCCCCAGGGGTCCCTGTGTCAGGGGGGTCCCCAGGGGGTCC
This sequence comes from Phaethornis superciliosus, assembly GCA_023637945.1. Taxonomy (NCBI): domain Eukaryota; kingdom Metazoa; phylum Chordata; class Aves; order Apodiformes; family Trochilidae; genus Phaethornis; species Phaethornis superciliosus. The sequence continues at coordinate 622,109 of JAJQWJ010000002.1, read as the reverse complement.
CCAGGGGTCTCTGTGTCAGGGGGGTCCCCAGGGGGTCCCCAGGGGTCCCTGTGTCAGGGGGGTCCCCAGGGGTCCCTCTCCTGATCCCACCCCCCCTTTTGTCCCCTCCCAGCCCCATCCTGAGGGGCAGAGCCCGGAGGTGACGGACACGGAGAGTGAGGAGGAGAGCAGCTACTCGGGGCTGGAGGACTCGGGCACTGAGAGCTCCTCAGGGGAGGAAGAGGAGGAGGAGGAGGCCCTGGAGGAGCCCCCCAGCTCCACATCACCCCCCCGGACACAGGTGAGGGCTTTGGGGCCTCTGTGGCCACTGGTGGTGGCCACCACCCTGGTGGTCCCCGTGGTTGCCATGGTGATGTCCCCAGGGCTGCTGCTGGGGTCTCTGTGGGCAACATCAGCACCCCCTTGGTTGGATTGGTGGTGGCCACGTGGCCACTGTTGGGTCCCCCCGTGGCCAGCATGATGGTGGCCCTGTGGCTTATGCTGCTGGGGACCCCTGTGGCCAGCACTGAGGTCCCTGTGGTTGCCATATTGGGGCCCATGTGGCCACTGGTGGTGCCCATCATGGTGGGCACGTTGGGGACCCCGTAGTCAAGGTCCCTGTGGCCACCATTGGGGTCCCCATGGTTGCCTGGACCTGGAGAGTTTGGGTCCATGGGGTGAGGTTCTGCAGGGGGTTCTGGACTGAACAGGAGCTGAGTCTGTGCCCAGGTGGCCAAGGTGGCCACCAGCATCCTGGCTGGTGTCAGCAGTGGGGTGGCCAGCAGGAGCAGGGCAGGGATTGTCCCCTGGGGTCAGTTTGGGGTCAGAAAAGGGACATGGAGCCACCACGTGCCACCTCCTGGGTACACTGTCACCTCCTGGGGACACTGTCACCTCCTGAGGACACTGTCACCTCCTGGGGACACTGTCAGTCACCTCCTGGGGACACTGTCACCTCCTGAGGACACTGTCAGTCACCTCCTGGGGACACTGTCACCTCCTGAGGACACTGTCACCTCCTGGGGACACTGTCAGTCACCTCCTGGGGACACTGTCACCTCCTGAGGACACTGTCACCTCCTGGGGACACTGTCAGTCACCTCCTGGGGACACTGTCACCTCCTGGGGACACGGGAAGGACCCTGGAGCCAAAGCCACCCCAGGACTTGGGAAGCTCCTGGGTCTCTTTTTCTCCCTGATGGGGAGATGCTCATCACTGGGGTAGGACCAGGAGTCCTGAAGCCACCACATGTCACCTCCTGGGGACACTGTCACCTCCTGGTGTGGCCTTTGTCACCTCAAGGACATGAGCAACACTCCAGACCCAAAGCAACCCCAAGGCCTGGGAAGCTCCTGGGCCATTTTTATTCCCTGATGGGGAGATGCTCACCACTGGGGTAGGACTGGAGCCACCAAGTGCCACCTCCTGAGGACGCTGTCACCTCCTGGGGACACTGTCACCTCCTGAGGACACTGTCACCTCCTGAGGACACTGTCACCTGTCTCACTGTCACCTGACGGGGCCAGGACCCCAACTTTGGGCCCCAGAAACTTCTCCAGTGGCTGAGAGAGGGAAAAGAGGAGAAGGAAACGCGGCCACGACGCCGTCGTCGAGGAGTGCCAATAACCTGGAAAAAAACCCCTTCTTTTCCCTCTCCCCTCCCTCTTTTTGAATTTTGGGGGAATTTGTTTTAAATCCAAGGTTTGGGCCTGCAGCCTCCTCATCCTCCTGGAGGTTCCCACCCTCCCTGCCCTCAGCTCTGCCCCTGCAGCAGCCCCAGGTCACCGCTCTTAGGGCTCCCCCGGGGGACGTTTGGGCTTTGCCCTTGGTTTTTCTGGGACTGGTTTTCCAATTATTCCACTCAATCCGCCCGGCAAACGCCGGGATCCTCCCCCTTCCCCCCTCCCCACACCTCCAGCTCCGAGGGGGAGAAGGAGAAGGAGCAGAATCTCTTTTCCAGGGAAGGGTCTGGAGCGGGTTGGGGAGTGGGCGACGTTTGCTGCCCAGGGCTGTCGGGTTCCTCTCCTCTGAGGAGGGAATTGGGGTCCTGCCCCGGGTCTGCTCCCTCTGCAGGGCTTGGGATGTGGGGATTGAAAAGTCTGGGATTATCCAAGCAAGGGATTCAGCTCCACAGGAGGGAGGGTGGGGATGGAGCAGCTGAGGTGGGAAGGGAGCTGAGAGCTTGCAGATAGAATCATAGGATCATAAAGTCACAGAATCATAAAATCATGGAATCATAGGATCACAGACTCAGCAGGGTTGGAAGGGACCTCAGAGCTCATCAAGTCCAACCCTTGATCCACTCCCCCCGTGGTTCCCAGCCCATGGCACTGAGTGCCACATCCAGGCTCTTGTTAAATATCTCCAGGGATGGAGAATCCACTGCTTCCCTGGGCAGCCCATTCCAATGCCTGATCACCCTCTCTGTAAAGAAATTATTTCTAATATCCAACCTAAACCTCCCCTGGCACAACTTAAGTCCATGCCCTCTTGTCTTGTTGAAAGTTGCCTGGGAGCAGAGCCCAACCCCCCCTGGCTCCAGCCTCCTTTCAGGGAGTTGTAGAGAGTGATGAGGTCTCCCCTGAGCCTCCTCTTCTCCAGGCTGAACACCCCCAGCTCCCTCAGCCTCTCCTCACAGGAATTATCCTGGAATCCCTTTGTTACTCTTCTCTGGACCTGCTCCAGCACCTCAATCTCCTTCCTGAGCTGAGGGGCCCAGAACTGGACCCAGGACTGGAGGTGTGGAAGGACAGAGGGGATTTGATTCTCATCATTCTCCTCTGCTGAGCCTCCTTGTCCTCTGCAGGACAGAGATGTTTGGGAATCATCAAGCCTATTCCATGGAAGTTCCATCCCTGGGCTCTGCTGCTCCTGGGTGTCCAGGGAAAGCTGCTGAAAGCCAGGGAGGGGCTGAGAATCCTTTCCCTGGACCTGCTGGCCACGCTGTTCCTGAGCCAGGCCAGGATGCCATTGGCCTTCTTGGCCACCTGGGCACACTGCTGGCTCCTGTTCAGCTTCCTGGCAATCCAGACTCCAATCCAGGTCCCTTTCTGCCACTCTGTGCCCAGCCTGGAGCTGCCCATGGGGTTGTTGTGTTGAACCTCATCCCATTGGGATCATCCCAACTCTCCAACCCATCTCTCCCCCAAGCTCCCCACCATGGCCAGGGACACCTCTCCTCCAGCCCAGGTTGCTCCAAGCCTCCTCCAACCTGGGCTTGAACACCTCCAGGGAGGGGGCAGCCACAGCTTCTCTGGGCAATCTGTTCCAGAGGCTCAGCACCCTCCTCCTGAAGAACTTCTTCCTAAGCTCCAGGCTCAAGCTCTTCTCCTTCCCTTGGAAACCATCTCCCCGTGTCCTGTCACTGGACACTCTGATGAAAAGTCCCTCTGCAGCCTTCCTGGAGGTTCCCTTCAGGGATTGGGGGGCAGCTCTAAGGTCCCCCTGGAGTCTTCTCTTCTCCAGGCTGAACAATCCCAGCTGCTCAGCCTCTCCTGGGAGCAGAGCTGCTCCATCCAGCCCCTGGATCATCTTTGTGGCCTCCTCTGGACTGGTTCCAACAGATCTCTGTCCTTCTCCTGCTGGGGACACCAGAGCTGGCTGCAGTGTTCTTGGTGGGGTCTCAGAGGAGCAGAGCAGAGGGGGACAATCACCTCTCTTCACCTTCTGCCCATGCTCCTCTTGGTGCCTCCCAGCTTAGGGTTGCCCTGAGCCCCAGGAGCACCCTGACAGCTCCTCTTGAGCTTCTGCTCACCCAGCACCCCCAGATCCTTCTCTTCAGGGCTGAACACCACCTTTCTGGGTCACCTCACTTGGGTGCAGGGGTGCTTTAGGGGGGGTTCCTCCATCAGGATGACATTGTCACCTTGTGTCTGCAGCCTGCTGCTTCCCTGCTCTCCTCCAGAGAGGTTCAGAGTGGCTCCAGATGTGCCCCATTTACCTCCAGTCCCTTCAGGGTGGGGGGCTCTGGGCTTCCCCCAAGCTTTGTCCTGAGCTGCCCGGGGCTGGGTTGGAGCCTTGGTGAAGTTTGGTGCTGGGAAGAGCTGGTCCTGGTGGCACCAGCATGGCAGGGACTGGGGGTTGTCCTGGGGTTGTCCTGGCAGAAGCTGGGTCTGTTGGGTCAGTCCATGAGGAACCAGGACCTGTCAGAGGGGTTCCAAAGAATGTTTATCAATATGGAGATAGGAGCTTTATATATAAAAATATAAATATAAATATATAACCAGGTCCTGGGATCTCTTGGGGAGCTGCTGGGGGGGCAGCTCTGCCACCCAGAGGGACCTGGATGGGTCCAGGTGGTGGCAATGGGGACCCTGGGGAGTCCAGGGGTGAGGAAGGTGAAGTCCTGCAGCTGGGATGGAATAATCCCATGGGAATGGGCTGGGCTCAGGGAAAGGTTCTGGGGACAACCTGGGAGCCAGAAGTGTCCTGAGCAGCACCAACCCCCCAGCTCTGGGGCCATGGGGGGGCAGGGATGGGTCCTTCTCCTCTCTTGGACACCCCAGGCCCATCAGAACCTCCAGGCCCAGTCTGGGGCTCCCCAGCCCAACACTGAGAGACAGGAATGGGACCAGTGGAGGTCACCAGGATGGTTGGGATTGGGGCATGGGACATGAGGAGGGTGCTGAGGGACACGGCTTGGTGGTGGCCTTGGCACTGCTGGGGTGGTGGTGGTTCTGCAGAGAGACCTGGACCAGGCTGGATCCATGGAGTGAGGTTCTGTAGGGGGTTCTGGAGAGGAGGGATCCATGGGGTGAGGTTCTGCAGGGGGTTCTGGACAGGTTGGATCCATGGGGTGAGGTTCTGCAGGGGGTTCTGGACAGTTTGGGTCCATGGGGTGAGGTTCTGCAGGGGGTTCTGGACAGTTTGGGTCCATGGGGTGAGGTTCTGCAGGGGGTTCTGGACAGTCTGGGTCCATGGACCAACCTCCCAGTTCTTTTCCAACCAAACCCCCCAGGATTCCATGGATCTCTTCAGACCCCTCCCAGGGAAGGTCCTGTCTGACCCGGAGCCTCCTGGGCTCCTCTCTGTCCCCTCCCCAGGTCCCTGGGCTTTGGGGCATTCCCAGGAAATCTTTTCCCTCTCCTGCTCTCCTTGGAGCTGGGCTGATCCTGCCCTGCAGGATCCTTTGGGAGATCACCCGGAGCCCCAGGACTCTTGGGATCGCTCTGGAAGCTGCAGAGGGGGAATCACTGTGAGCCCAGCGAGGGAAAATTCTGGTGTCAGCTGAGCTGCACTCTTCTTCCTCTTCTTCCTCCTCATCTTCCTCCTCATCCTTCTCTTCCATCTCTTCCATCTCTTCCATCTCTTCCATCTCTTCCATCTCTTCCATCTCTTCCATCTCCATTTCTCTTCCATCTTCCTTTTCCTTTCCTTTTCCTTTTCCTTTCCCTTTCCTCATCCATTTCCTTTTCCTTATCTTTATCCTTTTCCTTTCCTTTTGCTTTCCTTATCCTTATCCTTATCCTTATCCTCTTCCTTTTCCTCTCCTCTCCTCTCCTCTCCTCTCCTCTCCTCTCCTCTCCTCTCCTCTCCTCTCCTCTCCTCTCCTCTCCTCTCCTCTCCTCTCCTCTCCTCTCCTCTCCTCTCCTCTCCTCTCCTTCTCTTCCCCTTTCCCCTTTCCCCTTTCCCTTTTCCCCTTTCCCTTTTCCCCTTTCCCTTTTCCCTTCCCTTTCCCCCATTCCCAGGTTGGTCCCTGTGGTGCCCCTGGACCCTCTGAGGTGTTGGTGGCACTGATGGGAGGAGCACAACCCCCAGAGATTCATCTCACCAGATCTTAATCGCTTTTTTGGGTTTATTTTCCTGTCTTTTAGGGCAAGGGGCCTCGCAGGAAGAGCAAAGTCTTCCCGGATGATTCCTCCCTGGAGGACAAGGAAGCTCTGGCTCAGAATGAGTACGAGGAAGACAGCTCGGATGAGGAGGTAGGAAGGAGCCCTGCCTCCTGCTGGGGTTTTGCTGTTTGGGTCTTGTGATGGGTTTTGCTCTTTGTGGTGGATTTTGGTCTTTGTGGTGGGTTTTGGTATTTTTGGAGGTTTTTGCTCTTTGTGGAGGTTTTTGCTCTTTGTGGAGGGTTTTGCTTTGTGGAGGTTTTTGGTCTTTGTGGAGGTTTTTGGTCTTTGTGGTGGCTTCTGGGGGAGCCTGAGGAGGAGCAGTGTGGTCAAACCACGTTTCCTGTGGTGGGGAATTGGGCAAAGTGCCCCTTGGAGCAGCCCAGAGGCGCCGGGGTTGGGCTCTGAAGGAGACTCCTGGTGAGGATTCATCACTTGGAGCAGCTCTAAGGAATGTCCCAGACACCTGGGAAGGAGGAACCTCCCCTCCCACCCCTGCCTGAAATCCCACGTCCTGCACTCTGGGGTTCCTGAGGGGTTTTCAGCCTTTTGGAAGGTGGTTGAGCTCCAGCTGTGACCACTGGGGGGTTCTGCCCTGAAAACCAGTTTGGGTTTCTTGGAAAAGATTGGAACCTGCTGGTGTGGAAGGGAGCTGGACCCCTGGCAGATGCCTCCAGGGCTTGATTGTTCCAGACAAACTCTGTGGCTGTTCTTAATGGTCTGCTAAATCAATTAATGGGGTTGGTGGAGAGCTCCAGGGCTGGGCCAGAGGCTTGTGGGGGTGGTTGGATCTGAGCCTGGGGCTTGAGGTTCACCTGAAAGGGTGAGCTGGGCAGCTCCAGGACTTGGAGAAACGCTTGGAGAAACCTCCTGGGTGCTGGGTGGGTGGAATATTCCAGGCTGTCACCTCCTGAACCACTGAGAAGGAACAGAGCACAAAATCCTGCGTGGTCAGGAAGGTGAAGAGGCAGCTGGGGCCTCCTGGAGGTGTCTGAGCAAGGGGCTCCAGCAGCTCAGGGGCTCTGAGGAGGAATCCCCATGGCCCCAGCTCTGAGCAAGGAGCTCCCATGGCTCAGACACTGAGCTCCAGCTCTGAACAGGAGCCCAGCATCTCCAGCTCTGAGCAAGGACCTCACATGGCTCCAGCTCTGAACAGGAGCCCAGCAGCTCCAGCTCTGAACAAGGAGCTCCCAAGGCTCCATCTCAGAACAGGAGCCCAGCAGCTCCAGGTCTGGCTGAGGAGCTCCAGCAGTGGATTCATGGGGTGTCTGCCTGCATGGAAGCTCAGTGGGGACAGAGGGGACATCAGGAGCAGCAGCAGCAGCTTTGTCCTGGGGCTCAGGATGGGTTTCTCAGCAGGTTTGGTGTCTGCACAGCCAGCTCCAGGAGAACTCTTTGGAATCTGGGGTGGATCAAAGGGTTCAGGCCGTGTTCCCTGGTGCTTCCAGGGCTGGATCTGCTCCTCTTGGGTCCTGGGGGAGGTGGGGGCAGGGTTGGGTTTTCTGGTCCCACTTTGGGAGATGATTTAGTGGTGTAGGTGGTGTAGGGCTGGTGTTTGGACCGAATGATCCTGGAGGTCCTTTCCAACCATTATGGGAAGAGAAAGGATTGGGGACAGCCCCGAGGAGAAGGACCTGGGGGTGGTGGAGCAGAAGCTGAAGGTGAGCCCAGAAACCAAGAGTGTCCCTGAGGAGCAGCACAGAGAGGAGGGGAGGGGAGGGGATTCTCCTCTGCTCTGCTGAGACCCCCCCTGGAGTCCTGTGTCCAGTCCTGGGGATTCCACCACAGAATCACTGGGGTTGGGAAAGAACTTCAAGATCCTCGAGTCCAACCCTGAGCCCAGCACCCCCCATGTCCCTCAGCACCCCCCATGTCCCCCAGCACCCCCCATGTCCCTCAGCACCCCCCCCCATGTCCCTCAGCACCCCCCATGTCCCTCAGCACCCCCCATGTCCCCAGCACCCCCCATATCCCTCAGCACCCCCCATGTCCCTCAGCACCCCCACATCTCCAGGCTCTGAAACCCCTCCAGGGATGATGGGGACTCCAGCCCTGCCCTGGGCAGCCTGGGCCAGGCCCTGACAACCCTTGCCAGGGAGAAATTCTTCCCCAGCTCCAACCTAAACCTCCCCTGGCACAACTTGACTTGTGCCAAAAGTTCCTCTTGTCCCATCCCTGGTTCCTTGGGAGCAGAGCCCGACCCCCCCTGGCTCCAACCTCCTCTCAGGGGGTGTCAGAGAGCCAGAAGGTCTCCCCTCAGCCTCCTCTGCTCCAGGATCAACACCCCCAGGGCCCTCAGCTGCTCCTCACAACTTCTCCAGACCCTTCCCCACCTCCACTCCCTTCTCTGGACACACTCCAGATCCTTTTTGGTGTGAGGGACCCAAAACTGACCCCGCAGGAGTGGGCAGAGCCCTGGGAATGTCCCAGAGCAGAGCCCAGAGGATGTCCCCGAGCCCTGGGAATGTCCTGGCTGTCACTCAGGGGCTCTCAGCTCCTGCTCTCCTCCTGCACGTGGGTTGGAGAAGCTCTTGAAGGAAAATCAAACCCCAGCCCGGCTCTGCCCCCGTCTTTAGCACCTCCTGGATTTCTGCTCCCGCTCTCCTCGGCAGCCGCCGCCGTTCTCATCCTGGCCACCTGCCCGGGAAGGGGGGGGACTTCATCTGCACCAGACCAGAGACACAACAAAACCCACTGGGTTTTTCCTGCCCCCATCTCATGCTCTGGGACCTTTCCCCCCCTGGCTCTGCCGCTCGGATTCCACCTTGGGGGTCAGCAGAGGAGTGGGGGGGAGCCCATCCTCACCAACCCCTCCCCCCCTCGTTTCTCCATCTCCTTGGCCACTTTCTCCACCTCCTTGGCCACCTTCCCCCACCCCCTTGGCCACTTCCCCCACCCCCTTGGCCACTTTCCCCACCCCCTTGGCCACTTTCCCCATCTCCTTGGCCATTTTCTTCCTCCCCTTGGCCACCTTCCCCATCCCCTCGGCCACGTCGGGGAGATGAATGGCCGTGAGCCGCCGGGGCTGTCAGGGCCTCGCTGGGGAGGAAGCAGTTTGGGGGCTCTGGTTTGGTTCTGTTTCCTCCCTCAATGACTATTCCAGATGTCAGGGGATAATGGATGGAGGAGCGTTGAGTGCTCCTCGCTGCGCCCGACGCTCTTTCCAAGCCACTTCCCCTCCTCCGCAACGCAGCTGACCCGGGCTTGGAGGTGGTTTTGGGGAAGGGGGGGGGAGGTGGGGGTCTGGCTGGCTGGGCTGAAGGAGCTCTTCTTTCAGTAGCTGATTAGCCAAGAGAGAAAGAGAAAGGGAAAAAGAAAAAAAAAAAAGCACAGAATGAAAATAAAAACCCCAAACCCCAAAGCCCGGCGGAACGCGGCGCTGGCAGCCGCCTCCTCCAAACTCATCGCTTCCCGACCTGCCTGGATCCCAGCAGATGCTCCAGGGCTTCCCACTCACCAGCTGCTGTGCAAACCTTCCCCCCTCCCCCTGTGATCCTGTCTGCATGGGTCTGGTGGCCACGGAGGTGTGAAGGAAGGGCCAAGGGTTGGGATCCCAGGTGCCACCAGGATCAGAGAATCATGGAATGCCTTGGGGTGGAGGGGGATTGAAGGTCATTGAGTTCCAAACCATTCCATGGGCAGGGACACTTCCCATCAGCTCAGGTTGCTCCAAGCCCCATCCCCAACCTGTCTGGATCCCAGGATCCAGGGCTTCCCACTCACCACCTGCTTTGCAAACCTCCCCCCCCGTGATCCTGTCTGGATGGGTCTGGTGGCCACGGAGCTGGGAAGGGAAGGGCCAAGGGTTGGGATCCCAGGTGCCACCAGGATCATGGAATGCCTTGGGGTGGAGTGGGCCTGAAGGTCATTGAGTTCCAAACCATTCCATGGTCCTGGTCCCAGCCCAGGGGGCTCCAAGCCCCATCCAACCTTCAACACTGCCAGGGATGGGGCAGCCACAGCTTCTGGGGGCAACCTGGGCAACCAGGGGCTCAGCACCCTCACCAAGTCCAACCAAAGAATTTCTCCCTTCCTCCCTCCCTCCCTCCCTCCCTCCCTCCCCAAGATCTCCTCTCCATCTCCCCTCTCCCAGCTGGAAATCCTTCCCCCTGGGAGGCTCCCAGCCCTCCAGGCCCTTGTCAAGAGGGATGGAGCTCTGCATCTTGAAGCCTGGTGAAGCTGAGCACCCTGGAGCCCTTTGGGTGCTTTCCCACCATCCTGCTGGGGTTGGTGTCTCCCCAGGGAGGCTGCAGGAGCTCAGGGCTCCATCCCTGCCCCTGTGCCTCTCCAAAGCTCATGGGTATCACAGAGCAGAGCCCAGAGGGGCTCCAGCCCCAGCCTGGGGAGCAGATTCCTGAATCATCCTGGTGGGCAAGTGTCCCTCCTGCTGAATTCAATGGGTTTCTTTTCTCACCCTCTCGTGTCCATCCTTCCCAAAATGTGCCTCTTCCATCTTGGGGCAGGGAGCTTTCAAGTGAGGTTCAAATCATGGGATGGGTTGGGTTGGACAGGACCTTAAAGATCATCAGATCCAACCCCCTGCATGGTCAGGGACCCCTCCCCCTGCCCAGGATGTTCCAAACCCCATCCCACCTTCAACACTGCCAGGGATGGGGCAGCCAAAATCCACGTGAGGAGATGGCCCTAAGCCAGAGGACACCACTTGGACCTAAAGGAGGTGGCTGAGGGGTGGCAAGGGTCCCTTCCTGGCATCCCAAGGAACCCTTGCTCATGGAATCAAAATTCTCAGAACTGTGTCCAGTCCTGGAGTCCCCAGCATCAGAAGGACACAGAGCTCCTGGGAGGTGTCCAGAGGAGGCACTGAAATGCTCAGAGGGCTGAGCACCTCCCTGGGAAGCCAGGCTGAGGGATTGGGGTTGTTCAGCCTGGAGAAGAGGAGGCTCCCAGGGGAGCTCAGAGCAACCTTCCAATATCTGAAGGGGCTCCAAGAAAGCTGGGGGAGGGCTTTGGACATGGGGGGGGTGGGGAGAGGAGAAGGGAAATGGGTTAAAACTTGGAGAGGGGAGATTGAGGTTGGAGATGGGGCAGGGAGAAATTGTTTGGGGTGAGGGTGCTGAGCCCCTGGTTGCCCAGGTTGCCCCCAGAAGCTGTGGCTGCCCCATCCCTGGCAGTGTTGAAGGTTGGATGGGGCTTGGAGCCCCCTGGGCTGGGGGAGGGGTCCCTGACCATGGGAGGGGGGGCACTGGGGGGGATTTCAGGTCCCTTCCCAACCCACCCCATTGTGTGATGGGGTGAAAGCCTCTGCTGTGGGGTTGGAAGGAGCTGGAAAGTGGCTCCGGGAAAGCCCAGGAGTGAGGAGCTTGGTGAGGGCCCATCAGTGAGGTCCTGCAGCTGCAGCTCCATGCCCCATTTCCATCCTTCCGTGTTGAAAAGGGGAAGAAAAAGCAAAAGGAGCTCCAGGAGCCGGAGAAGGGGAGGGGGGGGGATGATGATTGTCTGCCTGGGGGGAATCTCCAGAGGAAGAGATCTGTGAGCAGAGGAGATACGGTGTCGTTTGGAGGCGAAGCGGAGCTGGAGAGGACAGAACAACAGGATGGAAAGGGAGCACGGGGGGGATCTTGGAGGAGATGAAAAGGCATCGGGTTTAAAGCTGGAATTGCAGGAGAGGGACAGACAGCCCCGTGCTGCTGGATTGTCTTACCCAGCCCTTGGCCTGGGCTCTGCTGGCTCGGAGGTGCCAGAGGCTTTGGAGGCGTCAAGGTTTGCAGCTCCTGAGGCCAATAAGGAGAACATCTGGAGGCACGGAGCTTCAGAGAGGAACAAAACAAACTGAAAAGGAATCGAGGCGCTCAGAAGCTCGTGGATCAAAGCCTGAGCCTTGGGTGTGGGTCCTGACCCTGCTCCTCCTCTGCCCGGGGTGCTGGGAGCCTCTGGAGCAGTTTTAGGGTGAGGGGCAAAGGGGGGGGGGGTTCCAGGAGCCCTTTCACCTCCGGCTTGGAGGAGGGATGGAGGGATCTGTTGGCAGAGATCTCCTGTCCAGCCAAACCCGACCAACCGCTCTTTGATCAAGTGCCACCACCCCAGGTGGTCTTCCCTGCTCCTCGAGGCCTTGGTTGGAATTCCTATGGATTTCCTGCTGAAAGGCACCTGGTGGGATGGTGCAGAGCCCTGGCTGCTCCAAGTGCCAGAGGTGGAAGGAGCCAAAGCTCTCTCGCTGCCCCTGCCCCACCATCTCCCCCTGCCAAGGGCTGGGAGGTTTCCTGGCCAGGCCTCTGCCCATCACTTGGCCGAGCCTCAGGGCTGGGACACATCAGCAGCTCGGGCACTCTCTCAGGTTTCTACAATTTGCAGCCAGAACGGAAAATTCCCGAGCGGGGAGGGTTCTGGAGGAGGCCATGGGGTGGCCCGAGCCCCCGGGCTGCCTCCTGGGCTGGCAGGGAGGGCTGGAAAGAGCTGGAGCCACGCAAGCCCTTGGCCTGGGACCATCCCTGGGCTGGGGGCTCTCTCCAGGTTGGGTTTGGGCAGAGCTGGAGGTGCAGGTGGGGTTGGTGGAGGGGAAAGGCACCGCCGAGCCGGGTCTGATACAACCTGGAAGGGAAAAAAAAAAACACTAAAAGAAAGGAGAAAAAAAAAAAAAAAAAAAAAAAAAGAGTGAAAGGACTTAAATTACTCTGTCTTTTGGCTGCCCCAGACTTGATATTTAAAGCGTTTGTAAAGCAGCTCACTTGGGGCAGGAAAGACTTTTTCCTTCTGGAAGGAATGACATCACCCAATCCACTTAAACCTTCAGGTCCCTGACCCAAAGAGAGCAAGAAACCCACAACAACTTTCGGCTGATGAGTGGAAACTTTTCTTCCTTTCTTTTTTTCTTCTTTTTCTTTTTTTTTTTTTTTTCCTTTCCCTTTTTCCATTTGCTTTCCCCCTCTGCGTGCTGGGTCTGTGCTCAGCTCACAGCCCAAGCCAGCTGAGAGCTGTCCCAGCAGGTTCCTGCCTCTGGGGTGACCTCTGGGGAAGCTTCATCACCTCTGCCTCCTCATCCTCCTCCTCAGGAACCTGCTGGGACTGCAGGGCTTCTGCTCTGCTTCATGGCAGAGATTCAGGGAATGGTTTGGGGTGGAAGGGACCTGAAATCCCAGCCAGTGCCCCCCCTGCCATGGTCAGGGACCCCTCCGCCAGCCCAGGGGGCTCCAAGCCCCATCCAACCTTCAACACTGCCAGGGATGGGGCAGCCACAGCTTCTGGGGGCAACCTGGGCAACCAGGGGCTCAGCACCCTCACCAAGTCCAACCAAAGAATTTCTCCCTCCCTCCCTCCCTCCCCAAGATCTCCTCTCCATCTCCCCTCTCCCAGCTGGAAACCCTTCCCCCTGGGAGGCTCCCAGCCCTCCAGGCCCTTGTCCCAAGTCCCTCCCCAGCTTTCCTGGAGCCCCTTCAGGACCTGGAAGCTGCTCCAAGGTCTCCCCATTGCAGCCTTCTCTTCTCCAGCCTCAACACCCCCAACTCTCTCAGCCTGGCTCCAGAGCAGAGCTGCTCCAGCCCTCCCAGCAGCTCCAGGGCCTCCTCTGCACTGGCTCCAACAGCTCCGTCTCCTTCTGCTGCTGGGGACCCCAGAGCTGGACACAGCTTTACCCCAGGGGGGTCTCCCCAGAGGGGACAATCCCCTCCCTGGCCCTGCTGCTCACACTGCTGGGGGGTTTGATGGCTCCTGGGCACCTTCTCCTCACCCAGCACCCCCGGGTCCCTCTCCTCAGGGATGCTTCCACCAATTCTCCTGGATTTTGTGCAGGACCTTGTTGGCCTTCATCCCATTGTCCAGGTCCCAGCTCTCCAGGCTCTCCAGGTCCCTTGGTTCCCACCAACACCTCCGGGTCTTCTGTTCCCATCTCCCCCAGGCTTTTCTTTGGCTTTTCCCTCCCTGGCTGTGCCGTGGGGGTCAGGGAGCTGCTTGGGATGGTTCCTGGCTCTGCTGATTGATTCCTCAGTGACATTTTTAGAGCTGTTTTGGTGTGTCCCTGCCAGGGCTGCCGTCTCCTCCTGAGGCAGCTCCGGAGGAAGCGGTGCCCGCCGGGATTCCTCTGCGCAGACGTCACTTGGGTGTTATCTGCAGAGCTGCCAGCCCAGCACCGACTTCTCTGGGACTTGGCGAGGGAGGAGAAAGTTGTCCAGACAAGTCAGGGCTGCTGGGAAGAGGGGCATGATCCAGAAAATCAGCCCAGGAATCCTCAGCTTGCCCGAGAGGAGGAATGTAGGGCCTGGATGGGTAAGCTGGGGGCCAGCGGGGCATGGAAAGGATGATTGGGACCTTTCCTTCAGAGCTGTGCTCTCAGGAGATTTGTAAAGTGTTTAAAAAACAACCAAAAAAAAAAGGAAGAAAGCTATAAATGAACTCAACAGAATAACAAAATATTCTCCATTCTGTGCTGGGCACTGGGGAGGCCACCCCTGGAGTGCTGGGGTCAGTTTTGGGTCAGAAACGGGAAAAGGGGCATGGGGGGTCTGGGGGTGTCCAGAGAAGGGAGTGGAGGTGGGGAAGGGTCTGGAGCAGAAGGAGAAGGGTCTGGAGAAGTTGTGAGGAGCAGCTGAGGGCCCTGGGGGTGTTGATCCTGGAGCAGAGGAGGCTGAGGGGAGACCTTCTGGCTCTCTGACACCCCCTGAGAGGAGGTTGGAGCCAGGGGGGGTCGGGCTCTGCTCCCAAGGAACCAGGGATGGGACAAGAGGAACTTTTGGCACAAGTCAAGTTGTGCCAGGGGAGGTTTAGGTTGGAGCTGGGGAAGAATTTCTCCCTGGCAAGGGTTGTCAGGGCCTGGCCCAGGCTGCCCAGGGCAGGGCTGGAGTCCCCATCATCCCTGGAGGGGTTTCAGAGCCTGGAGATGTGGGGGTGCTGAGGGACATGGGGGGTGCTGAGGGACATGGGGGGTGCTGAGGGACATGGGGGGTGCTGAGGGACAGGGGGGGTGCTGAGGGACAGGGGGGGTGCTGGGGTCAGGGTTGGACTCCAGGATCTCCAAGCTCTTTTCCAACCCAAGCCATTCCATGATTCTCTTCAGGAGTGACCATCCCCTTGCAGAGGAGAGGAGCAGCTTCCCCTGGTGTGACTCCAGACCCAGATCCACCACAGCCATCATCTCAGAGGGGTTGGTTTGCAGGGGGGCTGAGCTCAAAGTTCTTTTCCCACCCAAACCATTCCACAATCCCAGGTTTCCCCAGTGTCTTGCCTCTCCTCAGGATGATCTCTGGGGTCAGAGGTTTTTCTCTCTGCTCTCTGGGTGCCATCAGAACCCCAGGAATGGGTGATCCTGGAGGAGCTTTACCTCAGCCACTTTCCCCATGTCCTTGGAGCCCCAGGAGCAGCTCTGCTGGACACGAGCTCCTGGGCTCCTGCCTTTGGTCAGGGATGCTCCGTGTTTGTTCCATCACCTCCAGGCTGGGGATAAAGCAGTTGCTGGAAGTCCCCATCCTGCAGACCTGAGTCTGGTCCCTCCTTCTCTCTCATGGTTCTCTCACCAGCCTCTCCTTGCTGTTTTGGGGGGATTTTTTTTTTTTTCACTTTTTATTTCATCTCTCTCTATCCAGTAGCACAAACTTGTCCAAAAAGAAAAAACCAACATTCAACTTGAACTTCAATTCCTGGAAAAAACTCTGGAACAAACCAATGAAGGGCTCTGCAAACCCCTGGAAGATAACGAGCAGACTCAGAGCTGCCAACATGGACAGGGTCTGGCAGAACAATCCGGGTTCCTCCTGGAACCAGGGAGTGAGGTCTGCCCAGGGCAGGGCAGGAGGTGCTGGGACAGGAGCCTGGGGACCCAGCTGGCTTTGTCTCCTGTCTTTGGGTGGCTTGGTGGGACAAAAGGGGAAGCTTTTCCCATGGGTGTGCTGCTGGCGGTGACTCCCGGTGGGGAATCGGAGCCTCCAGAGAGGTTTAGGTTGGAGCTGGGGAAGAATTTCTCCCTGGCAAGGGTTGTCAGGGCCTGGCCCAGGCTGCCCAGGGCAGGGCTGGAGTCCCCATCATCCCTGGAGGGGTTTCAGAGCCTGGAGATGTGGGGGTGCTGAGGGACATGGGGGGTGCTGGGGACATGGGGGGTGCTGGGGACATGGGGGGTGCTGAGGGACATGGGGGGTGCTGGGGGACATGGGGGGTGCTGAGGGACATGGGGGGGTGCTGGGGGACATGTGGGGTAGCTCTGGACTTGGTAGAGTTGGGGTGTGGTTGGACTGAGGGACCTTCCAGGGCTCTTCCAACCAGCAGGCCCCTGGGGTTCCAGCATTCCATGAATAGGATCTTTTAGGTCCCTCCATCCCAAACCATTCCATAACCCTCTGACCCTCTGGCTGGTCATCAGGGAGGGTTCTTCTCCCAAGAGAAAGTTCTGTGCCAGGTTTGGGAGCATCCTGGATGCATGTATGGGCTTCCAGCTCTGCTCTGCATCCAAATTCCCCATCCAAAACATCAACCCCAAACTTTGCACCAACCCCAGAACCTCACAGCCCTTTGGGGGATGGTTCAACCTCAGAGCCCTTTGGGGGATGGTTCAGCCATGTGGCACTCAGTGCCATGGTCTAGCAACTGCTCCGGTGGATCAAGGGTTGGACTTGATGATCTCTGAGGTCCCTTCCAACCCGGCTAATTCTATGATTCTATGATTCTAACCTCAGAGCCCTTTGGGGGCTGGTTCTTTCCCCATCCCCAGAACCTCACAACCCTTTTGGGGATGTTTCTTTCCCCATCCAACCCCAGAACCTCACAGCCCTTTGGGAGATGGTTCATTCCCCATCCAAACACCAACCCCACAACCTCATAACCCTTTGGGGGATGGTTCTTTCCCCTTTCAAAACACCAACCCCACAACCTCACATCCCTTTGGGGAATGGTTCTTTCCACTTTCAAAACACCAACCCCAGAATTTTGCACCAACCCCAGAACCTCACAGCCCTTTGGGGGATGGTTCTTCCCCCTTTCAAAACACGAACCCCAGAACTTTGCACCAACCCCAGAACCTCACAACCTGGGGGATGGTTCTCTCCTCATCCAAACACCAACCCCAGAACCTTACAACCCTTTTGGGGATGGTTCTTTCCCCATCCAACCCCAGAACCTCAGAGCCCTTTGGGGTTGTTTCTTTCCCCCTCCAGCACTCCAAGCCCATCAGGAGGGGGCACAGGGCCAGCCCTTGGAGCCATCCTTCAGCCGGCCACGCTCCGGCCCTTGCAGTAGCTGCTCTGCTGGGACCTTGGAGGACTTGGAAAACATTTTTGCCGTGGCTGCCTTCTCCTCGGGGGCTCTTCTGTAACTCGAGAGCGTGTGGAGCTGCTGCTGAGCCCCTGTTTGTGTGTCCGGGAACAACCACGCCGTCGCTTGGCTCCGGCGGCCAAAAAAATCCCCCGGTTAATGGCTTCTGCCGGCTACCGAACCGGCGGCTGCCAGAGGACTTCTTGGCCTCATCATCTCCCCCCCCTCCTTCTCCTCCTCCTCCTCCTTCTCCTCCTGCTGCTCCCAGAGCGTGTCCCCCCCTTCCCTCCTCCATCCCACCCCAGCTGCACGCTCACCCCGAGCCAGCCCGGCTCCTTCTCAGGTTTCCCCGGCTCTGGAGGAGTCATCCTGCTTTGTTTCAAACATCTCCCACCTTCTCCCCCCCCAACCACCACCACCAGGAGTCTTGAAAATCACTCACCGGGCTGGGGGTTCCTCCCCCTGTCCCATCTGCTGGCTCTTGGGGAGCAAGTTGACCCCCAACCCCCTTGGTTTTTTCTCTCCAGCCCCCGCACGGCTCCGTCCCCGCTTCTTCTCCTCTCCCAACGTCAGCTTTTCCGACCACGTCGGGTTTTCCCATCACACTTCCCTCCAGCCTGGTGGCTCTGGGTGACAAGGGGATGATTCTGGGTTTTGGGGTGGGGGACTCCTGGGTTCATCAGGAGGAAGGGGGTGTGCTGCCCCTCCAAGGGCTCCATCCACCTTCTAGAGCCAGGTGGAGGTGGCAGGAGGTGCACCCTTGGAGGAAAAGTTCCTTCAGAGGATTTGGGAGTCATTCAAACTCACCTTGGGAGAGGAGAGGTGGAGAAGAGATCTTGGGGAGGGAGAAATTCTCTAATTTGAGGGTGCTGAGCCCCTGGTTGCCCAGGTTGCCCCCAGAAGCTGTGGCTGCCCCATCCCTGGCAGTGTTGAAGGTTGGATGGGGCTTGGAGCCCCCTGGGCTGGGGGAGGGGTCCCTGACCATGGCAGGGGGGGCACTGGGTGGGATTTGCATCTTGGGAACAATTTCTCCCTGGCAAGGGCCTGGCCCAGGCTGCCCAGGGCAGGGCTGGAGTCCCCATCATCCCTGGAGGGGTTTCAGAGCCTGGAGATGTGGGGGTGCTGAGGGACATGGGCTGGGGGTGGCCTGGGCAGTGCTCTGGTTATCATCTTCAAGCTCTTTTTCCAACCCAAACCATTCCATGATTCTTAAAACCTCTGCTAATGCCAGGAGAGCTGAGGGGAACCCATCCCCTCACCCACCCCCTCACCCCATGGCAGGGCTGGCACTGGGAGCCTTAGGGTCCCTTTCAACCCAAACCATTCTGGGATTCCAGGATCCCATGGGGCAGGAGGACCATGGAGCTGGAGAAGCTCTTGGAGAGGACATCCCCCTGCATGTCAGAGCTCTTTCTCCCAGGGGAAGTGGAGCTGGCAGAGGATGGGATGTGGAGCCCAGGACCACCTGATGGGAGCCCATGGGTCAGTGGTCACACACATCCCTGATGTTGGCCGGGGCTTCCCTGCTTCCCTCTGCTCCGTCTCCAGCACCCGGCAGGAAATCTCTCTTTAATTGACTCTTCAGGGGCGGCCGGGGGGGCTGTGTTTTCCTGAGCAGGAGGAATGTTGACATGGAAGAACTTTTGCTCCTTCTCCTTTCTGGCAGGTCCCGGGGCGCCGGCCGTGCCGGGTCGCGTGCTGCTCCTGCTCTAATCCTTCCCTGGGCTGGGGGGAGCAGGAGGAAGGGGGGAGGACACACACACAGGTGTCCATCCAACCTCTTGGAAGAGCTCTGCCAGACCCACCAGGAGGGTCTCTGCTTTTCAGCTGGGTTCAGCTGGGAGCAAGGCTCTCAGGAGGGGCTTGTTGGGCATGATGGAAACCACATGAAGGACGTGGTCCATCTTGGTTTCTTCTCCAAGGGTAAAATCCTGGTGGCAAGGACAGCAGGGACGTGGCTGAGGTGACGAGGAGAAGGTGGAACCCCCACTGCCTGGTGCAAAATGGGGTTTGGAAGTGGTGGGAGCATGGTGGAAACCACCTGGAGGACGTGGTCCACCTGATTGTCTTCTCCAGGGGTAAAATCCTGGTGGCAGGGACAGCAGGGACGTGGCTGAAGTGACCAGGAGAAGGTGGAACCATCATTCCCTGGTGCAAACTGGGGTTTGGAAGTGGTGAGGGCATGGTGGAAACCACCTGGAGGACGTGGTCCACCTCGGTTTCTTCTCTCAGGATAAAATCCTGGTGACAGGGACAGCAGGGACGTGGCTGAGGTGGCCAGGAGGTGGTGGAACCCCCACTCCCTGGTGTAAGGGGGGCTTTGGTGGGGCTGCTCAGCAGGCTGTGTCTCTCCATCCCTTTTCCATCCCTTTTCCATCCCCCTGGTGCCCAGGCGGGGGCCGGGGCTCTGCTGCTCCCTCGGAATCTTTTAACGAGCGGGGTCTGCTCTGCAGAGGAGGGGCTGGGGGGCAGCTCCTCCAGAAAGCACCACTTGGCCATGGGGACACAGAGGGGGGGCTTGGACCCTGCTGGGGGGCCCAGGGGAGCTTTTGGCATCCCACGAGGGGAGGAGGTGGCACCTCGGGGGCTTTGGTGCCTCTTGGGGCTGCAGCAGAGATCTCCTGGGTGCCAGACGTGGTTTGGGGAGCATCTCCTGAGCTGACTCCACCACCCAACCCACCCAAGGGTTTTCTCTTCCCCCTTTTCCCCCCTCTCCCCGGCTCCTGCTGCTGGATCTCCGTGGCTGGGCTGGTTCCTGCTCAGCTGGGAAGGGCAGAGCCAGAGCTCCCTGCTGCCTGCTGGACCCCTCCAGACCCACCTGGCTCCTTCCTCAGCTGGAGGAACTCCCAGCAAACACCAGCAGACACCCGGGTGGGGAGCCAGGGGCTCAGGGGGGATTTGGCGTGGGGTCCTCCTGCTCTTCAGTTCCTCCCGGTGAGGGCAGAGGCCCCAGGAAGGATGGGGGGGAGGGGACCCCTCTGCGTGTGTCCCCCCCGCCCCAGGAACGTCTCCCAAGGTGTTGAGAATGGAAAAGTCCAAGCAGAGAAAGGGGACTTGCCAAAATTAACAGTGGATTCGGGGGTTTTTTTTTGGTTGGTTTTTTTCTTCTTCTTCTTTTTTCGGGAGCAGGAGCCAAAACGCAAAAATAATTTTGGAGTCCAAAAGGGAAAGTTTATTTTTTTGTGCGTGTGTCTCTCTTTTTTTTTTTTTTTTTTTTTTTTTTTTTTTTTTTTTTGGTGGGCAGTAAATCAGCACGAAAAGGTTGGAGGTGGGGAAGAGAGGGGAGACCAACCCTGGCATGCTGCAGGCACTGGTGGAGGTGGGACTGGTGGCCATGGGTGGTGTTGTGGTGGCCCCACGGGGAGACCCCCCTGGGGTAAAGCTGTGGCCACCACGGTGGGTGAAGGTGGTGGAGCCAGTGCAGAGGAGGCCCTGGAGCTGCTGGGAGGGCTGGAGCAGCTCTGCTCTGGAGCCAGGCTGAGAGAGTTGGGGGTGTTGAGGCTGGAGAAGAGAAGGCTGCAATGGGGAGACCTTGGAGCAGCTTCCAGGTCCTGAAGGGGCTCCAGGAAAGCTGGGGAGGGACTTGGGACAAGGGCCTGGAGGGCTGGGAGCCTCCCAGGGGGAAGGGTTTCCAGCTGGGAGAGGGGAGATGGAGAGGAGATCTTGGGCAGGGAGGGAGGGAGGGAGAAATTCTTTGGTTGGACTTGGTGAGGGTGCTGAGCCCCTGGTTGCCCAGGTTGCCCCCAGAAGCTGTGGCTGCCCCATCCCTGGCAGTGTTGAAGGTTGGATGGGGCTTGGAGCCCCCTGGGCTGGGGGAGGGGTCCCTGACCATGGCAGGGGAGGCACCTGGGTGGGATTTTTACGTCTTGGGAAGAATTTCTCCCTGGCAAGGGTTGTCAGGGCCTGGCCCAGGCTGCCCAGGGCAGGGCTGGAGTCCCCATCATCCCTGGAGGGGTTTCAGAGCCTGGAGATGTGGGGGTGCTGAGGGACATGGGGGGTGCTGAGGGACATGGGGGGTGCTGGGGGACATGGGGGGTGCTGAGGGACATGGGGGGTGCTGGGCTCAGGGTTGGGCTCCAGGATCTCCAAGCTCTTTTCCAACCCAGGAAATTTCAGGTCCCTCCAGCCCAAGCCCTTCCATGACTCTGATCCATGGGTGTTCATCTCTGCCCACAGTTCCCGTGACACCACTGGGGGGCTCTGACTCTTCCAGATGTGACCCCTGAGTCCCCTCCCCAGTTTCCCTCCTGGGGGCACGTGGAGCCCCTGAGCTTCTGCTCCAGGGGTCCCAGCTCTCTGCACCTCCTTCCTCCTTCATCCTCACTCCTTGTCCATCGAGGAAGATGAGGGCCAGGGTTCTGCTGGGTTCTGTCCCATGAGTCCCACCTCTCTGTCACCTCCCTGCACCCCTCGCTCCTTCATCCATCCCAGGGAAGGTCAGGACAGGACCAGAACCCTAACCTTCCTGGCCCAACATCCATCCTGCTGGCCCAAAGTGCCTCTCACTGGCCCAGTGTGGCCCTCACTGGCCCGAGGTGCCACGTGTGGGCCAGAGGAGCCCCAGGTGGCTTCAGCTCTGCTCTGCTCTCTGCCTCGCAGCTCAGCCTTGGGGCAGGAGCTGAAAGCTCAGCAGGAAAGCCAATGCTCAAGGGAAACTGAGGCACGTGGGGATGATGGGGGCACCTGGGAGTTCTCAGCAGCTGCAGGTGGGGCCCAGGGCCCTGCTTCAAGCTCTTCCTTCTGGGATGGAAGGAATTCTTTGGGGTGAGGGTGCTGAGCCCCTGGTTGCCCAGGTTGCCCCCAGAAGCTGTGGCTGCCCCATCCCTGGCAGTGTTGAAGGTTGGATGGGGCTTGGAGCCCCCTGGGCTGGGGGAGGGGTCCCTGACCATGGCAGGGGGGGCACTGGGTGGGATTTGAGGTCCCTTCCAACCCAAACCAGTTCGGGTTTTGCTGGAATTGAGCACTGGGGCCAACCTGGTGGTGGGACCCCATCCCACGTCCCACCTGACTCTGCTTTCCCCCCCCTTCTCCTTCCTCCCCCGGCTTCTGGCTGCTGCTGTCCTCTTTTTATTTGTCAAAAAGAGATAAAAAAATCATGAGAGGAGGAGGAATGGAAAGAGAGGAGGCACAGGAAAGGCGTTGGGGTGGTTGAGAGACAGAGGAGGAGAGGGAAGGGGAGGTGGGGGCCTGGGGAGTGAACACAGTGCCGGCATTGTAATGTGAGCGGGGGGCGAAGGGGAAGGGGGGGAATAAAAGGGAAAAAAGGAAAAAAAAAAAAAAAAAAAGAAAAAAAAAAGAGAGGTTGACCCCCAATCCCCCCGGGGGAGAGCAAAAACGAGGAGAGAGTGAAGGATTCCAGAGGTGGGTTGGCTTCCTCTTCCAGCAGACAGCCCCAGGGGAGGCGGGCAGGGAGCCAGCGGTACCTGCACTTCCCATCCAGGCTGGGACAGCTGGAGATGCTTGGGGAGGGGGCTGGGGGGAGCCAGGCTTGGGGGGGGGGTGGGGGGACACGGGGGGAGGTTGGGGAGGGGGCACATGGGCCACCGGAGGGGACTCGGGGAGAAGGAGCAGCAGGAAAAGGGAGCGGTGGGCACAGAGGGAGCCCAGAGGGGTGGAAAGGGTTGGGGGGGGTCAGGGGGTCCCAGCTCCAGCTGAGGACCCCAGGGCATGAATCAGGAGTGACCACCATGGGCAAGTGATGGGGCTGGGGGGGTTCTGGGGGGGTCAGGGGGTCCCAGTGACCACCATGGGCAAGTGATGGGGCTGGGGGGGTTCTGGGGGGGTCAGGGGGTCCCAGTGACCACCATGGGCAAGTGATGGGATTGAAGGGGTTCTGGGGGGGTCAGGGGGTCCCAGCTCCAGCTGAGGACTCCAGGGCATGAATCAGGAGTGATGGGACCAAGTGCTGGGGCTGCAGGGGTTGTGGGGGGGCTGAGGGGGGGTCCCACCACCCCTGCTGACTCCGGGTCTCCATGGGAAGAGCTCGGAGTGATCCAAGTGATGGCATGAAAGTCATGGGGGTGGGGGTGGGGTTGGGGTGGTGGCACCACCCCAGGAGGACTCTGATGCTCCACACCAGGAGCCAAACCCTGCAGCCAAACCCTGGGATTCAAATCATTTTGGGGGGGGGTGAGGGGGTCCCAGGTCCTCATGCAGACCCTACTGGAGGCCAAGGGGGGGGAGGGGGCTCTGGGGGGCAGATCTGAGGGGTTGGGAGGTGAGGAAGGGGTGAGTCCCAGCTGGACCTGGCAGTGGGGAGAGGAGGGGGAGGATAGAGGGAAAAAAGGGGGGGGGAAGAGGGGAAAAAAGGGAAAAAGTGAAAAAACCACAAAAAACCCTCAAACCCCAACCCCTCAGCCTCGCTCACAGCAACTAAATCAGAGGAGAAAAAAGGCAGCAGAGGGGTCACACGTGTTTCCTGGCAGGTGCTAAGCAGGGACAGAGGAGGGGAGGACCTGGTGATGGATCAGGTGGTGGCTCCAGCACCTCGTTCCCCAGCAGCTCAGGGACAGGGAGCAGGGAATGGGGGGGCAGGGGGGGTTGGGGTGGTCTGGGCTGAGCTTTCTGTGGCTGGGGGACATCTCTGAGGGGGGGGCTGGGGGTGACATCTCCAGGGAGCAGGGCCAGGAGCAGAGGAGGTGGCCTGGAGGTGCCCCAGGGGAGGTTTAGAGCAGATCTGAGGAAGAATTTCTGTCCTGAGAGAGCAGTCAGGGGTTGGAAGGGGCTGCCCAGGGAGGTGGTGGAGTCACCATCCCTGGAGGGATTTCCAACCCGTGTGGATGGGGCACTCCAGGACGTGCTCTGGGGGGTGACACAGATACTGAGAGAGAGATTTTATTGTGGGGGGGATGCTCAGAGTTGGACTCAGGGCTCCTAGAGGGCTTTTCCAGCTGTGACAATCCTGTGAGTCCATGCCCAGGGACATCTCCCACCAGAGCCAGGCTGCTCCAAGCCCCAAAGCTCAGCACCCTCTGCCCAAAGCCATCCTCATCCTCCTCCTTCCACCATCACCACCTCCTTCTCCTCCTCCTCTTCTTCTTCCTTCCTCACCAGCTCTCACCTCAGGCCCCTCCTGGTGTTTTGCCTCCCAAGAGTGAACCCCAGGGGCTCCTCTCAGTTTGGGGTCAGAAAAGGGGCATGGGGGGTCTGGGGGTGTCCAGAGAAGGGAGTGGAGGTGGGGAAGGGTCTGGAGCAGAAGGAGAAGGGTCTGGAGAAGTTGTGAGGAGCAGCTGAGGGCCCTGGGGGTGTTGATCCTGGAGCAGAGGAGGCTGAGGGGAGACCTTCTGGCTCTCTGACACCCCCTGAGAGGAGGTTGGAGCCAGGGGGGGTCGGGCTCTGCTCCCAAGGAACCAGGGATGGGACAAGAGGAACTTTTGGCACAGCTCAAGTTGTGCCAGGGGAGGTTTAGGTTGGAGCTGGGGAAGAATTTCTCCCTGGCAAGGGTTGTCAGGGCCTGGCCCAGGCTGCCCAGGGCAGGGCTGGAGTCCCCATCATCCCTGGAGGGGTTTCAGAGCCTGGAGATGTGGGGGTGCTGAGGGACATGGGGGGTGCTGAGGGACATGGGGGGTGCTGGGGACATGGGGGGTGCTGAGGGACATGGGGGGTGCTGGGGGACATGGGGTGGGTGCTGGGCTCAGGGTTTGACTCCGGGGTCTCCAAGCTCTTTCCCAACCCATGATTCTAGTAATGATTGTTGGGAAGGGGTGAGGGGGTCCCATCTCCTCATGAAGCCCCCAGGGGTCCATGGTAAGGACCTGGAGTGATTATTGTGTCCAAGTGGTGGGGTTGAAGTCCTCCTCATCCTCCTCGTCCTCATCCTCCTCCTCATCCTTCTCATCCTCCTCATCCTCCTCCTCGCTCTCCTCCTCCTCCTCCTCCCTGCAGCTTCCCCTGAGGTTCCACCAATGCCCTCATCTCAGGGGGGGTTGGGGTTGGGGTTGGCCTTGGGGCTGAGCTCCTGTGCCCCCCAGGATCTCCACCAACCCCCCCGTGTCCCCCTCCCCCTCCAGCCAGCTGCAGGATTAAGGAGAGGAAATCTGGAATTGGGTTTCTCTCCAGCTTGAACCCTGCACCACCACCACGGCTTTGATTTTGTTCCCATTGAATTGGTTGCAGCCTCCTCCCCCTCCACCTTTTTACTTTTCTTTTTTTTTTTTTTTTTTTTTTTTTCCCCTTAATGGCTTTGGTTTTGAGAATTTCCTTCCAAATTCCTCCCTTGGCTTCCTAGTTTTACAGCTCCCCTGAGCTGGGTGGAATACATTGGGAAATCAGTCCCTGGGGCTGAGCTTGGAGCTGAGTCCTGCAGGGGACACCTTGGGGCTTTTCCTCCTTTTTTTTTGTTTTGGTTTGTTTTTTTTTTATCATTTCACTCAACTCTCGAGGGATGGGACCAGGGGGAAGGGTTTCCAGCTGGGAGAGGGGAGATGGAGAGGAGATCTTGGGGAGGGAGGGAGGGAGAAATTCTTTGGTTGGACTTGGTGAGGGTGCTGAGCCCCTGGTTGCCCAGGTTGCCCCCAGAAGCTGTGGCTGCCCCATCCCTGGCAGTGTTGAAGGTTGGATGGGGCTTGGAGCCCCCTGTGCTGGGGGAGGGGTCCCTGACCATGGCCAGGGGGGCACTGGATGATTTTTAAGGTCCCTTCCCAGCCATTCCATGTTTCTGTGATTCTGGGTGGGACTCCCTGAGAAGGGACAGAGTTGGATGGTGGCCCCGGGCAGGTCCCTGTCCCCCCCTGGCACCTCTGCTGTCACTCATCTCTTCTTTTTGAAACCCGTGTGACTTCAGGGACACGAAACCTCCAGGGTTCACCCCTGTCACCCTCAGGGATGTGCCCCAGGGCCAGGTTGTCCCCTCAGAGCTGAGGAGGTGACCCCAAGCACCCCGGAGCAGAGCAGGGCAGCTCCTTACCCAGCCTGGAGCTGAGGGACAGGGGCTGGGGGTGGCCTTGGGAGCATTGGGCTCCTGGTTGGACTTGAGGATCCTGAAGGATCTTTCCCAGTCCCAGGGAGTCTGTGGTGGGGTCCCCATCCTCCTGGAGGGGTTTCAGAGCCCTGGAGCCGGGGTGCTGAGGGGCAGGGGGTGGGGGTGCTGGGTTTGGGGTGCCACATGGGGGTCACTGCACGTTTGTCCTCGCCTTGGGGACATCTCAGGAGGTTCCAGACCAGGGAGCAGTTGATGGGGTCCTGCGAGGTTGTGGAGCTGGTGACACCCCTGTCCCCAACCCCTCCCCAGCAGTGACCCCGGCAGGAGCCCAGGGAGGGATTTTGGGGGGTCAGGAGATAGGAAGGGGAACCCAGAGCTTGAGGAGAGGTGAGGAGGAGCCCAGGAGAAGGGAAGGGGTCCCTGAGGTGCCTGCAGCTGGCTGGGGGGGCCCTGCCAGCCCCGGGTGTCCCCAGCTGCCATCGAGGTGTTGGTTTTAAAGAGCTTTTTCCTTTCTTCTGGGGCTTTTCCTGCCTGACCCCCGATGGGCACCTGCAGGACGTTAACAGCTCTCCAGCTGCAGGCTGGGGGGGGGAGGCAGATGGAAACCATTTGGAAAGAGCTGTCAGCCCCCAGACCACCCCTCCCCGGGCACAGGGACACCTGGGGACACCGGGGACCCTGCACACCCCCCAACCAGGGCTGATTCCTCCTCCTCCTCTCCCCGAGGAGAAAGTTTGGCCAAAAAGTGGGGAAGGGCCACCCCAAGGTGTCCTGGTGGCATCTGGGTGTTCCTTGGGTTTGCCGGGGTGGCCACCAGGAGCAGGGCAGGGATTGTCCCCCCCTCCTTGGTGAGGCCATACCTGGAGTCTTGGGGTCAGGTTTGAGTCAGGAAAAGGACGTGGAAAGACCTCAAAGCTCAGGCAGTGCCATCCCCCTGCCAGGGCCAGGGACATCTCCCCCCAGCCCAGGGTGCTCCGAGCCTCATCCAGGTGTCACCTGGATCTCTCCTGGCTTCCAGCCTGGCACTTGAGAGGCTCTTGGTCACCTTGGGGACATCCCCTGGGAAGTTGTCACCTCCCTGGAGCCAGGGCTGGGGGAGCAGCCCCTGAGCTCCATCGTCTGCTGAGGGGAATGGGTGCCAGGAGGGGTGGGAGGTGGGAAGGGGGCTCTGGAGAGGAGAGGAAAGGGGGAAGGGAAAGGGAAGGAGAAATGAAAAGGAAAGGGGAAGGGAAAGGAAAAAGGGGAGGGAAAGAGAAGGAGAAATGAAAGGGAAAGGGGAAGGGAAAGGAAAAAAAGGCAAGGTAAAAAGGGAAGGGAAAGAGAAAGAGAAAAGGGGAAGGGAAAGGGGAGGAAAAGGAAAAAGGGAAAGGGAAGGAAAATTGAAAGGGAAAGAGAAAGAAAAGGAAGAGGAAGGAAAAGGGGAAGGTAAAAAGGGAAGGGAAAGAGAAAGAGGAAAGGAAAGAGGAAGGGAAAGGGAAAGGAAAAGGGAAAGGGAAAGGAAAAAGGGGAGGGAAAGGGAAGGAGAAATGAAAGGGAAAGGGGAAGGGAAAGGAAAAAGGGAAGGTAAACAGGGAAGGGAAAGAAAAAGAGATAAGTAAAGGGGAGGGGAAAGGGAAGGAAAAGGAAAAAGGGAAAGAAAATTGAAAGGGAAAGGGAAAAGGAAAGGGAAAGAAAGGGAAGAGAAAGGAAAAAGGGAAGGTAAAAAGGGAAGGGAAAGGGAAGGAGAAGGGAAAGAGAAGGAAAATTGAAAGGGAAAAGGAAAGGGAAAGAGAGGGAAGGGAAAGGAAAAAGGGAATGTAAAAAGGCAAGGGAAAGGGAAGGAGAAGGGAAAGGGGAGGAAAAGGGAAAGGGAAGGAAAATTGAAAGGGAAAGGGAAAAGGAAAGGGAAAGAAAAATTCCCACCATGCATCCAGAGCTATAATCCATATCATTATTTATTTAAGTTGTACACATTGCTGAGGTTTGATCTGCTCAGTGCCCTGAGGCCCCAGCACACCATGGCCCAGATGCACCCAGGTGCACCCATGCCCCCAGTTGTACCCCCCAGGACCCTCCAGTTCAGGCCATGGGTGGTGATGGTTCAGAGCTGGGAGGGCACTGGGAGCAGCAGCTGAAGCTTTTCCTTGCCCCAGTCAGGCCTGGGATGGGGACAGGGAGCAATTGTCCCCTCTCCCTTCATCTCCAAGTGTCCCTGGGTGGCTCTGCCATCCTCCCCCCGAGGGGGGCTTTGTCCTCCTGTCCCCCCCTCCCGTCTGATCCCCTCCCAGCTCCGGGTCCAGGTCCTGCGGAGGTGACACCGCTGCAGCTCTGCCCAGCAGCAGGCTGGGGGGGTGGCAATGTCCGTGGCTGGTGGTTTGGTGTCTGGTGGGGGCTTTCCCATCCTTCTGCTGTCCTTCCTTGGTGTCCATTCCCCCCCCAAAGAAAAACCCAAACCCCAAACGCCGTCCTCTAGCTGCGGATCGCCGTCTTCCTGTCGCGGTCTTTGCTCTGTAGAGGGAAAGGAGGAGAAGGAGAAGGTCAGAACTTCTGGAGGTGGGGTGGGAAGAAGGAGAAGGTCAAAACTCCTGGAGGTGGGGTGGGAGTTGGGCCAAGGTGGTGGTTGGCAGGGGAATGAGGGATCAGCTCTGCTCTGGGGACTCCTCAGGAGCTTCTCCTGGGGTCAGTGTTGCCTTCCCGTGTCTGAGCATCCCGAGGGATCAGGAGGAGCAGGAGCTGGGTCTGCCCCCCACCCCTGCTCCTGCAAGGACCTTCTCCTGCCCTGGACACCTCTCTGGCTCCAGTTCTGCTTTTATTCAGGGGGCTGAGGAATCTTTGCTTTCGTTTTCCTGGGGTGGGCTGGGGGGGAAGGGACCTGAAATCCCCCCCAGTGCCCTCCCTGCCATGGTCAGGGACCCCTCCCCCAGCCCAGGCTGCTCCAAGCCCCATCCAACCTTCAACACTGCCAGGGATGGGGCAGCCACAGCTTCTGGGGGCAACCTGGGCACCCAGGGACTCAGCACCCTCCTGCCTCAGGCCCTTTGTGTCATCTGCTGAGGCTTTGCAAACACAGCCCCCTCCCTGTCCACCTGGTCACCATCTGTGCCTTGCAGGAGCCCTTCCTGTGCCACCAGTGTCCTCCCAGCCAGCCCCTTGGTGACAGCCAGGTCAGGCTTTGCTCCCTGGGCACCACAAAAGTTCCCCACACCATCAGCACCACCACCACCAGAGCTGGTGCTTCTCATTGCCACTTGGATGGGGCTCGTGGCCACCCAGCCTTTAACCATGTTGGGTGCTGGGCTCTCTGCCCAGGGACCCAGGTGATCATCCTGGTTCCAGTCCCCATGGTTGGAAAGGACCTTCAGGATCCATCAGGTCCAACCAGGAGTCCCTACCCCCCCTGCCCCGCTGAGAATCAGGGAAAGCAGTGATGCTTCCACCTCTCTTCTACTGAGCTGCAGCTTGGGGCTGCTCCTAGAATCATAGAACCATACATTCAGAGAATCGTGGAATGGGTTGGGGTGGAAGGGACCTGAAATCCCCCCCAGTGCCCCCCCTGCCATGGTCAGGGACCCCTCCCCCAGCCCAGGGGGCTCCAAGCCCCATCCAACCTTCAACACTGCCAGGGATGGGGCAGCCACAGCTTCTGGGGGCAGCCTGGCTCCATCAGCCCAATCCCACCTTCTCTGCAGAGAACCAGGGAGAAGAGGGATGGTTCCACCTCTCTTCTTCTGAGCTCCAACTTCCCAGTTGGTGCCGGGTTTGGTCCTTTCTTCCCTGCAGCCTCCATCCCCCCCTCCCCTCCCTTCTCCTCTCCTGCACGTGCAGCTCCTGCTCTGACTCTTCCTTTGTTACCGGGGGGAGAAAGGGGGGGGGGGGGTTCAAGCTTCAAAAAAAAAAAAAAAAAAAAAAAGGTATAAAATTAAATTTCCCAGATGTTCAGGCCCCAGGAGTTCCCGGGCTGTCTGGAGAGGAAATGGGGATTCGGAAAATCCCGCCTCATATTTTTTTCCCCCATCACCTCTGCCTTTCCGCTGCCATTAACCACCCCAGAACAGTGAATTATGGGGAGGGGGTGGGGGGGGTGCCCATCCTGGAGATATCAGTGGGGAAGGGGGGGGGGGATCCTGGTGGCTTTTGGAGCTGCTGATGGAGTCCTCCTCCATTCCCCATCCCAACAGCCCAGGGCTCCCTCCCCCTGACCAAATTGTGGCTCTTTTCCCATCAAACCTGAAGCCAGGACCCTGCTGCTTGTCCCATGGGCTCCGTGCTGGCTTCGGGTTGTGGCAGGAGGAAGGTGGAGGGATTTGGGGGGGGGCATCACAAGGAGGACATGGATGTCCCCAAGTGTCCTCAGGTGACACCCTCTGGGAGTCAGTGAATCCTGGAAGGGTTTGGGTTGGAAGGATCTCAAAGCTCAGCCAGTGCCACCCCCCCTGCCATGCCCAGGGACATCTCCCACCAGAGCCAGGCTGCTCCAAGCCCCAAAGCTCA
This sequence comes from Phaethornis superciliosus, assembly GCA_023637945.1. NCBI lineage: Eukaryota > Metazoa > Chordata > Aves > Apodiformes > Trochilidae > Phaethornis > Phaethornis superciliosus. The sequence continues at coordinate 591,721 of JAJQWJ010000002.1, read as the reverse complement.
GCACCCTCTGCCCAAAGCCATCCTCATCCTCCTCCTTCCACCATCACCACCTCCTTCTCCTCCTCCTCTTCTTCTTCCTTCCTCACCAGCTCTCACCTCAGGCCCCTCCTGGTGTTTTGCCTCCCAAGAGTGAACCCCAGGGGCTCCTCTCAGTTTGGGGTCAGAAAAGGGGCATGGGGGGTCTGGGGGTGTCCAGAGAAGGGAGTGGAGGTGGGGAAGGGTCTGGAGCAGAAGGAGAAGGGTCTGGAGAAGTTGTGAGGAGCAGCTGAGGGCCCTGGGGGTGTTGATCCTGGAGCAGAGGAGGCTGAGGGGAGACCTTCTGGCTCTCTGACACCCCCTGAGAGGAGGTTGGAGCCAGGGGGGGTCGGGCTCTGCTCCCAAGGAACCAGGGATGGGACAAGAGGAACTTTTGGCACAGCTCAAGTTGTGCCAGGGGAGGTTTAGGTTGGAGCTGGGGAAGAATTTCTCCCTGGCAAGGGTTGTCAGGGCCTGGCCCAGGCTGCCCAGGGCAGGGCTGGAGTCCCCATCATCCCTGGAGGGGTTTCAGAGCCTGGAGATGTGGGGGTGCTGAGGGACATGGGGGGTGCTGGGGGACATGGGGGGTGCTGAGGGACATGGGGGGTGCTGGGGACATGGGGGGTGCTGAGGGACATGGGGGGTGCTGGGGGACATGGGGGGTGCTGGGCTCAGGGTTGGACTCCGGGATCTCCAAGCTCTTTTCCAAGCAGACCAAAATAAACCAAGGAGGGGCCACCCAGAAGACCCGGGAGCTGAAAGGTTTTTTTGGGGGGGTCCCCATGGCTGAAAGCTCAGCTTGGAGCCCAAAGCTGTCCCTGCTCAGAGGGTGGAGGTGACACGGGGCAGTGCCAGCTCTGTCCCCACTGTCCCGCCCCATGCAGAGCACCCAGAGGGCTCAGGGGGGTTTTGGTGACCAGCAGCTTCGTGCCAGGAGCTGGAGCAGCTCCAGGTGACCACAGCCTGGTCCATGGACCTCCTGGAGAGGAGGGGGGCTGCAGGGCAGAGGGAGGGGATGGTTCTGGAGAACCTGCGTGGTGCCCACCCTGACTGAGACCCCCTCAGCACCACCCACCATGGGCACCAGAGAGCTCAGCAGCATCTGCTCCTGGAACCATGGGGTGGTTTGGGTGGGAAAAGGGTGGCTGTTCCTCTTGTCCCATCACTTGTTCCTTGGGAGCAGAGCTCCGACCTCCTCTCAGGCAGTTTCAATCCTAGGATTTGCTTCTGGCCAATTCTGGACACTTGTCCCTTGTCCCTTGGAGCACTGATCGCTTGGGGTGCCCCAGATCTCGTGGGTCCTTTCCATCCCTCTGTGATGACCCCATGACCAGCACCACGGTGGTCCTTGGGCACTTCCTGGGGTTTGAACTTCTTGGCAGGGACAATGCCAGAGGCAACAAAGGGAACCCTGGAGCAGCAGCAGCCAGGCTGGCAGGAGTGGCATGTCCCCACGTCCCCTCTCCAAGCCGGAATGACACAATTCTGCTCCCTGCAATGCCAGGACCATCCCCTCCATCACTGCCCCCTCCCCACACCTTGTCCTGCAGCCCCTGGGATGGGTGGGAAGGTTTCTCCTTCCCTCTTCCCATGCTGGGATCGTTCTAGGCTTTGTCCCTGGGCAGTTTTTGGCCTCTCAATGAATTAGAGGGGAAAGGGTCCAAGCCCAAAGCCCTTGAGCAGAGCTGGGTGGCCTCCTGGGGCAGCAGACACCAACCCTCAGTCACTTGAGAGCCAGAGCTGTCCAGGGAGATGCTGTTGGCTTCAGCCCCCCCTGGGAAAGTCCCTGGGTGCCAGGAGAGGCTGAGTCACCCGCCAGGAATCCAGAGAAACCTCTTGGCCCATGGGCCATCAAAGTGGGATGAGGTGGAGGCCTCAGCTAGGAAGGGTTCTCAGAGGGTTTGTTGTGGCCCCATCAACCCCAAACATCCCATCCCAGCTCCCTCCTGGGACCCATCTTGCTCGAAGCAGCCTCTGCAGGGAGGACCTGGTCCTCCCCTCCCTGCTCCCAGCACACCCGGAGCCACCACTGTCCCCTGGTGCTCCTGACCAGGGTGCTTGGGGACAAGGTGACATCTGGGCTCTGTCCACTCCATCTCCTGCCTCTCCAGAGTGTCTCAGGCTTTTCATAGGATCCTCCCAGACTGGGTTGGGTTGGAAAGGACCTTAAGGGACCCCTCCCCCAGCCCAGGGGGCTCCAAGCCCCATCCAACCTTCAACACTGCCAGGGATGGGGCAGCCACAGCTTCTGGGGGCAACCTGGGCAACCAGGGGCTCAGCACCCTCACCAAGTCCAACCAAAGAATTTCTCTCTCCCTCCCTCCCTCCCTCCCTCCCCAAGATCTCCTCTCCATCTCCCCTCTCCCAGCTGGAAACCCTTCCCCCTGGGAGGCTCCCAGCCCTCCAGGCCCTTGTCCCAAGTCCCTCCCCAGCTTTCCTGGAGCCCCTTCAGGACCTGGAAGCTTCTGAGGTCAGCAGCAAAGCTCAGGAAGCTGGGATGGAGCTGATCTCATCCCATGAAGGTCCCATTGGTCCCAACTCCATCGTTACCCCTGAGCAGCACGGGCTGGGGGGAGCAGAGCTGATGGGGATGGATGGGGCAGTTCAGACCTCAGCACCCAGCAGGTGACAGAATTTAGGTTGGGATGGAATCGAGCTGCAGGAATCTTCCTTCCTTCCTTCCTTCCTTCCTTCCTTCCTTCCTTCCTTCCTTCCTTCCTTCCTTCCTTCCTTCCTTCCTTCCTTCCTTCCTTCCTTCCTTCCTTCCTTCCTTCCTTCCTTCCTTCCTTCCTTCCTTCCTTCCTTCCTTCCTTCCTTCCTTCCTTCCTTCCTTCTTCCCATCCTTCCTTTTCCCTTTCCCCTTTGTTCACCCGGGATCACAGAAGTATCAGAGTCGGAAGGGACCTCTGGAGATCTCCAAGTCCCCCAGTGATGTGGGGTCACCTGGAGAAGGGGACACGGGGTAGGGAAGAGGTCTCCAAGAAGCTGCCTTGTTGGTGTTTGTGAGCTCCTGAGGTGCTGTGGGTGCTGGCTCAGCTCTGGTCTCTCCCAGAGTTGGTTCCTGGGTCTCCAGAGCTCCAAGAAGATCCCTCCCAGCAGCTCAGGAGGAGGTGACTTTCATCTCCTCCCCATGGTCAGAGCTGCTAACGGGCACTGGGGTTTGTTCCTCTTGACACAAACCCCTTCAAGATCTTACCTGGCCCTAAAAAACTCCATCACGGAGCCACCCAGTGGGTTCCCCCCATCCCATCCCATCCCATCCCATCCCATCCCATCCCATCCCTGATTGCAACCAAAAGCTCTCATTCCCTGGGATGAGACGTGGCGGGTTTCTCCGGAGCTCTTTCCCGGAAGGGTGGTGGCTCCTCCTGGCCCAAGGACCCGGGGCTGCTTCTCCTTTCCCTGCTCCCTGGCATGGAGAGGGTTGGAGCAGATGGTCCTGGAGATCCCTTCCAACCTGAGCTTCCAGGTCCCTTCCTGCCTGCCCAGGGATGGATCCTGCAGGGAGCTGGGCTGAAGGCGGCGATGGGAATTTGTAGGGATTGAGGGAAAAGTGGTGAGGGGGATTCAGAGAGATCGATGGAAAACTGGGGATGGGGATTTATAGGGATTGATGGAAAACCGGGGATGGGGTTTTATAGGGATTGATGGAAAACCGGTGTTGGAAACGTAGAGGACGTAAAAGCGGCGATGGGATTTAATCCGAATTAATGGAAAAAGGGGCGGTGGGAATTTATGGGGATTGAAGTAAAAGCAGCGATTGGAATTTATCAGAATGAATGCAAAAAGAGTGGTGGGAATGTATAGGGATCAATCCAAAACTGGTGATGGAAATTTATAGGGATTGATGCAAAACTGGGGATGAAAATTTAGAGGCATTGCTGTAAAGGCGGCGGTGGGAATTAATCCGAATTAATGCAGAAGTGGTGATGGGGGTTTACAGGGACTGCTGTAAAAAATCAGCAATCAGAATTTATGGGAATGGATACAAAAACAGTGGTGATGTGAATTTATAGGGATTGGTGCAAAAGCGGGAATGGAAATGTAGAGGAGTCGACATAAAAGTGGCAGTGGGAATTAATCTGAATTAAGGAAAAAGGGGCAATGGGAATTTATGGGGATTGATGTAAAAGCAGCAATTGGAATTTATTGGAATTGATGCAAAAAACAGTGGTGGGAATTTATAGGGATTGCTGCAAAACTGGTGATAAAAGTTTATAGGGAGTGATGCAAAAGTGGGGATGGAAATTAAGAGCTGATGTAAAAGCAGCGATGGGAATTAAACTGAATTAATGCAAAAGCAAGAATCGGATTTAAGAGGGATTGATGTAAAATGGGTGAAGGGAATTAACCAGAATGGATGCAAAAACAGTGGTGGGAATTTATAGGGATTGATGCAAAACTGGTGGTAGAAATTTATAGGGATTGATGCAAAACTGGTGATGGAAATTTAGAGTTGATGTAAAAGCGGCGATGGGAGCTAATCCGGATTTATGCAAAAGAAAGAATGGGAATTTAGAAGGATTGGTGTAAGTTGATTGGTGGGAATTTACTGGAATGGATGCAAAAAGACCCCCAGTGACTGGGAATTTCTGGGGATTGCTGGAAAACTGGGGATGGGAATTGAAAGGAACAGATGCAGGAGCGGCGTGAGGAGTTCAGAGGAACCGGCGCCAAACGGGAATTTCTCGGGGTTGGTGCCGGAGTGGCGATGCCGGGAGAAGAGAGGGAGGCTCCTGATCTTCCGAGGCTCTGACAGGAGGTTTCCGGGACAAGCTGGAGTTTTCCAGCCCTGCTGGAACTTCCCCACCTGCAGCTTTTGTTTTCCATCCCGGGATGACCCCGGCGGGAGCCGTTTGCCGCAGCGGCCGCCGCTCCCTCACCCGCTGGGCAGGGGTTGACCCTGGAGCTCCTCAAAGCTCTGGCCGAGGGGAAACACTTGGTTCTCCTCAACCCAAGCAGAACCAACCCCGTGGATCCCTCTTGGATAACCCCCAGGTTTTAACAGTGCAAATCCCAGGAGGTGCCGAGACCCCGGCGGTCGTTCCCGGCCCCGTTTCCTTCTCCAGCCAACTGGAAAGGAAGCACCCAGGGGAATCTAAAGGGGTTTGGAGGTTGAGTTTGGGTTTGTTTTGGTTTTTTTTTTTCCTTTTTCCTGCTCTGAAATGCTCGAGCTGAGGGAGTTTGCTGGGGTTTGACCACCCCTGCTCGCTGCTCACTGAGCCTTGAATCCTTAACAAAGATTTTCCCCCCTTTGGGGGGTTTTCTCAGTGGGGTAAAATGGGTCTGAGGGGTGGAACCGGAACCATCTGCGCCACGTAGGAGACCAACAGGTTCTTAAAACCCACCCAGACCAGGGCACAACCTTCTGAGCAGGGCTTGAGGCTCTGGACAGCCCCCTGCCCCCTCTCCCTGGAGCCCCCTGGGTCAAGAGACCCCGGGCAAGGCATCTCCAGGGGGGTTTTGCTTCCCCAGGGCTGCTCCCCCCAGGTTGGCACAAACAGGGCCATGCCAGGGTGACAGCCACTCAGGGCCTCTCCCAGATGGTGACAATGGTGCAAACACTCCCTGGAGTCCCCACGGAGCTGTGGCTGCCCCATCCCTGGCAGTGTTGGATGGGGCTTGGAGCCCCCTGGGCTGGGGGAGGGGTCCCTGACCATGGCAGGGGTGACACAGGGGGGGATTTAAGGTCCCTTCCAACCCAACCCACTCTGGGATTCCATGAGTATCCCATCCTGGCTTCTGGGCTGGTGTCCTCCCCCACCTGCCCCTCACCCTCCATGGTCAGGGGTGCCCATCCCACCAGGACCACGGGCCCACAGGGCAGGCTCTGGTGCCAGGTGGGCATGGAGCCACCTCTGCCCGAGCTGGTGCTGCCCGCTGGGAGGAAAATGCACCCCTAAAAACAGGAGCCAGGAAAGCTGGGGACAACTGGGCAAATGGGGACCTTAGGGCTGCTTCTGCTGACTGGTGGAGACTCTTTGGCTTTGGGCATCCCACTGCCCGAGTGCTCCCAGGAGCATCCTTCAGGATGTGTGGTGTTGGCTTTGGGTTCCCCCATCCCTGTCCTGGCACAGCTCCTGGGACACCAGGCTCAGCCCCAGGTGGCTGGAGCAGCCTGGGAAGCACCTGAGGGGTCCCTCAGCCATGCCATGGGGATGGGAGGGATCATCTTCAAGGTCCCTTCCAACCCCAACCAGCCTGGGATTCCAAGGAATTTGGGAATGCTGGAGAGAGGCACCGTGTTTGCCACACCACGAGAGGGTTTGGAGCGCTCTGCAGCTCAGCTCCACAGAGCTTCCAACCCCATCCTCACCTCAGCCCTGGTGGGGGACACCCGGTGGTCCCCACATGCCCCCTCCTTCCCACCAAAATCCCCCCGGAGACATCACGAGCAGCCACTCGTCTCCCTTCAGTGACACCTCCAGCACTTCCTAACTCCATCCTTATCCCAAGTCATGGTGAGGGACACCTGGTGGTCCCCTCCTTCCCACCAAAATCCCCCTGGAGACACCACGAGTGGCCGATGCTCTCCCTTCACGGCACCTCCAGTGTTCCCAGTGCCCATCCTCAACTCGGCCACGGTGTGGGACGCCTGGCAGAGCCCAAATTCCCCTTCTTTCCCACCAAAATCCCCCCCGGAGACATCACAAGCAGCCACTCACCAGCTTCCTCTGGTTGCTGAGGCAGAAAGTGCAGATCTGTTTGGGTTGGGAGTTCTCGGCGTCGCGTCCGGGCGGGCTCCCGGCGCCGTGGTGGTAGAAGGCCGGGGTGGTGTGGCAGGGCTGCCCGTCTCCGCAGGCTTCCCCCACCAGCAGGACGTTGCCCAGGTGGGAGATGTAGCTGGAGGCCAGTCTCAAGGTCTCGATCTTGGAGAGCTTCCTGTCGGCGGGCTCGGTGGGGATGAGGGTGCGGAGCGCGGTGAAGGCGGTGTTGACGCTGTTGGTGCGGTCGCGCTCGCGGGCGTTGGCCGTGTGCCGCTGCCGGGGCTCCCGGCTCAGCCGGGCGCTGGGTTTCTTCCCGTGGTTCCGCCGGGGTTTGGTGGCTTTGAGGCCGTAGCCCTCGGGGTCCAGGTGGTGGTAAGGTTTCTCCTCCGAGCCCGAGCTCTCGCTCCCGTTCTCCTCGTCCTCGGAGAGCATGCTGATCTCGGGGTAGAGGAACCGGCTGGGCGCCGAGCGCAGCATGGCGAAGGACATGGCGGGGGTGCGGGGAGCTCCTCGGGGGGGTGGTGGTGGTGGTGGTGATGGTGGGGGATGCACCTCCGGGATCTGCCCAGTCTCCTCCTGAGGTTGGGTGGTCTCAGCTCCGAGCTGCTCCCATGGAAAAGGCTCCGGGGAGCCCCCCCGGGATGGTGGTGGCGGGAGGCAGGTGGTTGGGTTGGGTTGGGTTGGGTTGGGTTGGGTCGTGTCTCCCGGTTGCCCCTTGGTTGTAGGGTTGGGGGTCCTGTCCACTGGTCACCCGTTGGGTCTGGGCTTGGGGGGGTCCTGTCTCCCGGTTACCCAGTGGTTGTAGGGCTGGGGGGTCCCTCCTGCTGGTCACCTCTTGGTTGTAGGGTTGGGGGGGTGGGTCCTGTCTCCCCGTTGGTTCTAGAGTTGGTTGGAGGGTCCCAACTCACCGTTGGTTCTGGAGTTGGTGGGGTCCCCTCTCCTGGTTCCCTGTTGGGTTGGGGGGGGGGTCCTGTCTCGTGGTTCCCCCTCACTTGTAGGGTTGGGGGGGGGGGGTCCCGTCTCCCCCTCGGTTGTAGGGTTGGGGGGGGTCCCAGCTCCTGGTTCCTCGTTGGGTTTGGGGTGGTTCCGGCTCCTGGTTCCTCGTTGGGTTTGGGGTGGTCCCGGCTCCTGGTTGCCCCTGGGTGTCAGGGTTGGGGGGGTCCCGTCTCCCCCCCGGAGCAGAAGGGGTTAATGCTGGGGCTCTGCCGGCGCTGCCGATCCCCACACCCCACGCGTGAGCATCCTCAGGTCTGCGGCGGGAGCGCGGCGGAGGAGTTTATAGCGGCGGCAGCACTGGGCAGCCAGGTCCCTCCTCCTCCTCCTCCTCCTCCTCCTCCTCCTCCTCCTCCTCCTCCTCCTCCTCCTCCTCCTCCTCCTCCTCCTCCTCCTCCTCCTCCTCCTCCTCCTCCTCCTCCTCCTCCTCCTCCTCCTCCTCCTCCTCCTCCTTCCACCTTCACCTCCTCCTCCTTCTCCTCTGCCTCCATCTCCTCCCCTTTCTCCTCCTCCTCCCACCTCCTCCTCCTCCCACCTCCTTCTCCTCCTCCTCCTCCCACCTCCTCCTCCTCCTCCTCCTCCTCCTCCTCCCCTCTCCAGACAGTTTTTCTCCCGTTTCTCTGGAAGTGGGACAGGAGGTGAGAGCCAGGAGCTGACACCTGAGCTCACCACCATCCATCCCTTTTATTATTTTTTTTTGGAGGGGGGGGGGCTGGGGGGGGTGGATTTGACCCTTCAGGGGTCCCATGTGGGGAGGGGGGGATGTGAGCTGCACGGGAAGGATCAGAAAGTCAGTTTGCTGTCCCCATGGCCTCCTGATTTCATGGCATCAGTCATGGAGCTGGAGCCATGGGGGGGCTGAAAGAGGGGACATGGAGAGAAGGGGGGGGGGGAAGAAATTCTTTAGGGTGGGGGTGCTGAGCCCCTGGTTGCCCAGGTTGCCCCCAGAAGCTGTGGCTGCCCCATCCCTGGCAGTGTTGAAGGTTGGATGGGGCTTGGAGCCCCCTGGGCTGGGGGAGGGGTCCCTGACCATGGCAGGGGGGGCACTGGGGGGGATTTCAGGTCCTTTCAACCCAAACCAGTCTGGGGTTCCATGGTTCCCTGACCCTGCACCCAGGATGGGTCCAAGGAACGTGTGGACCTCCAAGTTCTGGAGCAGGTTTTGCCCAAACCTTACCCCAACCCAGGAGGGAGTGCAGAACCCCCACGGGGGTTTTGGGTCAGCTGAGCACCCCCAGCAGCAGCTCCAGCCCTGGGGGCAGCCGGGTGGGACCCCCTGGGACCTCCACCTCCGTTCAGCTTCCTTCAGGGGGGAGGTGTTGATCACCTTGGCCAGAGACTGGGAGGTCTCAGGTTTCCAACCCCAGCAGGAGGTCCCCAGGGGTTGGTGTCACCCCGAGCCACTGTCACCTCCATCCCTGCTGCTTGGGAACCCAGTGCTGGAGACATCTCCTCCTCCAGCTCCACTCATGACCTTGCTTTTCTCCAGCACCTTCTCTCCAAGCTCCATCTCCAGGCTCTCTCCTTGCCTGGAGAGGTGTGGACGTGGTGCTGAGTCGAGGTGACTCAGCTGAGGTGGCTCCATGCTTGGACTCAAATCATCTTCAAAGATCTTTTCCTACCAGAACCACTCTGTGATTTCTCTCCCCACACCTCAGCATCCCAACCCTTGCCTTTGTGACTCTCCTGGAGATTTTCCATGATGTCCAACTTTGGGAATCATCAGCCTTCCCAGCCCTGGAGCTCAGCAGATCCTGGTGTCTCCTTCCAGGGAAGCCACGGATGGAATTCCCTTCCCTGCTTTTAATCCAGGGAAGCTCAGCCTGGCTTTGAGGTCCTGCTCCCACTTTTGGGACCTCTCCTGCTCTCCAGAGGGGGTGGTGCTTGGGGTGCTGGATCCCCTCCAGACCCCCAGAGCCAGACCCAGCTCTGATGGGAAGTGCTGGGGGGTAATGCAGAACTTGTGGTCACCTGGGTTGGGTTGGGTTGGGGTGGGGGACCTGAGTTGTCCTCCTGGGCACCCCCTGAGCCCTCCAGCACCATGGTCTCCAGGGGGGGAGGGTTGGAGGTTGCCCCATCCCCTTTCTCCTCCACGTGGACCGGATATTTTCAAGAGAAGAATCTTTCCTACGGAGCTTTCCAGCTGCCAGGAATGTGGTCCAGGAATGCCCTGGGCTCATCCAAGAACAACTTCCAGACATGAGGCTGAGTGACGGCAGCCCCGGAGCTCCAGACCCCCCCCCCCTTCTCCTCCAAAAGGAGGGGGGGGAGATGTGGGAACCACATGCAGGGGGGAGGAAGAGCTCAGCCCAAGGAGGGGGTCAGGGGGGGCAGCAGCTCCTGGGCTGCTCCCAGACCCTCAGGGAGGAATTTGCATCTTCATGGCATGGGGAAGAGGGAAGAAGGGGATCTCCCCCCCTGCTGGAGTTGGGATGGGGGGGGTCATGGATCCCGTCCCTGGGATTGGGTTTGGGGTTGTAGATCTCACTGATGGGACTGGGGATGAGGATCCCAGCCCTAGGATTGGGATGGGGGGACATGGACCCCACAACTGGGATTGGGATGGAAGGTGGTGGAGGATGGGATTGGGATGGAGGAATCCCTACCCTGGGATTGGGATGAGGAGATGTAGATCCCTCCCTTGGCATTGGGATTGGGGTTGTGGATCCCACTGCTGGGATAGGGATGGGGGGACAGGGATCCCAATGATGGGATGGGGATGGAGGGATGTGGATCCCATCCCTGGGATCGGGATGAGAGGCCATGGACCCCACCCCTGGGAGTGGGTTTGGGGTTGTGGATCCCCCCAGTGAGATTGGGATGGGGGGACATGGAGCAACCAGGGTTTCACCACCCTCACTCCATCTCCTCTCCATCTCCCCTCTTGGAGATTGGAACCATCACCCCTGGGAGGCTCCCAGCCCTCCAGGCCCTTGTCCCAAGTCCCTCCCCAGCTTTCCTGGAGCCCCTTCAGGACCTGGAAGCTGCTCCAAGGTCTCCCCATTGCAGCCTTCTCTTCTCCAGCCTCAACACCCCCAACTCTCTCCCCCTGGCTCCAGAGCTGCTCCAGCCCTCCCAGCAGCTCCTTGAGGCCCCATCCTTGGTTCTCCTGGGCTGGTGGTGGATGGGGTGGGCTCTCCAGGTGCTTTTTTCATGGGAGGCTCCATGTAGCTTGCAAAGTGTTTATGGGGAGCAGATGGTGCTGGGGTCAGGAGGGGAAATGTTGGGGGGAGGGGACCCCTGACTGGGGATGGAGGGGTCACAGATCACATTCACTCCTTGGTCCCTCTTGGGGCCCGAGCTGGGGTTGAGGTCTCTGCCTCCTGCAAGGGGAGGGCAGTTGGGAGAGGCTGGAGGATCCCTCACTCCTTGCTGACCCCAAGGCTCAGGGAGCTGCCCCCAGGAGCTTTTTCTGGTGTCTTGGTGTTGTGGAGCCATCTCCAGCATCCTGGAGCCATCCCTGGTGTCCTGGAGCCATCTCCAGCATCCTGGATCTGTCCCCGGTGTCCTGGAGCCACCATCCATGGTGTCCTGGAGCCATCTCTGGCATCCTGGGACCATGTCTGGTGTCCCAGAGCCATCTCTGGCATCCTGGATCCATCCCTGGTGTCCTGGAGCCATCCCCAGTGCCCAGATGAGCTCTTTGGGATCTCTCCAAGCATTGCACTGAGATCCAAGGAGCTGGATCCAGTGGGATCCCCTCAGGACCTGGTTCCTGCCCTGAGGTTTCCTCCACCCTCTGCTGGCCCAGGCTCCAGGACAGCTTTGTCCCCACGCTGTGTCCCCCTGTGATGGGGCCCAGGACAGGCATCCCTGAGAGGGGGGACAGGAGACAGCAGAGCCCAGCAGCATCTCCAGAAGGTCCCTGCAGTGCTGGCTCCACCAGGTTTGCTCCTTCCCTGGAGCTGTGGGACTGGTGGCCACAAGCCAACCCTGCTGGCCACGGACCCAGGGGGAGGGACGGAGGCAGCGGTGGTGAAGTGGGGGGGAGAGCAGAGCTGGCAGGAGATGGGGGTTGGAAAATGTGAGACAAACTCCAGGCTGCAGGACAGGGCAGGAATGTCCTACTGCCCACCCACCCCCTGCCCCTCCTCCAGATGTTAAAAATGGGTTCAAAACTTTCCCCAAGAGCTTCTGACCTGGACACTTGTAACCTCTGCCCCCAGCATGGGTTGGGTGTTGATGCTTGGACTTGATCTTGAAGGTCTTCTCCAACCAAAACAAATTATTTGTTGCTCCAAGCCTCATCCAACCTTCAACACTGCCAGGGATGGGGCAGCCACAGCTTCTGGGGGCAACCTGGGCAACCAGGAGCTCAGCACCCTCACCAAGTCCAACCAAAGAATTTCTCCCTCCCTCCCTCCCTCCCTGCCCAAGATCTCCTCTCCATCTCCCCTCTCCCAGCTGGAAACCCTTCCCCCCGGGAGGCTCCCAGCCCTCCAGGCCCTTGTCCCAAGTCCCTCCCCAGCTTTCCTGGAGCCCCTTCAGGACCTGGAAGCTGCTCCAAGGGCTCCCCAGAACCTCACCTTCTCCTCTCCTCTCCTCTCCTCTCCTCCAGGCTGAACACCCCAACTCTCTCAGTCTGGCTCCAGAGGACATCTCAGCTTTTCTGCCCCCCATTCCTCTTCACCACCTTGGGCCATTTTGTCTCCAACCCTCCCCTTCTCACCACATTTCCTTTTCTCCCCTCCAGGACATCCGTAACACGGTGGGGAACATCCCCATGGAGTGGTACCAGGACTTCCCACACATCGGCTACAACCTGGATGGCAAAAAGATCTACAAACCCATCAGGAACAAGGATGAGCTGGACATGTTCCTGGAGAAGATGGAGAACCCTGACTACTGGTGAGCACCTAGGGGATGGGTGTGACATAGAATCATGGACTGGGTTGGGTTGGAGGGACCTTAAAGATCATCTGGATCCAACCCCTGCCATGGTCAGGGACCCCTCCCCCAGCCCAGGGGGCTCCAAGCCCCATCCAACCTTCAACACTGCCAGGGATGGGGCAGCCACAGCTTCTGGGGGCAACCTGGGCAACCAGGGGCTCAGCACCCTCACCAAGGCCAACCAAAGAATTTCTCCCTCCCTCCCTCCCTCCCCAAGATCTCCTCTCCATCTCCCCTCTTCCATTTTAAAGCCATTATCCCTTCTCTCCTGGTCCCATGTGGAATGTGACCCCACGCCTGGAGCTGAAACCCTCTGGAGCAGAGAATACAAACTGGAGCCCTCCAGCTCTCCTGGTGGGATTCCAGCTGGTGGCCTCAGGAGACTCTGGTGCTGGGGCTTCTCCCACCCCCAAGGTTGGACCATGCAGCCCCTGACCCTGTCCCTCTTGGTGCCCTGCAGGAGGACAGTCCAGGACAAGATGACGGGGGCAGACGTGAAGCTGACGGACGAGCAGGTGGAGTTGGTGCATCGGCTCCAGAGGGGACAGTTTGGGGACGTCCACTTCAACCCTTACGAGGTAAGATCCACGGCCCAGCCCTTGCTCCCAGCGTGGGGTTGGTGCAGGATGAGCAGGGGGTCCCATGGGTCTCTGTCTCCTCAGCCCTCCGTTGACTTCTTCACCCACGAGGTGATGATCCACCCGGTGACGAACCGCCCGGCCGACAAGCGGAGCTTCATCCCCTCCCTCATCGAGAAGGAGAAGGTGAGAGGTTTTGCTGCCACCTGGGCTCAGCACAAAGCCAAAGCTCTGCTGGGGACCGTGGCTGTGGCCCACACACCCTCTGGATAGATCCTGTCCACATCACAACCTGGGCCAAGTTCTCCTCTGGGGGAGCTGGGCAGCTTTCCTCTCCATCCCCACGTCCCCACCTCCTCCTCTCCTGTCCTGGGGCTCCTGGCCTTGACTTCTTCTTGTCCTCCCCAGGTCTCCAAGCTGGTCCATGCCATCAAGATGGGTTGGATCAAGCCCCGTAAGCCCAAGGATGACACACCCACCTACTATGACCTCTGGGCCCAGGAGGATCCCAACTCCATCCTGGGCCGCCACAAGATGCACGTCCCAGCCCCCAAGATGAAGCTCCCTGGACATGAAGAATCCTACAACCCCCCCCCTGAGTACCTGCTCAGTGAGGAGGAGGTAAGGGGGGCTCTGAGTGACCTGGGGACATGGGAGGAGCTCAGGAGGTGCCAAGACCCACCATGAGCTGGCAAGGTGGACTGGCAGGAGAACCCTGGTAGGGTGAAAAGAATCCTGGTAGGGTGAGGAGATCAGAAAAACCCTGGCAGAGCAAGGAGAATCCTGGCAGGGTGAGGAGATCAGGAGAACCCGGGAAGGGTGAGGAGATCAGGAGAACCTGGGAAGGGTGAGGAGAACAGAAAAACCTTGGCAGAGCAAGGAGAATCCTGGCAGGGTAAGGAGAACCCTGGCAGGATGAGGAGGCAATCAGGTGAGAACCTGGGTAGGGTGAAAAGAATCCTGGTAAGGTGAGGAGGCCATAAGAACTCTGGCAGGGTGAGAAGGCCAGAAGAAGCTTGGCAGAGCAAGGAGAACCCTGGCAGGGTGAGGAGGGCTGAGCTGGAGGCAATCAGGTGATGTTGGAGCCAGGAGGTGCCGGTGCTGTCTCACGGAGCTGGACCCTGAGGAACCATCTCAGGAATGGTTCTTGCTCGGGTCGGGGGCACACGTCAGGGCTGGGGCAGTGCCACCTGTCCCTCCTGCTGAGCCCTGTCCCCTCGGTGTCCCCTCAGAAGCTGGCCTGGGAGCAGCAGGAGCCGGAGGAGAGGAAGTTGAACTTCGTGCCCCAGCAGCACCGCTGCCTCCGCGCCGTCCCCGCTTACCCCCGCTTCATCCACGAGCGCTTCGAGCGCTGCCTCGACCTCTACCTCTGCCCCCGACAGAGGAAAATGAGGGTGAGGTCTTCTCCTGACCCCCACCCCTCACCTCGGGGACGTTTCAGATGGGTTTGGGTTGGAGGTTGTGTGCTGAGGGGGAGCCTCCTGAGGGCCACTTCTCCCTCAAGGCCGTGGCCAAAGCTTTGTCCTCTCCCCCCCCCCAGCTCAGGCTCTGAGACCTCAGGGTGGGTTTTCCAGCAAGGACCATGCCCTGGGGTGGGGAGGGTTTCACCCAAGGTGACAGCACTGGGGACATGGAGGTGGCACCTGGGACCATCTCACCACCTACCTCTTGCAGGTCAACGTGGACCCTGAGGACCTGATCCCCAAACTGCCCAAGCCAAGGGACCTGCAGCCCTTCCCAACCACCCAGGCCCTGGTAGGTGACCCCATGGAGCTGGGGAGAAGAAGTGGTGTCCATGAGCATGGGAGGGGGAGGTGGCCAAGCTGGTCCTGGTTGGAAATGTGCTGAGGTCATGGTTGGACTGGGTGGGCTTTTCCAACCAAAAATTTCTGCTCCACTCTGGTGAGGAACCCTCCTGCAGTGGAGTCCCCCTCATCCCTGGAGGGGTTTCAGAGCCCTGGAGATGTGGTGCTGAGGGAAATGGGGGGATGGGGGTGGACTGAATGATCTCCAAGCTCTTTTCCCACCAGAGCAATCCCATAATTTCCATCTCCTTCCCCAGATCTACCGGGGACACTCCAGTCTGGTGCGCTGCCTCAGTGTCTCTCCCAGTGGGCAGTGGTTGGTGTCAGGTGAGGACTCAGTCCCCAAACCAAGACCCCCCTGGCTCCCAGTGTCACCCCGAGCTCCCAGCTCCCCCCGTGGGGACACAGCTGCTGGGGAAGCCCAGGCAGGAGCATCCCTGGAAGTCCTGTGGCTTCCCAAACCCCAGCATGTGTCCTCCTGAAGGTTTTTTTATTTCTATCTGCTCTTGGTATCCCACCCCAGGAACCCAAGCAGGAGCATCCCTGGAAGTCCTGTGGCTTCCCAAGCCCCAGTTTGTGTCCTCCAGGTTTTTTTTTTCCAGCTGCTCCTGGTTCCTCAGCCAAGGAACCTCCCCTCCCTCCTGCTTGGCAGTGGAGAAAGTGAAGCTGGAGGAGGGCCCGGGACAACCCGGGCTTGGGGATGAGGAGCAGATGGCAGCTCCCACATGTGCTTTTTATAACTTCTGGAGTTCTCCAGCTTGCCAGCTCCTGGTGGTCGGGTGCACAACGTGGAATTCCTAGCCCTGGGCTGGGAAAGTGGCCGAGATCAGGAGCTACAAAGAACCAGCCCTGGGGTGGGGTGGGACACGGTCACACCTTGGTGGCCACCTTCTCCTGGTGTCCCTGCCATGGAGGGAGCTGCTGTGTCCCTCCTGCTGCTCCTCCTGCCTTGGGATGCTGGAACCCATCCCTGCTGCTGGCTCAGCCCGTGCTGTCCTGCAGGTTCTGATGATGGCACCGTGAGGTTCTGGGAGGTCTGCACGGCCCGGTGCATGAAAACCCTGCCCGTGGGAGGGGTGGTGAAGAGCATTGCCTGGAACCCCAACCCCACCATCTGCCTGGTGGCCATTGGCGTGTGAGTGTCCCAGCCTGGGCTGCTGCATCCCTGGGTTTGCATCATGGAGCCATGGACTGGGGTGGGCTGGAAGGGACCTAAAAATCCCCCCCAGTGCCCCCCCTGCCATGGTCAGGGACCCCTCCCCCAGCCCAGGGGGCTCCAAGCCCCATCCAACCTTCAACACTGCCAGGGATGGGGCAGCCACAGCTTCTGGGGGCAACCTCGGCAACCAGGGGCTCAGCACCCTCACCAAGTCCAACCAAAGAATTTCTCCCTCCCTCCCTCCCTCCCTGCCCAAGATCTCCTCTCCATCTCCCCTCTCCCAGCTGGAAACCCTTCCCCCTGGGAGGCTCCCAGCCCTCCAGGCCCTTGTCCCAAGTCCCTCCCCAGCTTTCCTGGAGCCCCTTCAGGACCTGGAAGCTGCTCCAAGGTCTCCCCATTGCAGCCTTCTCTTCTCCAGCCTCAACACCCCCAACTCTCTCAGCCTGGCTCCAGAGCAGAGCTGCTCCAGCCCTCCCAGCAGCTCCAGGGCCTCCTCTGCACTGGCTCCAGCAGCTTTTCCTCTCCCAAAGCCTCCCAGCAGTTCCTGCCAACTCATGGCACCCCCAGCAGTGATGATGACCACACTGGGGTGTGCAAAGCCACCACATCTTGGCTGTGTCCCTCCCTCCCACTTCATTGGTGGCCCTCATTCTTCTTGTGGTGGCCCTCACTGTTCTGTGGAGGAACCGTCCCGTTCCCACCATCCTCCTGGGGTGTGACAGAGCAGAGGTCCCCCCCTTCCCTTTTGCCTCTTTGCTGTCCTGGTGGCTCTCGGTGTCCCCCACCTTCCTCCCCATGGTCATGGCCATCCCGTGGTGGCCCGGGCCCCTCAGATGAGTTTCCTTCTCCTGGGTGGTGCCCTTGTCCCATCTCCCCATCCCACCCTGCAGGGAGCAGTCGGTGCTGCTGGTCAACCCCTGCCTCGGGGACAAGCTGCTCTACGGGGCCACGGATCAGGTCCTGGAGTCCTACGTGGCCCCAGAGGAGGAGAGGATCCAACCCGTGCAGTGGGTGAGGGCCCCCCCCGGAGGAGCAGAGCCGAGGGATCCGTCTGATCGTGCAGCACAGCAAGGTGGGGACGGGGACCCCGGGGTGAGGGGGGGGGTGACACTGCCCGGGGGTGCAGGGCAGCCCTGGTGACATCCTCTGCTCCTCCCAGCCCGTGAAGCAGGTGACCTGGCACGGCAAGGGGGATTATTTTGCCAGCGTGGTGTCGGATCACAGCAACATGCAGGTGCTGATCCACCAGAGCAGCAAACGCTGGAGCCAGAACCCCTTCCGGAAGAGCAAGGGCTTGGTGCAGTGTGTCCTCTTCCACCCCCTCAGACCCTTCTTCCTGGTGGCCACGCAACGCCACGTCCGCATCTACAACCTCCTCAAGCAGGAGCTCACCAAGAAGCTGATGGCCAACTGCAAGTGGGTGTCCAGCATGGCCATCCACCCCGGAGGTAGGGACAGGGCTGCTCCCAGGGCTTGGGACCTCCCTGGAGCTAAGGGGGACCTCGTGCAACCTGGGAGGGTGAGAGATCATAGAGTCATAGAATCACAGAATCATAGAATGGGCTGGGTTGGAAGGGACCTCAGAGCTCATCAAGTCCAACCCTTGATCCACTCCCCCTGTGGTTCCCAGCCCATGGCACTCAGTGCCACATCCAGGCTCTTTTTAAATATCTCCAGGGATGGAGAATCCACTGCTTCCCTGGGCAGCCCATTCCAATGGCTGATCACCCTCTCTGTAAAGAAATTCTTTCTAATATCCAACCTAAACCTCCCCTGGCACAACTTGAGACCATGTCCTCTTTCCTTGCTGATAGTTGCCTGGGAGCAGAGCCCAACCCCCCGGCTCCAACCTCCCTTTAGGTAGTTGTAGAGAGCAGAGTTGTAGAGATGTCCCTGCCCATGCCAGGGGGCTGGAGCCTGATGGTCCTGAAGGGCCCTCCCAACCCAAAGCCTTCCATGGTTTGATGATGTCCCCAATAATCCCCTGTTCCCTCTCCCAGGTGACAACATCATCTGTGGCAGCTATGACAGCAAGCTGGCCTGGTTTGACCTGGACCTCTCCACCAGACCCTACCAACTGCTGAGGTGAGTGTGGGGGCCCAGCTCCTGCCCACAGCCCCTCCAGACCCCCCAGGCCTCTCCCTGGGGTTCTTCTCTCTCCTGAGAAGGCTCTTGGGGTTCTACCAGGAGCAGTCGTCCGTGGCCACCATCGTGTGTCTCATGGTGAGGGACTTTGTCCTCCCAGGCTGAGGAGACAAAGCCTCCATGGCAGGAGGGTCTGGGCTGGGTTGAGAAGCTCCCAGTCTCTCCCAGTTACCCTTTCCCACCACAGGCAGAGTTTGGGGTCCATAAATTAGGAAAGCATGGGAAGAAATCCTTTAATTTGAGGGTGCTGAGCCCCTGGGTGCACCCAGAAGCTGTGGCTGCCCCATCCCTGGCAGTGTTGAAGGTTGGATGGGGCTTGGAGCCCCCTGGGCTGGGGGAGGGGTCCCTGACCATGGGTTGGGATGGAACTGGGTGGGATTTCAGGTCCTTTCCTACTCATCCCATTCCATGGTTCTGGGATTGTATGAAATCCTGGCCATGAAGCCTGTCCCAGGTTGGACACAGGGGAAGTGTCCTCCCTGTTTGTCCCAGCACAGCCCCCCCCATCTTTGCAGGCACCACAAGAAAGCGCTGAGGAGCGTGGCCTTCCACAGGCACTACCCCCTCTTTGCCTCGGGCTCGGATGATGGGACCATCATTGTCTGCCATGGGATGGTCTACAAGTGGGTAGAGGGGAGTCATGGGGGGGGTTGGAGTGAGTTCATTGGAGGTGTGGGAACCAGTGCAGAGGAGGCCCTGGAGCTGCTGGGAGGGCTGGAGCAGCTCTGCTCTGGAGCCAGGCTGAGAGAGTTGGGGGTGTTGAGGCTGGAGAAGAGAAGGCTGCAATGGGGAGACCTTGGAGCAGCTTCCAGGTCCTGAAGGGGCTCCAGGAAAGCTGGGGAGGGACTTGGGACAAGGGCCTGGAGGGCTGGGAGCCTCCCAGGGGGAAGGGTTTCCAGCTGGGAGAGGGGAGATGGAGAGGAGATCTTGGGCAGGGAGGGAGGGAGGGAGAAATTCTTTGGTTGGACTTGGTGAGGGTGCTGAGCCCCTGGTTGCCCAGGTTGCCCCCAGAAGCTGTGGCTGCCCCATCCCTGGCAGTGTTGAAGGTTGGATGGGGCTTGGAGCTCCCTGGGCTGGGGGAGGGGTCCCTGACCATGGCAGGGGGGGGCACTGGGGGGGATTTTAGGTCCCTTCCAGCCCACCCCAGTCTGGGACTCCACGGCTCAGTGTCTGCTCCTCTCTGCTGGGTGCAGCCCTTGGGGCTGGGGGTGACCTCAGTGGAACCCATCAGGGTTTGGAAGCTGAGAAGCAAAGCCCTGCCCTGATTCCTCTTCTCCACCCCAGTGACCTCCTGCAGAACCCTCTGCTGGTGCCTGTCAAAGTGCTGAAGGGCCACGCCATCACCTTGGACCTGGGGGTCCTCGACGTCGTCTTCCACCCCACCCAACCTTGGGTCTTCTCCTCGGGTGCTGACGGCACCGTGCGGCTCTACACCTGAGTGCTGCCACCCCCACCCAGCCCCAGGGCCCCCACACTGCCTGGAAGGTCCCTCCTGCCCCACCACAGACTCCTCGGGCCTTTCTCATTAAACTTTTTTTGGGTACAACCGTGTGCTGCTGTGCCCTGCCGGGCTGGGATGGACCAAGGTTGGGTGGGGACACATGGACACCCCCAAAAATCAGTGGGTGGGTGAAGGAGATAAGGAGATGGGTTGGAAAAGACCTTCAAGATCCTCATGTCCAACCATGAACCCAATGCTGACCAAGGCCACCACCCCCCATGTCCCCCAGGACCCCCCATGTCCCTCAGCACCCCCCATGTCCCTCAGCACCCCCACATCTCCAGGCTCTGAAACCCCTCCAGGGATGATGGGGACTCCAGCCCTGCCCTGGGCAGCCTGGGCCAGGCCCTGACAACCCTTGCCAGGGAGAAATTCTTCCCCAGCTCCAACCTAAACCTCCCCTGGGTTTACACCAGGCTTCCCCATCCCTGGAAGGGCTCCCAGTTGGATGAGGTTTGGAGCTGATGTAGTTGAAGATGTCCCTGGTGGCAGCACAGAGGTTGCACTCAGTGACCTCCAGAGGTCCCACCCAAAGCATTCAGTGACTCAAACCCAGGCACGATGGGGACGTGAGGGTGCTGAGCCCCTGGTTGCCCAGGTTGCCCCCAGAAGCTGTGGCTGCCCCATCCCTGGCAGTGTTGAAGGTTGGATGGGGCTTGGAGCCCCCTGGGCTGGGGGAGGGGTCCCTGACCATGGCAGGGGGGGCACGGGGTGATCCCCAACCCAATGGGTCTATGAAGAAATGGCCACCAAGGCCCCCAGCCCAGCCCCCCTGTGTCCCACCCCCCCAGTGAAGGTCCCCTGGGAGCAGCTGAAGCCACAGGAATTGGCCCAGAATTGGTGCCCAAAGGAGAAGAGCCCAGAGGTGACCAGAGCTGGGGTGTAGGGACAGAAACCAGGGACAAGGAGCTGGGCCATCCCCAGTGCTGCTCACACAGGGCAGGACTGACCCAGGAGGGACCCCCTAAACCCAGGACCAGGCCAGGGGGAACCCCCTGAGCCCAGGGTGAGGCTTCTCCTTTGGCAAGGTGAGGGAGAAGACACCCAACATCTCCAGGACCTTCTCCTGTGCCACCTCCTGGCCCCCAACCCCCCCCCTGCCCTGGCTTGACCTCTCCTGGACCCACCCCGCCCGGCCTGAGGAGCCAAGAGCTTTATTTAAAAATCTGTTTTATGTACATGTGCGTGGAGGGGGGGCTCACGTTCACCCAGAAGGGTCCTGGGGTGGGGTAGGACATGGGGCCCCGTGTTCAGCATCATGGAGCAGCAGAGTGGGATGGGGTGGGGGTGGGGGGACCCCAGGGGACACTTCCAACCCCCAGCTCCAGCCCATCCCCTCCACCTCAGGCCACCAAGGTCCTTCAGCCCAGAAGCCAACCAAGAAGAAGTCAACCAGGAGAAGACAACAACCCCTCCTCCAGCAGCCCACCAGGAGGGGCCACGCGCCCACCACGTCCCCAGCCCCTCTGGTGGCCAAGGTGCTGATGGAGAGTGGAGAGAGGCGTTGGGGGGGCTGGGGAGGAAGAGGATGGGGCTGCCATGGAGGCAGAACCAGGTCCCAGGTGGGTGCTGGGTGCAGGAAGACGTGGCAGGGCCCCAGGAGGGACCTCACCCAACTATTGCTGAGGTGGAGCCAGGAGGTCCCAGGGCTCACAGGACCCGGACCAAGCGGCCCAGAGTCTCGGCCACCTTGACCCGGACGGCGGGGATGGGATCCTTCAGGAGGAGATTCAGGGCTGGAAGGAGAAGAGGACAAGTTGGAGAAGGGGGGATGGTTGCCCAGGTTGCCCCCAGAAGCTGTGGCTGCCCCATCCCTGGCAGTGTTGAAGGTTGGATGGGGCTTGGAGCCCCCTGGGCTGGGGGAGGGGTCCCTGACCATGGCAGGGGGGGACTGGGGGGGATTTCAGGTCCCTCCAACCCAACCCACTCTGGGGTTTTGTGATTCTGTGGTCTTGGTCTTCATTCTCATCTTCATTAATGGGAGGAAGAGCTGCCTGGGGCCCGTTTGCTGAAGCACAGCTGGGAAGAGCTGGGGGGCCCTTGAAGGACAGGCTGGGGTTTCAAAGTGGTTTTGGCTCCTGGCATTCAGGTCCCTGCTGAGTGACCCCCCCAGGGGGGCACTGGGTGGGATTTCAGGTCCCTTCCCACACAACCCAGTCTGAGGTTTGTGTGATGACACCAAGGGGCACAGGCACCCAACCCCCCAGGTCCCAGCCACCTTGTCACAGCAGCAGGATGGGGGACACTCTGGGACCATCAGGGGTCCCCTGGGTGCAGGGCTGAAGCCTGGGGGGGGGGGGGTGGGGGCACCTCCTGCTTGCAGGTTTGGGTTCCTGATGGGACCATCCCTGGGTGCATTTCCTGGTGGGACCATACCCAGCTGCAGGGTTTGGGGTTCCTGACAGGACCATCCCTGCCTCTGGGGTTTGGGGTTCCTGGTGGAACCATCCTTGGCTGCAGGTTTGGGGCTCCTGGTGGGACAATTCCTGGTTATGGGTTTTGGGGGTCCTGGTGCTGGATGATGCTGTGGACCCTTCCAGGCCTGTGGGACCATCGGGGGGCCCTGGGGCACCGCTCTGGGGGGCTCCTCCTGCACCCTTTGGGGGAGGAGAAAAACCCAAGTGTGGGGGTCCAGGAGCAAGGAGTGGATCTGAGCCCCTTCCCCCTTCTCCCTTCCCTCCCCCCCATTATTTTTTGAGCTCCTTTGGTTTCTGTCCCCTCTGGCAGTGTCCTGGGGGTCTTCCTGGAGAGGGGGCTGGGATGGTGAAGCCCCCCCCAAGCTTCTGGAGCTCCTCAGGAGGGGAAGTTCCTCATCCCAAGCTCCTTCCCGGGGCTGCAGGAGCCAAAGGCTTCTCCTGGCAGAGGGCTCAGAGGGAGCCAACGGAAAGAGAGTTTTTCCTTTTTTAGTGTTTTTTGAAGCTGCCTTGGAAGGAGGCGAAAGTTTCCGTGCGTTACTCGAGACGATGAGGTCACCGGTGACAGGGAAAAAATCCCTGAAATCCAGGAAAATTACTTAACACTGCTTCCAAAAATGCCACCGGCTTCACCTTCAGCTCTGGGGCTTTGGGGATGGCTTTTCTTTTTTTTTTTTTTTTTTTTTTTTTTTAGGGTTTTGTTTTACAAATCCTTCAGAAGGTGGCTGGGCTGGGGAGGGGGGACCCAGAACCACCAAACCCTGAGGGTCCTCTCCTGCTCCTGATGGGGTCACTGATGGCTGAGGAGCTCCTTGGGCTTGGGGGTCCATGGTGGGACCATCCCTGGCTGTGGGGTTTGGGGTTTATGGTGGGACCATCCCTGGCTGCAGTTCCTGGTGGAACCATCCTTGGCTGTGGGTTTCAGGCTCCTGGTGGGACCACTCTTGGCTGAAGGATTTGGGGTTCCTGGTGGGACCATCCCTGGCTGCAGGTTTGGGGTTCACAATGGGCCCATCCCTGGTTGAGGGATATGGGTCTCCTGGTGGAACCATTCCTGGTTGCAGATTTGGGGTTCCTAATGGGACCATTCCTGGTAGGACCATGTCCAGCTGTGGGGTTTGGGGCTCCTGGTGGAACCATCCCTGGTTGCAGGCTTGGGGGTCATGATGGGACCACTCTTGGCTGAAGGATTTGGGGTTCCTGGTGGGACCATGCCCAGCTGTGGGGTTTGGGGTTTATGGTGGCACCATCCCTGTCTGCAGGTTTTGGGGTTCCTGGTTGTGGGGTTTGAGGTTCCTGGTGGGGCTGGGAGCCACCTGTGGGGCTGGGACCCCCATCCTGTAGGTCCCTCATGGGCAGAGGGGTTTCCTCAGTCCCCAGCAGTGCAAGCTGTGGGTGGCAGCACCCACTCACCCGAGATGAGTTGGTCCAGGTCCACTTGGTGACAGTGTTCTTCATCCACGTGCAGCACAAGGAAGCCTGAGGAAGAATTTTGGTGTCACCAAGGTCCCTGGATGCCCCCGAGGAGCCCCACACCCCAGGAGACAGCTCATGGTGGCATGTCACCAGGTCACTCATCCCTGTGTGGAGCCTCCACGGAAACCCCACAAGCGCTCAGGTGAGGACCAAACCTTGGTCACCCACCCCACGGTGTCACCCATCTGTGTGCTTCCACCTCAGCTGGTTGGGGCAGAGAGGGTCCCCCCAGCATGAGTGGAAAGCAGCTGGAGAAAGGTTCCTTGGGTGCTGGCAGCACCTGGGGACATCCCCAGGCCCGGGTGCTCTGCAGGACAGGGAGGCACCGGGTGAGCTTCCCATCTCCAGCAGTGCCCAGGGATCAGGAGCATTCCCAGGACACCACGGCTCACACAACCTTCTGGGGAGAGGACAGCCCCCAGGAGCAGCCTGGGAGGAACCTCACCAATGAACATGGGTGCAGCTGCCCTGATGTCCACCCAACTGCTCTTGAAGTAGAAGAGGTTGGTTGAGATCAGGCGGTTGAGCATCTCCGGGTAGCTCTGCATCTAGGAGAGAAAAACCAAGCCAGGAAGTCATGGAGCAGAGGAGAGGAGCTGCCTGCAGCACTGCCACCAGCTCCTGGAAGCTCTGGAGCTCCTCAGGAGGCTCAGCCCAGGAACACATCTGGGATGGGGGGGACTTGGCCTCTGTGGCTGCAAGAGCAGGACCTGGAGGATCTGTGGCTTCCCAGGTCCTGAAGGGGCTCCAGGAAAAGTGGGGAGGGACTTGGGACAAGGGCCTGGAGGGATGGGATGAGGGGTGATGGTTCCAACCTCCAAGAGGGGAGGTGGAGAGGAGATACCGTGGAGAATTTCTTTAATTTGAGGGTGCTGAGCCCCTGGTTGCCCAGGTTGCCCCCAGAAGCTGTGGCTGCCCCATCCCTGGCAGTGTTGAAGGTTGGATGGGGCTTGGAGCCCCCTGGGCTGGGGGAGGGGTCCCTGACCATGGCAGGGGGGGCACTGGATGATGTTTAAGGTCCCTTCCAACCCAACCCATGCATGCTTCCATCACCTTCATGCCCAGCAGCCCAGGGTCCCATGCCCACCCCAGCAGCAGTGCTCACCAGGTGTTTGCAGACGTTGTTCATGAACTCCCCATAGTGGAGGCTCCTGTCCTCCCTCAGGTGGTTGAGGAACATCTCACAGAGCCCCTCACAGCCCATGCTGGGGCCACACATCCGCAGAGCAAACTTGGAGGCCTGGGGTGGGGAGGAGAAGCTCAGGAGGCTGCAGGATCCCCAGGGTGAGGCAGAACCCTCGGTGCCCCCCGGGGACATCCTCACCTTGACAACCTCTGGTTTTGGGTCCTGGAGGTGGAGCAGCAGTGTGACCAACCCGTTGAGGATCTGCTCGAAGAAGACCTCGCAGTTGGCCTCACTGAACCTGGTGAGGTTCCCAAAGAGGACGATGGAAGCCTGCCGGAGCTGGGGCTGCTCCTGTGGGCACAGAGGGATCAGCAGGAACCAACCCAACCTGGGGCATCTCCTGCCTGGCAGAGCTGCTCCCACCACCCCCTGTCCTGCTTCTCAGGCTGGAGGACACCGGTGCTGCCATCTGTCCCCAAACCTCCATCAGGGCTGGTTTCTGGGCTGCCAGAAAGGGTTGGCAGCGAGAGTTCTGGCTCCTGGGGAGCTTCTCCTCACCCGACACCCCCCAGGTCCCTCTCCTCAGAGTTGTTCTCCACCCATCCTCCTGGATTTGTGCTCGGGATTGCCCTGAGCCACGGGCAGGACCTTGGCCTGGATGTCCATGTCCCCCCAGGACAGCAGAAGCAGAGCAGAGGAGGAGGCTCAAGCTCCAAGGTGGGCAGGAGAAGCATCAAACTTCCCCCCCCAGATGCTGGAGGGGCTTGGGGAGGGCAGAGAATGTTGAAGGCAGCAAAACCCTGAGATCCCCCAGCTCTGGGCAGCCACGTGGCTGAGGGGGGGCAGGAGCTCGGTCCTTACGCTGTCAAAGAAGGGTCGGATCCTGATGGCAATGTGGAGGAGCATGGCCTGGATGTCCCTCTCCTCCAGGTGATCCAGGAGCTTGGAGAGGCTGGACATGGCCTCCAGGGCAACCAGGTTGTTGGGGTCATCTTTGTCATCCATGCCATTGACCATGGAGGCGAGGAGCTGAGCCCCGTGCCTCCTCACCTGCAGGGGAAGTGGAGATGGAAATGGTTCCCATGGATTGAGGCTGACAAGGACCCTGTCCCCTGGGTGTCCTGTCCCAAACATCTGCCCCATGCCACCATTCCAGCACCACAACCACCATGGTGGAACAATCAGTGCAGGGTTTGAGGTTTCCCTGGAGTTGTGTCCTGGTTTGGGCCAGGATAAAGGTGATTTTCTGGTTTGTACTTTTGCTTCAGCAAGTGCAACCATTTACAAGAGACTTAGCTGAAAGCAAAAGTACAAACCAGAAAAATCACCTTTATCCTGGCCCAAACGAGGACAAGCTGGTGGGAAGTGAGGTCTGCAGGGGCCACGTTAGGGTTGATGGCACCTCCTGCTCTGCAGACAACTCCATGGTGTCCCAGTATGGCTGCTGGAGCCCAACTGGGATGGGGCAAGGGTGGAGAGGTGGAGAGATGGAGAGATGGAGAGATGGAGAGATGGAGAGATGGAGAGATGTCCTCAGCCACCTGAGCTGGGAGGGACAAGGAGCAGCTGAGGGCCCTGGGGGTGTTGATCCTGGAGCAGAGGAGGCTGAGGGGAGACCTTCTGGCTCTCTGACACCCCCTGAGAGGAGGTTGGAGCCAGGGGGGGTCGGGCTCTGCTCCCAAGGAACCAGGGATGGGACAAGAGGAACTTTTGGCACAAGTCAAGTTGTGCCAGGGGAGGTTTAGGTTGGAGCTGGGGAAGAATTTCTCCCTGGCAAGGGTTGTCAGGGCCTGGCCCAGGCTGCCCAGGGCAGGGCTGGAGTCCCCATCATCCCTGGAGGGGTTTCAGAGCCTGGAGATGTGGGGGTGCTGAGGGACATGGGGGGTGCTGGGGGACATGGGGGGTGCTGGGGGACATGGGGGGTGCTGAGGGACAGGGGGTGGGGGTGGCCTGGGCAGTGCTGGGGTCCTGTTTGGATTCCCTGATTTCCAAGGTCTCTCTTTTCCAACCAAAATAATTTGATTATTCTAACCCTGGAGTTCATCCACCCCTCCCCCAGCCCAGGGGGCTCCAAGCCCCATCCAACCTTCAACACTGCCAGGGATGGGGCAGCCACAGCTTCTGGGGGCAACCTGGGCAACCAGGGGCTCAGCACCCTCACCCCAAAGAATTTCTTTTCCCAATAAGCAGTCCATGATTCTGTGCCTGGCTCTCCTCCCAAGTCAGGTTTCTCCTAGAGGTGTCTGCTCCAAACAAAAGCTTGGCTGGAGGTTTCCCCTCCTGCCCTTGGTGACTGCTGCCACCTCCATTCTGGAGATGCTGCCACCAGGATGACGAGGTGACACCAGTGTCCTGTCCAAAAATCCACCCTGGCTTTGAGAAGAGGCTTCTCCTGGGGGTTCCCTGCTCTCTCCCCCCTGAGGACTGCCCTGCTGAGGGCTCTGGGATGCAGCTCAGGGCTCTCACCTTCTCCGGGGAGCCGGTGGCGATGTTTCCCAATCCCCGGAGAGCCAACATCCTCACCAGCATGCAGGGATCCTTCTGCCTCCCTGTCAGGTTGTCCAGCATGGTCTCCAGGAGGATCAGGTCGTTCACCACGTTATTGCTGAGGAGCTGAAGGAGAAGAGAGAGGCTCAGGGTGGAGGGGACACGGAGCCCAGGACCAGCAGAGCTCCAGAACCTCACTCCACATTCCCAGCATCCAGTGAGAGGGATGGGGGAGCCCTGAGCACCCCCAGCTCCCAGGCTCTGAATTGAGGAACTTGTAAGAAACCGTCATCTTTGAGTCAAAAAAAAAAAACCAAAAAAACCACCACAGCCCAAAACCCCCAAGTTGGGGAGGCCATGGGCAGGAGAAATCCCCGAAACCCAGAAGTGAAATCCTCCCCCCCTGCCAGGAGAGGTTTGGGGGGTGGCCCTGAAAATGTTGGAGCATTGCATGGAATCATTGAATCCCAGACTGAGCTGGGCTGGAGGGACTTTAAATCCCATCCAGTGCCATCCCAAAGCATAGGCAGGGATACATCCCACCAGCACAGGTTGGGATGGGGGACATGGACCCCACTGCTGGGATTAGGATGGAGGGACATGGATCTCACTGCTGGGATTGGGATGGAAGGAGGTGGATCCCACAGCTGGGATTGGGATGGAAGGAGGTGCATCCCACAGCTGGGATTGGGATGATCCCACCGTGGGCACTGGGTTTGGGGTTGTGGATCCCACTGCAGGGATTGGGATGGAGGGACAGGGATCCTACTGATGGGATGGGGATCCCACCCCTGGGACTGGGTTTGAGGTTGTGGATCCCCCCAGTGAGATTGGGATGGGGGAACATGGAGCAACCAGGGTTTCACCACCCTCACTCCATCTCCTCTCCATCTCCCCTTTTGGAGATTGGAACCATCACCCCTGGGAGGCTCCCAGCCCTCCAGGCCCTTGTCCCAAGTCCCTCCCCAGCTTTCCTGGAGCCCCTTCAGGACCTGGAAGCTGCTCCAAGGTCTCCCCATTGCAGCCTTCTCTTCTCCAGCCTCAACACCCCCAACTCTCTCAGCCTGGCTCCAGAGCAGAGCTGCTCCAGCCCTCCCAGCAGCTCCAGGACCTCCTCTGAATCCCATCCCTTGGGCTGCAGCCCCAGGAGCATCCCCTGAGCAGAACCACGGCTCTTGATGAGCAGCTCCTCACTCCTGGAATACTCCAAGTAGAGCCTGGAGGAAGTGTCCTGGCAGAGGCTGAAGGAGATGGAAGCCCAGGTTGGATGGGGCTTGGAGCAACCTGACCTGGGGGGGCTGTCCCTGCCCATGCAGGGGGCTGGAACTGGATGGGATTTAGATCATGGAATGGTTTGGGTAAGAAGGACCCATGGGGAGCACCTGGAGGATCCATCAGATGATCTTGAAGTGACTGCCCCATCCCTGGCAGTGTTGAAGGTTGGATGGGGCTTGGAGCCCCCTGGGCTGGGGGAGGGGTCCCTGACCATGGGTTGGGGTGGCACTGGGGGGGATTTAATGTCCCTTCCACCCCAAAGCATTCCTTGATTCTGTTCCATGGTTCTGACCCTCTGGAGGTTGGGGGAGCCAAGGTTGGCCCCAGGTTCCCTCCTGTTCCAGCCCAGTGGCTCACTCCTCACTTCCCCTCTTGTCATCTCCATCCCTGGCAGGGCTGGGAGCTCTCACCTCATCAGTTTGGGGACGCAGGGATTCGCTTCCTTCCCCTCCAGCTCCTGCTTTTCATTTCCAAGCCCGGGATGCCGGGAGCCAACCCCGCTCCCAAACTGAAAGCAGATTCTGGGAAGGGCTCCAAGAGAACCCAAACCCTGCAGCTCCTCCTCCTCCACCTCACTCCCCCCCCTCCTCCTCCTCCTCCTCCTTCACCTCCTCGGGCCAAAGGGAAAATAAAAACAGAGCCTCAATCCCCCGAGCAGATGAGGATTTCAAAGGTGGTTTAACCAGGGGGGGGGGAAATCTCAGTGGGTTTGGTGCCATCAGGTGCATCCTTCATGGAACCCAAACCTCCTCCAGCGGACCGGGATGGGGGTTTTTTCCCCTTTTTTTTTGGTTTCAGGTGGTAGGGATGGAGGGATGGATTGTGTTACCGTCTGCTGGCGAGGGGAGAAGAAAGGAACTTGAGTCACCTCATTCCTCTGGTGGGTACGTCAGCCCCGGGGCTGGGGTTTGCTGGCTCATGGCAGGGATGTGCTCAGAGTTGGCCTCCAGCAAGAGCTCCTCTGCCATCCCCATCTCACAACAAGAGGGATTTTTTTTGTGGGGGGAGAAGGCAAGGAGGAACAGAGGCAAGAGGAGATACCCATGGGTTTGGACCATCACCCACCACCAATCAATGGGTGGAGGGGAAAGACAGTGGGGTGTCCAGTCCGTCCAGTGGAGTCCCCAGCACCAGAAGGACACAGAGCTCCTGGGAGGTGTCCAGAGGAGGCACTGAAATGCTCAGAGGGCTGAGCACCTCCCTGGGAAGCCAGGCTGAGGGATTGGGGTTGTTCAGCCTGGAGAAGAGGAGGCTCCCAGGGGAGCTCAGAGCAACCTTCCAATATCTGAAGGGGCTACAAGAAAGCTGGGGGAGGGCTTTGGACACGGGGGGGGTAGGGAGAGGAGAAGGGAAATGGGTTAAAACTTGGAGAGGGGAGATTGAGGTTGGACATGGGGGAGGGAGAAATTCTCTCATTTGAGGGTGCTGAGCCCCTGGTTGCCCAGGTTGCCCCCAGAAGCTGTGGCTGCCCCATCCCTGGCAGTGTTGAAGGTTGGATGGGGCTTGGAGCCCCCTGGGCTGGGGGAGGTGTCCCTGACCATGGCAGGGGGGGCACTGGCTGGGATTTAAGGTCTCTTCAAACCATCCCATGGTTCCCCCAAGCTCACCTCAGAGAAGAAGGCAGTGGTGGTGACCCTTTGGCTGTCGAAGACGCTGTTGAGGGTTGGGATGAGATTCTTCACGATCAGGGGCAGCCGGGGCCCCGCGTGCCGAGCCATGGCACTGCCAAAGTGAAGGACACGTGTCACCAGCTGTCCCCAAGGGCTTAGGGGGTTCCTCTGGAGCACCACGGGTCTGCTGGAACCACCCATCCCTTGTGCCTCTGTGTCCTGGCTGAGCCTGGTGACATCCAGGACAGCATCCACCACCACCAAGAGCCACAGACAGTGTTGGCTGGAGGGATGGCCAAGTCCCTGGCTGCACCAGGCTCCACCAAACTGGACCCTGGGTTGAGGTTCTCCCTCAGCCTCGCTGCTCTGTGCCAAACTCACTGCCATCAGCACATGATGGGGAGGGACTGGCCAAGGAACCAGCAAAAAAACACCAAGGAACCAAGGAAACAACAAGGGACCACAAAGGAACCACAAGGGGACTAAAAAGGAACTGCCAAGGAAGCACCAAGGAACTGCCAAGGAAACAGCAAGAAACCACCAAGCAACTGCCAAGGAATGAAGAAAGCACCACGGAACCAAGAAACCACCAAGGAAGCTCCAAGGAACAACCAAGGAACCGCCAAGGAATGAAGAAACCTCCAAGGAACCACCAAGGACATTTCAACAGCACCAAAAGGAAAAGAGATTTCCATCCCAGTCCATCCCAGTGCCTCCAGCCCCCCAGTGCTCCAGGAACCTGGCTCATCCCCCATGGGTTCCCCATCCCCATGGGTTCCCCATCCCCATGGCTTCCAGCCAGCTGGGGACAGAGGCAGTCACACCAGCCCCTCGGTGACATCCCGGGGACCCTCTCGGGGCTGTGCTGGGTGGGAGCTCCCTCAGGACCCGACCCCCCTGCCCAGGGTGCAGCTCCTGAACCCAAACCCAAGGAGGTGCTGGAGAAGTTATCAGGGTGCTGGTGTCTTACCCGGCGAGCACGGCGATGCCCTCGTGGTGCCTCTCAGGATTCACCATCATCTCCCAACCACCGGCACTGCCCACGGCCCTGGTGACCTCCTCACTGCCACCCCGGGTCAGCATCACCTTCAGGGTGTCCACGGCAGAGCTGGGGAGGGAGGGAAAGAGGAGGGGGGGTGAGGGTGTAAAATCAGAGTCATGGGATGAGGGGGGTGGGAAGGACCCAATGGAGATGCTGGAGTCCAACCCCTGGCCCAGCAGGATCAGCCAGGGCAGCCCAGACAGGAACACATCCAGGGGGGGTTTGGAAGGCAGCAGAGAAGGAGAGGAACCTCATCTGGAGGTTGGGGTGGTTCAGGAGGGCTTTGGAAGGCAGCAGAGAAGGAGAGGAACCTCATCTGGAGGTTGGGGTGGTTCAGGAGGGCTTTGGAAGGCAGCAGAGAAGGAGAGGAACCTCATCTGGAGGTTGGGGTGGTTCAGGAGGGCTTTGGAAGGCACCAGAGAAGGAGAGGAACCTCATCTGGAGGTTGGGGTGGTTCAGGAGGGCTTTGGAAGGCAGCAGAGAAGGAGAGGAACCTCATCTGGAGGTTGGGGTGGTTCAGGAGGGCTTTGGAAGGCAGCAGAGAAGGAGAGGAACCTCATCTGGAGGTTGGGGTGGTTCAGGAGGGCTTTGGAAGGCACCAGAGAAGGAGACTCCACAACCTCTCTGGGCAGCCTGGGCCAGGGCTCCCTCAGCCTCACCTCCAGGAAGTTTCTCCTCTGGATCTGGAGCTGGAACTTCCCATCTTCTAGCTTCAACCCATTCTTCCTTCTCCTGGGCACCACCCAAAAGAGACTGAGCCCTTCCTCTTGCCCCCCACCCCTCAGCTCTTGACAGACATTCAGCAGATCCCCTCTCAGCTTTCTGGAGGTTTTGTCAGGAGCCAGGGTTGGGGTTTCTCCAGGGATGAGGTCCCGTTAATTGCAGAACCCCTTAATTGCCCAAGCTGAGTCCCTGACCACCACTGAAACACCAGGAGCAGGAAAGGAGATGAGGAGAAGACCCTTGGTTTCCTTTTTTGGGTTGGCACAGCACATCCAGAGCTCATAGCCCAAGCAGGAGGTGGCTGATGCCACGCATGGGGCACCCCATGGCTGGTTGGGTGGCACCGTTCTGGACCTGTGGGGTGTCCAGAAGCCTCAAATCTGTTCTGCAAAACCCACTTGGAGGTCCCATGGAGCTGAGCTTGTGAGTGACATCAAACAGCAGCAGGACCAGGAATGGCTGTGCTTAAAATCATCAAATTGTTTGGGTTGGAGAAGACCTTTGAGATCACCCAATCCAACCCTGACCCCAGCACTGCCAGGGCCACCACCACCCCATGTCCCTCAGCACCACATCTCCAGGGTTATGAAATCCATCCTTAACCCCCTGCTTGCTCCTCTCTGGTGAAAAGCTCAGGGTCCTGGGGGTGTGTGGGGGGGTGTGGGTTCAGCCATCCCTGCACCAGGAACACTACAGACAACAAGAAATTAATTAATCACCAATTAAAGCAAACCACAGGCAGCATTGGCCTTCCACCAGGTGTCCACACCCAACAGCCCTCCCTGGTTTTACTCTTTTGGGTTCTCCTCATGCAGGATTTTTTGGAATACTTTTTTTTATCCCATTTGCAGCCAGAGGCAGCTCCCCCGAGCTGTCCCAGCAGCAAAAGGACACCTGAGCATCCCTGATCAGAGAATCCTTCTGTGGAACAAAGCTCTGACCCTGCAGCCTGGAGCAAGCCCCCAGCTCCTCTCTCCTTGCAGGGTTTGGCAAAGAGGTACAGGGTGGGCTTCAGGTGCTCCTGGCTGCTTGGAGCAGGAGACCCAGGAACCTCCTGGCTCTGCCAGCCCAGCAGTGGGCAGCATCCACCTCCAGCCTTGTCCAGGCATGAGGATCCACCTCCAGGGTTCTTTAGGGATGAGGATCCACCTCCAGGGTCCTTCAGACCCCAGCATCCACCTCCAGGGTTCTTTAGGGATGAGGATCCACCTCCAGGGTTCTTCAGGCATGAGGATCCACCTCCAGGGTTCTTCAGAACCCAGCATCCACCTCCAGCCCTGTCCAGGCATGAGGATCCACCTCCAGGGTTCTTTAGGGATGAGGATCCACCTCCAGGGTCCTTCAGAACCCAGCATCCACCTCCAGGGTTCTCCAGGGATGAGGATCCACCTCCAGGGTTCTTCAGACCCCAGCATCCACCTCCAGTCTCTGCTGGAGCAAAGCATCAGCCTCCTGCCTCTTCTGGGGATAAGCACCCACCTCCAGCCCAGGTCAGAGAAGGGTTGGACCAGATGAGCCTTGAGGGCCCTTCCAAGCTGACATTCAGGGTCCTGGCCTGGGCCAACCATGGCCTGGGCTGCATCAGGAGAAGCACAGAGGTGGGGAGGGGATTCTCCTCTGCTCTGCTGAGACCCCCCCTGGAGTCCTGTGTCCAGTTCTGGAGTGCCCAGCATCAGAAGGACACAGAGCTCCTGGGAGGTGTCCAGAGGAGGCACTGAAATGCTCAGAGGGCTGAGCACCTCCCTGGGAAGCCAGGCTGAGGGATTGGGGTTGTTCAGCCTGGAGAAGAGGAGGCTCCCAGGGGAGCTCAGAGCAACCTTCCAATATCTGAAGGGGCTCCAAGAAAGCTGGGGGAGGGCTTTGGACACGGGGGGGTAGGGAGAGGAGAAGGGAAATGGGTTAAAACTTGGAGAGGGGAGATTGAGGTTGGAGATGGGGCAGGGAGAAATTGTTTGGGGTGAGGGTGCTGAGCCCCTGGTTGCCCAGGTTGCCCCCAGAAGCTGTGGCTGCCCCATCCCTGGCAGTGTTGAAGGTTGGATGGGGCTTGGAGCCCCCTGGGCTGGGGGAGGGGTCCCTGACCATGGCAGGGGGGGCACTGGGGGGGATTTCAGGTCCTTTCCAACCCAAAGCATTCTGTGATTCTCTAAGAGGTAAAAGCTCAACAGGAGCTCAGGGGGTGAAGTCCCCATGGCTGCTCTGGTGAGATGGATGCTCCCACCCCTTTATTCTCCAGGCTTCGCTGTTTTTTTTTTTTTTCCACTGTGTCCCATAGACACTTCCTTCCTTTCCAACAGCAGCCTCGTGCCTTCCAAGCCTCCCTTTTTCCTGCCAAGCTATCACATTCACCTTCACCATCTCCCTCTGGCATTTAAATATCAGGAAGAGATTTGAATCCAAAACGTGGACAGGAAATGACTTTGATATCGTACCCAGCTCCTGGGACCAGGGATGGAATTTCATATCCCTGTGGTTTTTTTCTTTTGTCTGGGACAGAAGACTTTTCCTAAACTACCCCCCCCTCCCCAAATCCATCCATCAGTGATGACTCCATGGCCACGGGGGTCTCCCTGCACCCAGGACGCGGAGCAGAACCACGGCTGCTCCCTGACCTTCTGCTCACTCCCAGGACATTCCCAGCAAGAGCCAGGGGGATGCAGCCCCTCTCCCTGCTCCTCAAAAGCAAGAGATGTCACCAGGGATGACACAGAGCCAGGATATGGCTGCTCCATGCCAATACCTGCACGATCAAGTGGAGATTTGAGAAATGGGTTCAAGAAACCCAACGCCCCAGTGAGGGTTGGAGCAAGTGACCTTTGGATGTCACTTCCAACCCGAATTATTGGGGTTGATCCTGTGACCTGGGGGGAGTGGGGATGAAGGAGCTGATTTCCCTCTTTGAGGACACGGATGCTGTGGGTGATCTGCCAGCTGTGGTCTCAAGGGAGTGAAGAAGAGCATGGTCATCACACCCACAATCACACCAGCCCTGGAGTACAGCAGGAAAGCCCCTCGGGAACAATCCTGGCTTCAACCAGCAAAGCCTGGGACCACCTGGATCAGGAGGGATCAACCTGGGGCTGCTCCTGGGGGGCTGCAGGGAGAGGGGGTTGAGGGGCTCCTTCACCCCACATCTGGGATGTGGGTGCTGAAGAATCAGAGATCATAAAACCTAAGAGTGGTTTGGGTAGGAAGGATCTGAAATCCCACCCAGTGCCATGGTCAGGGACCCCTCCCCCAGCCCAGGGGGCTCCAAGCCCCATCCAACCTTCAACACTGGCAGGGATGGGGCAGCCACAGCTTCTGGGGGGGTTGTTGGCCCCTTCCCATCTCCTGGTTGCCCCATCAGCTTTTCTTGCCATGAGGCCCTGGGGGCTCTTTCCCTCTGCTGGGTCACTCCTGGGGCTCAGCACCCACCTTGAGCCTCATCCAGCCCCAGCCCCAACTTCCTCTCCAGGAGTCATTGAGGGATCAGAACAGAGTTCTGGCTCTGGGAACCCAAAGCCACACAGGATCCACCCCAAACCAGGGCCACTGCTGTGCAGAGAAATCCGAGGGGACAAGGCAAGTGCCACAAGCTCCAGGAGTGCCACCACCACCTCCAGGACAGCCCTCACCCAACCTGCTGCTCCAGCCCCTGGGGCTCTCCTGCCTCCTCCTCTGACCTGGTCTCAGTAAAAGCCTAATCAGAGAGCAGCTGCTGCACCCCAAAACCCTACACCCACCCCAACACCCTCCTGTCACCCAACACCCTCCTGTCACCCAACACCCTGCTGCACTCCAACACCCTACACCCACCCCAACACCCTCCTGTCAACCAACACCCTCCTGTCACCCCTTCCATCTCCCTGCTGGGAAAGTCCCAGTTGCTCAGCACACCCAAGGCTGTCAGTGTCTTCTGGGCTCCTCCAGGATTCTTTTCTTCCTTCCCCCCCGTAAATCTAATAATAACCTGGAAAAAACCCCAAACCACCAAATCTGGAAAGCCACAAGAGGATAAATCTGGAAATGAGGGCAGAGTTTCCTCCCTGCAGGCCAAGGCGAGCTGGAGAACATCCAGATGTTGGGCTGCTGGGGGGAGCAGGCAGGTGCCTGGAGCAGCAGCTCCAGAGAATCCTAAAATTAGGGAATGGTTTGGGTTGGAGGGACTTTAAATCCCATCACAGTGTCCCCCCTGCCATGGTCAGGGACCCCTCCCCCAGCCCAGGGGGCTCCAAGCCCCATCCAACCTTCAACACTGCCAGGGATGGGGCAGCCACAGCTTCTGGGGGCAACCTGGGCAACCAGGGCTGGGTGTCAAGAGGAAGGGCTCAGTCTCTTTTGGGTGGTGCCCAGGAGAAGGAAGAATGGGTTGAAGCTAGAAGATGGGAAGTTCCAGCTCCAGATCCAGAGGAGAAACTTCCTGGAGGTGAGGCTGAGGGAGCCCTGGCCCAGGCTGCCCAGAGAGGTTGTGGAGTCTCCTTCTCTGCTGCCTTCCAAAGCCCTCCTGAACCACCCCAACCTCCAGATGAGGTTCCTCTCCTTCTCTGCTGCCTTCCAAAGCCCTCCTGAACCACCCCAACCTCCAGATGAGGTTCCTCTCCTTCTCTGCTGCCTTCCAAAGCCCTCCTGGATGTGTTCCTGATCCTGCTGTGCCAGGGATTGGACTCCAGCATCTCCAGAGGTCCTTCCAACCCCCCACATTCTGTGACTTGATGACAATCCCAAGAAGTTTGCTCTTTCCACCTCCCCCTCCTCATCCTCCAGGGCAGCAGAGCCTTCCTCCCTCTCCAGCTGATGCTCACCCACCCCCTGATTTGCCCAATGAGTCCTGGGGGACCATAGCAGAGCCAGATGGGGGGTTTTTTTGGGCGGGGGGAAACTTGGGGCAGCAGCCCCAACCCAGCAGAGCTCTGAGGACCCCTCTGACTGCACCCCCAGGGGCAGCTGAGTGAGTGCTTCCCACCTGAGGGACTGTGGTCTGCAGCAGAGAAAAATATTGGAAACCCCCCCCGCAAAAAAACAAACCAAACCAAAAACAACCCTAAAAAAACAAGAAACCTAAAAAACCCTGCCCAAAATACAAAGCCTCTGGAGCTCCAACCACAGCAGAGGTTGGGGGGTCAGAGCCAAAGGGTGATGGCCCCAAGGGGGTATGACCCCAAAGGGTGATGGCCCCAAGGGGTGATGGCCCTAAGGGGTGATGACCCCAAAGGGTGATGGCCCGAGGGGGGATGGCCCGAGGGGGGATGGCCCCAAAGGGTGACGGCCCCAAGGGGTGATGGCTCTAAGAGTGATGACCCCAAAGGGTGAGGGCCCAAGGGGTGATGTCCCAAGGGGTGATGGAACCCAGAGGTGATGACTCCAGAGGGTGATGGCCCCAAGGGGAGATGACCCCAAGGGGTTCCTCCCCAGCTTGATCCTGCTTAACCCCCCCAAAGCAGAAACCCAAGGGGGTTCCAGGGGCAGCTGGGGCCCTTCCCTCCTGGGCAGGCTCTACCTGCAGGGCTGGAGGCTGCGGGGAGCAGCTGAGCTCTGGCTCTGGCTCCTCTTCTCCTTGCTCTGGAGGCTTTTCGGTAGCTGGACACCCACGGTGCAGCTGAGGCGTAGCAGCAGAGTCACAAACAAAGGGGAGTAGAGTCCCAGAACTGCTGCCCCAGCCTCCGGAGCAGACATGATCTCATACAGAGCACATGTGGCCTGGAGAGAGAGAAAGAAAAGGCTGAGGAGGGAGGAGGAGAGGATTAGGAGGGGATCTCCCACACCACGTCGGGAGCTGTTAGTAAATAACTCAGCCAGGGGTTGCTTTAGAATGTGATTTATGGGGTTTTATATACTTTGGGGGGGGGGAGGGTGTCTTTTTATTTTTTTCCCAAAAAAACCCTTCACCTTCCTAACAAAGCATCACCTTTACCCCCAGAGTAACCCCGGTGTATCCTACCCACAGCTACTCCAACCTCCCCCTCCTCGAGCTCCTGGGGGTTTCCAGGTTTGAAGTTTGGACCTAGGAGGGGGGAGGAGAGCTCAGGTTTTATGGGCAGGAAGACAACGGGTGCAATTCTGGCCAATTTTTTTTTTTCCTTTTTTTTTTTTTTTAAAGCTGCAATTACCCAGCAGAATCTGGGGGGTGTGAGACCCAGAGCAGGGAGGGTTTTGCTGATTCTCCTATCTGTGTTTGGTCCTTCAGAAGAAGAGGAGGAAATTTTCACGGCTGCTTTACTGCTCAGGGAGCTGCCAAGCTGGGCTTGGGGGGGGGGGCTTGGGGTTTTTTTATTTATGTTTTTAAAAAAAAAGCTGCAATGCCAAATGGCCTCCCCAGAGGATGGACACCTGGGAGGGTTTTTACGAGCTGGTGGATCAGCTCTAACAGGCAGTCCCCAGCCAGGAGTTGTTTCCAGAGGCCACGCCTGGCACGGGACCCCCGAGAGCCAAGGGAATGAAAATAAAATACATTAAAAAAAAGAAGTTACAACCAATGTGTTCCAGGTGTGGGTGGGTGGGGGGGGACGGGATGGGAATGGATTATGACATGGATGGTGGAACTGAGGTGACACCAAGGTGAAGTCAACATGATGGAGGAAAGGGAGAGCAACCAGAAGGACCCGGAGAGGTGGAACCATGACCACGACCTTGACCATGAGATGGGCTCATGCCAACCCCATGAAGTTCAACAAGACCAAGTGCAGGGTCCTGCATCTTGGGGCAACCCCAAGCACTGATCCAGGCTGGGCAGGGCCTGTCCTGAGAGAGGACCTGAGGGTGCTGGTGGACCAGAAGCTCAGCATGAACCAGAAGTGTCCACCTGCAGCCCAGGAAGCCAAGGGGATCCTTGGCTGCATCAAGAGGACCGTGGCCAGCAGGTCCAGGGAAGGGGTTCTCCCCCTCTGCTCTGCTCTCCTAAGACCCCACCTGGAGTACTGAGTCCAGTTCTGGAGCCTGTTACACAAGAAAAATATGAATATGCTGGAATGTGACCAGAGAAGGGCCAGGAGGATGATCAGAGGACTATGGAGCACCTCTCCTCTGGGGACAGACTAAGAGAGTTGGGGTTATTCAGTCTGGAGAGGAGAAGGCTCCCAGGAGACCTCATTGTGGCTTCCAATGTCTGAAGGGGCTACAAGAAAGCTGGGGAGAGACTTTTTAGGATGTTGGGTACTGATGGGACCAGGGGGAGTGGATTCAAACTAGAGGAGGGGAGGTTTAGATTAGATATTAGGAAGAAGTTTTTCACCATGAGAGTGGTGAGACACAGGCACAGGCTGCCCAGGGAGGTGCTGGAAGCCCCATCCATTCCTGGAAGTTTTTAAGGCCAGGCTGGATGGGGCTTGGAGCTCCCTGGGCTGGGGGAGGGGTCCCTGACCATGAACTGGGTGATCTGCAAGGTCCCTTCCCACCCACCCCATTCCCTGAGTCCATGACCTCCAGAGGACACTCACAGCCAAGGGCAGGAGGGTGGCGACGCGTTCAGAGCCACTGCCCAGCAGGAATCCTTTGCTCTCCTTGTAGGGCACATCCCTGTTCACCTTCTCCAGGAGCTGCTCCAGGATCTGGGAGGTGAGGGTGGGCTCTCCAGCCAGGGACCTCCACATGGTGCACGTGTGGCTGGAGGAGAGCAAGGAGGGGAGGAATGGAGAGCAGCTTTGGCACCAGCTCCTGGGCTTCATTCACCCCCTCCTTAGAGGAGCATGGCACCAAGTCCTGGACCCCCTCCCTGCAACAGGGGACACCTGGGTCATGTCCCCCCCCTCGTTGGAGCCACCTGGTTCCAATGTCACCATGGTTGGGGCCTCCCTGCTGGCAAAGGCCTCGAGGAACAGCATCCTGGGGGCTTCCAGGAGCTGCATGGTCAATGGCAGCAGCGCTGTGGGATCCTCAGCCACCACCTTGCTCTTGGACAACCCCCCCCAGGCCACCCCAGACCCAAAATCTCCATAACTGCCCCAATCCCAGCAGCCTGCACGCTGTGGTAGGAAGGGAGCAGCTGTTACCAGGAGAACATCCGGAGGTGTCTCAGGATGGGACTTTGAGCAACCTGGGCTGGTGGGAGGTGTCCCTATCCAAGCAGGGGGGGGGTGGAATGATGATTTTTCAGGTCCATTCCAACCTAAGCCAGCCTGGGATTCTGTGACCCGCTTGAGGTTCATCCCCAAGCACCCCAGTGAGGCTCTCTGGGGAGAGCTTTGCTGGTCCCTGTTGCCCAGGCACAGTGAGAGGTGGCCAGGCCACCGTGGGGGAGCAGGGCAGGACCTGTCAAAGGGCAAGGTGCTGCCCAGGAGGCTGGAGACCACCACACTCTTGTGCTGGGAGGCCAAGATGTAGACAGTCTGCTGGGCAGCCTTGCGGACGTGCTCCTCATCCACCTCCTCCAGCTTGCTGTGGATGATGCTCAGGATGTCAGGGACCTGAGGGAGGAAGAGGAGATGGGACACAAGTGAGGGACCCCCTGCTGAGGGCCTGGAAATGCTGAGCACTTGGGGTCCAGGCAGGTGAGAGGATTCTTTGGGGTGAGGGTGCTGAGGTTGCCCCCAGAAGCTGTGGCTGCCCCATCCCTGGCAGTGTTGAAGGTTGGATGGGGCTTGGAGCCCCCTGGGCTGGGGGAGGGGTCCCTGACCATGGGTTGGGGTGGATGATATTTCAGCTCCATCCAACCCAACCCAGTCCATGGTTTGAGGTGGCACTGGGTGAGTTTCAAGGTCCCTTCCAACCCAGCTCACTCCATAATCCAATGACTCTTGCTCTGGTTGAGGGCTCATTGCAGGGGGGTTGGATGAGATGACCTTTAAATGTCTCTTTCCTACCCAAACCATGGGATGTTTGCTTGGCTCCAAGTCTCTCTTTCCTTGCCAGGAGACCCCCAAACCTCTCTGGAAGTCCAAGGTCCCAGGAGATGGCTGCAGGATTTTCCCAGAGGTCCCAGCAAGGACAAACCTCAACCTCCCCACCACCTCCTGCTGAGGAATGGGGGGTGCTGAGCCTCAGCTTTGGCCTGGGGGCAATGAGAGGAGCTCAGCAAAAGAGTTCCTGAGAGGAACCTGAGCTGAAGGCGTGGGGACAACCCCAGACAGCTGTAAAACTCAACTTAAGGCAAAGAGGAAGCTGAGGTAGAGACCAAACCTTGGCAGCAAATTCCCTGGGATTAAGGTGGAAGCAACCAGCTGGGGTTGGGGGTTGTCCCACCAACCCCGAGGGCTCAGCATCAGTTCAGGTTTCAGGATCTTTCAGGGCTGGCTCGGGATGTGACCCCAAGGTGACTCCTGGAAGCTGGAGCAATCCCCTTGGAGGAGGAGATCTCCCAGGTAGTGAGGGGGGCTTGGAGCAGAAGCTTTGAGAGGCAAAGCCCAAGCCAAGGAGCAGCTCCACCAGACCTGGTGTTTCCAATTACTGCAGGAGAAGGGGGAGCTGAGCCCAAGGTGGGGGGTGGATTAAGACAGAAAAAGCTTTTTGTGGCCAGCAAGCTCAAAGCTGTCAGCATTCCACCTGACTTACCAAGCCAGGAGCTCCCAGCTCTCCTGGAGCTTCCAAAGGTTTTCCAGGGAAGCCCAAAACCCTTCTGGCAAAGTGAAGCTGCTCTGAACTCCTCAGCCCAAGAGCCAGAGCAGAGCTGTGTCTCCAGCACCCACTGCCCAGGACCACCCAGCTGCCTTCCCCAGCCATGAGGAGGAGGAGGAGAGCACC
Organism: Phaethornis superciliosus; assembly: GCA_023637945.1. Lineage (NCBI taxonomy): Eukaryota > Metazoa > Chordata > Aves > Apodiformes > Trochilidae > Phaethornis > Phaethornis superciliosus. The sequence continues at coordinate 550,124 of JAJQWJ010000002.1, read as the reverse complement.
ATGGGGAATGGAGGAAGGTCAGGAGCAAGAGCACCCCAGAACTTTGGGAGAAGTGTTCCCCTGGCCAGAAACACAATGGACAGAGACAGGGGCTGGGTTCTTCCCTGTGCTGGGCAGAGGGTTCCAGCCAAGGGCTTGTTCCTTCTGGAGCACCCCAGAAAAACTCATCAGCAAAAAAAAAAACCACAGCAAAGCAGCATGGAGCACCATGTGGTGGAGTCCCCATCCCAGGGAAGTGGTGGAATCTCCATCCCAGGGAAGTGGTGGAGTCCCCATCCCTGAAAGTGTCCAAAAACCCGTGTGGATGTAACACTTGAGGACATGGTTTTGTTGGCTGCTGATGGTCACACTCCAGCCAAGGGCTTGTTCCTTCTGGAGCATCCCAGAGAAACTCATCACCCACAGCAAACCAGCTGCTGGAGGACCAAGTCGTGGAGACCCCATCCCAGGGAACTGGTGGAGTCCCCATCCCTGGAAGTGGTGGAGCCCTCATCCCAGGGAAGTGGTGGAATCTCCATCCCAAAGAAGTGGTGGAATCCCCATCCCTGGAAGTGGTGGCATCCCCATCCCTGGAGGTGTGGATGTAGCACTTGAGGACAATGGTGCTGTTGGCTGTGGGGTTGGGTTGAATGTGATGACCTTAAAGGTCTTTTCCAACCTTCATCACTCTGTGATCCTAAGTGGGAAGTTCCCAGGCTCCATGCACCTCTCCAGGGCTGGGGGGAGACCCTGCCATGGCCAAGCAGGAGCAGCTCACCTTCTCCTGCAGGACTGCTCCCCGCTCCTTCAGGAGGGAGTTGATGATGACGGTGGCTGCTCGGGAACAGTTCTTATCAGGGTCTGCCAAGGCCTCAAACATGGCCAGCAGAAGGCTCATCAGCTGGTCAGGAGGGACACGCTTCCCAATCACCTATGGGGAGGGAAGTCAGAGGTTTGTGTGACTCCCAGGAGTCCCCTCGAGGACCCAGCAGAGCTCAGGAAGGGACCTCACAACTTCCCCACGGTTCCGTCTCCTGCAGAAACATCCCCTGGGAGCCCAAACTGGAGGAGATGGAGGGGAGGACAAGTCCCTAGGGCTGTGTGACCCAGGAGTCCCTGGGAATGGGTTGGGACAACACAACCAAGCCATTACAGCAAGCACCCAACTGCTGGGATGATGCTTCCTCAGGTCCCACCGAGCTCTCCAGAGCTGAGGGTGGAAGAAACTGCTCAGCAGAGTCAGGAGGGGGAAATGTCCACCACAGCCTCAAATATTGGTGGAATGGCAGCTCTCCCAGGACCACCACCTCCTCTACAGCTCCAAATCCTCCTGGAGCAATGCTTGCAGAGCTCTTGGCACAGAAAACAGAGACCAAAGGGGAGTTCATCCGTGCTGCTCTCTCAAGAGCTGGGTGGTCGCCCCTCAGCCCATCCCTCACCACCAGAGCCCAGGAGTTTGTCCACATCACTTCCATCAGGGTGGGCTGAGAGCCCCATTTGGACCTTTTGGGTGTGAAGCTGCACCGCAGAGCTTCACCAACACCAGTGCTGCACTGGGAGGCAGCTGGGAGCCCTCTGGGACATCCAAATGTCCTTGTTGGGGTTCCTCATGCCCAAAGAGGAGACCAGCAGGTTCCCAGTGGGGGATGCTCTGAGCACACCTTTGCCAGCTGGAGGAGAAGACTTCAGGGGCCTCTTGGTGGCTGAGAGCATCCAGACCCCACGGCTGCTCAGAAGGGGCAAAGCACCAGGAGCTCTGGGGCTCCTGCACCCCAGGGCTGTGCTGGGTGCTGGGTCACCCCCCTTACCGTGGCGATGTTGTTGCAGGTGTGGAAGAGAACAGTGAAGTCAGGGTCCTCCAGACCTTTCTTCAGAGCTTTCAACCCCTCCACCATCTCATCCCGGTGGTCCCGGGCAAAACCTGGATTTAGAGGGAGTGTTGAGTGACAATGTGGCCAGAGAAGGGGACTGGAGGTGGGGAAGGGTCTGGAGCAGAAGGAGAAGGGTCTGGAGAAGTTGTGAGGAGCAGCTGAGGGCCCTGGGGGTGTTGATCCTGGAGCAGAGGAGGCTGAGGGGAGACCTTCTGGCTCTCTGACACCCCCTGAGAGGAGGTTGGAGCCAGGGGGGGTCGGGCTCTGCTCCCAAGGAAGAAGGGATGGGACAAGAGGAACTTTTGGCACAACTCAAGTTGTGCCAGGGGAGGTTTAGGTTGGAGCTGGGGAAGAATTTCTCCCTGGCAAGGGTTGTCAGGGCCTGGCCCAGACTGCCCAGGGCAGGGCTGGAGTCCCCATCATCCCTGGAGGGGTTTCAGAGCCTGGAGATGTGGGGGTGCTGAGGGACATGGGGGGTGCTGGGGGACATGGGGGGTGCTGGGGACATGGGGGGTGCTGAGGGACAGGGGGGGTGCTGAGGGACAGGGGGGGTGCTGGGGTCAGGGTTGGACTCCGGGATCTCCAAGCTCTTTTCCAGCCCAAAGCATCCCATGGTTCTGCTCCGTGAAGCTGTAATTTCACACCCAGGAGCTGCAGGGTTGGAGCTTCCTCAGCTTTCAGGAAGGGGCAGAGAACCCAGAGATGCCACCAAGGAGCTTTTCCTGGAAGCAGGCACACTGCTCTGGAGAGCAGGACCCAGAACAAGTCCTCCCCGGAGTGTTCTGCTCTCCATGCCTCAGCTGGGGCCATCTGAGGTGCAGGACTGACCTCTTCTGGAGAGGAGGAGGATGCCTGAGAGGCAACCTCAGGAACCAACTGAGCTGCACTCGAGCTTGGCAGAGCCCTTCTGCAAACCAAACCCTTCCTTGAGGAGCAACCCCCCCTGCTTGGAGATGTCTCTGCTCCAGAGGAGCTATGGAGATGCCTCCCAACCCAACCCAACCCAACCCAACCCAACCCAACCCAACCCAACCCAACCCAACCCATCCTCTGGTGCTGTGTTCTCCAACAGCTTCAGCAGCAAACCCCCTCTGCAGGGCTGCAATGTGGTGTCCTCCTCCTGTCTGAGGAAAAGGGGTGAATGCAATTTCTCATCTCTTCCCTTTATAGCTGAGACCCAGGCCCAACAAGGGGCTGTGACAACATCTTCAAATCCTCGTGCTGATTTAATCACATCACCCACAGTTCCCTCCACATCTCCAGGAGCCCGTAGCATTAACCAGTGTGTGGTTAAAAGGTGTTGGTGCAGCATGCACAAACCTTTGCAACATAGGCTTAGGGCATGGCATGTGATAAGGATCTTCAATGTCTTTATCATCATAGATCAGATCTCCTACAGCCAATTCCTCCAGATATCTGATAGCTTTTTCAAGTGTGGCTGCTTTGACCTGTGGGCAGTCTATTTCCTATTTATAGGGATATCTCTGCCTTACAGCTGACAAGAGTCCTTTCCACAGGCTGGTGGTTCTAACCTTATTCCCAGATGCATGATCAGTGCCTGTATCTTTGGCCAGGGATCCCAACTGCCTGGCTTCTCTCCTGGCTTCTCTCTTTGGGATGGTGTGGTGGGATGGGAAGAGAAGGGGGAAGGGGGAAAGGGATGGGAAGAGAAGGGAAGGAGGAAGGGGGAAAGGGGAAAGGTGGAAAGGGGAAAAGGGGGAAAGGGGGAAAGGGGGAAAGGGGGAAAGGGGGAAAGGGGGAAAGGGGGAAAGGGGGAAAGGGGGAAAGGGGGAAAGGGGGGGAAGGGGGAAGGAGAAGGGGAAGACAAAGGGGAAAGGGGAAGGGAAATGGGGAAGGGAAATGGGGAAGGGAAATGGGGAAGGGAAATGGGGAAGGGAAATGGGGAAGGGAAATGGGGAAGGGAAATGGGGAAGGGAAATGGGGAAGAAATGGAGAAAGAAAGAGAGAAAGAGAGAAAGAGAGAAAGAGAGAAAGAGAGAAAGAGAGAAAGAGAGAAAGAGAGAAAGAGAGAAAGACAGAAAGACAGAAAGACAGAAAGACAGAAAGACAGAAAGACAGAAAGACAGAAAGAGAAGAAGGATCCTGCTGCTGGCACCAAACCCCCACCTTCCCCATCCCAGCCCCCACCTTCATAGCAGAGCTGGATGTAGAGCAGGCAGTAGACACAATCCACGGCGTCCCGGCGGACGGCAGCCAAGGAGTCAGAGCAGCGTGGGGAGAAGAGGGCAACCAAGACCCCAAGGTTGTAGAAGGGGATGAGGGTCTGCAGTGGGGACAGACGGGGGACATTTCAGTTGGACATTAGGAAAAAATTCTTTGGGGTGAGGGTGCTGAGCCCCTGGTTGCCCAGGTTGCCCCCAGAAGCTGTGGCTGCCCCATCCCTGGCAGTGTTGAAGGTTGGATGGGGCTTGGAGCCCCCTGGGCTGGGGGAGGGGTCCCTGACCATGGCAGGGGGGGAACTGGGGGGGATTTAAGGTCCCTCCCAACCCAAACCGCTCCATGATTCTATGATTAGCAAGAAGAGCCCCAAGCAGAAGCTGAGCCCAACGTTGGGCAGGGGAGGCACCCAAGGCCCAGCATGGCTGAGAGGGTGAGGAGGATGGGGGGGAGCAGGGGGGTGACTTACACTGACATTCAGCTTGGTCAGGTAGAACTCCAGCAAGGCAGCACTGACCTCCACTGCCCGCTGCCTCTCCTGCTCCTTCTGGGACTTGATCCAGGGACCCAAATGCTGCAGGGGAGAAGGATGAGGGACAAGGGATGGGACAAGAGGAATGGCCTCAAGTTGTGCCAGGGGAGGTTTAGGTTGGAGCTGGGGAAGAATTTCTCCCTGGCAAGGGTTGTCAGGGCCTGGCCCAGGCTGCCCAGGGCAGGGCTGGAGTCCCCATCATCCCTGGAGGGGTTTCAGAGCCTGGAGATGTGGGGGTGGCCTTGGAAGCATTGGGTTCATGGTTGGACTTGATGGTCCTTAAACCTCTTTTCCAGCCCAAAATGATCTGATGGTGAGAGAGGAGAGCAGAAGCCTGGCTTCTCCAACCCAGATGTCTCTCTGATTTGCCAGCAGCCCCTGTGGGAACTATTCCTTCACCCCATGGCTCATCCCAACTCATCTGCAGGACAGTGCTGGGTCTCTGCCTCCAGGTGAGTCCCTCCCCTGCTCCCAGAGACCTCCTCATCAGCCTGGACACCCTTCTTGGGCACCAGCAAGCATGCCCAAGGGGACAATCACCTCCTCCTTCCCCTCAAGACCTTTCCTGGACCAGAGTAGCCAGGCAGGAGGTGGTCAGGGTCACCGTGGAGCTGATGCCACATGGAGCAGTGAGAACCATTCCCACCATTCCCACCAATTCCCACCAATTCCCACTCTAGGTCCAAAGCTCTCCCTGTCCCCTGACCTCGGGTTCCCCTGCAGAACCCCCCACATCCAAGCTCCACCTACTGCAAACATGTCCTGGAGGCCATGGGGGGTCAGGCTCCTCTGCAGGAGACTCTTCAGCAGATCCTTCAGGGCACTGAGGGTGTCCCCATACAGCATCTGAGGAGGAAAGGAGCCATCAGAGCCTGCCCAGACACACCAGGAGGGATGGAGATCTCCCTCCCAACCCTGGAGGACTCTCCCAGACGTTGGGTGCCAGGGTGCAACACCTCCAGCTCAGCTGGGATGGAAACCCAGTCCACAAAAACCACCTGAGCAGGGGCTGGGAGTCACAGAACCATGGAAGGCTTTGGGTTGGAAGAGAATTTCCAGATCCAAACCCTGCCATGGGCTGGGACACAACACAGTGGTGGCCATGAGCAGTCTTGAGGGCCAGCAGCAAGGCAGAACCTGAGCACCCCAGCACGAGATGCTTGAGTGTCAACTTTCCAGAAGGGAATTTGGTCCTCCTGCCAGCTGGAGATCAATCCCAGCAAGCCCAGGCTGAATGAACCCTTTGAAGATGCTTCTGGGTCTCTTCCAGGGCTTATAGTGGGATAAACACCAAAAACCAAAAAAAACTACAAAGCTTCACAGCCTGCAAAATCCCCACATGAAAATAAAAAAAATAAATAATAAATTTAAAAGTAGGCTGAGGGGAGACCTTCTGGCTCTCTGACACCCCCTGAGAGGAGGTTGGAGCCAGGGGGGGTCGGGCTCTGCTCCCAAGGAACCAGGGATGGGACAAGAGGAACTTTTGGCACAACTCAAGTTGTGCCAGGGGAGGTTTAGGTTGGAGCTGGGGAAGAATTTCTCCCTGGCAAGGGTTGTCAGGGCCTGGCCCAGGCTGCCCAGGGCAGGGCTGGAGTCCCCATCATCCCTGGAGGGGTTTCAGAGCCTGGAGATGTGGGGGTGCTGAGGGACATGGGGGGTGCTGAGGGACATGGGGGGTGCGGGGGACATGGGGGGTGCTGAGGGACATGGGGGGTGCTGGGGGACATGGGGGGTGCTGGGGGACATGGGGGTGCTGAGGGACATGGGGGGTGCTGAGGGACATGGGGGGTGCTGAGGGACATGGGGGTGCTGAGGGACATGGGGGGTGCTGGGGGACATGGGGGTGCTGAGGGACATGGGGGTGCTGAGGGACATGGGGGGTGCTGGGCTCAGGGTTGGACTTGAGGATCTCCAAGCTCTTTTCCAACCCAAAGCATTCCATGACTGGAATCCATCCTGGGAGCAGTCCAGGCAGCTCCTGGGTCCCTCACCTCTCTGTGTAGGACATCTCCACCATTCTCATCCTTCTCCTTGCCCTGCTCAGGGGGTGGCAGGGAGAGCACCCCAGCCAGGCAGGTGTCGATCAGCTCTGTCCTGTCGGGGTCACTGAGCTGGGGCTCCAGGACACTGATCCCAGGTTAAGGAAGCAACAGGGATGGATCTCCAGGATCTCCTTCCAAGCTGGAGAATAAAGAATGAGGATCTCCAGGAGCTTTCCTGCTGGCTGGGCTCCATGCCATGGGGCAGCAGCTGGAAGGGGGAGCAGACAGAGTGTCCCCAGGAGCTGTGTCAGGAGCTGGGACCTCCTGGGTATTTTCAACCCGAGCTCAGGAGTCCCCTTGGCACAGCTCAGGGCCATGTGCCTGGCTCTGCTGCACCTGAAGAACATCTACTGCTGAGCCCAAGAAAAACCAAAGAGCAGTCACCAGCAGCACATGGCAGGATCAGCCAGGGCAGCCCAGACAGGAACACATCCAGGGGGGGTTTGGAAGGCAGCAGAGAAGGAGAGGAACCTCATCTGGAGGTTGGGGTGGTTCAGGAGGGCTTTGGAAGGCACCAGAGAAGGAGAGGAACCTCATCTGGAGGTTGGGGTGGTTCAGGAGGGCTTTGGAAGGCAGCAGAGAAGGAGAGGAACCTCATCTGGAGGTTGGGGTGGTTCAGGAGGGCTTTGGAAGGCACCAGAGAAGGAGACTCCACAACCTCTCTGGGCAGCCTGGGCCAGGGCTCCCTCAGCCTCACCTCCAGGAAGTTTCTCCTCTGGATCTGGAGCTGGAACTTCCCATCTTCTAGCTTCAACCCATTCTTCCTTCTCCTGGGCACCACCCAAAAGAGACTGAGCCCTTCCTCTTGCCCCCCACCCCTCAGCTCTTGACAGACATTCAGCAGATCCCCTCTCAGCCTTCTCTTCTCCAGGCTGAACAGCCCCAGGGCTCTCACTCTTTCTTCCCAGCAGAGATGCTCAAGGCCCTTCAGCACCCTTCCAGCTCTCCAGGGGACTCTCTCCAGTAGATCTCTGGCTCTCCTCAACTGGGGAGCCCCAAACTGGAGCCAGGATTCCAGCTGGGGTCTCCCCAGGGCAGAGCAGAGCAGAGGGGGAGGAGAACCTCCCTGGCCCTGCTGGACACACTTTTCCTGATGCCCCCCAGGCCACCATTGGCCTCTTGGCCACCAGGGCACATTGCTGACCCCTGGAGAACTTCCTGCCCACCAGGACTCCCAGGGCTTTCTCCAGGGAGCTGCTTTCCATGCTCACCCTTTCCATATTTATCAACATTATTGATGTTCATAATCCCCCACCCCTCAGTCTCCAAGCTGCAGAGCCCCTCAGCTCTCAGCTTTTCCTCACCAGGAGCTGTTCCACTCCATCATTTTGGAGGTTCTGCTCTGGACTCTCTCAAGCAGTGAAACTGAGGGGCCCAGAACTGGACACAAGATTCCAGACCTCAATTATTCCAGTCCAGGTTGGATGGAGCTTGGAGCACCCTGGATCCCTCCCCAGGCAGGGGATCTGGAACAGGGTGAGCTTTGAGGTCCCTTCCAACCCAACCCATAGGTTCTGTGGTTCTTTGTGGCCCCACCCAGGCAGAGTAGAGGAGGAGAAGAGCCTCTCCTGCCCTACAAACCCCTCCAACCCACCCCAGGATGCCACTGGACTTCTTGCCCACACTCTTGGCTCCCGCTCAGCCTGATCTCCATCCCCGGGTCCCTTCCTCCTCCAACAGCTCAGCCCCCAACCTCTCCTGCTCCCTGGGGTTGGTCGGTCCAGGGATGGAGATGACAATCCCCCATAAAGGGCGCCGGTATTCCCTCAGGGATGGGGATGACAGCTCCCCAAGGATGGAAGGATACACCAGGTAGGTGCAGGTGACCATCGCCCGCTGCCGAACCGGCGTCCGCATCGCCTCCAGGGGCTCCGCTCGGATGAATTCCTGGGAGACAGAAGGTGATGGGCATGGGCAGATCCAGGCATGAGGCCAAGGAGTTAACCACCCCACAAACCTGCTCAGCCACCCCCAAGCCTTGGGTAAGAGGGACACGGGGACCATCACACAACCCCGGAGTGGTTGGGGTTGGAGCTCATCCCGGGACATCCCCAGCAGCCCAGGGGGCTCCAACCCCCCCCAACCTGGGCTCCAACACTGCCAGGAGGGGCTGCACCACCATGGCTCCTGGCAAGCTGATTCAGCTCACAGCAAGTCCCCCTCCCACTGCTCAGCACCAGGCTGGGACCTGTCCTCTCCCAGAGGGCAAGCAGAACCCAGGAAGCTGGGCCATGGGAACAGCAGGGCCATGGGGGGACAGCAGGGCCAGGGGGGGACAGCAGGGCCAGGGGGGGACAGCAGGGCCATGGGGACAGCAGGGCCAGGGGGGGGACAGCAGGGCCAGGGGGGGGACAGCAGGGCCAGGGGGACAGCAGCTCCAGGGGACAGCAGGGCCATGGGGGGACAGCAGGGCCATGGGGGGACAGCAGGGCCAGGGGGGGACAGCAGGGCCAGGGGACAGCAAGGCCATGGGGACAGCAAGGCCATGGGGACAGCAAGGCCATGGGGACAACACCCCATGCCAGCAGAGCTCAGCAGCCACCTGGGGACATCTCCCAGCAGAACAAACTCACACCCACCCTTCCCACAGGGCACCCAGAGCACAGCTCAGGGATGGAGCAGCTCCACCTCCACTTCACCCCCAGCAAGGTGGCTTGGGAACCCCCCCATGGGAAACCCCCCCGTGGGGAACCCCCCCGTGGTGTTCCCTCAGGCCAGGCCACCTCCCAGGCTCTGCCCTTACCACCATCTGGGCCACCAGCTCAGCTTTGCGGGAGAAGGTGAAGTCCCCAGCCCTGTCCCCACTGTGGATGGCCTGGCTGATCATGCAGATGCTCCGGATCAGGCACAGCTTCAGGGTCAGGTCCTGAGAGTGAGAACCCAGGGAGGAGAAGTGAGGACCCCAAGCTTACCCCACAGCTCCTCATCATCCCCCCCAAAGCCTGCTGCCCCCCCGAGAAGCCCCCGGGGCAGCCCAGCCCGGGCTCTGCTGTTGGGGGAGTGTGGGCTCAGCTCTCTGCTCCTCATCCACCCCACCAGCTCTCTGGTGGCCAGGGCCAGCAGGAAGGTTGCCCCGGGGCCGGGTCACCAGGAACACCCTGGCAGGACGTGGGATGAGGACAGTTCTCCAAGTTCTCCCCACCTGAGCAGCACCATGATGCTCCAGAAGCTGGAGGAGAAATTCCTCCTGTGCAAGGTCAAAGGCCAGGACACAGAATCGTGGAATGGTTTGTGTTGGGAAAGACCTTGAAGATCACCCAGTGTCACCCCAAGCCATGGTCAGGGACCCCTCCCCCAGCCCAGGGGGCTCCAAGCCCCATCCAACCTTCAACACTGCCAGGGATGGGGCAGCCACAGCTTCTGGGGGAACTCAACATGGGGTTAAGAGGAGCAGCCTCCTGGGGTGCTCCCAGGTAGACACGGAGAGCCAGGGGAGGGTTTGAGCCAGAAGGTCCCTGGCTCTCCTGGGAGGTGGAAATGTTCTGCAGGAGCTGTTAGTGCCAGCAGGAGCCCAGAAGGAAAACACATTAGTGGAGCCTGGAGAAGACAGCCTTGGGCTGACACTTCCACTTGAGAAATGAGAGCAGCCTGGTTCTGGCTGGACCAGAACCTGTTGTCCTGGTCCTCATAGGCAGAGGAATGTGGCTGTGGGGCTGTCTGACCATGGCCAAGGACCTTGGGAGCTGTCTGACCATGGCCAAGGACCTTGGGGACTGTCTGACCATGGCCAATGGCCCTGGGGACTGTCTGACCATGGCCAAGGACCTTGGGGACTGTCTGACCATGGCCAACGGCCCTGGGGACTGTCTGACCATGGCCAAGGACCTTGGGGGCTGTCTGACCATGGCCAAGGACCTTGGGGACTGTCTGACCATGGCCAAGGATCAGAGTGGAGCTGAGGGTGAGGAGCAGCAGCTCCCGTGGTTCTCCTGCTCCTGGTGGGCAGAAGAAGGTGGCTGTGGGGCTGCTCTCCAGGAAGACCCAGAGCAAGGTGCAGGCAGAGAGAGGCAGGAAAGAGCAGAGAGGAGTTTGAGATTTTAGGCCTCACCCTGTACCTTGGTTTCTACCTTTATTCCCAGAACCTGAACGAGTGGAAAAAAACAAAACAAAACACAAGAGACATTAGCAAGGGAGGAGGCAATGGGCTTCTCCCAGGAGCTGCCTGATGGGACCCATCCAGCTCGCCCAGGGTGTCTTCTTCTCCCTTCCCCAGGCAGGAGGGAGCAATCCCACCAGCTTTACCTTGGTGTTAAAGTACTGGAAGATGTTCTTCAGGATGTCTGCTTCAATCCTGGAGAGCACCAGCTCCTTGGGGGCATAGGCAGCCACGTAGCCATAGCAGAGGATGAGGCTGCTCTTGATTTTCTCCACCTCATTGTCACTCCGGTCCTGGTACAGCAGAGGAGAAAGATGATGAGGAGGGGGGGGTCTGTGGTTGGACTTGATCACCTCAAAGCTCCCTTTCCAACCATGGGGATTCTATGGTTCTATGGACACGAGTGGTGGGGAAGCCAGGCCTCACGTAGAAGGGTTCTGAAAGATTCAGCTGAAGGTGACCCTGGGTGACAGGACCACCCTGAGAAGGTCTCAGAGCTTCCCCTCAACCTCCAGAGCCCTGCTGGAGCACCCAGTGCCCATCCTGAGCTGCACTGCCACCAAACCTCTGTCTGAGCATCAGCCCCCTTGGCCATCAAGTGTCACCTGCAGGAGCCCCACAAGGCAGCCTGGCCAAGCTAACCTGGTTAGCTGCTGGTTAACTACCCACCAACCTCTGTCCCTTCACCAGCACTGCTGAGAGGTTTCATCCACAACATCCCAGTGAGGGGTCCCTGGCCAAACCCCCCCTGTCCCAGGGCAGGGATGAAGGCTCCTTGGCTTCAGGAGAGCTTCTGCACCCAGATCCTGATCTGGCAGCTTGTGGGTCAGAACCTCACACAGCACAAACCCCATCCCTCAGACACCCAATCTCGGAGATCAGGAGTTAAAGCAGGGGGAGAGAGTTGGGAGTGTTCAGCCTGGAGACCTTGGAGCAGCTTCCAGGTCCTGAAGGGGCTCCAGGAAAGCTGGGGAGGGACTTGGGACAAGGGCCTGGAGGGCTGGGAGCCTCCCAGGGGGAAGGGTTTCCAGCTGGGAGAGGGGAGATGGAGAGGAGATCTTGGGGAGGGAAGGAGGGAGGGAGGGAGGGAGGGAGGGAGGGAGGGAGGGAGAAATTCTTTGGTTGGACTTGGTGAGGGTGCTGAGCCCCTGGTTGCCCAGGTTGCCCCCAGAAGCTGTGGCTGCCCCATCCCTGGCAGTGTTGAAGGTTGGATGGGGCTTGGAGCCCCCTGGGCTGGGGGAGGGGTCCCTGACCATGGCAGGGGGGGCACTGGGGGGGATTTCAGGTTCCTTCCAACCCAAACCATTCCCTGATTCTACTAAACCCAGCACCTAGGTCAGCAAGTCTGAGGAACCAGCCCCAGCTCCTGGGACAGGAACTGCTCAGGGACCACCAGGAAGCACCAGGGTGGGTGATGGCCAAACCACTGCCCCTCAGGCCAGGGATGAAGCAGCCCCTGGGAGCTTTTCACTGCTGGATGTGTGGCAGGAGGAACCTTCTGAGCTCTTACCTTGAAGATACTGAACAGTCCCACAGATTTCTTGAAGACATCAGACTTAACAAACTCTTCCAGCTTGGCCAAGGTTTCCTCCAGGTGATGCCTGGCACAGATCCCAAAGCAGGAAGCGAGGCCCTGGAGGGAGAAGAGAAAAACACAATAGTAAAAATCCCTTCAGTTCCTCAGGCCTGAGTGGTGCTTCAGAAGATCCATTGGACCCGGTTGCATCCCAGCATCTGAGCCAGGTCCAGCTGGAGCAGCTCCTGAACCCCTGGGCATGATTGTCACCAGGGAATCCAGGGGACAGCAAAGGCCAAGAGCAAGGCCCTGCACATGGCTCAGGGTGATCCCCAGCAACATCCAGGAAAAGGGGTGGAGAGGGACCCGGGGGTGCTGGGTGAGGAGAAGGTGCCCAGGAGCCATCAAACCCCCCAGCAGTGTGAGCAGCAGGGCCAGGGAGGGGATTGTCCCCTCTGGGGAGACCCCCCTGGGGTAAAGCTGTGTCCAGCTCTGGGGTCCCCAGCAGCAGAAGGAGACGGAGCTGTTGGAGCCAGTGCAGAGGAGGCCCTGGAGCTGCTGGGAGGGCTGGAGCAGCTCTGCTCTGGAGCCAGGCTGAGAGAGTTGGGGGTGTTGAGGCTGGAGAAGAGAAGGCTGCAATGGGGAGACCTTGGAGCAGCTTCCAGGTCCTGAAGGGGCTCCAGGAAAGCTGGGGAGGGACTTGGGACAAGGGCCTGGAGGGCTGGGAGCCTCCCAGGGGGAAGGGTTTCCAGCTGGGAGAGGGGAGATGGAGAGGAGAGCTTGGGCAGGGAGGGAGGGAGGGAGGGAGGGAGGGAGGGAGGGAGGGAGGGAGGGAGGGAGGGAGGGAGAAATTCTTTGGTTGGACTTGGTGAGGGTGCTGAGCCCCTGGTTGCCCAGGTTGCCCCCAGAAGCTGTGGCTGCCCCATCCCTGGCAGTGTTGAAGGTTGGATGGGGCTTGGAGCCCCCTGGGCTGGGGGAGGGGTCCCTGACCATGGCAGGGGGGACACTGGGGGGGATTTAAGGTCCTTTCAGCCCCAACCAGTCTGGGATTCTGTGAAACAATGAAGGTGTTGAGACCCTGGCCCAGTTTGCCCAGAGGGGTGGGAGATGCCCCATCCCTGGGCCCCTTCCAGGCTGGATGATGCTCTGAGCAACCTGATCTGGTTGAAATTGTCCCTGCTCCGTGTGGGGGTGTGGATGAGATGATCTTTAAAGGTCCCTTTTCCCCCAGAGGGGATCATTTGATGATCCTGTGACCAAGCCCAGGCTGCAGGGAGGGCAGCAGCAGGACTGGGATGTGAGGGGGGGTGTGAGGCTCCCCACAAGAAGACAGAGAGGGCACCAACCCCTCCTGGCCCAGCCAAGAGCTGATGGAGCTGAGAGGAACATCTCAGCAGCTTGAGATGCTCTGAGGAGCAGACAGGGAGACAAGGTGGGGACAAACTCAGGGATTTTTCCCGAAACCTGAGGAGCTCTGTGAGTCCCAAGGGTGGAGCAACCCAAACCCTGGTGGCAGCAGGAGGGGCTGCCTGGGCTGTCACAGCAGCAGCTCTGCCCAGAGGTGGCACCTGGCAGGGATGGAGCAGCTCCAAACACACCCTGGGCTGTCACAGCCCCCCCTGCACCCCAGACCTGCAGAGACCCCCACCCAGCAGCAAAACTTTGGGGGGTCCTGCTCCTGGGCTGGGGTGATCCCCAGTGCCAGCACAAACTGGGGGGGATGGGGAGAACAGCCAAGAGAAGGACTTGGGGACACTGGTGGGTGACAAATGGGACAGGAGGTGGCAACGTGCAGGGGTAGCCCAGAAGCCACCCATGTGCTGGGATGTGACACCAGCCCTGGCAGTGTTGAAGGTTGGATGGGGTTTGGAGCCCCCTGGGCTGGGGGAGGGGTCCCTGACCATGGCAGGGGGGGCACTGGGGGGGATTTAAGGCTCTTCCCAACCCAAACCAGTCTGGGATTCAATGATGTCCCTGAGGAAGCAGCTCTTGCCAGCAGGCTCAGGGCTGGGGAACATCACCCTGTCCCAGCCTGGGGACAAATGCCACTTGAGAAAGTGTCCCAGGGCACCCCATGCATCTCACCCAAGTTCAGAGCCCTCTTGCTCCTGGATTCTCTCCACTTCTCTGTGCCCACCCACCCAGAAGCTGTCTCCTACCCTAGAAGCCATCCTCCAGGAGACACAAAAGCCCAGGCCTGGTGGGACTGGAGCAGAGGGCTCAGCACGGGACCATCCCTCCTGGTCCATCCAGATGAGCCAAGGGTTTGTCCCAGCTCCTCCTCACCTCCCTCTCTGCCTCCTCGTGGTATCTGGCTGTTTCCAGGAGCTCCTGGAGCTGCTTCTGAACGAGGTCTTTGCTGGTGCAGGCTCCAAGGGTCGTCCCAATGCATTTATAGAGGAAATTCTGGAAGAGCAAAGGAATGTCACCACCCCTGGAAACCTTGCCCAGCCCTCCAGGGGGGCTCCATCCACCTGGGGGTTACTCCTTGCAGCACCCTGGAGGCACCTGCCCCAAAGCAAAGGGGAAGGACAGAGCTTGGCCACAAGCAGCTGGGGGACAGCTGAAACAAAACCCTTCCTCATGCCCAAAATTGAAACAAAGCCTCCAGGAGAGGGGGAGCAGGAAGAGAGATTCCCCAGCCAGGCCCCCAACAGCTCCTGGTGACCGACCTGGGAGCAGCTCTGACTGCTCCTACATTGGACTGAGCTTGGACATGGGGGAGGGAGAAATTCTTTGGTTGCCCAGGTTGCCCCCAGAAGCTGTGGCTGCCCCATCCCTGGCAGTGTTGAAGGTTGGATGGGGCTTGGAGCCCCCTGGGCTGGGGGAGGGGTCCCTGACCATGGCAGGGGGGGCACTGGGGGGGATTTCAGGTTCCTTCCAACCCAACCCATCCCCTTCCAGTCCCAAGCCATCCAGTACCACCCAAGCCAAATGGTTTGGGGTGGCACTGGATGAGCTCTAGGATCCCTCCAACCCAATCACAGAATCCCAGAAAGTTCAGGTTGGAAGAGACCTCCAAGATCATCCAACCAGTCTGGGGTTCCACAATGGGAAGCACTGAGGGATGGGTGGGCCCTGTCCCTGCTTTCCTGGTCCCTCCACTCCCCCCCCATCACCTTCTCCAGTGGGATGCCATTGTAGCTGCTGAGCTGTCCACACATCTCTGGGATGAACTGGCAAATCCAGGTGTTGTCAGCCACAGCCACCAGTGTCTCCTGGAGGAACTGAGGGAGGAAGAACCATCACATGAGGAGGAAGAACCAGCACAGGGGAGGAAGAACCATTCCAGGGGGAGGAAGAACCATCATAAGGGGAGGAAGAACCATCTCATGAGGAAGAAGAACCATCACAGGGGGAGGAAGAACCATTCCAGGGGGAGGAAGAACCATCATAAGGGGAGGAAGAACCATCTCATGAGGAAGAAGAACCATCACAGGGGGAGGAAGAACCATCACAGAGGAGGAAGAACCATCTCATGAGGAGGAAGAACCATCACAGGGGGAGGAAGAACCATCACAGGGGGAGGAAGAACCATCTCATGAGGAGGAAGAACCATCTCATGAGGAGGAAGAACCATCACAGGGGGAGGAAGAACCATCACAGGGGGAGGAAGAACCATCACATGAGGAAGAAGAACCAGCACAGGGGAGGAAGAACCATCACATGAGGAAGAAGAACCAGCACAGGGGAGGAAGAACCAGCACAGGGGAGGAAGAACCAGCACAGGGGAGGAAGAACCATCTCATGGAGGGCTTGTTTCAGGTCAACCCAGAGCCCCATGCACACCCAGAAGGTGTGGGTCTCTGGGATCTCCATCAGGGGCTGCTTGGGCCTTGGAGTCCCTGCCCAGCCCAGAGCAGCCCCTGCTGCATGCAGCCATCCCCCACCCAACTCCCAAAATGGGGTTTTTGGCCTCCAGGTCAAGTCTCTTCCACAACAAGCTGTCCCCAGGTAACATGTCCACCACCAGAGGAGCAGGACAAGCCCTGCCCAGGTGAAACTGCTTCTCCAGCTCCTACTTTAAAGCAGTTCAGGAAGGTGACACTCCTGGGACTCCTGTTCCTTGACCCACCAGAGCTCATTTTTATCTTGTCCTGCAGGACCTCCCTCCACAATGACCTCCATCTCCACTTCTGAACCAAGAAGGCCCAGAAGTGTGACAAAGAGTGACCATCCCTGCCACCAGGGACAGGGGGGGAGAAGGTGAACACCTACAGACCCACCCCATGCTCTGCCCTGCCCAGGAGAGCAGAGCCAAGAGGCTTGGTGGCCACTTGTCCTCCCACCACCCCCTGTTGCCTCCCTGGCATGGGGACCCTTACCAGCAGCAGCTTCTCTTCCCACTCCTTCTGGATCAGGGATTTCTCCGTGTTCTCTAGGAGGAAAGGATATTTTTGACACTGGGTCCTCACCCTCCTTGGACATCCCACAGCAGGGGAAGGTGGCTCAAAATGCTCCAATGTCCTGAATTTGACATGAGGGGGAACAAACACCCAAGAGACAAGGGCACTCCTGGTGGCAATTAGTGGCACCAAGGTGATTAAAGTCATCAGATCACAGAGGTTGGAAAAGAGAGACCTTGGAAATCCCGGAGTCCAACCCTGAGCCCAGCACCCCCATGTCCCTCAGCACCCCCACATCTCCAGGCTCTGAAACCCCTCCAGGGATGATGGGGACTCCAGCCCTGCCCTGGGCAGCCTGGGCCAGGCCCTGACAACCCTTGCCAGGGAGAAATTCTTCCCCAGCTCCAACCTAAACCTCCCCTGGCACAACTTGACTTGTGCCAAAAGTTCCTCTTGTCCCATCCCTGGTTCCTTGGGAGCAGAGCCCGACCCCCCCTGGCTCCAACCTCCTCTCAGGGGGTGTCAGAGAGCCAGAAGGTCTCCCCTCAGCCTCCTCTGCTCCAGGATCAACACCCCCAGGGCCCTCAGCTGCTCTAAATTCTGCTTCTCAAACCAGGACTCAGCTCCTCCTCATTCAGCTCCAGCCTCCCGAGGGTCCCTGGCCAGGAGCCCACCCTACTCTTGGGACCCCCCCCAGTTGGCTCTGGAGAAGGTTGACACCTGGACAGAGGTTTTCTCCCGAGCTGAATCCCCTTCCTACCTTCCAGGTGCTCCACCAGGAGAGGAACCTTCTTGTTCCAAAGGTGCTGCAGCGCGGGGTGGACGCTGCCCCGCAGGACGTGGAGGAGGCGCAGAGCGGCCGCTCCCCGGCACTCCCCCAGGTAGGGCTGGGAGGAGACAACCTGGGAGAGGAAAAAAAACATCAGAAAATCAGAATCAGATTTGGGAATCAGAAAATGGGACACAAAACCCAGGGGAACGCGGGACACAGAAGGGACTGAAGGCCACAACCCAAGGAGAGCACAGCTCCCACCTCTCCGCACACCCCGGGTGAGGAGGATCCAACTCCAACCTCTCCAGGGCTGGGGAACAACTTCCCAAAGTCCTCTAAGAATAGCTGGGGGTCTGCAACACCCCAGGCACACAGCTCTGGGGGGGGGGGGGAAGAGGGGGCCTGAGCTCTCCCAGCCTGCACAGGGATGATGAGCATGGACCAGGATGAGCATGGACCATGAAGCCATGAGCTGAGGAGGGTGATGGACAGGAGCAGCTCTGCCAGGAGCAGTGGGGTGAAAGGGGGTGGTGACCCTGACTGCTTGCTGGGCTGGGCTTCTCTTGGTCCATCTGGGATGGAGGAGGGAAGGGGCTTCATTTGGAGGTGTGGGCCAGCAGAGAGAGGGGGAGCATTGCCACCAGGCCAACTCACCAGCAGTCTGCTTGTCAGGGCGTAGGGTGAGGGGAGATTTGCTGAAAACATAAAAAATAAGGGGGGAAAAAAATGGTGAGAGAAGAGCTGCCAGGATGCAGAGCAGCACCTGCCTGGGAAGCCCTGAGCTCAGCCAGCACCCCCAGCTCCTGGCACTCACCATTGAGGTCGTAACGCAGCAGGGATGAGGTCTCTCCTTCTTCTTGCTTTTTCATGGCCAGGTACATGAGGCTCTTGCAGAGAGGGGTCAGGGCATTGGTGAAGTGCATGGGGGTGACAAACTCCAGGAGGTATGGCCACAGGACCTGCCAGGAATCCCAGAATCCCAGAATGTTCAGGTTGGAAGAGACCTCCAAGCTCATCAGTCCAACCTCTGACCAACACCACCATCTCACTGCTGATCCATGGCCTTAAGGACCAGCTCCAAATGGCTTTTCAGTGCCTCCAGGGATGGTGACTCCACCACTGGCCTGGCCCATCCCAATGCCTGACAGCCCTCTCAGGGAAAAACGAGGTGGGGAGCATCAGAGGGCAGGGGGATGGAGACCCTGAACTGGAGCATGGGACCAAGTGGGAGGAGAGGAGGAGACCCCAGCTCAAAGGCCCCTGGCTGAGGGGAGATGGGGTCACGGAGCCCCAGACTGGGTTGGGTTGGAAGAGACCTAAAATCCCACCCTGTGCCCCCCCTGCCATGGTCAGGGACCCCTCCCCCAGCCCAGGGGGCTCCAAGCCCCATCCAACCTTCAATACTGCCAGGGATGGGGCAGCCACAGCTTCTGGGGGCAACCTGGGCAACCAGGGGCTCAGCACCCTCACCAAGGCCAACCAAAGAATTTCTCCCTCCCTGCCCAAGATCTCCTCTCCATCTCCCCTCTCCCAGCTGGAAACCCTTCCCCCTGGGAGGCTCCCAGCCCTCCAGGCCCTTGTCCCAAGTCCCTCCCCAGCTTTCCTGGAGCCCCTTCAGGACCTGGAAGCTGCTCCAAGGTCTCCCCAGACAGAATCTCCTCTCCAGACTGAACACCCCCAACTCTCAGCCTGGCTCCAACACCTCCAGGGCTTCCTCCAGACCTGCTCCAACAGCTCCAGGTCTCTCCTGAATGACCCTTCCACCACTTCTGCCTTGCCCCAGCCTTGGAGAAGCTCCCATGGAGGGCACCCATGGGTCCTGCTGGAGGACAGCTCCCCAAACCCCCCCTCTGCTCTGCTCTGCTCCCAGGGGGAAGGGGATGGTGGCAAGAGCTCCTACAGGAGTTGGGAATGGTGAGATCCCATCCTGCCTGGTGCCCAGGGTGCTGCAGGCTGTGTAGGACCCCCCAGCACCATGGATGGTGGCTCTGGGGCCAACACCAAGCAGCCCAGGGGCAGAGGGGGCTCCAGACTCACGTTGGTCATCCTGTGCACAGTGGTGCTGAGCAGAAAGAGAGTGTTGACACTGATGCTCCGGACGCTGTCGTTGGTGAGGTCATCACCATCAGGGGACAGCTTTTTGGGGTGCTGGAAGAGAGGGAAGGTGGCGGTCACCAGGGACACAGCTCAGGCTCATTCCCACGGGGAACAAAGTGCTGAGACACCAGAAGAAAGATCAGAACCCAAACGCTTCTCGGTCTGTGTCCCAGCCCCAGCCCTGCCCGTGGAGCTCAGAGCTCCCAACCCATCCCTCCTGCTGCCCCTGGAGGAGCCCAAGGCTGGTTTGAGCTCTGTCCCTGTCCCAGCTGGAGGAGTGGGGCTGGAGGCAGCCAAACCCCCGGGGAAGGGCCACCAGCCTGACCCTGCCTGGTGATGGGGGACAGGGAGCCAGCAGGAGGTGGATGTCACACCCCATGGTGACCTCCAGATGCAGGGACAATTGTCCCAACTGTGTCTCTCCTGCTCCTGATGGGTGTCCCCACTCCTCCTTGCTCCAGAGGTGGAAACCACAAAGTGCCAGTGAGAAAAGATGGGGAAGGAGCTGCTGGGATGGTGTGGGAGGGGATGTCCCAAGGGTCTGAGGTGGGGATGTCCCAAAGGTCTGAACTGGGGATGTCCCAAAGGTCTGAATTGGGGATGTCCCAGGGGTCTGACGTGGGGATGTCCCAAGGGTCTGACGTGGGGATGTCCCAGGGGTCTGAGGTGGGGACCCTGAATGGGGACAGAGCAAGGGCTGTCCTGGAGAAAGCTCAGGGTCCAAAGACTTGGGTGCTGGGCTGCCCAAATCCCAGACTGGTTTGGAATGGAGGAACCTTTAAGATCATCAAGATCCACCCCAACCCATGGTCAGGGACCCCTCCCCCAGCCCAGGGGGCTCCAAGCCCCATCCAACCTTCAACACTGCCAGGGATGGGGCAGCCACAGCTTCTGGGGGCAACCTGGGCAACCAGGGGCTCAGCACCCTCACCTCAAAGAATTTCTCCCCCATGTTCTACCCAATAAAACCCTCATGGTTGGAAAGGACCTTCAAGATCCATCGGGTCCAACCAGCAGCTTCGGGGGGCAACCAGACTGTCACCACCCTCCCCGTGAAAAATTCCTTCCTCAGATGGGTGATGTTGGGTGCCCCAGGTACCCCCTGCCCCCCTTTCTTGAGGAGTTTCCCAGCCCTGGATGTCCTCACCAGCTCAGAGGGGAGGGCACACTGCCGGACCAGGAACTCCACCATGGCCTCTCCCCCGGGCTGCTCCAGGTAGCCGTGATGGGCCATGGCACTGATCACCTGCACCAGGCTCCTCTTCACCTGCAGGGACACAGCAGCAGCCCCGGGCTTGGGGGGAGCTGGGAGGGGTCTGGGGAGGGCTCTGTCTGCCCCAGGCTGCTCCTCACTGACACCCTGCAGAGCATCAGCCCCGGGCTCCATCCCTCAAACCCCCAGCCCCTCCATGCCCCTTTTCCCTTTTCTGACCCCAAACTGACCCCAGCGCTCCAGGGAGGGGGGGACAATCCCTGCCCTGCTCCTGCTGGCCACCCCACTGCTGACACCAGCCAGGATGCTGGTGGCCACCTTGGCCACCTGGGCACAGACTCAGCTCCTGTTCAGTCCAGAACCCACTGCAGAACCTCACCCCATGGATCCCTCTTGTCCAGAACCCCCTGCAGAACCTCACCCCATGGATCCCTCTTGTCCAGAACCCCCTGCAGAACCTCACCCCATGGATCCCTCTTGTCCAGAACCCCCTGCAGAACCTCACCCCATGGATCCAACCTGTCCAGAACCCCCTGCAGAACCTCCCCCCATGGATCCCTCCTGTCCAGAACCCCCTGCAGAACCTCACCCCATGGATCCAACCTGTCCAGAACCCCCTGCAGAACCCCATCCATGGATCCAACCTCTCCAGAACCCTCTGCAGTTTCCTGCTCCACCTCAGAGCTCTCTGCACTCTCTGTGCTCTTTGCTCAGGGCTCAGATGGGGAATGGGTCCCCATGTGCTCCCCCATTCCTGGGGGGTAACTCCTGGGCAGGTTGGATGCCAGGAGAGGGATGAGGAAGAGGAGGTGGTGAAGGAGCCCTGGGCTGGCAGGGGTGGTGGACACAGCTCTGCAGGGCCCCAGGAAGAGCCCCCCCAGCCCTGAAGCCCCCCCAAGAGAAGCAGGAGCTCAGCTTGCCTTGTTGTTGCTGTCTTGCAGAGGAGGCCTCATGGAAGAAAGGATGAAAGGTTTCTTCATCTCCATTTGAGAAGCTGGGGACAAAAAAAAAAAAAAGGGGGTGAGGTGGGAAGGATGGAGGTGCTGACCCCAAACATCTCCCTACCCCAACAGGGAGGGTTAGAACCAGAGAATCAGGGAATGCTGAGGGTTGGAAGGATCTCTGGAGATGCTGGAGTCCAACCCCTGGCCCAGCAGGATCAGCCAGGGCAGCCCAGACAGGAACACATCCAGGGGGGGTTTGGAAGGCAGCAGAGAAGGAGAGGAACCTCATCTGGAGGTTGGGGTGGTTCAGGAGGGCTTTGGAAGGCAGCAGAGAAGGAGAGGAACCTCATCTGGAGGTTGGGGTGGTTCAGGAGGGCTTTGGAAGGCACCAGAGAAGACAACACCACCCCAAGGGTTTTCCCTTCTCCATTTCTCAGCTGCCCAGACCCCAGACCCCAGACCTGGCTTCCTCCTCCCTGCCCCTCAGCCAAGGCTGAGCTGGAGTCCTCATCCCACATCCCAGCAGGGGAAGGACAAAACCTGGTGGAGCAACCCTGCCTGGAGGAGCCTCCAGGAGAGCTTTGGGCTTGAGGAACCCCAGAGGGATGAGGGAAGGTGTTCAGGACCATCCTGGCACTCACGGGCACTGTTGATGATCTGCCTGATGATGAGGAGGGTCCCCACCCGGGTCCTCTCGTTGCTGCTCTCCAGCTTGGGGAGGAGGAATGCCAGGACACGGTCAGGGAAGGAGCAGGCTGAGGAACCAAAGTCACCATCACCGAGTTGCAGCCACGCCGGGGACAGCACACACAGGGCTTGGGATCTGGGCATCCCCTCCTCTTCATGGGGACAGCCCTGTCCCATCCCCCTGCTGCTGGGAAGCACCTTTCCCAGCTCCTGCTGGGAGGAACTGGGTGCCAGGGACACCTCTCCCAGCAGGAAGGTCCTGGTGGAAGCAGTTGGGTGCCATGGTGAACCCAGTTGGGTGCCATGGTGAACCCACCAGCTTCACCAACCCATCCCTCCCCTCCCATCCAGCCCTGAGCTTTTCTCAGGGACTTCCAGCACATTTTTTTCTGCTCTTCAGGGAGCTGGAGGAGTTATCCCTTCCAACATCAGCTGCCCAGCTTGTCCAAACATTTTGATTGTTAAAAATAAATCCTGTCCATGGGTGCTGGACACTCATGGGCATTCAGGAGGAGTATTCCACCAACACAGCATGGAATCAGGGACAGGTTTGGCTTGGAAGGGACCTTAAACATCACCCAGTGCCACCCAGAGGGACCCCTCCCCCAGCCCAGGGGGCTCCAAGCCCCATCCAACCTTCAACACTGCCAGGGATGGGGCAGCCACAGCTTCTGGGGGCAACCTGGGCAACCAGGGGCTCAGCACCCTCACCAAGTCCAACCAAAGAATTTCTCCCTCCCTCCCTCCCTGCCCAAGATCTCCTCTCCATCTCCCCTCTCCCAGCTGGAAACCCTTCCCCCTGGGAGGCTCCCAGCCCTCCAGGCCCTTGTCCCAAGTCCCTCCCCAGCTTTCCTGGAGCCCCTTCAGGACCTGGAAGCTGCTCCAAGGTCTTCCCAGACAGAATCTCCTCTCCTCCAGGCTGAACACCCCAAATTCTCTCAGCCTGGCTTTGGGGAGGAATGGACTCAAGCAGCAGCTTTGGCTTCAGGGACATCACCCATGGTGACACTGCCCTGGCCTGGATGGGATGGACAACCCCAAAGTCAAGCTAGATCTGCTGCCCATGCCCAGAGCTGGGGTGTCCTGCAGGTCCTGGATCCTGGGGAGGTCTCCATGGGCTGGTACAGCTCAAAAGGCTCCAAGGAAAACTTGGGAGGCTGAGCTGGATGCTTTGGGAAGGTCCACAGAAGGGGATGCCCACGGGTGAGGTGGTGCTGAGCTCCAGGGGATTGGAGCTGGCCTCATGTTCCTCCTTGGAACCGTATTCTCAGCCTTTAGGGACACTTCAGGGACATTGCCTTCTGCAAGCTTGATGCCACGGGGCAGAGGCAGGACAGACCCCACCACCCTCCCCTCCCTTCCTCCTCCCCACGGGGCTAAAAACGTCCATGACATCCCCTAAGTTGAGAGCAGGAGGAACAAACTCCTCCCTGCGTCACCCAGAGCTCCCTGGGGAGGAGCATGGGACCCCCTGGCACAGCAGAGCCCCAGCTCCCCCAGGGCAAAGGGAAAAAAAATCATCCTCACCCAGGACAGTGAAGCACCGGAGAACCTCGGTGTGGTTCCTGACAGTCAGGGGGAGAGAGGGGTCTGAGGGAGCAGAGATCTGGGGAGAAAAACTCCAGTGAGGTGACCTGGGACAGCCCAGAGAGACAGAGCTGTGTGTGGAGAATCCCAGCACCATGGAATGGGTGGAGGTGGAAGGGACCTAAAATCCCCCCCAGTGCCCCCCCTGCCATGGTCAGGGACCCCTCCCCCAGCCCAGGGGGCTCCAAGCCCCATCCAACCTTCAACACTGCCAGGGATGGGGCAGCCACAGCTTCTGGGGGCAACCTGGGCAACCAGGGGCTCAGCACCCTCACCAAGTCCAACCAAAGAATTTCTCCCTCCCTCCCTGCCCAAGATCTCCTCTCCATCTCCCCTCTCCCAGCTGGAAACCCTTCCCCCTGGGAGGCTCCCAGCCCTCCAGGCCCTTGTCCCAAGTCCCTCCCCAGCTTTCCTGGAGCCCCTTCAGGACCTGGAAGCTGCTCCAAGGTCTCCCCATTGCAGCCTTCTCTTCTCCAGCCTCAACACCCCCAACTCTCTCAGCCTGGCTCCAGAGCAGAGCTGCTCCAGCCCTCCCAGCAGCTCCAGGGCCTCCTCTGCACTGGCTCCAACAGCTCCGTCTCCTTCTGCTGCTGGGGACCCCAGAGCTGGACACAGCTTTACCCCAGGGGGGTCTCCCCAGAGGGGACAATCCCCTCCCTGGCCCTGCTGCTCACACTGCTGGGGGGTTTGATGGCTCCTGGGCACCTTCTCCTCACCCAGCACCCCCAGGTGCCTCTCCCCACCCTCTGGCTCAGCTCAGCTCAGCTCTGGTGGATGTCACAGTGTCCCAGGACATGGCCACCCAACCTCTGCCTGTGCTCCCAGAGGTTCCATCATCTCCAGGACACCCTGGGAAGCTGCTGAGGATCTTCCTCCTGTAACCACCCCCACCCCCCAGCCAGGGGCTCAGCTCTCCTCTGGAACATCTTCAAACAAGTCCAAGCCTTCCAGAAGCTCTTTCAATAACTGAGGCTTTGATCTCAACCCACATCAAGGACGCCCTGAGCTGCTCACCCTGCTCTGCCAGAAACAAGAAGAAACTTGGGGCTGGCACAGAGCCAGAGCAGCTTTTGCTTGGCCAGGCCCATCATCAAGTTGTTCTTCCAAGTCCTTGATGTGGGATCCAAATAGATCTTGAGGACGTTTGCCGTCGGTGAATTATTAAAGAATAAATTGTAGTGTTCAGACTGATGCTCAACCCCAGGAGCAGAACTGTGAGAGTGGGGACGTGATGGACATCCAGGCCTGGAGGATGCCTGAAGGAATGATCCCTCAGCACCCTCAGCACCCCCACATCTCCAGGCTCTGAAACCCCTCCAGGGATGATGGGGACTCCAGCCCTGCCCTGGGCAGCCTGGGCCAGGCCCTGACAACCCTTGCCAGGGAGAAATTCTTCCCCAGCTCCAACCTAAACCTCCCCTGGCACAACTTGAGGTGTGCCAAAAGTTCCTCTTGTCCCATCCCTGGTTCCTTGGGCAGGACCTGGAACTTGGGGTTGTTTGACCTCACACAATTGGCCTTGCCCCATGGATCCAACCTCTCCAGAACCCTCTGCAGAACCTCCCCCCATGGATCCAACCCTTCCAGAACCCTCTGCAGATTAACTCCTCACCCACCTTGGTGTCATCTCCCCACTGACCACCTGGACCCTCAACACCACCCCTGGTGAGCAGCAGAGAAGTCAAAGGGGCTCCAGGGGAAGCCCTGAGCCCCACAGAACCATTTGGACCTCTGAAGAAGCCAGGTTCCCCCCAGACAATCCTTACCTGGGGGTGCAGGGTGCTGAGCAGGGGCTCCAGCTGCATGTCCAGGCTGCGGCTCCCGATGTTCACCGAAGCTTCCAGGATCTGGCAGAGGCTCTGGAGGAGACCAGGGGGCAGTGAGCAACCAGGACCTGACTCGGGCTCCAGGGAATGATTTAAGGAAGGAATTCTTCACCCTGAGGAGTGGTGAGGCCCTGGCCCAGGTTGCCCAGAGAGCTGGGAGATGTCCCATCCCTGGAAGCATTCCAGGTGAGGTTGGATGTGGCTCTGAGCAGCCTCATCTGGTTGGAGATGTCCCTGGATGACCACCAAAGGTCTCTTCCCACCCAAAAGGTTCCATGATCCCATTATTCCAGGAGGACAGGGGATCAAGCCCTCCACGCTATGGCATTCCCAGAGCAGTGACCAGGAACCCATCACAGGAGCAGAACCCATCTCCCACAGGGACACTGGGGGGTGGGCAGAGCTTCCCCACCCCCCCCACCCATCAAGGCTCCCAGCCAAGATATTTGGGGACAGATCCTTTCCCAGAGCCAGCAGGGCTCCGAGCTGCTCACCTTGGAGATGCAGAAAACCTTCGTGTGCTTCTTGTAGAGGCTGAGGATGCCTGGGATCAGCCTGGGCAGCTGCTCCTCCAGCTTCTCAGCAGGCAGCAGGTAACTCATGGGTCCCAGAGCCTCCACCACGGCCAAACGCAGCTGCTGGGACAAACTGGGGCTTAATGGTGGGGCTGAAGCCTGGGAGGACATGGGAGGTGCTCCTCCTCCTCCTCCTCCTCAGGCTCCAGAACCTCTGAGCAGAGCCCAGGACAGCTCCAGGGGGGATCAGCTGAGAAGGGGGACACCGAGAGGGGCACCCATGGTCTGCAAAGGACAAAACCTGAGCATGTCCCAGGGTGTCCCAGCAGAAAGAGAACCGGGGGTGCAGGAGAACCTGGGGTGCAAGGGAAGAAAACCGGGGGTGCAAGGGAAGAAAACCTGGGGTGCAGGAGAACATGGTGTGCAAGAGAACCTGGTGTACAAGAGAAGAGAAACTGGTGTGCAAGGAACCTGATGTGCAAGGGAACCTCATGCTCTGCTTTCCAGCACAGGGAGGACACCAGAGGAGCAAGCATGGGTCACATCAGGGACATGAGGTCCCCAGCAAGAGAAGGACACAGAGGTACTGGAGCAGCTCTGCTCTGAGCCAGGCTGAGAGAGTTGGGGGTGTTGAGGCTGGAGAAGAGAAGGCTGCAATGGGGAGACCTTGGAGCAGCTTCCAGGTCCTGAAGGGGCTCCAGGAAAGCTGGGGAGGGACTTGGGACAAGGGCCTGGAGGGCTGGGAGCCTCCCAGGGGGAAGGGTTTCCAGCTGGGAGAGGGGAGATGGAGAGGAGAGCTTGGGGAGGAAGGGAGGGAGGGAGAAATTCTTTGGTTGGACTTGGTGAGGGTGCTGAGCCCCTGGTTGCCCAGGTTGCCCCCAGAAGCTGTGGCTGCCCCATCCCTGTCAGTGTTGAAGGTTGGATGGGGCTTGGAGCCCCCTGGGCTGGGGGAGGGGTCCCTGACCATGGAAGGGGGGGCATCCAGATGATCTTTAAGGTTCCTCCAACCCAACTCACTTTCGGGTATGATGAAAAAGGGGCTCAGAGGAGCTGGGGGTTGCTCCCCAGGAGGTCAGATCCCTATGAAGGGGCAGAGCTGAGCTGCTGCAAGGCCAATGTAGGACTAAGAACCCCCGAGGTCAGCACCCAGGGAGGTCCCACTCTGCCCTCCTGTCCCCCTCTGTCCTCACCTTGGCCTCCCGGTGCTGCAGCCAGCTGTTGAAGAGCACCTCATATGCACTGAAGATCTCGTTGGAGAAGGTGTCCTTCCTGACTGTGGGGTCTGGGGCCTTGTCCAGGTTGGCCAAGTACTCCTGGATGCTCTCACTGAAGTGCTGCAGAGCTATGAGGAGACAGAAGTGTGAGGTGAGACCCATGGAGTGACAATGGCTGAGGTGTGAAGGGAGCTGAGAGCTCCTCTCCCCCAAGCTCCCCACCATGGCCAGGGACACCTCTCCTCCAGCCCAGGTTGCTCCAAGCCTCCTCCAACCTGGGCTTGAACACCTCCAGGGAGGGGGCAGCCACAGCTTCTCTGGGCAATCTGTTCCAGAGGCTCAGCACCCTCCTCCTGAAGAACTTCTTCCTAAGCTCCAGGCTCAAGCTCTTCTCCTTCCCTTGGAAACCATCTCCCCGTGTCCTGTCACTGGACACTCTGATGAAAAGTCCCTCTGCAGCCTTCCTGGAGGTTCCCTTCAGGGATTGGGGGGCAGCTCTAAGGTCCCCCTGGAGTCTTCTCTTCTCCAGGCTGAACAATCCCAGCTGCTCAGCCTCTCCTGGGAGCAGAGCTGCTCCATCCAGCCCCTGGATCATCTTTGTGGCCTCCTCTGGACTGGTTCCAACAGATCTCTGTCCTTCTCCTGCTGGGGACACCAGAGCTGGCTGCAGTGTTCTTGGTGGGGTCTCAGAGGAGCAGAGCAGAGGGGGACAATCACCTCTCTTCACCTTCTGCCCATGCTCCTCTTGGTGCCTCCCAGCTTAGGGTTGCCCTGAGCCCCAGGAGCACCCTGACAGCTCCTCTTGAGCTTCTGCTCACCCAGCACCCCCAGATCCTCCTCTTCAGGGCTGCTCTGACCCACTCTGCACCCATCCTGTGCCAGGGTTTGGTCCATCCCAGATGCCAGGACCTTGCATTTGGACTCACTGAAACTCCTGCACTTTGCTCAGACCCATTTTTCCAGCCTTTCCAGGTCCCTCTGGATGGGATCCCTGCCCTGAAGTGCTCCCACCCCAGCACACAGCTTTGTGTCAGCAGCAAACCCCTACAAGGCAGTGCTTGGATTCTCTCTCCCAGCAAGCAGCTGGTGACACTGGTGATCCCCTGGGCAGGAACAGCAGATCATGGAACCCCAGACTGGGTTGGGGTGGAGGGACCTGAAATCCCCCCCAGTGCCCCCCCTGCCATGGTCAGGGACCCCTCCCCCAGCCCAGGGGGCTCCAAGCCCCATCCAACCTTCAACACTGCCAGGGATGGGGCAGCCACAGCTTCTGGGGGCAACCTGGGGCTCAGCACCCTCACCCCAAACAATTTCTCCCTGCCCCATCTCCAACCTCAATCTCCCCTCTCCAAGTTTTAACCCATTCCCCTTCTCCTCTCCCTACCCCCCCGTGTCCAAAGCCCTCCCCCAGCTTTCTTGTAGCCCCTTCAGATATTGGAAGGTTGCTCTGAGCTCCCCTGGGAGCCTCCTCTTCTCCAGGCTGAACAACCCCAATCCCTCAGCCTGGCTTCCCAGGGAGGTGCTCAGCCCTCTGAGCATTTCAGTGCCTCCTCTGGACACCTCCCAGGAGCATCTCCTGGAATCATCTCCTGGGAACTTCTGGCCAGGTCTTTTCTGTGTTTTCTCTGTGTGTCCCATTCCTCCAGCCTGGTTGGGAGCAGGGATGTGGTCTCCTACACCACCCTGGGAATTTCTGTGCCACCTTTTGAGCTCGTGCTGCAGGTGATGGCACCCACAGCATCTGAACTGAGTGTTAACTTCTGATTAACCAAGACAACTTTGGCTTTGACCTCTGCAGAGCCCCCAGCAGTGACCTGAGGGACTTCAGGGCCCCGTTTGATTCAGTACAGAGACCCCAGAGCAACCTTCCAATATCTGAAGGGGCTCCAGGAAAGCTGGGGGAGGGCTTTGGACACGGGGGGGTGGGGAGAGGAGAAGGGAAATGGGTTAAAACTTGGAGAGGGGAGATTGAGGTTGGACATGGGGGAGGGAGAAATTGTTTGGGGTGAGGGTGCTGAGCCCCTGGTTGCCCAGGTTGCCCCCAGAAGCTGTGGCTGCCCCATCCCTGGCAGTGTTGAAGGTTGGATGGGGCTTGGAGCCCCCTGGGCTGGGGGAGGGGTCCCTGACCATGGCAGGGGGGGCACTGGGGGGGATTTCAGGTCCCTTCCACCCCAACCCAGACTGGGGTCAGATGATTCCATGGTCTGAGCAGTGCCCACCCTGCCAGCTGGGGACTCTGGTTGTCCCTCCCTGCCATGGGACAGAGGTGACACAGCCCTGAGGAGGTGACTCAAGGTCACCCCAGGTCCCCAGCCTGAGCACGAGCTGGATGCCCCCACATTATCCCACCCAGAGGAGGAAGAAGATGGAGGCAGAGGTGGAGGAGCCCAAGGACAGAGCTGCCCAAGCTGATGTCCTGGCACAGCCTCCACTGCCTCCTGACCTCCAGTTTGTTTGCAGCTCAAAGGGATCAGAGCTGCTGAGTCACCCCTGAGCTCACCCCAAGGCAGATCATTCCCATCACATGCTTCCTCACCCTCCCCACCAACACCAAGAGAGAAAAAGAAGAAAGTGCTGAGAGCCCTGGGAGAGCCTTGGGCTGCTGCCAGAACCCCCCCAAACCTCCTCCTCAGGGCTCAGCTGGGTGGGAAGGGCTGGGAGGGGGGCAGAGGGTGATGGGACCCCCAGGAGATGGGGCTGATGGTGCCTTTGGGTAGGAACTCTCAATCCCCACCTCAGGGAGGGGTCAGGAAGGTCCCTGGGTCACCCCCATCACACCCAGCACCTTTTTGGAGCAGGGGAGAACATGTGGAGCCCATCCAAACCCCATCTTCTCTCCACCTCCAGACTGCAGCCAAACCCCCCTTGTTAAAGTCAAACCCTCCCAAACCTTTGGTGACAAATTTGTCTTGGCCCAGGTGACCACATTATGATGAAAACATCACCTAAAAGCCCTCCCCCAGCCCCAAGCCAAGCAGATGTGAGGGCCACAGGCAAGGTCATGCCTGGCTTTACTCTTTTTTGTGGCTTTTTCATCAAACCTTGCAGCCAGGAGCCACAAGTCCTTGGGCCAGCAAGGTTGTAGGGTGCCCATTGCCTCCCCCCCAGCAGGGCCACCAGGAGCACAGGAGCTCAGACTCAGAAAGTGGGAGCTCCCCAGCCCCCCCAGAGCAGGGACCATCCCCAAATCCACCTCTCCAGCCCACACCAGCCCAGACCAAGCTCCATCTCCCCAACCTCCACCTTCCCTTCCACCCTCCCTCAGCATGGGGCCACCCAGGAAAGATCTCCCTGAGCCGCAGGGTTGGGATGACTCCTGAGTTCCCTGAGGTTCCCACTCATCCCAGACATTCCCTGAGCTCCATCAGCATTCCCTGGACATAAACATGCCCGGGAGATAGGAGCAACCACAGCAGCAGCTCCCATGGTGCTGGGCAGAGCCCCTGAATCTCCACTCCCCCAGACCAGGGGCTTCTTCTCACCCAACCAGGGCAAGAAACCCCCAAATCCCAGGGGGGCTTTGCTGGAGGTGTCACCCCCCATCATCTGACCCTGCTCCTTCTGCATCAAACCCCACTGCAGGAGCTCTGGGTGAGGCCAGGGCTGGAGGAGGGGACAGCCCTGTGACATCCTGCCAGACCCCCCCGAGTGTCACATCCTGACACCACCCAGTGACAATGACAATGAGGTGACACCCAGCACCACCCCACCACTCCCACCAGGACCACAGCTTGTTCTGCTGGCAAGGTTCATGTTCTTAACAAAGAGAGAACTTGGTTTACAGGAAGGTTTCCTTGAGCTCATCCCTGCTCCTGCCTCCTCCAGCTCCATCCCACCTGAGCTCAGGTGGCTCTGGAGCACCCAGGTTCCCTCCTCCAGAGGAGAAAGCAAAGGGCACCAGCACTTGATGGGCTACAAAACCACAATCCCAGACTGGGTTGGGTTGGAAGGGACCCGAAATCCCCCCCAGTGCCCCCCCTGCCATGGTCAGGGACCCCTCCCCCAGCCCAGGGGGCTCCAAGCCCCATCCAACCTTCAACACTGCCAGGGATGGGGCAGCCACAGCTTCTGGGGGCAACCTGGGCAACCAGGGGCTCAGCACCCTCACCAAGTCCAACCAAAGAATTTCTCCCTCCCTCCCTCCCTCCCTCCCTCCCCAAGATCTCCTCTCCATCTCCCCTCTCCCAGCTGGAAACCCTTCCCCCTGGGAGGCTCCCAGCCCTCCAGGCCCTTGTCCCAAGTCCCTCCCCAGCTTTCCTGGAGCCCCTTCAGGACCTGGAAGCTGCTCCAAGGTCTCCCCATTGCAGCCTTCTCTTCTCCAGCCTCAACACCCCCAACTCTCTCAGCCTGGCTCCAGAGCAGAGCTGCTCCAGCCCTCCCAGCAGCTCCAGGGCCTCCTCTGCACTGGCTCCAACAGCTCCGTCTCCTTCTGCTGCTGGGGACCTCACAAGAAATCCCTCTGCATCTTTCCTGGGATCATCCAGGAGATGGAGAAGGATTCTTGCTGATCCCAAGGACCCAGAGCTGACAGCTCTCCAGCCCTTCCCAGAGCAGCCAGGTCTCTGCACCCAGACATCCAGGGAAGGTCCTTCCCTCCTGTCCCTCTCCACAGTCTCACCTTCTCCAGGGAAGGGAAAAAGTCTCTCCCAACACATCTACAACCCCTGCAGTCTCACAAGACCCAGGACACAACCTTACCATAGCAGAAGACAGACTTCATGTGGTCCTGCTTGGCCATTCCCAGCATGGGCAGCATCGTCCCCAGGATGGAGTTGAGGAAAGGCACCATTCCAAACACTGCGAGAGAAGCAAAATTCTCATTTTTAAAGACAGGAGCCCAGCAAGGACTTCCTCAAAAACTAGGGTGGGGCAGCTCCAATTCCTGCTGCTTTTCAGCAGCAAACATCTTGGAGAGCTGGAGCTGTGAAGCCAACGTGCTTGGTGTGTTCTGATTCAGCTCCTGGGGGCATTCCCAGGTGTCCCCTCACTCCTCCTGACCTCCAGCAACTTCAGGACATGGAGCCCCATCCCTCTGACCCTGCCAGGAATATTTCCTCACCAACAGCCCAGGGCAGAGCTGTGGCTTCTACCAGAGCTTTCCTTGCCCCAGGGCTCCCAGCAGAGCTTCATGGAATCATTTTGGTTGGAAAAGAGTTTGAAGATCATCAGTCCAACTGCTCCCCCAGCACTGCCCAGGCCACCACCCCCCCATGTCCCCCAGCACCACATCTCCAGGTTCTGAAACCCCTCCAGGGATGATGGGGACTCAGCCCTGCTACAAAAAGGACATGGAGGGGCTGGGGGTGTCCAGAGAAGGGAGTGGAGGTGGGGAAGGGTCTGGAGCAGAAGGAGAAGGGTCTGGAGAAGTTGTGAGGAGCAGCTGAGGGCCCTGGGGGTGTTGATCCTGGAGCAGAGGAGGCTGAGGGGAGACCTTCTGGCTCTCTGACACCCCCTGAGAGGAGGTTGGAGCCAGGGGGGGTCGGGCTCTGCTCCCAAGGAACCAGGGATGGGACAAGAGGAACATTTGGCACAAGTCAAGTTGTGCCAGGGGAGGTTTAGGTTGGAGCTGGGGAAGAATTTCTCCCTGGCAAGGGTTGTCAGGGCCTGGCCCAGGCTGCCCAGGGCAGGGCTGGAGTCCCCATCATCCCTGGAGGGGGACATGGGGTGGGGGTGGCCTTGGTCAGCATTGGGTTAACAATTGTAGTCAAGGATCTCAAAGCTCTTCTCCAACCTGACCAATTCCATGATTCTCAGTGCCTCTGCAGAGCAACCCCCCCAGCTCTCCAGCAGCACCAAGGGAGGTCCCAGACACTTTGGTTGTCAGGGTGCTGGGTGGCTCAGCACACCCCAGACCAGCCCACACCTCCCACTGCTGGGGCTCAGCATCAGCTCCAGCACCCAAAGCACCCAACCCTCCCCAAGGCCCTGGCTGCCCACTCACCATTGGAGACTGAGAGGTTTGCAAAGGTCTGCAGGACAAAGTAGTGAGGGAGGATCCCAGGCTGGAACTTGGTCAGCACCTCCTCCATCACTTTGTTGATGAAGCGTTGTCCCACTGCCACCAGGACATTGCTGGCTGCCTGCTGCCAGTCCCGGACCAGCTCCTGCCATGGAGGGAGGGAGGGATGAGGAAACCACCTCAGAAGACACTTGGCAACTGGAGGTGGCTTCTTGGAGACCCTGAGCTGACCCTGGCTCCAAACCCCAGGAGGAATCCCCCAGGGTGGGCTGAGCAACAGCTTCACCATTCCAAGGTGATTCCCCCCCAGCTGGAGCTCCAGCCCCCCAGGGCACTGCTCCTTCCTGACACCCACCCACCCATCCTGCTCCCTTCCAGCACCTACATTTTGTTTGGTTGGGTTTTGTCCCCTAGGATTGGAGAAAACCCCAAGCCCCATGGAAGGGGATGGAGCCCACAGTCTGCTCCCCCCAGCACCCCAAATTGGGAAGATGGACAAGAGGAACTTTTGGCACACCTCAAGTTGTGCCAGGGGAGGTTTAGGTTGGAGCTGGGGAAGAATTTCTCCCTGGCAAGGGTTGTCAGGGCCTGGCCCAGGCTGCCCAGGGCAGGGCTGGAGTCCCCATCATCCCTGGAGGGGTTTCAGAGCCTGGAGATGTGGGGGTGCTGAGGGACATGGGGGGTGCTGAGGGACATGGGGGGTGCTGAGGGACATGGGGGGTGCTGAGGGACAGGGAGGGTGCTGAGGGACAGGGAGGGTGCTGAGGGACAGGGGGGGTGCTGAGGGACATGGGGGGTGCTGAGGGACATGGGCCTGGGCAGTGCTGGGTTAACAGTTGGACTGTGTGACTTTAAAGCTCTTTTCCAACCCCCAAAATTCTACATTTTCCTTTGAGACAAGGAGCAGGAGCAGCAAGCAGGACCCTTCCACCTGGTCAAGAGCAACAAGGGGGGAAGAGGGAGCTTCCTTACCTTTGACTTGGTCATTTCACTGGAGGCCAGGAAGATCACCACCTTTGCTGTGCTTTTCTCCAGGAGGGCAATGTTGTTCTTCACCACGGTCTCCATGGCGTTGAGGATGATCACCCGGTGGGGATAGGCCAGCTGAAAAGGCAGGAGCAGAATGGCCAAGGAGGAACCAGCCCAGGGAAGGGAAGCCCAGAGCTGGGAGATGTCTGCTGAGGGACTGAGCAGCATTTCCATGGCACAGGGCAATGGTTGGAACCACCACCCCCCAGGCTCACCTCATCTCACCCCAGCACCTCCACATCCCCACTGCTCCTGCACCTGGCAAACCCAGCACCTTGGGCCAGGGGATGGTCCCTCCTGTACCCAGATCCTCCCAGGTGTCTTAGAAACCAACATTTTAAAGGTTTTTTCCCCATCTTCCATGGAGAAAGCCCTGGGAGTCCTGGTGGGCAGGAAGTTCTCCAGGGGTCAGCAATGTGCCCTGGTGGCCAAGAGGCCAATGGTGGCCTGGGGGGCATCAGGAAAAGTGTGTCCAGCAGGGCCAGGGAGGTTCTCCTCCCCCTCTGCTCTGCTCTGCTCTGCCCTGGGGAGACCCCAGCTGGAATCCTGGCTCCAGTTTGGGGCTCCCCAGTTGAGGAGAGCCAGAGATCTACTGGAGAGAGTCCCCTGGAGAGCTGGGAGGGTGCTGAAGGGCCTTGAGCATCTCTGCTGGGAAGAAAGAGTGAGAGCCCTGGGGCTGTTCAGCCTGGAGAAGAGAAGGCTGAGAGGGGATCTGCTGAATGTCTGGCAAGAGCTGAGGGGTGGGGGGCAAGAGGAAGGGCTCAGTCTCTTTTGGGTGGTGCCCAGGAGAAGGAAGAATGGGTTGAAGCTAGAAGATGGGAAGTTCCAGCTCCAGATCCAGAGGAGAAACTTCCTGGAGGTGAGGCTGAGGGAGCCCTGGCCCAGGCTGCCCAGAGAGGTTGTGGAGTCTCCTTCTCTGGTGCCTTCCAAAGCCCTCCTGAACCACCCCAACCTCCAGATGAGGTTCCTCTCCTTCTCTGCTGCCTTCCAAACCCCCCCTGGATGTGTTCCTGTCTGGGCTGCCCTGGCTGATCCTGCTGGGCCAGGAGTTGGACTCCAGCATCTCTAGAGGTCCTTCCAACCCTGAACATCCTATGAGTTAATGATTCCATGAATAATTTGGGTGGGAAGGGACCTCTCAGGGTGCTCCAGTCCCAGCCCTGCAGTATCAGGGACACCCTCACCCAGATCAGGGTGCTCAGAGCCTCCTCAAGCCTCACCTTGAACATCTCCAGGGATGAGGCCCCAAGCCCCTCCCTGGGCACCCTGTGCCATTGTTCCACTGCCCTCCTGGGACACAACTTTCTCCTGCCCTCACTGCTCCTCCCTTGCAGGCAGCCCCCAGGTCCCTGTGGCTGCAGGAGGTGCTGGGGCCATTCCCAGGGGGACAGAACTCACCTTCTCGTGCTGCCTGAGGTACTCATCACAGGAGTTGAGGATCTCCTCGGGCTCAGACTCCCCCAGGTAGCACAGAGCATTGTAGATCTGCTCCTGGACCAGAGGGTCCTTGTCTGTGGTGGCATCCATCAAGGTCGTAGCGAGCCCTGAGAGCAAGAGAGCCAAGTGAGAGAGTTTTGGCTTCTCTGAACAGCTCCTGGACTTCCAAGAGCAGGAACAGAAGAGCCTCCGAGGGGTTTATCCTCATCAGTTCTTTTGTTTCCCACCACAGAGCACCCGCTAAAACCTTTCTGCTGGGCTCAGCACCCAGGACAAGTGACATTCAGCTGAAGGCCCCCTGCACACAGCCCATCCCTGCCTCCCCCCAAGGGCTCCTTCATCCTCATCCCCCATCCCTGCCTCCCCCCAAGGGCTCCTTCATCCTCATCCCCCATCCCTGCCTCCCCCCAAGGGCTCCTTCATCCTCATCCCCCATCCCTGCCTGCCCCCAAGGGCTCCTTCATCCTCATCCCCCATCCCTGCCTCCCCCCAAGGGCTCCTTCATCCTCATCCCCCATCCCTGCCCCCCCCCAAGGGCTCCTTCATCCTCATCCCCCATCCCTGCCTCCCCCCAAGGGCTCCTTCATCCTCATCCCCCATCCCTGCCTCCCCCCAAGGGCTCCTTCATCCTCATCCCCCATCCCTGCCTCCCCCCAAGGGCTCCTTCATCCTCATCCCCCATCCCTGCCCCCCCCCAAGGGCTCCTTCATCCTCATCCCCCAGGCTGGGCTGGGACTCCCCAGGCTGGGTCATCTCTGAGGTTGAGCCTGGAGCTTAGGAAGAAGTTCTTCAGGAGGAGGGTGCTGAGCCTCTGGAACAGATTGCCCAGAGAAGCTGTGGCTGCCCCCTCCCTGGAGGTGTTCAAGCCCAGGTTGGAGGAGGCTTGGAGCAACCTGGGCTGGATGAGAGGTGTCCCTGGCCATGGTGGGGAGCTTGGGGGAGAGGAGCTCTCAGCTCCCTTCACACCTCAGCCATTCTCTGAAGGGTTTTCCCTGCAGCCCCTCCAGACCCTGCTCAGCACCACACCAAGGTTCCAGCAGGAGCAGGGAGAAGGATTTATGAGATTTGGAGCTTCCAGAGCTGTGGGACCACTGAGGGGCCTGGGAAACCTGTGTGGGGTGGGCACAGCATGGGACACAGCAGAGGCACAGCCCTGAGGGGCTGGAGGAGCCTCTGTGCTGGTGTCACCTGAGTGTCACCACCCAGCCAGGCTCTCCCAGGATGAGTGGATGCTGCTGGCTGAGAGCTGATCCTGGGAAAATCCTTCCTGGTGTTCCCATCCCTCCAGCTGACACCTGGGAACAGCACAGGGGATGGTGGCCCTTGTCCTGGCCCTGGGGGGACCATAGAATCATTTGGGTTGGACAGGACCTCAAAAAGGGATGGACAGACAGCATTGTGCCATCCTCTCCATTCCAAAAAATAAAAATAAAAACCCCTCTCCCCCACAAGGCAGCAGGCAGAGGGATGGAGCCCACCAAGGTCCTGCCTGGTGCTGGGGACCCAGAGCTGCTCCCTCTCCCCCACCAGATGGTGACACTGCCCCAAGAGCCCCATTGTCACCCCAGAGCAGTCTGTTCCTCATTAGGGTTTTCACCAGAATAAGGTTAATTAATTTCAGAGCAGGTCACCAGGACACCACCTTGGTGGCCACCACCATGAGGGGGAGCAGCGTGTCCCCTTGTCCCTTCCCCTCCTGCTGCCCCATCCTCACCCCCACGAGGTCCCAACCATTGCCCCACTTTGTGGGGAGGGGGTGGGTGCTTCATGGGGGTCAACCCAGGCAGGTGGGAAGGGTCCCTGCTCACCCAGGGGGCTTGGAACTGGGAGAGCTTTGAGGTCCCTCCCAACCCCAACCATTCCCTGATGGTTTCCCCAAGCCAGGGGCTCCTGGAGATGTTTGTCCCACTGCCACCTGAAAGCCAAGGGGAGCTGGGGAAGGGAAATCCCTGCTCTCACCCCTCCAGCTCTTCCCCCTGGCTTCATCAAACAAAAGAAAAATGCTTTTATTGCTTTAAAAAATTATATACATATAGAAATGTTTGTTATATGTATATATACAAGTATGAAAATATATTAAAAGGAACGAGATTCATTTCCAAGCTTGGCTGGGATTAATTTAGGAAATGCACCAGGGTTTACACCAGTTTTTTTGGAAAAAAAAAAGAGGTTATTTAAGCTCCTGCAATTTGCAGCAGAGGCACAAGGACTGACTTTAATTTCTAGGGCAGGGAATTACTGGGGGGGGGGGATTGCTCCCTCCTCCCTGACCTGGACATTGTTCTCTCCAGCTCTGGCAGCTTCACTCTTCTGCTCTGCCTGAGCTCCCTGCCAGCACCCACCAGGGAATTGGAGTTTAATTAGGAAAGAGTGACAGCCCAGCCAGAGCAGAGACTTTGGTGACCTCAGAGCAACCTTCCAATCTCTGCAGGGGCTCCAGGAAAGCTGGGGGAGGGCTTTGGACACGGGGGGGTAGGGAGAGGAGAAGGGAAATGGGTTAAAACTTGGAGAGGGGAGATTGAGGTTGGAGATGGGGGAGGGAGAAATTGTTTGGGGTGAGGGTGCTGAGCCCCTGGTTGCCCAGGTTGCCCCCAGAAGCTGTGGCTGCCCCATCCCTGGCAGTGTTGAAGGTTGGATGGGGCTTGGAGCCCCCTGGGCTGGGGGAGGGGTCCCTGACCATGGCAGGGGGGGCACTGGATTATTTTTAAGGTCCCTCCCAACCCAAGCCATTCTCTGTGAAGTTGCCAGGGAGCTGGAGGTGGAGGAGAGGGGGTGCTGGAGCTGGAGGGAAGGAGGTGAAGGCTGAAGGAAGCCCCCGGGCTGCTCCTCTACTCACGTTTGATCCGTGACTCCATCATGCTCCGTGTTTTCAGCTTCCCCACCAGCAGCAAACAGTCAGCAGCTTCCTCCTCCTCTGTCTCAAACCCGGGGATCCTTGGGGAACCTATTTTTACCCTTTTGCTTTGGCTACCGGGAGAAAAAAAGCCTCTTGTGGGGCAGGGTGAGGAAGGTGAAGCTGGTGGGCAGAGGGAAGAGGAGGAGGAGGAGGTGTGGGGCAGAAGTGAGGGAGCAGAAATCCCAGCTGGTGGCAGGCAGGTGGTCACCCCCCCGAGCTGTGTGTCCAAGAGGTGGGGTGGCAGCTCCAGCTTCCATCAGTCCCCCAGGCTTGTCCCCAGAGAGGGCAGAGAGA
Source organism: Phaethornis superciliosus (assembly GCA_023637945.1). Lineage (NCBI taxonomy): Eukaryota > Metazoa > Chordata > Aves > Apodiformes > Trochilidae > Phaethornis > Phaethornis superciliosus. The sequence continues at coordinate 511,094 of JAJQWJ010000002.1, read as the reverse complement.
GGACAGCCCAGGGCTGCCTGGGGTCACCTGCAGGCCAGAGGACAATTGCCATCAGCAAAACACCCGTCCTGGGGAGGTTCAATCCATCCTGCTTCCCCCCCACAGATTTGGGCAGGGGGTGCCCTGCTAGCAAGCCCCCCCCACCCTGTGCCACCCTCCCAAGGAGCTTTTTGTGCCCCTAAAAAACCACGAAGGGAAGGGGTGGAGCAGCAATCCCAGGGCCTGGAGGGGCCGGGAGCCTCTGGGGTGGGGGGGTTGGGTTAGAGGGGGGCTCAGCTCCTTTCACCCCCCAGCTCCAGGGCCAGCTGAGAGAGAATTCTCATGGGAAACCAAAATCCCAGAGCCCAGGGGGTCCAAATCTCTGGGGGGTCTGTAAAGGGGACCCGGGGGGGGTCTGTAAAGGGGGCCCGGGGGGATCTGCTAAAGGGGGCCCGGGGGGGTCTGTAAGGGGGGCCCGGGGGGGGTCTGTAAAGAGGACCCGAAGGTCTCTGTTAAGGGGCACCAGGTCCCGGTCCAATAAGCCCATGGGGTTTATTTCCCTGAGGGGCGGGCAGGGGGGGGCACGGCCGCTCCGGGGAGGGCAGGGGGGGATAGGGGGGCTGGGACACGGACTCCCGGCTGCTGCCAGGCCCCGAGGCCCCGGATCGCCCCTTCCTGGGTTGGAGAAGCAGCTGGGGCCCGCTGGGGATACCCCAAAACCCGCCCCCCCCCCCCCAGGGCTCTGCTCACCGCCGGATCGGGACCCGCTCGGCCCCCGGCGCCGCTTCCGGGTGCGGCCGCCACGCCCCCTTTGACCACGCCCCCCACATGGACACGCCCCCTGACCGGAGAGGATCGCGCATGCGCAGTCCCCGGCAGGATCCAGGCTCCGCCCCCCGTCACGTGACCTTGGGCGCGGGGTCTCTGGCACCCCCCCCCCAGAGCGGGGACCCCCACCCAGGGACACCCCCACCCAGGGACACCCCCACCCAGGGACACCCCCACCCAGGGACACCCCCCCCCCCCCCAGGGACAGGGACCCCCCCCCGTCCTGTCCCCAAACCCCATCCAGGGGTGCCCTGGGGACCCCCCCCATGGACACCCCCCCCCCCCCCAAGTCCTGTCCCCAAATCCCACCTTGGGGTGCCCTGGGGACCCCCACCCAGGAACCCCCCCCCCCCCAGCGCTGTCCCGCAGAGAGGACCCCCACCCAACATAACCCCTGGCACCCACCCAGGGGGGTCCCACAGACAGGGACCCCCACCCAGGGACAGGGACCCCCCCCCCCCCCCAAGTCCTGTCCCCAAACCCCACCCAGGGGTGCCCTGGAGACCCCCCCCCGGGCATATCCATCACTGGAGACCCCCCAGGGTGGGAGGGGGGGAGCGGTCACCCCAATACTCTCAGGACCCCATCAGGTTTGGGCTGAAAAACGTTTATTTTGGAGGGCACTTGCGGGGGGGGAGCCCCAGAGCATGGGGTGGGGAGCAGCACCCACCTGCCCCCATCCCCCCACACCCCAGAATCCCCCCAGAAAGAGCAGAATCCCCCCTGGGAAGGGAAAAATTCCCCCAAAAAAAGGACAGATTCCCCCTCCGGATCATCAAAATTGCCCCCAAAATGGCAAAAGGCCAAGGAAGGGCAGAATGCCCCCAAAAAAGGGCAGAATCCCCCCTGGGAATGGGAGAATCCCCTTGGGAAGGGCAGAATCACCCCCAAAACATCAAAATTGTCCCCAAAATGGCAGAGTTCCCCCCTGGGAGGAACAGATTCCACCCCTGGGAAGGGCAGAATCACCCCCAAAAGGACAGAATCCCCTCAGGAAGGGCAGAATCCCCCCCAGGAAGGGCAGAATTCCCCCAAAAAGGGCAGAATCCCCCCAAAAAGGGCAGAATTCCCCCTGGGAATGGGAGGATCCCCCAAAAAAGGGCAGAATCCCCCCCAAAAAGGGCAAAATTCCCCCAGGGAATGAGAGAATCCCCCTGAAAAAAGGGCAGAATCCCCCCTGGGAATGGGAGGATACCCCCAAAAAAGGACAGAATCCCCCCCAAGAAGGGCAGAATTCCCCCTGGGAATGGGAGGATGCCCCTCAAGAAGGGCAGAATCCCCCCAGGAAGGGCAGAATCCCCCCAAAAAGGGCAGAATTCCCCATGGGAATGGGACAATCCCCCCCCCCAAACAAGTCTGTGTGTGAGATGAGGAGGGACCCCTCACTGTGAGGCCTCCTGGGGTCCCAGGGTGGGGGGGTCCCCTTCCTCTTCCTCCTCCTTCCTCCACCTCTCCTCTTCCTCCCGATCCAAACGCTGCAGTTCCCGTTCCAGCTCCTCAGGGACCTTCACCTCCAGCAGGTTCTCCATCCCTGGGCCCGGTTCCTCTCCGATCAGCACCTTTTCCCAGGAGGAAAAGCCAAGGAAGGGAGGTGGGGTGGTGGGATCCTTCATCCCAGGCTCGGGAGGAGGAGGATGGAGCCTTCAGAGAAGATCCCAGAGCCCCGGGACCCCGGTGCCCACCTGGATGAGGTTCTCACACGCAGCCACCACGCTGGGCTCCTGCTCCCAGGAATGCAGCTCCCGGAGGATCAGGAAAGTTCCCTTCTCCCTCAGGATGTGGCGCCCGGGCCTGGTGGCTGCCAGCTGGGGGGAGAACAAGGAGAGAGGTGGGCAAGGAGCCTCGGAAATCCAGGAATTCCAGCTCCAGGTGAGGAGAAACTTCCTGGAGGTGAGGCTGAGGGAGCCCTGGCCCAGGCTGCCCAGAGAGGTTGTGGAGTCTCCTTCTCTGGTGCCTTCCAAAGCCCTCCTGAACCACCCCAACCTCCAGATGAGGTTCCTCTCCTTCTCTGCTGCCTTCCAAAGCCCTCCTGAACCACCCCAACCTCCAGATGAGGTTCCTCTCCTTCTCTGCTGCCTTCCAAAGCCCCCCTGGATGTGTTCCTGATCCTGCTGGGCCAGGGGTTGGACTCCAGCATCTCCAGAGATCCTTCCAACCCTGAACATTTTATAATTTTATGATTTTCAGACCAAAAAGTCCAGTTTGCCTTTACTCTGCCAGCCCCCGTGAAGCAGGACACTCTGGTTTAAACTGTTACCCTCTTATAAAGCTCAGGAATGTTTTGCAGGCCTGATTCTTGCTTCTCATCCATCCCAGTCTGGGCTGACTGCCCTCCACCACTCACATGTCACAACTGAGTCCTTGGAAAGGTGTCAGAATGACTCAGAAGAGACAATTTCTTCCCTGATTCTCCTTCCTTTCACTCTTTGAATCTCTTCTCTAAACACTGTGCCCCGTGGAGGTGTCCTACCTTCTGGGGATGGGGCAGGGATCACCCTCAGGAATCACCCTCAGGGCCACCAGAGCCCTTTCCCACTCCCCATTCCATGATTTACCCACCAGCAGCAGAGCTTCCAGCAGCATTTTCCGGATTTCTGGTTCCTCCTCTCTCTCCTTGTCCTGGGGGAGGTACTGGAGGTCCAGGGGCAATCCTGGAAGAGAAGAAACCTCAAGGTGTGGGCACAGGGGGCTCGTGGCCACCAGACATCCCTGGCCCCGTGGCTCCCAGGTGGCCACCTCCCCCCCCTGCCACCCAACTTACTTTCCATCTCCTCCTCGGGGAATTCCTCGGGGCCGGCCAGAGGCAGGAGGAGGGAGGGCAGGATGTCCACCTCCTCACCCAGCAGCCACTCGTGGGTCTCTGGGGACAGCCTGGGCTCAGAGGAGTCACCACAACCCAGGGACAAAACCCAAACCCCCTGACCCCAGCCCCCCACCCAACCCACCCACCAGTGGAACCGGGGAGAGACTGGGAAAGGCAAAAGTGGAAAAAAAACCTCCGGGAATACGAGGAAAGCAGCTCAGGGGGTGAAGGGAGGAAACAAAACCCAACCCAAAATCCACCAAAACCATCCCCAAGGGATGCAAAGCCACCAGTTCCTCAGCCCAGCCCCATGCCCAGCCTGTCCCCACGGCACTGCTGCTGTGTCCCCAGCCCCATTTTAAAGCTGAGGGTGACCCTGGAAGCTATGGGACAGCTCCCTCTGCTCCAGGGCTTGGGGACATCAACTCATGGGATGTGTGGGGTGGGAAGGACCCAATGGAGATGCTGGAGTCCAACCCCTGGCCCAGCAGGATCAGCCAGGGCAGCCCAGACAGGAACACATCCAGGGGGGGTTTGGAAGGCAGCAGAGAAGGAGAGGAACCTCATCTGGAGGTTGGGGTGGTTCAGGGGGGGTTGGAAGGCTCCAGAGGAGGAGACTCCACAACCTCTTGTGCTGGGAGCTCCTCTGGAGGTTGTGCCCGGGCCCTGCAGCCCTCACCGTGCTCGAAGCAGCAGTTCCTGAGTGCCCCCACGATCCCCCGGCGATGCCCCACGGAGTCCCGGTACCGGGTGAAGGGCAGCAGGTCCCGCACCCAACACCTGCGGGGAGGGGAACGCTCGCTCCGGGTCGGGACATCCCCGAACCCACCCGGGACCCGCTCCGGACCCTACCGGGATGGATCGAGGAGCTCTCGCCGGCCCTGAGGGAGCTGAGTGAGGTTGCAGAGCAGAGGCCCGAGCTGCGGGGGAGGCCGGGGCTGCCTCAAGGCCTGGAGGAGCGGCCCCAGCCCCGCTCCGCGCTCCCGCAGCCCCCGCAGCACCCGCTGGGCCGCTCCCCGCTCCCGGCAGAGGTTGGCCAGCACCCCGCAGGCTTCCCCGCCCGGCAGCAGCCCCAGCACGGTGTTTAACCCCTCCAGCAGCGGGTCCCGGGCCGCGGGCTCGGCCGAGACGTTCACCAGGCAGCCCAGAGCCGGGCGGGCAGCGGGCGGGGCGGGTCCCGCCGCCAGCTCCAGCAAGGCCGACAAAGCCTCGGGCCGCCCCGCCAGCAGCCGCCGCCCCTCCGGGCTCCCCGACAGAGCCAGCGAGGCCTCCGCCGCCCCGGCCTGAGCCTCCGGACCCGCGGCTGGGGACAGCAACGCCGCCAGCTCCGCCACCGCCGCCTCCACCGCAGCCATCGAGAGCGGCTCCGAAATGGCGGCCGTCACCTGGCAACGGCAAAGCGCCCCGGGGATGACGGGCAGGAGCGAGAGCCAATCAGCGAGGGGAAGGCGGAGGTTGAGCCAATCAGATGCGAGAGAGCAGAGCGGGAGGTGGGGACTGCAGAGAAAGGGATTCTGGGAGTTGTAGTCCGGAAGTCCCCAGCGCTGGGGGAGGGTGTGAGGGGAGGAACGGGGGGGACGCGGGGACCCCCAGAGCCACGGGCGGGAAAATGGGGGGGGGGGAAAGGGTCCTGATGGACCTGGAGAGGAGGGATCCATGGGGAGAGGTTCTGCAGGGGGTTCTGGACACGAGGGATCCATAGGGAGAGGTTCTGCAGGGGGTTCTGGAGAGGTTGGATCCATAGGGAGAGGTTCTGCAGGGGTTCTGGAGAGGAGGATCCATAGGGAGAGGTTCTGCAGGGGGTTCTGGAGAGGAGGATCCATAGGGAGAGGTTCTGCAGGGGGTTCTGGACACGAGGGATCCATAGGGAGAGGTTCTGCAGGGGGTTCTGGAGAGGAGGGATCCATAGGGAGAGGTTCTGCAGGGGTTCTGGAGAGGAGGATCCATAGGGAGAGGTTCTGCAGGGGTTCTGGAGAGGAGGATCCATAGGGAGAGGTTCTGCAGGGGTTCTGGAGAGGAGGATCCATAGGGAGAGGTTCTGCAGGGGGTTCTGGAGAGGAGGATCCATAGGGAGAGGTTCTGCAGGGGGTTCTGGACAGGAGGGATCCATAGGGAGAGGTTCTGCAGGGGGTTCTGGACAGTTTGGGTCCATAGGGAGAGGTTCTGCAGGGGGTTCTGGACAGTTTGGGTCCATGGGGGGAGGAATGTTTGGTGAGAGTTGGACCCAGAGTGGTGCTGGGAGTTCTGGATTCAGTTGTTAAGGGCTGAGACACTGAATAAATCTGTGAAATAGATAAAAAAAGAGAAATAAAAATTCCATGGATAAGTAGGAAGAGGAAAGTAATAAAAATACACAATAAATATAAAATATAAATAAAATACAAAATGAATATAAGATAAAATTAATCTAAAACAAATAGAAAAATAATAAATTCAAAATTATTAATTGAATATAGAACAATTATAAACATAATGAAATATAAAAATATAAAATAAATGTAAAAGATAAGATAAACAAAAATATGAATAGAAAAATTAAAAACAGCATAAGAATTAAAATATGGATAAATATAAATAAAAATAATAGAAATATAAAATAAATAAATAAATATAAAATACAAATGTAATAAAATATGAAATAAATGTAAAATATTAATAGAAAAATAATAATGTAAACATGTAATAAGTATAAAATATAAATCTATAAATGTAAAGTAAAAATACAAAAGTATGAAATAATCATGAAAATATGAAATATAAAATATGATGCAAAATATTAAAAAATATAAAATATAAATACAAAATAGTAAGAATATTAAAATTTAAAATAAAGATAAAAGATAAAAGAATTATAACTCTAAACGTAATTAAATTATAAAGAATTCCAAATGAATCCCAATCCTCCTGGGCCCTCCTGCTCTGCCCCTCCCAGGGTCTCCTTTGCCCCTTGGGAACCTCCCCAACCCAGGAGGGAAACTGAGGCACAGCCTCCTGAGGCTTCTTCCTTTCTTTATTTTTTTATTTTTTAAATGTAATTTCTAATTTTTAATTAAATTAAAATTGATTTTTTTTAAGTTTAAAGTTTTACTTTTAATTTTTTTTGTTTTAATTTTTTTGTTTAATTTTTTTTAATTTTAAATTTTAATTTTTTGAAGAAAATTTTTTGCTCTTCCTTCTTGTCAGGGCTGGAAGAGCCCCTGGGGCAGAGCTGCTCTGTGAGCTCAGCATCACCATGGACACCCCCAGGATCAGCCCCAACAAACTGCCTGGAACAGCAAGCAGAGGCAGGAAACTGGGGAAAAACAGAAAATCCAGGAGAAAACCCAGCAAAGCTCTGCAGAAGGAAAGGTCGGTGCTTTTTATGTACTAAAATAACACTTTTTTTCAGGTATAATTTTTTATCATTTTAATAACATTATTTCATTTATAATTACTGATGGTAGAATTCAATTTATTATAAGAATATAACAATAAATGGGTATAAATCTATACAATGCCAACTCTAGGCCTGGTTTTCCATCCCTGTTTTGGGGTTTCTCTTACCTAAAACAAACTTTCCCCCAAAACCCCACAAACTGAGGGCTTTTCTTGGCTCCTGGGACACCTCCTGAAGTCTCTTTCCTCCTGCAGGGAAGTTCTGCTCACTTCTCTCTGCCCCTCAAGTGCAATATGTGTCGGAATATACAGAGTAAAATCCAATATATAATACATCATCATAGAATAATTTAAGTATAATAATATTGTTAATATACTTGAATATATAATAAATTGTATTATATCATATATAATACACAATGTATAATAAATATATCAGAATATTTATAATAGTGCTATTATTTAAACATAGCTGAATAAATATAATCTAATATATAATGCATAATGTCATTATTTATAATACTATAGAATATATAATACATATATCTGGCTATATAATGAGTTATAAACTATAAAATAAAAATAATATTTAATGTAACAATGTAGACTATATAAAGCATCAATCTGAATATATGGAACAGTGCAATTATTTCACTGTATCTGAGGGTCCATTTAAATCATTTTCTGACCACTTACAGTTATTTCAGCAATTCCCTGCTGAGAAAAACCCCAACTCCCTCTCACTCCCAGACTCTCCTGTCCTGCCCTCTGCTGCCTTCTGATTATTTGCTCTCCCCTGAAAATGGATTTCTAAAAGATCTTTATTGGTCTCTGTTCCCTCCCCTTCCCTCCCTTCCCTCCCTTCCATCCCTTCCATCCCCTCCATCCCCTCCATCCCCTCCATCCCCTCCATCCCTTCCCTCCCTTCCATCCCTTCCCTCCCCTCCATCCCCTCCATCCCTTCCATCCCCTCCATCCCCTCCATCCCCTCCATCCCTTCCCTCCCTTCCATCCCTTCCATCCCCTCCATCCCCTCCATCCCCTCCATCCCCTCCATCCCCTCCATCCCCTCCATCCCTTCCCTCCCTTCCCTCCCCTCCATCCCCTCCATCCCCTCCATCCCCTCCATCCCTTCCCTCCCTTCCCTCCCTTCCCTCCCTTCCATCCCCTCCATCCCTTCCATCCCCTCCATCCCCTCCATCCCTTCCCTCCCTTCCCTCCCTTCCCTCCCTTCCCTCCCTTCCATCCCCTCCATCCCTTCCATCCCCTCCATCCCCTCCATCCCTTCCCTCCCTTCCCTCCCTTCCATCCCCTCCATCCCCTCCATCCCCTCCATCCCCTCCATCCCTTCCCTCCCTTCCCTCCCTTCCCTCCCTTCCATCCCCTCCATCCCTTCCCTCCCCTCCATCCCCTCCATCCCCTCCATCCCCTCCATCCCCTCCATCCCTTCCCTCCCTTCCCTCCCTTCCCTCCCCTCCATCCCCTCCATCCCTTCCCTCCCTTCCCTCCCCTCCCTCCCCTCCATCCCTTCCATCCCCTCCATCCCTTCCATCCCCTCCATCCCCTCCATCCCCTCCATCCCTTCCATCCCCTCCATCCCCTCCATCCCCTCCCTCCCCTCCCTCCCCTCCATCCCTTGCTACCTCACAAGTGTTACAAACCCCATTTTTCCCGACTCATTTCCCAACTCCAGGAAGGGTTCAGCTGCACTTACCAGTAGGAATTTGTGGCCACGCAGAGAATAACAAAAAATCTTCTGAGGCTGGAGGAGAAAGCATGGATTTCAGCCATGGACACCTTCCCTCTTCTTGCTGAGCTTCACCACCTCTTCCTCCAAAATGTTTGAAAAGAATCCAGGGTTCTGAAGCTGCCTCCGACCTTGGCCAGTTCCAGCACCATTTGGTAACACTTCCATCAGGATGGGCACAGGGGCTGTGCTGAGGGAATGGCTGGAGATGGGTTAATGCTTGGATCTCATCATCTCCAAGGTCTTTTCCAAACATGATTCCCTTGGTTCACTCCAGGCTCTTCCTTGGGATGGTTTTCCCTTCCTGTGGAAAACTGAGTGTTCACAGACCATAGAATGATGGAATGGTCTGGGTTGGGAGGGACCCTAAAGATCAAGATCCACCCCAACCCATGGTCAGGGACCCCTCCCCCAGCCCAGGGGGCTCCAAGCCCCATCCAACCTTCAACACTGCCAGGGATGGGGCAGCCACAGCTTCTGGGGGCAACCTGGGCAACCAGGGGCTCAGCACCCTCACCAAGTCCAACCAAAGGATTTCTCCCTCCCACCACTCAATCCCCACAACAGAAGTTAACACTGTAATTGTTGGAGTTTGGGTCAGTTCTGGGTGAGAAAAGGGTCATGGAGGGGCTGGGGGTGTCCAGAGAAGGGAGTGGAGGTGGGGAAGGGTCTGGAGCAGAAGGAGAAGGGTCTGGAGAAGTTGTGAGGAGCAGCTGAGGGCCCTGGGGGTGTTGATCCTGGAGCAGAGGAGGCTGAGGGGAGACCTTCTGGCTCTCTGACACCCCCTGAGAGGAGGTTGGAGCCAGGGGGGGTCGGGCTCTGCTCCCAAGGAACCAGGGATGGGACAAGAGGAACTTTTGGCACAAGTCAAGTTGTGCCAGGGGAGGTTTAGGTTGGAGCTGGGGAAGAATTTCTCCCTGGCAAGGGTTGTCAGGGCCTGGCCCAGGCTGCCCAGGGCAGGGCTGGAGTCCCCATCATCCCTGGAGGGGTTTCAGACCCTGGAGATGTGGGGGTGCTGAGGGACATGGGGGGTGCTGGGGTCAGGGTTGGACTCCGTGATATCAAATTCTTTTCCAATCCGAACCATTCCATGACTCTGCCAGGTACGAAGCTGTAGTTTAATCCCAGTGCCTGGAACTTTGCCCTTCTGCAGCTCCATCCCCACAGGACCAGCTTGTCACCGGTGGGGTTTCTGGTGACACCTTGGCTGGGATGGGTCCATCCAGGCTGCTGGAGCTTCCTGATGGTGGCACTGCTGAATGGATCCTAAATCTGCTGTAAAGCTGTGTCCAGCTCTGGGGTCCCCAGCAGCAGAAGGAGACGGAGCTGTTGGAGCCAGTGCAGAGGAGGCCCTGGAGCTGCTGGGAGGGCTGGAGCAGCTCTGCTCTGGAGCCAGGCTGAGAGAGTTGGGGGTGTTGAGGCTGGAGAAGAGAAGGCTGCAATGGGGAGACCTTGGAGCAGCTTCCAGGTCCTGAAGGGGCTCCAGGAAAGCTGGGGAGGGACTTGGGACAAGGGCCTGGAGGGCTGGGAGCCTCCCAGGGGGAAGGGTTTCGAGCTGGGAGAGGGGAGATGGAGAGGAGATCTTGGGGAGGGAGGGAGGGAGAAATTCTTTGGTTGGACTTGGTGAGGGTGCTGAGCCCCTGGGGAAATGATTCACAGTTGTAGAAGTATCAGAGACTGGAGTTGTAACTTCTCTTCCTGTTCCAGTCTTCCAGAGTTTGATCCCCCCCTGTGTGGAACATGGCAACCAAGAGCAAGCAGATGAAAGCAGACCCTGTGAATGCTGGGAAAAATAAGGAAGGAGGAAAAACCAAGGGTGGAGATGCGGCCAAAGATCTCAGTGACACAGAAACACTTGCCCAGGAGAAGAAGTCCAACTTGGTGAAGGAATACAAGACTCTCACGGAAAAGCTGAACACCTACAGGGATAGAGTGGATCATTTCCTACAGGAGAATAAATTCCTGGAAAAGGAAGCCCAGCAGAATGAGGAAGAGAACAAAGTTTACCTCTCTTACCTCAAAAAACACAAGCAGAGATGCCAGGACCTCCTGATCACACTGAATGAGCAGAACCAGGCTGACCTCTCCCAAGCCCAGGTGCAGAAGGAGGAGGTCATCTCCCAGTACACCCAAAAAGAGCAGGAGGTGAAGAGCTCCCTGACGGCCGTGGAGCAGAGGTATTCCCAGATGAAGAAGGAGGTTGAGGACCTGCAGCCTTTCAAGGAGATGTCTGCTCAGCAGAGCAAGAGGATTGAAGAGCTGGAGAAGGAGCTGCTGACGACCAAGGTGCAGCTGGCAGAGGAGATGAGAAACATCAAGAGCAGCTTCCTGAGGGCCAAGGCTGAGTGCCAGGAGCAGTTCCAGCAGAAGGTCCAAACCTTCTCCCAGAGGGCAAAGGAAGCAGCGGTCGAAGCTCTGCTCCAGTACGTTGGGGAAATCAAGGCTGAGAACCAGCGGCTGCGCCAGGAGCTGGTTGGGCTGATCCAATATTCCAAAGCCCTGAAGGAAACCCAGGTGCAGCTGAGAGAGGAGCAGGAGCAGCTCCTCCGGGAGAGGGGTTACCTGGAGGCCATGGCCCGACGCCACCTCCGCTCCCACCGGCCCGGGCAGCACGAGGGACAGGGCAGAACCTGCAGCTCTGCCAAGACACCAGGACCTGTCCCCAAACTGCACTCCTCAGGGGTGCCAACACGCCGGCCACCGCTAGTTAGTTAGGGTTAAAGGGTTAGTTAAACCTCCTGCTGGGGAGCAAAGGGTCGGGTCACATGCAGGATGCCAGCCACAGCTTCCACCTCACCTCAGCTGTCACTGGCCTGCCCTCTGGGGGAAGCCATTTGAAACTGGAAACCCTTCACATCACCCCAAAAATCCCGCCCGTGACATTTGCTCTTGAAGGTCAGGCTTTCATCTCTTGGTACTTGGTCATTTTCTGTAGGCAAATGCTGTTCTCAGACATGGTGAAGCAACCTTGGTGTTATTGTCACTGCAAACCACATCTACTGACACCCCAGAACCACCTCCTGCTCTCAGCAACATCCATTTTCTCAAATCTGCTGCTGCTCTCCAAAGAGGAGAAAATAGCAATGCCAGTGACCAAATCCTATCAGCAACACAAGCAGGGGAGGTGGTTGGTCACAACTCTCCATAAAATAAACCCACTCGGTGATTCAGGTCAGGTTTGACCTTCTTGTCCCTTCCTTGCTTTAGCATTTCCAGGAGCAAGAGGTCAAGAGTTCTGGTTCTGGTGGACTGGGCCCACATCCCATTGCCAAGGGGAACACCTCATGGAATCATGGATTGGTTTGGGGTGGAAGGGACCCTAAAGTTACCCAGTGCCCCCCCTGCCATGGTCAGGGACCCTTCCCCCAGCCCAGGGGGCTCCAAGCCCCATCCAACCTTCAACACTGCCAGGGATGGGGCAGCCACAGCTTCTGGGGGCAACCTGGGCAACCAGGGGCTCAGCCAAAGAATTTCTCCCTGCCCCATGTCCAACCTCAATCTCCCCTCTCCAAGTTTTAACCCATTTCCCTTCTCCTCTCCCTACCCCCCCGTGTCCAAAGCCCTCCCCCAGCTTTCTTGGAGCCCCTTCAGATATTGGAAGGTTGCTCTGAGCTCCCCTGGGAGCCTCCTCTTCTCCAGGCTGAACAACCCCAATCCCTCAGCCTGGCTTCCCAGGGAGGTGCTCAGCCCTCTGAGCATTTCAGTGCCTCCTCTGGACACCTCCCAGGAGCTCTGTGTCCTTCTGATGCTGGGCACTCCAGAACTGGACACAGGACTTAGGAGACCTTATTGTGGCCTTCCAGTACCTGAAGGGGTTACAAGAAAGCTGTGGGGGGATAGAGGGATGTCAGGCAGGATGTCAGGCAATCATAGGACATGGGGGAATGGATTCAAACTATGGGAAGGGGAATTTAAGGTTAGGAAGAAGTTCTCCACCCTGCAGGTGGTGAGACACTGGCCCAGGGTGGCCAGGGAGGTGGTGGAAGCCCCATCCATCACTGGAAGTTTTTAAGTCCAGGCTGGATGGGGCCTGGAGCACCCTGGGCTGGTGGGAGGTGTCCCTGCCCATGGCAGGGAGGTTGGAACTGGATGGGCTTTAAGGTCCCCTCCAAGCCTGACAATTCTGATTCTACTCCAGGTGGGGTCTCACAAGAGCAATGGGGAGAATCACCTCCCCTGACCTCATCTCTGCTTCTTTTGATGCAGCTCAGGACCCCGTTGGCTTTCTGGGCTTCAACAGTTACATATAAAGAATAATATAGGGAGGGTTGGACCAGATCGTCCTTGAGGTCCCCTCCCACCTGACAATCTATGATTGTTCCATGCAATGGATCCCTGCAGAAAGCTGAGAGGGGATCTGCTGAATGTCTGTCAAGAGCTGAGGGGTGGGGGGCAAGAGGAAGGGCTCAGTCTCTTTTGGGTGGTGCCCAGGAGAAGGAAGAATGGGTTGAAGCTAGAAGATGGGAAGTTCCAGCTCCAGATCCAGAGGAGAAACTTCCTGGAGGTGAGGCTGAGGGAGCCCTGGCCCAGGCTGCCCAGAGAGGTTGTGGAGTCTCCTTCTCTGGTGCCTTCCAAAGCCCTCCTGAACCACCCCAACCTCCAGATGAGGTTCCTCTCCTTCTCTGCTGCCTTCCAAAGCCCTCCTGAACCACCCCAACCTCCAGATGAGGTTCCTCTCCTTCTCTGCTGCCTTCCAAAGCCCTCCTGAACCACCCCAACCTCCAGATGAGGTTCCTCTCCTTCTCTGCTGCCTTCCAAACCCCCCCTGGATGTGTTCCTGTCTGGGCTGCCCTGGCTGATCCTGCTGTACCAAGGGGTTGGACTTCATCTCCAGAGGTCCTTCCAACCCTCATTATTTCCCGATTCCACAGCCCCGCACCGCACCCGCGCTACCGCCGCCATCTTAGCGCCGTTCCCATGGCAACGGGCGCCAAACAGGGAGCGCCCCGCACCGCCCCCGCCCCTTCCCGCCATGAGCGGCCCGGAGGTGGAGGCGGTGGTGGGGCAGAAATACCGCATCCAGGAGCGGGTGGGCAAGGGGGTGAGTGACCCTTTGAGGGGCTGTGGGGTCTGAAAGTGTCTGAGGGGGTTTGGGGTGAGGAAGGGGTCTGAGGGGGTTTGGGGTGAGGAAGGGGTCTGAGGCGGTTTGGGGTCTGAGGAGGTTTGGGGTGAGGAAGGGGTCTGAGGGGGTGTGAGGGGGTTAGGGGTGCGGGGGGGTTCTGAGGGAGTTTGGGGTGTGAGGGGGTTTGGGGTCTGAGGAGGTTTGGGGTGAGCAGGGGCAGACCCAGTGCTGTGGTTTTTGGTTTCCCAGCCCTGGGCAGTGCCCAGTACTGCAGAGCTGGGAGAGGTAAGGGGGAAAAAAAGCCAAAAAGTGGAGTTTGTAATGGGTGTTGTGCCAAACAGAGAAGAAAAACAATAAAAAGTGGTAGCAGTGTAACTTTCTGTGACTTCTGGAAGAGAATTCCCCTCAGGACCAGAAGGACATGGAGGGGCTGGGGGGTGTCCAGAGCAGGGAATGGAGCTGGGGAAGGGTCTGGAGAAGTTGTGAGGAGCAGCTGAGCTCTTATTCCTCTGGAGCTGGTGATTGCCTCTTCGTTCAGTCCCTCTGCGGAGTCCATCCCGGTTCCACACTGAAGGTTTGAACCATGCTGAAGATGTCTCAGTGCACTCCCCATTTCTCCTTTTTTCTCCCCAGGCTTATGGCATTGTGTGGAAAGCAGTTGATCGCAGGACAGGTGAAATTGTTGCTGTTAAAAAGATTTTTGATGCTTTCAGGAACAGAACTGATGCTCAGGTGAGAAATCATTGTTCCAACACATCCTGAAAGTCATGGTGGGATTTCAAAGATATTTTCAAGATTTATGGCTCTGGAAGATGTACAGTTATTTGACAGTTACACATGTAATAGCACAGCCTACAGTGATATTAGGATAAAAATGAGCGATAAATGTCAACCTTTGTGTATCATGACATCTGCAGAATTATGTGTGATGTCCCTGAGGAAAAAATGTCTCCATTGGGATGCACAGTTGGATTCTCCTTGATATAAATCCTCCAGGGGTCAGCAATGTGCCCTGGTGGCCAAGAGGCCAATGGTGGCCTGGGGGGCATCAGGAAAAGTGTGTCCAGCAGGGCCAGGGAGGTTCTCCTCCCCCTCTGCTCTGCTCTGCTCTGCCCTGGGGAGACCCCAGCTGGAATCCTGGCTCCAGTTTGGGGCTCCCCAGTTGAGGAGAGCCAGAGATCTACTGGAGAGAGTCCCCTGGAGAGCTGGGAGGGTGCTGAAGGGCCTTGAGCATCTCTGCTGGGAAGAAAGAGTGAGAGCCCTGGGGCTGTTCAGCCTGGAGAAGAGAAGGCTGAGAGGGGATCTGCTGAATGTCTGTCAAGAGCTGAGGGGTGGGGGGCAAGAGGAAGGGCTCAGTCTCTTTTGGGTGGTGCCCAGGAGAAGGAAGAATGGGTTGAAGCTAGAAGATGGGAAGTTCCAGCTCCAGATCCAGAGGAGAAACTTCCTGGAGGTGAGGCTGAGGGAGCCCTGGCCCAGGCTGCCCAGAGAGGTTGTGGAGTCTCCTTCTCTGCTGCCTTCCAAAGCCCTCCTGAACCACCCCAACCTCCAGATGAGGTTCCTCTCCTTCTCTGCTGCCTTCCAAAGCCCTCCTGAACCACCCCAACCTCCAGATGAGGTTCCTCTCCTTCTCTGCTGCCTTCCAAACCCCCCCTGGATGTGTTCCTGTCTGGGCTGCCCTGGCTGATCCTGCTCTGCCAGGGGTTGGACTCCAGCATCTCCATTGGGTCCTTCCCACCCTGAACATTCCCAGATTTTGGGATTCTCTGGTTTTAGGCCTTGGTGTCCAAGCAGAGGTAGCACACTCGTGGCTCTTTGCTGAGCAGCTGCCTTTTTCCTCTCCAACCTACATTTTGCTCTGCTTTAGAGACCAGAAAGGATTGAACCCTCTCAGTGCTCATCCATTCTCTGTCCTGGCAGTCTCTAGAGGTGATAATAAGCTTTTTTTACTTGTTTATTTCTAGAGAACATTCCGTGAGATCATGTTCCTGCAGGTAAGGTCCATTTTCCTCCCTCCTCTGTGCTGTAATTATCTATGATGTTGTTCACACCTTTTTCTCCCCATTCTTTTTTCCAATTGCAATGATCAGGTGTTGATAACTCTTTAATTCCTTGTCTGTACCAATTTGGCAAGCAGCCTTCTCCTGAGGGCAAAAACTGAATAAAACAGGGACTTGGGCTGATTTGTCATTTGGAGAAATTGCCCTTTCTCTCCCCATTTCTCAGGAGTTTCTCTGCTCAGGGATCAGCAGATGGACCTGCACTGCCTGTCACTTCCTCATGGACAGAAAGGGTTTTTATTAAATTTGAACTGCCAGGGGTGGGGAAGAAATGTGTGCCAGTATTTTTTTTTTTTTTTTTTTTTTCCTCTGTCATGTGGGCAACAACTTGAGCCCTTGCAATAATAAAAGGGAAAGGGAAGTTCTGTGTGGAATTACTGAAGGATGCTTTTGTTTCCTAGGGCTGAGCACGTGCTGCACCTGATGATTTATCAGTGGCATTAAAATTCTCTCTGCATTCCCCCACAGAAACATCAATGGGTTTGAACACTGACTGTGTTGTTATAAATGTGATTTTCTAAGGACATGAGCTGGCAGGAAGATGTTTCCTAAGGCTGTCAGGTTTAAGTAGGAAAGGGATGATTTTTATTTTTTAGTCATTCTTTAAGCCTGACACAAAGCTAAAACCACCAGAGAAGAATTCCTTAGAAGTGAATTACCTTGGGATTCAGGTCACCTTGGGGAGCAGAGCACTTCTGGAGTAAATGGGGAAAGGAGGAGTTAGTGAGGAGAAGAAAAAGAAGGATATTTCTCCTGAAGCTTTCATGACTTTTGGTGCTCAGTAAGAATTTTGGTTCCCCCCTCCTATTTCTGAAGATATTTTGTAGCTCTTGAGAGTCAGGAGTGAGAGAGCAGAAAGGGAAAGACATCAGAAATATTCATTCCTTGGTAACTGGATGTTTGGCTTCATTTCCTCTGAAATTCCTTCCTGTGCATCATGATTATTTGGTTTAATCTGTGTGGGCTCTCTAAGGGTATTTGAAGGGCTGGGTGAAGTTTATTGAGAAATGCTGGTGGAGATTCTGGGCATTTGGATGATGTTTTGGGGTGATCTGCAGGTGATGATGTAGCCCCAGGTTTTCTGGCTGTTGCTTTGGATCTGTTTGGGCTGCAGTTGAGAAGTTGAGAATATCAGTTTTTGTTCTTTAAGCAAGGATAAGCAGGACTGCTGCTGGCAATGTTTTTGTTGTTGTTTTTTTTTTTTTTTTAATAGCAGGATGGATTTTTTTTTTAGCTTAGAATGAAATAAACTTTTTCATAACTTGCTGTAATCAGTTCCAAGACAGAGACACAGGGGTTTGCCTTCAGTGTGGAGGAAGTGCTTAAAGAATAGCTCAAACAAAACTGCTCTGCACCTCCTGAAAAATATTCCTTTTGGGTAAAAACCATCTTTAGAGTATTTGGATGGATGTTGTGCATGCAGTCCTCAAGTTAAACACAAAGGTATTTATTGCCTGGCTGTGTGTTGCTGCTTTCCAAGTGCATTTTCATGGGTTGCTGCAGGTGAGGGTCTTGGTTTGAGGATTTTTTTAGGTGTTGTGGATTTTTTTAGGTGTTGTACATGATAACCTATTTTTCCCTTGGCCTCAGAGGCCAGGAGGATGATGTTGTCATAAGACTGTGCTGGGTAGAGCTTAATATTATGATTTTTAAAAGAAATATTATGTTTTAAAAATAAATATTGTGATTTTTTTAAAAAAACACAAATATTATTTTAAAATAAATATTGGTATTTTCAAAATAAATATTATTGATTGTAAAAGAAATATTATTTTTAATAAGCAGTATGTTTTTAAATACTCTTTGTAACTCTGCTTCTGGTGGAAATAGATCAAGAGGCTATATTTGGATTCAGATAAGAAAATAACCACGTTTATTTGTACCGTGACAGTGTTGTGAGTCTGCAGATCTGGGGACAGAGTTGAGCTCCAGTTCCAGGTATCTGCATTTAGGGATCTCCTGGGGTGCTGGGTCTCCCTCACACTCAGTTCAGTCACTGCAGCCCCAGTGTTCCAGCCCACCCCAAGTGGACACTTTCTGCCTGCTGGGGTTATTATTTTAATTATGAATGTTGGTAGCAACTTTGCTCAGTTTTTCCTCCCACAATGATTCTTTGTCTTCAGGGAAAAAAGGAAAAAAAGAAAAAGGAAATAAGAGACACATGAAATGGAGTGGATGTGATACAGAGGGATTTTTAGAACAAGTATCTCGGACTACAGAGATCTGTTAATTTTATTTTTTTTTAATTAACTGTCTGGTGTTATACTGTGGGGCAAGCTTGAATCCTATTTATTTATTTCTTATTTCTTTCCTTCAGTAGAAAAATAATGGAGATAACATGATAATGCTTGTTGTAGTAATAAATAATAATAAAATAAACCCAAACGAAATAGCTCAGTGTCCATCTTGGATGATGCCCAAGGCACAAACTTGATTCTGACTGTCAGGTCTTTTCCTTCTGCAGGAATTTGGGAAGCATCCAAACATCATCAAGCTGCTGGATGTTATCCCAGCCCAGAATGACCAAGACATTTACCTCATCTTTGAGTCCATGGGTGAGACTTGGGGTGGAGTTCCCTTTGTTCCCTGCTCTGACAGTTGCTTGATGGTTTGCAGGGGTTACTGATCCAGGCAGACATAAGTAGGAGCAGTGCAGGTGGGTTTGGTTTATATATATATATAAATATAAATCAGTTGGGACTAAATTAGATTTAAAGGGAGTCAATGCTGTGAGAGCTGCCTGGCTGAGAGGAGGCAAAGAGAGCAGCAGGAGGGCAGGAGAGACAGAAGATTGCATGGGAAAGAGATGTGTGCAGTTTTATTATCCAAAAAATGTGCAGTAATCAGAAACTGATTAAGGTTGGAAAAAAACTCTTAAGATCCTCAAGTCCAACCATCAACCTGAGGCCCCCATGTCCCCCAGCACCCCCCATGTCCCCCAGCACCCCCACATCTCCAGGCTCTGAAACCCCTCCAGGGATGATGGGGACTCCAGCCCTGCCCTGGGCAGCCTGGGCCAGGCCCTGACAACCCTTGCCAGGGAGAAATTCTTCCCCAGCTCCAACCTAAACCTCCCCTGGCACAACTTGACTTGTGCCAAAAGTTCCTCTTGTCCCATCCCTGGTTCCTTGGGAGCAGAGCCCGACCCCCCCTGGCTCCAACCTCCTCTCAGGGGGTGTCAGAGAGCCAGAAGGTCTCCCCTCAGCCTCCTCTGCTCCAGGATCAACACCCCCAGGGCCCTCAGCTGCTCCTCACAACTTCTCCAGACCCTTCTCCTTCTGCTCCAGACCCTTCCCCACCTCCACTCCCTTCTCTGGACACTCCCAGCCCCTCCATGGCCCTTTTCCCTTTTCTCACCCAAAACTGACCCAAACTCCAACAATTACAGTGTTAACTTCTGTTGTGGGGGCACTTGAAAGATTTCAGTTGGGCCAAGGATCTCTTTTGGCCTTGCTTTGAGGAACTGGTGGTCACAACTTGTTCATCCCTTCCATCTGTGGTGTATTCCAGAGACAGATTTACATGCTGTGATTAAGAAGGGGAATGTGCTGAAGGATACCCACAAGAGTTACATCCTCTACCAGATCCTGAAGGCAACCAAATTCATCCACTCAGGAAATGTTATTCACAGAGATCAGAAGGTAGAGTTCACTCCTCACCTTTATTATATTTCACCCAAGTTTTCTGTCAAAGCCTCCAGTGGAAGAATAGGCAAAGGAGGAGACCGCTCAAAGAACCCTGAGAATGATTTCCAAAGTGTAAAAAAAGCTTTTCCTGGCTTTTTCTTTTGTTCCCTGCAGCCTTCCAACATCCTGCTGGATGCAGACTGCTTTGTTAAGCTCTGTGACTTCGGGCTGGCCCGCTCCCTGGCTCAGCTGAGGGAGGAGGAAGAGGCCCCTGCTCTGACAGAATATGTGGCAACCCGCTGGTACCGAGCCCCTGAGCTCCTCCTCTCCTCCCAGAGGTAACTGCTCCACACCAGGGATCAGTGCTGGGCCCAGTCCTGTTCAATATCTTCATTGATGATCTAGATGAAGGAATTGAGTCCATCATCAGGGAATTCCCAGCTGACACTGAGCTGGGGGGAGTGTGGATCAGCTGGAAGGCAGGAGGGCTCTGCAGAGGGACCTGGACAGACTGGAGAGTTGGGATGATCCCAATGGGACTCTGAGGTTCAACACAACAACCCCATGGGCAGCTCCAGGCTGGGCACAGAGTGGCAGAAAGGGACCTGGATTGGAGTCTGGATTGCCAGGAAGCTGAACAGGAGCCAGCAGTGTGCCCAGGTGGCCAAGAAGGCCAATGGCATCCTGGCCTGGCTCAGGACCCAGCAGGTCCAGGGAAAGGATTCTGCCCCTGTACTCAGTGCTGGTGAGGCCACACCTCCAGTCCTGTGTCCAGTTCTGGGCCCCTCAGGTCAGGAAGGAGATTGAGGTGCTGGAGCAGGTCCAGAGAAGAGTAACAAAGGGATTCCAGGATAATTCCTGTGAGGAGAGCCTGAGGGAGCTGGGGGTGTTCAGCCTGGAGAAGAGGAGGCTCAGGGGAGACCTCATCGCTCTCTACAACTCCCTGAAAGGAGGCTGGAGCCAGGGGGGGTTGGGCTCTGCTCCCAGGCAACTTTCAACAAGACAAGAGGGCATGGACTTAAGTTGTGCCAGGGGAGGTTTAGGTTGGATATTAGAAATAATTTCTTTACAGAGAGGGTGATCAGGCATTGGAATGGGCTGCCCAGGGAAGCAGTGGATTCTCCATCCCTGGAGATATTTAACAAGAGCCTGGATGTGGCACTGAGTGCCATGGGCTGGGAACCACGGGGGGAGTGGATCAAGGGTTGGACTTGATGAGCTCTGAGGTCCCTTCCAACCCAGCCAATTCTATGATTCTTCACCACTGGGAAAACTTTATTCTCTGCAAGCCTCAAATCTCCTCCGAGTCAGCAGATGGGATGTCAGCAGTCTGGGTTCTCAGTGTTCATTTAAACTTCAGGTCTGCACTATAAAATTCTTGTTAAAAAAAATGTACATTTCCCTCCTGGCTCTATACATTGTCCCTTTGCATCCTTTATCAGCCTTCAGTTTCTCATCCTTTCTCCCCTTAAATCTGCATTTCTGCAAAGCACAGAGCACCTGAGTCCCCTGTCCCAGTTTTGAGGAGAGTTTTTTGGAAGGCTTTCAGAAAACATTTTGTCATCAAATATTAACTCAGCTGATTAGAGTTACTCAGCCTGGTTACTCAGGCTCAGTCCTTTTTTTTTTTTTTTTTTTTTTTTTTTAACTTAAATATACAAAATCTTATTGATCAGAAAAGAAAATAAACAGAGGCTGGGTTAGTGTCCCCAGTCTGCCTCACAGCCTGTCAGGTTGGAAGGGACCAACCCTCCCAGGTAATGTAATCGTAATTTGAAATGGGGATGTTTTGCAAACTGTTTTTTACCCACTGGCTGGCACTTAACTTTGCTGAAATAATTGTGACTGCTTCCTGAGCTACATTACACTGAGAAAAATCAGCTGTTTCCAAACAGCAGTTTGTATTTTCAGAGGTGGTCACCATGAGCAGTGTGTATTACTTTGTCCTGGTAATATTTGATGGTTTCCTAGAATGGATTTCTGCCAGGAGAAATCTCCTCTCTGGTTTATGCTTTACCACTTAGGTGATTCCCCACTCTCATCCACTTTGTAGTTCAAACCTCTCATGTTTATATTCCAGGAGTCCTCAGGGTTGGATTTCCAGCAAAATAAACCAATGTAGATGATGGAATAACACAGAGAAAAATATTCACTTGTTTCAGTCCTGACTCTGTTCTCATCTTGTTCATAGATACACCAAAGGTGTGGACATGTGGAGCATTGGCTGTATTCTGGGAGAGCTGCTGCTTGGGAAGCCTCTTTTCCCTGGAACATCAACAGTGAATCAAATTGAACAGATCCTGAGGGTGATTCCTGCCCCATCCCCAGAAGGTAGGACACCTCCACAGGGCACAGTGTTTAGAGAAGAGAGAATCAGGGAAGAAATTGTGTCTTTTGAGTCATTCTGACACCTTTCCAAGGACTCAGTTGTGACATGTGAGTGGTGGAGGGCAGTCAGCCCAGACTTGGATGGATGAGAAGCAAGAATCAGGCCTGCAAAAAATTCCTGAGCTTAATAAGAGGGTAACAGTTTAAACCAGAGTGTCCTGCTTCATGGGGGCTGGCAGAGTAAAGGCAAACTGGACTTTTTGGTCTGAAAATCATAAAATTATAAAATGTTCAGGGTTGGAAGGGCCCTCTGGAGATGCTGGAGTCCAACCCCTGGCCCAGCAGGATCAGCCAGGGCAGCCCAGACAGGAACACATCCAGGGGGGGTTTGGAAGGCAGCAGAGAAGGAGAGGAACCTCATCTGGAGGTTGGGGTGGTTCAGGAGGGCTTTGGAAGGCAGCAGAGAAGGAGAGGAACCTCATCTGGAGGTTGGGGTGGTTCAGGAGGGCTTTGGAAGGCAGCAGAGAAGGAGACTCCACAACCTCTCTGGGCAGCCTGGGCCAGGGCTCCCTCAGCCTCACCTCCAGGAAGTTTCTCCTCTGGATCTGGAGCTGGAACTTCCCATCTTCTAGCTTCAACCCATTCTTCCTCTCCTGGGCACCACCCAAAAGAGACTGAGCCCTTCCTCTTGCCCCCCACCCCTCAGCTCTTGACAGACATTCAGCAGATCCCCTCTCAGCTTTCTCTTCTCAGGGAAGGGTTGGTTCAGATGATCCTTGAGGTCCCTTCCAAGCCAACATTCCATGAAAACCAACCTGGCTTCAGATTTGTGGGGACCAAAGAAGGCTCAGAAGCACAAAAATACCCATTCCACAGCAGCTGCTGACTCAGAGTATCACACCATGGTCACAGTTGGAAAACACCTCCAAGATCCCCACATCCAACTGTCAACAAGAAAATATATAAACAATATTTGTGGGACAGATTTGTTGGGCAAAGGGTTTGGTGCCAGCAATCAGAAGCAGTGGCAGAGGGGGGGCAGGCAGGAGCTGTGCCCTTTGTTCTCTGTGTCCCACAGGAGGGGGCCTGGCTGGATTGTTTGAGTTCTGATGTCTTGGTGCTCCTGCATATGTGGGTGTAGGAGTGACAGGAAATCTGTGGTGGAATAAATAAGAATTGAGAAAATCAGCTTAGGAGATGGCTTTGGGAATATGCCACACACACACACACCCCCTCCCTCCTGTAGATTTCCCACTGAGTTGTATTTTTTGGGGGCCATTTCATCAGGTTGTTTGCTTTGCCTCCTGAAGTGTGTGGCTCTGGTAGCCCTGCCCTGGGCACTGACCTCATCTCCTCCTTCTTGCAGATCTTTTGGCTCTGCAGTCAGATTTCAGAGCCTCAGTTCTCAGCCACATGACCTCCCGGTAAGTGTGCCCTGAGCTCTCTGTCCTGCCAGGCACCTGAGGAACTGGTTCTGTCCCTGGCATCTGGGTGTTTGACCTTGCCCCAAGCCTGGGGTTGCTTGGCATGGAGTCAGCTTCCTCCCCAGCAGCTCAGAGGCTGCTGTCTGGTGGATTTGTGACCAAACCCTTGTGGTAACACAGAGCAAGAGAGGGGAGAGACAGAAATCAGCAGTGAGTGGCAGAAACCACCCAGTCCTTATCTCTGAATAAACTGCAAGAAATGTGGGAAGATCCCAGGGCTAAGGAGCCAGATGCCCTTCTCCATCTCCCAGCCCCAAGCTGGGGGAGGGCTTTGGACACAGGGAGGTAGGGAGAGGAGAAGAGAAATGGGTTAAAATGGGAAATGGGTTAAAACTGGGAGAGGGGAGATTGAGGTTGGACATGGGGGAGGGAAAAATTGTTTGGGGTGAGGGTGCTGAGCCCCTGGTTGCCCAGGTTGCCCCCAGAAGCTGTGGCTGCCCCATCCCTGGCAGTGTTGAAGGTTGGATGGGGCTTGGAGCCCCCTGGGCTGGGGGAGGGGTCCCTGACCATGGGTTGGGGTGGAACTGGATGGGTTTTGAGGTCCCTTTCAACCCAACCCAGTCTGTGTTCTCCTGGCCCTGGCCAGGACCTGACCTCTCCTCAGTGAATGCCACATCAATCCTGTTCTGGGCTGCTAAGGAGGCACAGGGTCAAACATCCTTTCTGCTCTGCAGGATTTCTCCTGGCTATCTTCATCCAAACTAGAGAAACAACACCGCATCATTTCTCCCTCTCCTCTGCCCTAGTGGGACCTCATCTCGTGTTGCATCCAGTTCTGGGCTCCCCAGTCCCAAGAGGGGCAGGGATTTGCTTGAGGGAGTCCACCAGAGGTCTGTGAGGATGATGAAGGGGCTGAACATCTGCCTGATGAAGAAAGGGGAAAGCCCTGAGGGACCTGGGGCTTCTCAGTCTGAAGAGGAGAAGACTGGGAGGGGATCAAGAAGGAAGGGACAACCTCTTGTCACTTGTGCCTTGTGCCAAGAGGATTCAAGATAGAGCACAAGAAGTTCCACCTCAACGTGAGGAAGAATTTCTTTCGTGTAAGGGTTACAGAGCCCTGGCCCAGGCTGCCCAGAGAAGTTGTGGAGTCTCCTCTGGAGACTTCCATGCATCTGGATGGATTTCTGAGTGTCCTGCCCCAGTTTTGGTCCCTTCCCAGCCCTGACATTCTGTGGTCTCTGTGCTGCAGTGAGTTCTCACTTTCCTTGCCATAGAATCATAGAATGATTTGGGTGGGAAGGGACCTCTCAGGGTGCTCCAGTCCCAGCCCTGCAGTATCAGGGACACCCTCACCCAGATCAGGGTGCTCAGAGCCTCCTCAAGCCTCACCTTGAACATCTCCAGGGCTGAGGCCCCAAGCCCCTCCCTGGGCACCCTGTGCCATTGTTCCACTGCCCTCCTGGGACACAACTTGTTCCCAGCATCCAGTCCCAATCTGCTCTTCTCCAGTTTAAACCATTGCCCCTCATCCCATCCCTCCACAGTCCCTCTCCAGCATTCCTGCAGCCCCTCCAGGCACTGGAAGTTTTCCCTGCAGCCTTCTCCATGCTCCCTCAGCCTGGCTGCACAGCAGAGGTGTTCAACCCCCTGAGCATTCCCAGGGCTCCCTCAGCTCCATGGCTTTCCTGTGCTGAGGGCTCCAGAGGTGGAACTCAGCACTCCAGGTGAGATCTCACTGGAGCAAAGTGCTCTGGAATCCCCTCTCTCCACCCTTCTGGCTCCCATCCCAGGATGGGATTTGCCTTCTGGGCTGCAAGTCTGCACTGCTGGCTCAGCCCCAGCTTTTCATCCCCAGGTTTTTTCTCCAGGGCTGCTTTTTAAAACCCCATCCCCCAGGCTATAGATGGTTCTGACCCAGCTGCAGGACCCTTCCCTTGGTCTTGTTGAACCATCTTGAGGTTCACCTGGGCCCCTCTCTCCAGTTTGGGTGCCATCCCATCCCTCTGGCTTACCAACCACAGTTAATCCTCACATGCACACTCTGCAGGGGCTGCTGGGTGATTGCTGCTCCTCATTTGCTGCTTAGCTCCTATTTGGCTGGAATACACCCAAAAAAAAAAAAAAAAAAAGGTGGAAGAAGATCCCATTGGGTGACAAACTGGGCTATATGGAGGTGCTTCAGGGATTATTTTCCAACAAGAGTGGTTAAAACTCACCAGGAATTACATTTTTTGGATGCCACCCAGATGGCATCATGGGTTTGGGTGCTTCAGCACTGAGGCCATGGGTCTTGGCCAGGAATTTCCTGACCACACCTGGCTGGGAACCCCAGGACACCCATTTGGAGGGGCTACCTGATGTCTGGCAGGATTTGTCCTCTCAGCCATGACAGCACAGACAGCCTCTCCAGGAATGGTGGTGGCAGTGCCACCATCCTCATGGCTGGAGGGGCAGCAGAGTCCTTGAACTGCACCCCAGGGAAGAACTCAGTGGTGCTGGAAAAACTGGGAAGGATTTGTGGAACCGTGGCCTTGGTTCCTCTGCTCCTCAGGGGAGAAGGAAGTGTGGCAGCAGTGATCTTTGGGGAGGGCTCCTGGGGAAGGGGGCCTCAGGAGAAGTTTCAGAGGCACTTTGGCTTTGCTCCATGCATCTTTCAGGACCATGGCTTCTCCTCCTCCCAACACATAGGGGTTGTGACCTTCCTCCAAGCCCATCACCATCCCCAGAATCAGTAATCTACCCCAGAAAGAAGGGGATTTCTTCCACAGCAGATACGTGGACTCCCTGACCAAACTCTGGCAAGTCTAAGAACAAATCTGGCCTGCCAGAGACTGGGCTCTTGGAAGCCAACTGGAAGGACTGGCTCAGCAGCACCTCCTCTCAAAATCACACCTCCAGGAGCCCAATCTATCACCATGTGCTGGAGAGCATGGCTGGGTGTCTCTGTCTTTCAAAGGAAATGTTCAAAGTAACCAGGGGAGCAACTCAGGACCTGGCTGGTGTGGTGGTGGGATACTGGGACCAGTGCTGAGCCAGGAGTTAGAGGGGAAGAAAACCCAAAAACTGAGATCACCCCTAAGGAGCAGGGAGCTGCTGGAGGGATTGGAAGAGGGGCAGTGATCTGCAAAGGAGGAGGCAAAGTGTCCCCTCAGGGAAGAGCTTGTGAGCTACTGAGGCAACCTAGGGAAGGTATGGACCTGTTGGAGTGAGTCCAGAGGAGGCCATGAAGATACTTGTTAATAATTTCCTTCAGGATTTCAAAATGCAGAACCAGCTCTTGAAAACTCCATCTTCTCATTGCAAATTATCCAAGAAATGTATGGGCTGGAACCAGGGGGTTCTTCAGCAGTTCAGCTGGAACATCCAGATGAGGAGTTGGGGTTTCTGCATGCTCAGAAGAACAACAGAAGGACTCAGTGTCCAGAGGACTCAATATTCCCCTTTGCTACTGACATCTCTCACTCTTCACACCAAAAGAAGGGAGGGAGATGTTCAAACCTAATCAAGGGGGGAAAAACTTGAGAGAATCAAAGGCCACGACTTCAGAGTGCCCCAGGATTATGGCCCAGGATTTGGGAGGGAACTCTGAGGGTGGCCATCACCTTGACATGGTGCCCAGTGCTGGGATTTGTGTCTTGATTGTGGATTAGGCACTGGGAGCTGAAATTGTTCTTTTCTGACTTCTAGGCAGAGAGTAACATTTGAGGAGATGCTACCCCCCTCTACTCCCCTGCCTGCCTTGGATCTTCTGAAGAAACTTCTTGTGTTTAACCCTGATAAAAGATTGACAGCAGAGGAGGCTCTGCAGCACCCTTATGTGAGGAGGTGAGGGGAACACCACCAGGCAGCTTCTGAGCTGGTAGAGACCTGGCACAGATTTTCTTTATGATGGAAAAAAAAAAAAAAAAAGACAAAGGTAATTCTTAATTCTCTAGCCAGAATCTCCCAAGCAAAGTCAGGACGGATGGGGCAACCTTCTCTAGTTGCTGAAGGGGGTTTGGACAAGATGACCTTAAAAGGTCCCTTCAGCCCAAAGCATTCTATGATCTGTGGTCTCCAGAGGTGGTTTAACAATTATTTTTTAACATGCTGTTAATCTGTGGTGCTGGTTTTTGTCTTAGTGATTTACATGTCATCTGTTTAGGTTTCACTGTCCTGCCAGGGAACCCTCTCTGGATCATGATGTCATTCTGCCTTTGGGGGATGACATCCAGCTCCCTGTGGCAGAATATCGAAGTAAATTATATGAGGTACTTTCTCTTACCTTCTTTTCCCAAATCCTCATCCTCTGGGTAACCTGTTCTTCAGCATCTTACAGAATTCTCTGTTGCTTCTCTTTGTGCTCCTCAGAGCACTCACACAAACATAGAGACCACCAGCAGCCCCATCCTGCTGCCTTCTCTGGCTGAGCCAGGGGGAAGTCCACATAGATCCAGAACCCCCCCTGTGCTGGGCTGCAGCCCCTCAGTGTGAGCAGCAGCTCTGGGGAGCCCCCCCTGGGGTAAAGCTGTGTCCAGCTCTGGGGTCCCCAGCAGCAGAAGGAGACGGAGCTGTTGGAGCCAGTGCAGAGGAGGCCCTGGAGCTGCTGGGAGGGCTGGAGCAGCTCTGCTCTGGAGCCAGGCTGAGAGAGTTGGGGGTGTTGAGGCTGGAGAAGAGAAGGCTGCAATGGGGAGACCTTGGAGCAGCTTCCAGGTCCTGAAGGGGCTCCAGGAAAGCTGGGGAGGGACTTGGGACAAGGGCCTGGAGGGCTGGGAGCCTCCCAGGGGGAAGGGTTTCCAGCTGGGAGAGGGGAGATGGAGAGGAGATCTTGGGGAGGGAGGGAGGGAGGGAGAAATTCTTTGGTTGGACTTGGTGAGGGTGCTGAGCCTTAAAAATAAAAATGAATTTAAAATGTTGAACCTACTTAAAATTTCTTTTAAGGTATTTATTTGATAGAAGGGAAGCAATAAACTCTACTGGGATAGAGTGTTAGGAGTCAGAAGCAGATGAATGAGTAAAGGGAGCACTGAGCAGAGGTAGAGAAGATGCTTTAAATGTCAGTAGATTGGTCACAGCAAATCCAGGTAAGAATCAAGTGAATGGTTTTGAGTAATCTTACTGTTAAAGGGTCCAGTTTGGGGGGACTTTGGGTACAGAGTGGGTGGAGAGCAGCCCTGAAGAGAAGGACTGGGGCTGTTGATTGACCCTGGGGGACCTTAGAGCTGCCCCCCAATCCCTGAAGGGAACCTCCAGGAAGGCTGCAGAGGGACTTTTCATCAGAGTGTCCAGTGACAGGACACGGGGAGATGGTTTCCAAGGGAAGGAGAAGAGCTTGAGCCTGGAGCTTAGGAAGAAGTTCTTCAGGAGGAGGGTGCTGAGCCTCTGGAACAGATTGCCCAGAGAAGCTGTGGCTGCCCCCTCCCTGGAGGTGTTCAAGCCCAGGTTGGAGGAGGCTTGGAGCAACCTGGGCTGGATGAGAGGTGTCCCTGGCCATGGTGGGGAGCTTGGGGGAGAGGAGCTCTCAGCTCCCTTCACACCTCAGCCGTTCTGGGATTATTCAATGATCTCCTTGTTTCTGGGTTCAGTTCAGATTGGAATTGTTGAGAAACACTCCCAAAAGGTGGCCATATCTAAATACCCTGAAAAGGACCTTAATTAGACTTCAATTAGCCTCACTTGGCACAGTTTATTCCTCTTGATGAGGCTCAGCCCTTTCTGTCTCCTGTTGGGCTTTGGCCTTCATGGAATCAGATCATCCCCTGACCTCACTCTCACCATGGACATGGCAAGAGACCCTCCACAGGGCTCCCCTGGATATAAACTGACAAGAGAATGGATTCTGCCCCAAGAGAAGGATGTTTAGAGAATGATTTGGGTGGGAAGGGACCTCTCAGGGTGCTCCAGTCCCAGCCCTGCAGTATCAGGGACACCCTCACCCGGATCAGGGTGCTCAGAGCCTCCTCAAGCCTCACCTTGAACATCTCCAGGGCTGAGGCCCCAAGCCCCTCCCTGGGCACCCTGTGCCATTGTTCCACTGCCCTCCTGGGACACAACTTGTTCCCAGCATCCAAAATCCATGTCCAGACACACGTTTTCCAATTTGAGTAATTTGAGATTTCTCTGACTTTTGAGTGAACCAAGATCCAAGGTGTAATAAGGGACAATCAGAGTTTCCCTGTTTGAGAACTTTAAGGGAATGAAACCCATTCCATGTTCTGTGATAACTTTTAACTCTTTCTCTTTGTTTTTATGTTTTCTCTCCCTGCTGTGTTAAGCCTAAACCAGCTTCTCCTTTCTGCAGATGATCTTTGACAAGAAATTCAACAGCCAGCCAAAGGAGCCAGAGCAGGGAGAAAATACGCAACTAAAGCAATCAAAATCTGAGGCACTTCTTCCAAAGCCCAGTTCTGTGACTGTAGCTGCCAGGAAAGACCCAAGAGAACCAACCCCCCCTCTTCTAAAACCTTCACACACTCACACTGGGACCACAGCCATTGGTCAGACAGAAGCAGCCACCCAGGGGGAAGATTTAGCAACAACTTTCTGCCAGCAAGCAAAGATCAACGTGATGCACAATGTCCTGACCCGTGGTGCTGGGCTGGGTGGGTCCTGAGCTCCTCCAGGGCAGCTCCTGGGGCAGGGAAGGAGAAAAAGGATGGAGGGGAATGTCTGTCAAGAGCTGAGGGGTGGGGGGCAAGAGGAAGGGCTCAGTCTCTTTTGGGTGGTGCCCAGGAGAAGGAAGAATGGGTTGAAGCTAGAAGATGGGAAGTTCCAGCTCCAGATCCAGAGGAGAAACTTCCTGGAGGTGAGGCTGAGGGAGCCCTGGCCCAGGCTGCCCAGAGAGGTTGTGGAGTCTCCTTCTCTGCTGCCTTCCAAAGCCCTCCTGAACCACCCCAACCTCCAGATGAGGTTCCTCTCCTTCTCTGCTGCCTTCCAAAGCCCTCCTGAACCACCCCAACCTCCAGATGAGGTTCCTCTCCTTCTCTGCTGCCTTCCAAACCCCCCCTGGATCTGTTCCTGTCTGGGCTGCCCTGGCTGATCCTGCTGGGCCAGGGGTTGGACTCCAGCATCTCCAGAGGTCCTTCCAACCCCCCACATTCTGTGATCCTATGGAATTATGTGGCAAAATGAGAGGGAAGAAATGGAAGGAAATGAGATAAGAACAAAATGCTGTTGAAGGAGTTTTGAGTCTTTGATGTTCTCAGGCTCTTTTCTGTCTCAGTCTTGCATCTCTCTTCCTTTCTATTCTCTTTGTGTCTCTGCTGCTCTATTTTCCCACACCATTTGGAACTGGTTTTGTTTGCTATGACATTCAAATTTTATTCTGAATATTTTTGTTCTGTTTCTGAGATGAAAAGAGGGGCCAGGGCCTGACTCAGGTTCTGTCTCTACCTCCCTCAGTGTGTTCTGTGTCCTCGTGTTTTCCTTCTTCTCTTGATTTTCTTTCTACATCTTTTTCTCTCTGACACCCCCTGAGAGGAGGTTGGAGCCAGGGGGGGTCGGGCTCTGCTCCCAAGGAACCAGGGATGGGACAAGAGGAACTTTTGGCACAAGTCAAGTTGTGCCAGGGGAGGTTTAGGTTGGAGCTGGGGAAGAATTTCTCCCTGGCAAGGGTTGTCAGGGCCTGGCCCAGGCTGCCCAGGGCAGGGCTGGAGTCCCCATCATCCCTGGAGGGGTTTCAGAGCCTGGAGATGTGGGGGTGCTGAGGGACACGGGGGGTGCTGAGGGACATGGGGGGTGCTGAGGGACATGGGGGGTGCTGAGGGACATGGGGGTGCTGGGCTCAGGGTTGGACTCCAGGATCTCAAATGTGTTTTCTAACTAAAACCATTCTGTGATTCATCTGCAGGTGATGCAAATCCTGGTGCTGTAATCAGGAACCCTTCTCCCTCACCTCCCCACAGGGACAGAATCTCCAAAACCAGGAGACTGGGGAGACAAATCCCCCAGGGAAATGCTCAGATACCTTCTCAGACTGTACAGAACATTTGTAATGTGAGTACCTGTCCTACTAAACAAAACCAAAACAGAACTCAAACCAATCTCACTTTTCATGGGCAAAAATGTTTTTTGTGGGGAGCAGAATGATATTTTGGAGGCAACATATCTTTGCAACTTTCTGAAGATAATTCAGTGAGGTGCAGGACAGTCTGTGAGTGACTAAATTCATTTTTAAAAGTTACTTCTGACAAAGTTTCTCACTGTCCTCTGACATGGTAGATTGATACAAGAAGTAGCAGTTTGCAGTACCCACGTTTTGGGTGGTTTTTTTTCTCTCTGATGACTTTTACAACACTGAGTTAAGCTCTGGGCCTGAGGCAGTGTTGAGAGGCAAACATCCACAGTAACCACCAGGAGATGCCAAGGACACAGAGGTGGCTTCATCCTGACAGCTCTGGGATCTGTACAGATGATCTTCAGCCCTTCTGGCTGGCTTCAGCTTCTTTTTCTGCTGGAGTTTTAAGCCTAACCCAAATCTTTAAAAAAAAAAACCAAAAAAACAACTGTGCTTTGAGCAGCTTTGGTGATTCTCAGTTTAGGCATTTCTGTGACTGCTGAGTTCAAGTAGAGGGATTGGAATCATGGAATGTGAGGGATTGGAAGGGACCTCTAGAGATCCAACCCTCTGACAGAGCTGGATCACCTTGGGCAGGACATCCCTGAGGAGAGCCAGAGATCTACTGGAGAGATCCCCTGGAGAGCTGGGAGGGTGCTGAAGGGCCTTGAGCATCTCTGCTGGGAAGAAAGAGTGAGAGCCCTGGGGCTGTTCAGCCTGGAGAAGAGAAGGCTGAGAGGGGATCTGCTGAATGTCTGTCAAGAGCTGAGGGGTGGGGGGCAAGAGGAAGGGCTCAGTCTCTTTTGGGTGGTGCCCAGGAGAAGGAAGAATGGGTTGAAGCTAGAAGATGGGAAGTTCCAGCTCCAGATCCAGAGGAGAAACTTCCTGGAGGTGAGGCTGAGGGAGCCCTGGCCCAGGCTGCCCAGAGAGGTTGTGGAGTCTCCTTCTCTGGTGCCTTCCAAAGCCCTCCTGAACCACCCCAACCTCCAGATGAGGTTCCTCTCCTTCTCTGGTGCCTTCCAAAGCCCTCCTGAACCACCCCAACCTCCAGATGAGGTTCCTCTCCTTCTCTGCTGCCTTCCAAACCCCCCCTGGATGTGTTCCTGTCTGGGCTGCCCTGGCTGATCCTGCTGTGCCAGGGGTTGGACTGGATGATCTCTTAGAGGTCCCTTCCAACCCTTCAAATTCTGTGATTCCCTGATATTCTCCTCTCCATCCTATTCCTGATCTTACAGAAGTGACTTTGGTGTTTATTCCCCACAGAGTCGTTCAGGATCCATCCTACTCCCCAGCTGAAGAAAAAATCTCTCTCCCTCCTAGCTGAGCAAGGTGGTCAGAGGTTACCATCTATCTAACTCCACTTCTCTTTCTTGCCCAGATCCCAGGACACCCCCAGATCCCCAGCAGAGATCCTCATCCCCTCCCCAAGCCCAGCAGGAGGATGTTCCAGATCAGTGCCAACGTGGGAGCTGCAGGTGATCCCAGAGCATCCATGGGCAGCTACTCCCAGGCCTATGGAACCATCTCTAAATCTGCACTCCAGAACCTCCCAATATCCAAAGCCTCCCAAGGACACCAGCAGTGAGTATGGAGGTGTCCTGAGCAGGGGAGGGGGGCTCAGCAGGACCCTCATGGAGCCAGGAAGAACTGAGGGCACCATCCAGGAGGAATGGGGCAGCTACCCCAGCTGGAGGGATCCACTGCATGGAACAATGTCCTCCTCTCCTCTGCAACCCAACCCCTCTGCCTTCCAGCCCCACCAGACAAGGGCACAGCACTATTTGCTCCCATTCCCTGAGCACAATAAACACTGTTGGTTCGTGTTCCTCGTTGGAATTGTTGCAAAAAATGAGGGAGAGCTGCAATATTCTGAGTGTATTCTGAGATCCTCATCCTGCTCGGGGCCTTTAGAGAGATTCAGACTTATCCAGGGCCCACGTGAACCTCGTGAGGTTCAGCAGAGCTGAGGGTGAGGTCCTGCAGCTGGGTCAGGGCAAGCCCTGGTGTCAAACCCAGGGTGAAGGAATGGGTGAGAGCAGCCCTGAGGAGGAGGAGATGTGGTGCTGAGGGCCATGGGTCAGTGGTGGCCTTGGCAGTGCTGGGGGAGCAGTTGGACTCCATGGTCTTAAGGGGCTTCTCCAACCCCAATGGTTCCCTGGTTCCTATCCCTGGGGTAATCTGAGCTCTTTGGTCAAACTTGGTACCAAAGTACTACAGAAAGTTACAGGAGACAAAACACTCTGGACCTTGAGAATCCAAGCAGCTTCCATCCTGCTGCTGTTCTGAGTCCCTCCTTTCCTTGTCCCCAGGGGGACAGAGGTGCTGACAAGTGGACATCCCCTCCTCCCCACAACCACTCCATCCCTCGGGGCTTTCATTGCCAAGAGAGTCACCACTTGGCCACCACAGCACTGGAGATGCTGCCCCCCACCTGAAAAGGAGTTTTAAAACCACATCTTTCTCATCCCTAACCATGGCACCAACTTTTCTGATGGCCTTTCAGCTGCTTCTTTCAGCTCCTCCCCCCAGCTCCATCAAAACTTCCAAAACACACAGGAAACAAACCAGGAACAAACCAGGAACAAACCAACAGCTTAGGAAATGATAAAAACCAAAAGCTGAGCGTGTCCTGCTAGACAAGAGCACAACCAGAGGAGGGCAAGAAGATGTTTACAATATATTTTCTCCTGTAAGCCTTTAAAAAAAATAGCTCCCATATTTGATTTGTTATTAGATACAAAGAAAAGAAGACTGTACCTGGGAAACAATTGGGGTTTAAAGGCTTTTTCCAGTTACCACACCCACCTGCATGTGCCTCTTGGGTATTTTTCTTTCCTGGACTGAACTCAAGTATTGATTTTTTTCTATTTTTCTATATTCTTCTGAAAGTGGAATTGTTTTGTATCTGCTGAAAGCACTCCCTGAGCAGAACATAAAAGAGACTCTTACTTTATTTCTTTGTTGGAAGCATCTTGGCAATTTTAATAATTGGAAACATACCGTGTGAGAAGGTTGCCTGATACCACATGAACTTTATTGGGCAAAATGTGTGTTTAATGCTGAACACCTTTCCACTCACTAACCATGAAGAGTATCACCCACGGTGCTCAGAGCCATCATAAACACCTTAATTCCTCCTTCCCCTGTCAGTCAGTGATTTTTATGGAATTAAATAACATTCCCATGATCATTTTTTGGTCTTGAAGGTCCCCAGGATTTTGGGCATGAATTTTCCCATCTTCTTGTCTTTGGCATCTGTGTCATACTCCTCCTCACTTTGACTTGTGTGTTCATCCTTTTTGCAGAAGACCTCAAACCTGCTGTAGACTCTCTTCTCCTTCCTCATGTTCTCCATTTTTTTCAGCAGGGTGTCCCTGTCCTCCGATGGCTGCCGCTGAAGGTTTCGTTTCTGGCTCCCAAAACTCTCTGACCTGTGGATGTTACAGCTCTTCTCCTTCTCTCCTTTCCTTTCCAAGCTGGTGGTTGACTTTGAGAGGTCGGGGTTACTGGTGGATGGGAGCTGCTTGGCCAGGTCAGCTCTGTTCTTCTGACTGTTGGCAGAGATCTGCTCCAGAATCACCTTGGTGTCATCCCGGAGGTTGCTGCTGTAGAGGATGTTGGCTGTGGATGAAGGGAACCTCCCCTGTGCTGGCTGACTGCTTTTGGGAGGCAGTGGGCTTGCAAATTTATGGCTTTTTTCTTCCTCCATCATCTCCTGACAGTCCCCTATGGAAGAGCGTTTGAGAACTGTGGTCTGCTTCTCAGATTTCCCACTCTCAGGGCCGAGTTCCTCCTCTAATTTCTTGTCACCTTTTGGGTTCAAGAGCTGCTTCAGCCGTAGTGACCCTTTCCTTAAAAATTCCATGGGATTTTGGTCCTGTTTTGAACAGTCTTCTTCAGATTTACCAAGAGAGCTGTCAGACCCTGGACTTCTAGATAAGTTTTCCAGAGCTGATGTGGTGCTGGGCCTGATCTGTGGTTTCTTCAGTTCCGTACCAAGGAGTTTTTGAGTGTCTTCTTTGAATGTCACTCTTTCCTTCTTCTCAGGAAGGTTCAGTTTCTGCGTGTCTCCCACATATATGAGACTCTCCTTCTCTGGAAGAGCAGGTTTGCTCTCCATGGGGTAAAACCGAGAGGATAATTTGTCCACCTTGCTGCTAAAATGAGCCAGGGGATCTTTACTCAAGGAGTCACCGAGCTGGGGGGTCGGTGAGGCCATTCCAAAGGCTCTGTCAGCCTCTCCATGCATTTTGTAAGTGCTGCAGGAGTCTTTGGAGTCCAGGACCCTGCTCTCCAGGATCTTATATTGCACGGATTTGGTACATTTCTTCTCTGTGTTCTGGGATTCTTCCTGCAGGTAACTGGAAACAGCTTTGGTGTGGGTGACCGTAGCCCTCTCCGTGTCCTTGCCCACGGCTTTGTACTTCTCCAGGAGTTCTGCCACTTTGGAAGAGGCAGCTGTCTTTATGGTTTCGTTGTCTTTTGTCACCTCACTGGAGGTTTGTTCTTTTTGGAAGACCTGAACCTTTTCCATCGTGCTGTTGGGCTGATCCAACTTGGCAGCACTGAAAATCAGAGAGGACCTGAGTCTGGAGCTCCTCTGGATCAAAGGATTTATCCTGGACCGAAAAGCATCCTGCTTGGTGACAGGGGTTTCCTCACCTGCTCTGTCAGGATCTGCAAATTCCTTGGCACTTTCCATTCCCAGTGGCTTGCTGCCGAAGGAAATGGGGGATTTGAAGGCTGGGATGAGGTCAGTGGGGTGCTTTGTGAGGGGGTCCCCCAGGACATCGTTGTAGGCCTCCGATTCCATGGGCATGGGGAGCCCTTCCTCTGGCTCTGCCTGGTATGCACTGAGGTACGAGGAGATCCTCCAGTTCCGTAGCCCTGTCCTGTTCTCCTGCGTGCTCTTGTCCTCCTCTTGGTCCTCATCTTTGTCCTGCAAGAACAGGCGTTGCTCCAGGCTTTGCTTCTGGGTAGGAGAAGTCTGGCAAATAAATTTCTGTCCTATATTCTGCCTCCTCAGCATCATCCCCATGGGGCCGTTGCCTGCAGGGTTCAGCTGATCCGAGCCGTGTCTCACTTCCCTGGAAGAGTTGGAAGGGACATAATCCAGCCTGAGGGGGAAGCCCTCCTGTGCAAAACCTGATTCCAGCTCAGGGTACCTGGGTCCCTCTCCGTAATCTTCCAGTTCATTGAACCCTGGCCTCCCACCTCGGATTCTCTCAAAGAGTCCGTGAGGTCTGCCGGGGAGGTGGGGATGCTCGAACTGGTACTGGTAGAACTGGTCCTTCTGGAAGTGACTGGACTGGATTTTAAATTCGTCCATGTTGTTCATGAACATCTGCCTGGCAAACTGTTTTGAGGAGGCGAAGTTCTCAAACGTTCCTTCTGCAAAACTGTGCCTCTTAAAAGCATCCAACTCCAGCTGCTTGGAACGGAGAAAACCTCTCACAGGATCCAGTTGGGAATTCTCCATTTCCACCTTCTTGTACATCCGCATGGCCGAGCCCTCCACGGTGTGCCGCAGCATGTCGTCCCTCCGGAAATTGGAGAGGAAGTACCTGTCTGGATCCACCCTGTCCATGAAGGAGGGGAAAAGAGTGTCGTCCCTCTGGAACATCAGGGGGGATTTTTTGGGGAAGAAGGGGACGTTGCTGCCAAAGGGAGCCATGGCGAAGGCGGTGTCGGGGTTGGCCAAGAGGTTGGCAGGAGGGACCAGGGGTTCCGACTGCGCAAAGAGGATGCGGAATTCCTCGTCGAAGCTGGACACCAGCTCCCCCTGGAAGATGTGAGCAATGCTCCTGTGGAGCTTCTCAAAGGACCACATGAAACTACAAAGAGAAAGAGAAGCAACAGGGGGGGATTAGCATCACACAAACTCCATCGTGCCCTTCCCATGAAACCCCTTCCCTGCCAGGAGAAGATTCTCCTGATGTTTCTGACCGCTCGGGACGCGCTCTCCTTCCCAAGCTCAGTTATGGTTCCACTTGCAGGGGGTTGCACAAGGCAGCACATCACTTTTGTTCTATACAAAAAGCCAGGCAGTAGTAACAACAGCAAGAGAGTGAGCTGGTGATGATCCTTCTGCCTGAATTTAGATTGGATCCAAGGGAGAAATCCTTTGGGGTGAGGGTGCTGAGCCCCTGGTTGCCCAGGTTGCCCCCAGAAGCTGTGGCTGCCCCATCCCTGGCAGTGTTGAAGGTTGGATGGGGCTTGGAGCCCCCTGGGCTGGGGGAGGGGTCCCTGACCATGGGTTGGAGTAGAACTGGGTGGGATTTAAGGTCCCCCCCCAGCCCAAACCTGCCTGGGGTTCCATGGTTCTGTGCTGGTATCGTTAGTAACTCTAAAGGCATGGGTAGTTCCATCCAAGTAACTTGGTGTAGAGGCCTCCTCCTCGGTCCATTTGACAGTTCTGTTGGATCAGGGTTGGTCAGTGGTGCCCAGGACCAGAGGGAATGGGCACAAACCCAAACACAGAAGGTTCCCTTTGAATAAAGGAAACACTTTTTTTACTGTGAGGTCAACTGAGCACTGGGATGGATTGCCCAGGAGTGGAGTCTCTCTCTTTATGAGACTGATATTCCAAAAGTGTCTGAATATGATCCTGGGCATTAGGTGACCTTGAGCATGGGGCTGGACCATGAAGTGACTTGGAACCTCAGCCACTCTGTGTTGGAGGGAAGGAGGAAGATGTTCCATGTGTTACGGTGTTTTTCTCCCCAGGTCAAGCTCTGCTTTCCTGGGAATGGCCAAACACCTGCCTGCAGGTGGGAAGGGATGGATGGATTCCTTGATTTGCTTTGCTTGCATGTGTGGGTTTGCTTTAATTACAAAATTGTTCTCATCTCAACCCATGAGGCTTCCCATTTCCTCCTTCCCAATTCTCTCCCCTCATCCTCCTGGGAGCAAACATCTCCCTGGGGCTCAGCTGCCTCCAGGGGTCAAGCCCTGCCACCTTATCCTCATGGAATTATTGCATCTTTTTTACAGCTCATTGTCACTCTTGGTGTGAAGGAAGCTTGGCTTTGGGTGGCTGGGCTTGAGGGCTGAGTGGTGGATCTACCTCAGTTGCAAAATGCTGTGTTTTTCCTGAAAAATTCTGATCAGGGGGAGAAAAACCCCAGACATGTTCCTGGAGTTCATATCGGTGTGCAGGAGCATTACTTCACCAATGAACACAGGAGGACAATTTTTCCCCCGTGAGGACAGTCAGGCACTGGAATGGTCTCCCAGGGGAAGGGGTGGATTCCCTCACTCTGGAAAATTTGAAGTCTCAGCTGGATGGGGTGCTGGGACATCTCACATCAACAATAACACGAGAAGGGTTGGGGCAGATGGGCCTTGAGGTCCCTTCCACCCTGACCTCCTGGGATTCAACCAACCACCAGATCAACCACCAAACCAACCATCAAACCAACCACCAAACCAACCATCAAACCAACCACCAAACCAACCACCAAACCAACCACCAGATCAACCACCAGATCAACCACCAAACCAACCACCAAACCAACCACCAAACCAACCACCAGATCAACCACCAACCAGCAAACCAACCACCAGATCAACCACCAAGCCAACCACCAAACCAACCAACTTCCACCCTGACCTCCTGGGATTCAACCAACCACCAGATCAACCACCAAACCAACCACCAAACCAACCAGCAAACCAACCACCAGATCAACCACCAGATCAACCACCAAACCAACCATCAAACCAACCACCAAACCAACCACCAAACCAACCAGCAAACCAACCACCAGATCAACCACCAGATCAACCACCAAACCAACCACCAAACCAACCAACTTCCACCCTGACCTCCTGGGATTCAACCAACCACCAAACCAACCACCAAGCCAACCACCAAACCAACCACCAGATCAACCACCAGATCAACCACCAAACCAACCACCAAACCAACCAACCTCTGTCTTACTGGGAGCTGTACACCCTGTGAGGCTGCTCACCTGTAGTTGCCACTCAGCACCACCATGCAGTCCACCAGGAGGAATTTCTCCTTCACGTGGCCCTTGAAGGACATCCCCGTGCGGCAGTAGTAGGTTGGGCCAGAAACTGTCCTCACCCTGAGGAACTGGAAAGCAGAGAAAGCACTGGGCTCAGCTGGGAGCTGTAACTTTCCTCCCCCTGCCCTCCTTCCCCTTGCTCTTTTACCTCCCACCCTGACAGCAGTTTTATCCCTCAGCTCCAGTGGCTTCTCCATGAATGGCTACACCCCTCCAGCAGAGTGTCCTCAGCCTCCAGGCCTCTCACAGCTTCCTGGATTTCTTCATCTTCCAGTAGGCTCTGGCCCATTCCCCCCATCCTCATTTTTTTCAGGTCCTAACACCCCTCTGTGTCCCAGGACACATCCCCTTCAGGACAGCAGCTTGGGGCAGGGCAGATCTTGGCTTTGCTCACCTCCACGTAGTTGAGGTTGACTCTGCACTTGGCAGCTGTGTCAAGGAAGAGCTGTGAGTTCATCTCATCCAGGAGGATGTAGACAGGGACCCGGCGAGCAGCAGCATCCAGGACCTCAAAGAGCAGATCCACATCAGTGAAGATGTCCATCACGATGGCCACCACCTGGGGAGAGAAGGAAAGGGAGATGGTGAGCAGCTCTGCCTCCTCCTCCCTGCACTGAGTCCCTTCCCCAGCACCTCCAGACCTTCCAAACCCTCCTTTTAAAACCAGAACCTTCCTGTTCCAAAGTTGCTTTCACCATGGTGGGCCCCAGAAATGGCAACAGGATTGCTGCTGAGGGTGGATGTTCTGTAGATGAGGGTGAGGGAGAAACCTCAGCCCACTGGGGGTCGATTCTTCATGAATCCCCTGAGAGCAGGAGAGGTCCTGGTCAGGTATCCACACTGGGAGGTTCCACTGAGCTGCTCACCCCCTCCAACACAACCCCTCTCATTTTTAGGTCATTTCCTGGACAATGTTCAGTCCACCACTACACAGCTGCATCCAGATGAGGGTTTAGGGAGATCTTAAGAGCACCTGAAAGGTCTCCAGGAAAGCTGGGGAGGGACTTGGGACAAGGGCCTGGAGGGCTGGGAGCCTCCCAGGGGGAAGGGTTTCCAGCTGGGAGAGGGGAGATGGAGAGGAGATCTTGGGGAGGGAGGGAGGGAGGGAGGGAGAAATTCTTGGGTTGGACTTGGTGAGGGTGCTGAGCCCCTGGTTGCCCAGGTTGCCCCCAGAAGCTGTGGCTGCCCCATCCCTGGCAGTGTTGAAGGTTGGATGGGGCTTGGAGCCCCCTGGGCTGGGGGAGGGGTCCCTGACCATGGCAGGGGGGGCACTGGCTGGGATTTGAGGTCCCTTCAAACCATTCCATGATGATTCTTTATGCTGATATTGCAAGAAGTGACTTCAAAGCTGTGTCACCCTGTCCTCCCCAACTCTTTTATTTTAGCAGTGAGGAAAATATCTGGTGGAAAGGTGTAAGGAAGATGGAACCAAACTCCATCTCAGTGAAGAGTCACTGAGAGTCACTCCATCTCCTGTGAAAGGACAAGACACAAATTGAAATATAGGAAATTCCAGTTAAACAAAAGAAAAACCTCGTTTACCATAAGGTGATCAACCACAGGTTGCCCAGGAAGGGGGTGGAGTCTCCATCCTTGGAGACACCCAAGGACATGTCCAACCTTTTCTAATCAAGCCTGCTTTGAGCAGGAGGCTGGAACAGACCTTCTCCAGAGGTCCCTTCCAACCTCAAGGATCCTGTGATTCTGTGAGGTTTTGGGGTATTTCTGCCCATCCTTACACCCTTTTCCACAAGCCCAGAGAGCAGAGGCCACCTTTGTTGCAGCAAACTGTACTTTTAGGATCATCCTTCCCCAGTGTCAGGTTCTGGGAGCAAAGTTAAGGGAATGAGCAGGAGTCCTGATGCATTCTGATCCATCTGGGACACACAGAAAGTTTTCCCTCTGCTCCAGCTGAGTTCTTCCCTGTCTCACCTGCTGAGCTGCTCGGATCATTCTGCGAGCCTCCTCCTTGATGCTGGGGTTGTCTGGGGGTGGTGGCTGCACCAGGGTTGTCACCTCTGTGCCCCTGAACCCAAAGACCATCGGCCAGCCCAGGTCCAGCTCGGGGACAGCGAGGTCTGAGTTCATGGGCCAGTAAGTCCCCGAGGATCCATCGATGTCATTGTCACCTGTGGTCTCTGTGCTGCCTTCCTGGTGGGCATACTGAGGTTTCTGGAGGTTCTGGAGGATGTGCTCCACCTCTGAGTTGCAGAGAAAATCCGGGGCTGCTTCCTCTGCCAGGAAACGTTGGTAACTTTCCTTCCCCTCCTCAGTCAGCACATCCAGAGCCAGGCGGTAATATTCCTTGTAGTGGGGGGGCAGGTAGTTGGGATCCAGGGGATTGTCCCCCTGGGAGGAGCTTTGGGATCGACGAGCCATGAGGGGAGGGAGAGCTGTGAGGAAAGAAAAACCAACAGTGAGAAGCAGAGCTGGGCTCTGGTGCCATCCCCATCAGTGGTGGGAGCTGGGGGGCCATGAGAGCAAAGGGGGAAGGAAAGAGAAATGCTGGAGGAAGTTCATTCCAAAGGGATGGGGAGCCTTAAATCAGGCAAAGGCAGGAATCAATTAAGCATTAGAATTACAAAAACATGGAATGTAGGGGGTTGGAAGGACCTCTGGAGATGCTGGAGTCCAACCCCTGGCCCAGCAGGATCAGCCAGGGCAGCCCAGACAGGAACACATCCAGGGGGGGTTTGGAAGGCAGCAGAGAAGGAGAGGAACCTCATCTGGAGGTTGGGGTGGTTCAGGAGGGCTTTGGAAGGCACCAGAGAAGGAGAGGAACCTCATCTGGAGGTTGGGGTGGTTCAGGAGGGCTTTGGAAGGCACCGGAGAAGGAGAGGAACCTCATCTGGAGGTTGGGGTGGTTCAGGAGGGCTTTGGAAGGCAGCAGAGAAGGAGAGGAACCTCATCTGGAGGTTGGGGTGGTTCAGGAGGGCTTTGGAAGGCACCAGAGAAGGAGAGGAACCTCATCTGGAGGTTGGGGTGGTTCAGGAGGGCTTTGGAAGGCAGCAGAGAAGGAGAGGAACCTCATCTGGAGGTTGGGGTGGTTCAGGAGGGCTTTGGAAGGCACCAGAGAAGGAGACTCCACAACCTCTCTGGGCAGCCTGGGCCAGGGCTCCCTCAGCCTCACATCTGGAGCTGGAACTTCCCATCTTCTAGCTGAAAATCATTACTTTAACAAAGTGAAATGGGTTTGGGTAAAATAAGGACCAAATCAAACTGAGCAGCACTGTGATGACCAAGGATGATACCTCTACTGATGCCAACCAAACCTATTTCTCTTTTTTTGAAGCTACTTTCCCCCCCCCCTCTAAAAGAACAACCCTGCTGGATGTTGCCATTTGAACTCCATCAAAACTCATTTCCAAATGATAGAGAAATTATTTTGTGCATGGAATGAGGCAGTAAAGCACAAGGCAGAGGTTTGTACCCAATGTGAATGGCTCAGAGTCCCAGTGGAGCTGTGAGGAGTGGTGCTCAAGGGTCAGGACTGGGACTTCCAACAGCTCTGTTGGGCACATGGGCAGTGGAATGGAGGGGGTTGGTGAAGACACCAAACTGTGTGGTGAGGTCACCAGGATGGAGGGAAGGGATGGATCCAGAGGGACCTGAGCATGCTGGAGCCCTGGGCTGTGCAGACTGCACGAATTCACCAAGGCCAAGTGCAAGGTTCTGGGTCAGCACAATCCCATGGATAACAGAGGTTGTGAAGAGAAAGGATTGGGGACAGCCCTGAGGAGAAAGACCTGGGGGTGGGGGTGGTGGAGCAGAAGCTGAGGGTGAGCCCAGAAACCAAGAGTGTCCCTCAGGAGAAGCACAGAGAGGTGGTGAGGGGAGGGGATTCTCCTCTGCTCTGCTGAGACCCCCCTGGAGTCCTGTGTCCAGTCCTGGAGTCCCCAGCATCAGAAGGACACAGAGCTCCTGGGAGGTGTCCAGAGGAGGCACTGAAATGCTCAGAGGGCTGAGCACCTCCCTGGGAAGCCAGGCTGAGGGATTGGGGTTGTTCAGCCTGGAGAAGAGGAGGCTCCCAGGGGAGCTCAGAGCAACCTTCCAATATCTGAAGGGGCTCCAAGAAAGCTGGGGGAGGGCTTTGGACACGGGGGGGTAGGGAGAGGAGAAGGGAAATGGGTTAACACTTGGAGAGGGGAGATTGAGGTTGGACATGGGGCAGGGAGAAATTGTTTGGGGTGAGGGTGCTGAGCCCCTGGTTGCCCAGGTTGCCCCCAGAAGCTGTGGCTGCCCCATCCCTGGCAGTGTTGAAGGTTGGATGGGGCTTGGAGCCCCCTGGGCTGGGGGAGGGGTCCCTGACCATGGCAGGGGGGGCACTGGGTGGCATTTCAGGTCCCTTCCAACCCAACCCAGTCTGGGATTCTGTGATCCAGATGCACCCTCTGAATGTTTATAACTTGAGGGCTGTAATCACCCCAGAGCAGTAATAAAAGCAGGAGATGAGTGGGAGGCTGCAGGAGGAAGGGAATCCTGCTGCTCTGGCAGGGGCAGAAGTCAGACAAAGCTCCGTGAGATCCATGAAGAAATAAAACCCAAGGGATGTGATTGCTTCCATCTCCTGATGCTGACAAAAATCTCAAGCCGAAGGGGCTCATGTTCAGTGGTGACAGTTCCAGGGGAACCCATTAGTGACACTAAACCCAAACTTGCCTACATGCAGGGTTTGGAAGACAATTTTGTTGTGCCACGAATACAACTCAGTGAGCATTTTCCTACTCATCTACAAAGACCTCCAAAGCTCTTTGGCTTCTGAAACTCACGAGGCAGCACTGGGAGATGCTTCTCCTGCTGGCCCAGCACTGGAGCACCAGCAGAGGCTTCCCCAGCATCCCCACCAGAGCATTCCTGTCCTGACCCAGTGACAGCAGCAGGAGGGGGCAGGGGACTGCTGCTGTTGTGTCCATCCAACAAATTCTGCTCCCAAAATGGAAGGGATGGTCA
Source organism: Phaethornis superciliosus (assembly GCA_023637945.1). Lineage (NCBI taxonomy): Eukaryota > Metazoa > Chordata > Aves > Apodiformes > Trochilidae > Phaethornis > Phaethornis superciliosus. The sequence goes on along the minus strand of JAJQWJ010000002.1, from coordinate 466,847 downwards.
CGGATGTGGGAGGAAGGAAAAAAAATGAGTTCAGGCCCCTACTGTCATTATCTCCGATTGGGTATGAGGAAAGATTTCTTCACCAAAAGGGTGGTGAAGCACTGGAACAGGTTGCCCAGGGAGGTGATGGAGTTGCCATCCCTGGAGGTGTTAAAAATTGGGGACATGGAGCTTCAGGAGATGGCTGAGTGGTTGACAGTTGGACCCGATGCCCTTGATGCTCTTTTTTGATGATTCTGTGATGAATAGCTGTGAGTGTAAAACCAGAGCAGTTTGATGATAAAGCCTGAGTGGGCTTCATGAAGTGCACAGAGCAGTGCTGCCACTCCTGCCTCCGACTCCCACAAGTTACTCCTGCTTGGAAGTGTAACTCCCAGTAGAGCTGCATGTTAAAAAGGGGAGGAAAATGTGGTCTAAATATAAAGAGAGCAACTGAAGGTGGGAGGTCCCTGCAGGACACCTTCCAACAGACTGCAGGCTCCACAGTCCACATGCAGCCTTCTCTCTAGCCTGAAGTGCTCCCATTCACCTTGCTGCTCATATTTGCTCATTTTTCTCCTCAGGTGAAAAGCCACTCCATCCCCCAGTCACCTCTGTACCAACACCTCCCAACTACTTGAGTAGTGTCCTCAGGCTTTCCTTTTCAGGAAATGCTCCCACAGTGCCATTCCTTCTTGGAGAGGAGAACAATATCTGAGTATCCAAGAGACTCAGAGAGGACCCAGGAAGGGAATGGATGCTGGAGCATACAGCAAGCTGCTCCTGATGTTCATGACAATCATGAGAGCCAACTAAGAACAGAGAGTGAAGGAGCAGCAGAAGAACCTTAGGATACTGACTGGACAATCAAAATGCAGAGAGAATATAATGTTGATAAATATAAAGTGAGGAAACAAACTTAATTTTATATTCTATTGCTTCAAAGAAGATCTTGATTTCTATTCTGTTGCTGAATAGAAGATTTATAAAGATTTATATTCTGCTGATTAATAGAAGAACTTGAAGGTACTTTCCAACCATGATGATTCTGTGATAATATGGTTATCATTCTAGATGGAGAAGATGGACCTTTACAAGGAAAGTGGCAGCTGATGCATAGCATCATTTGGTCAGGAACAGAGCCAGTAACACCATGGCACAGATCCAGAGGGAATTCACAACCTGAATGTGAAGATGAAGGTCTCACTCCTCACACCTCAGAAAGATCTGAGCTACAACTTTCATCTAGAGGAGAAAGAAGATTTACAACACAGCTGTCCATTTCCTTCTCCAGTACAAAAACTGAAAGGGCATAAAACTCAACCAGCAGGTTGTGGTTTCAAACCAACCACCAGGAAACACTTTTCCTCTGGTGTCCTCACTCTGCAGGGCTCCTTCCCACGGGATGCTTTAAGAGAAAGTGTGAACCAAGAGGAGAGGCACGTGGGGCTTTGTCCCAACACTTCTCCACCATCCCACAGGTTGTGGCTGGAGAGGAAGGTCAGGAAAGGCAGGGGGAAGGCTGAGTGGGGCAGGGATTTTGTACAAGAAGAGGAGGGACTTCAATTCCCTACAGATTTATGCTGCTCAAGAGATTCAAGAAAAAGCAGGAGAAAAAAAAAAAAAAAAAAGAGTAACAGTGAAGAAACCATGGAACAGAACTGTAGGAATAGATTTGCAAAAAACAAATTATCCTTGTGGTTTTCTCCAAGCCACAGGGAGAAAAGAAATCGGGAGCTGAAAAGACTCCTGGTGTGACCAAGCTGAGGGGTCCTGGGTGGAGTGGGATTGAGGGTCCCAGGAGAGCCAGGAAATGTGTCAGTGCCCTGCAGAATGGTGCTGGGTGCTGGGTCCTGCTGCAGGATGGGCAGAGGGTGGGAATGGGAGAAGGCTTTGTCAGCACCCATCCTGTGACTGGAGCTGAGTGTCCCCTCTGGGGAGACCCCTCTGGGGTAAAGCTGTGTCCAGCTCTGGGGTCCCCAGCAGCAGAAGGAGACGGAGCTGTTGGAGCCAGTGCAGAGGAGGCCCTGGAGCTGCTGGGAGGGCTGGAGCAGCTCTGCTCTGGAGCCAGGCTGAGAGAGTTGGGGGTGTTGAGGCTGGAGAAGAGAAGGCTGCAATGGGGAGACCTTGGAGCAGCTTCCAGGTCCTGAAGGGGCTCCAGGAAAGCTGGGGAGGGACTTGGGACAAGGGCCTGGAGGGCTGGGAGCCTCCCAGGGGGAAGGGTTTCCAGCTGGGAGAGGGGAGATGGAGAGGAGATCTTGGGGAGGGAGGGAGGGAGGGAGGGAGGGAGGGAGGGAGGGAGGGAGGGAGGGAGGGAGGGAGGGAGGGAGGGAGGAAGGGAGGGAGAAATTCTTTGGTTGGACTTGGTGAGGGTGCTGAGCCCCTGGTTGCCCAGGTTGCCCCCAGAAGCTGTGGCTGCCCCATCCCTGGCAGTGTTGAAGGTTGGATGGGGCTTGGAGCCCCCTGGGCTGGGGGAGGGGTCCCTGACCATGGGTTGGGGTGGAACTGGGTGGGATTTAAGGTCCCTTCCATTCTGTGACTCTGTGATGTGTGTGTCCCACCTAGGGCCCTGTGAGGAGGCTCTGAAGGATCAGGAGGGAGCAGGGTGGGAGCAGCACCCTGGGCACTCAGCCACATCTCCGGGCGTCACCTTTACCTGTGAGAACACATCCTGAACAGTTCACCACCACAAACACCTGGACTGGAGCATGAAGAGACCTCAGGCCGACTGGTAGGGCTGGAAAATCTGCATTGTCACCTTCTTTGGCTCACTAAGGAGGGAGATGCTGGGTCTTATTTCAGGCAGCTCCTTCTTAGAAGTGTAATGCTGAGGAAGCACCATCAGATCCTGCTTGGAAAGAACCTGCAGCCCGCTGAGTGTGCCCAGGCTCACAGGTCATTAAACCTCCTCACTTCCTTCATGTCATTTTAATTTCTTCCTAAATAGATGCACAAATCTGAGAAGTGTCCCAGAAATTATCTTTCTGCCACCATAAGCCTAAGTTCCTCATGAGACCTGCAAGGATGTAAGGACAAACTCCTAAGAAGAGTGCACAAAAGAATTCCAGAGGAGCTACAAGAAGTGTGTTTGAGCATTACACTGTCCCAAGGAACCAGCAGGAAAATGGGGAAAAAAGGAACCTTTCCCTCCAAGAACACCCTGAGCCTGCATGTGAGGAAATTCTAGGGTCTGGTCTCTTAGTATCACTGCCAGAGACTTTGACTGCCCTGAAGAGATCCTCATTTTTATTTTAGAAATGAAACTGAGGATTAATCAGATGATCTCCTCCTTCTGTCTGGATTGGGTGACAACTTGGGACCTCCTCAAAGTGATGCAGTCCAAGCCCTGCAGTCAGCAGGGACAGCTCAGGTAGATCAGGGTGCTCAGAGCCTCCTCCAGCCTCACCAGGGCTCTTCATGGGAGCCTTGGCAGAAGAAATCAACTCTGGTCTGGAATTGCTAGAAAAAGTTTGACAGCAAAACATCTTGGCAGTTTGGGGGAATTATCTAGAATGCTGTTTTTTATCACAGATTCACAGAATGGTTTGAGTTGGAAGGACCTGAAATCCCCCCCAGTCCCCCCCCTGCCATGGTCAGGGACCCCTCCCCCAGCCCAGGGGGCTCCAAGCCCCATCCAACCTTCAACACTGCCAGGGATGGGGCAGCCACAGCTTCTGGGGGCAACCTGGGCAACCAGGGGCTCAGCACCCTCACCAAGGCCAACCAAAGAATTTCTCCCTCCCTCCCTCCCTCCCTCCCTCCCTCCCTCCCTCCCTCCCTCCCTCCCTCCCTCCCTCCCTCCCTCCCTCCCTCCCTCCCCAAGATCTCCTCTCCATCTCCCCTCTCCCAGCTGGAAACCCTTCCCCCTGGGAGGCTCCCAGCCCTCCAGGCCCTTGTCCCAAGTCCCTCCCCAGCTTTCCTGGAGCCCCTTCAGGACCTGGAAGCTGCTCCAAGCTCTCCCCATTGCAGCCTTCTCTTCTCCAGCCTCAACACCCCCAACTCTCTCAGCCTGGCTCCAGAGCAGAGCTGCTCCAGCCCTCCCAGCAGCTCCAGGGCCTCCTCTGCACTGGCTCCAACAGCTCCGTCTCCTTCTGCTGCTGGGGACCCCAGAGCTGGACACAGCTTTACCCCAGGGGGGTCTCCCCAGAGGGGACAATCCCCTCCCTGGCCCTGCTGCTCACACTGCTGGGGGGTTTGATGGCTCCTGGGCACCTTCTCCTCACCCCACACCTCTGTATTTAGAGTTATTACTGATATGGTGCATTTGCATGAAACCATTTTTCAAGATGTAAAAAGTACAGGTAATTTCTGTGAAGAAATTCGTGCTGCTGTCTCCAATGAAAACTTTTCATTCACACTTTGCACATCAAAAGGTGCAGAAAATAATTGATACTTGTCAGTGACCTTTCAAGCTTCTTCCTTGTGAATTGAAGCAGAGGGAGAGAAGGTCACTGGCAGATCAGAGGTTATATTCTTTCATCATCCCTGCAGTAACTCTGGGTCTCTGGTCAAGGCAATAAAAGTGGTCGAGGAAAAAAAAGAACTTTACAGAAGTGAAGTCAGTGGCTCCTGGGCAGAAACTCTTCCAGAAACGCAAATTCTCCATGAGGAAGCAGAGTCCCTGGAGCTTTTGGATTCTTTGCACTTGCAGGGTTTGCAAGCACATCCTTCTACTCTCCGTCCTGGGGAACTCCATCTAGATTCTGCATGCAGTTAATTATTTTTTTTTAATTATTATTTTGCTAAGCTACAACTCTTGGGACAGCCACCTGGAAGGGGCAGAACTCTGGAGATGCTGCTCCCAGTCTGATGCTGTGAAGCTGTAGGGCTCTGCCTCCAGTTTGAGCTCAAACAATCCACTACTTGAAAAGTAATTCCCCTACAAATGAGCTGAAAAGTTAATGGGTCATATTTGTTTGCTATAGTGAGGCTCCTAAGACATAAATGGCCTTCATTTTGGCTTTGTTTTGGTTTTAATCTACGTTTCCACATCTATTTTAACCAGTTTTGACCCATTTAGAGTCTGGCTGTTACCCCAGTGCCATGCTAATTTTTCAGAGTGCTAATTCTGCAGCCTTCCTGGGGAGTGTTTGGCCCCAGGAGGGGTTGATTCTGTAGGGCATTCAGCAGGGAAAAGGCCAGGAAGGGCAGCCGAGTGCCAGCACTTTCTGCTTCTCTCTCAAAGCTGTGGCAGTTGTCATGCAGGAGGCCTGGGAGAGCAAAATATTTGGCAGGAGGAAAGTAATTCAGACTCTGTGAAAAGCAGAGCCCACCTGGGCCCTTAGGTAGAACTTCTTCGAGCTTTCTTCCTTAGAATTAAGTGCCAGAGGCTCTCATTAAAGTGAAAGAGCCAGTCTTGCTTTCAGGCCTTGGCTCCTTTACCAGGAATCCACCAAACTCCTCAGATTTCCTCAGTTCAGAGTGTCAGAAGATGAGGGCACACATTATTTATTATTATTCACAGAATCACCGTGGTTGGAAAGGACCTTGAAGTTCATCAAGTCCAACCCTCAGTCCTGCACCACTAAATCATCTATCTCCCAAAGCACAATGTATCCCTGTTTTTTCCTGCAGGATGGGTGTATTTTCCCAGCTTATGGTGGCACCTAAAACCACAGAGGAACTCCAAGGTGGGTGCTGCCTCCTTGCTGGGACTTCACCTGCAAATCAATGTCCTGCAGCTTCGTTCACCCCAGAAAAAAAGACAGACATTGGGTTTTTGGAAATCTGAACTGCTGGAACTGTCAGAGAAACCGTCACAGGCTGAAAATATACCAAGTGGATGTGGAAGCTTGTAACTACCAGTTAATAGGTAATTTTACTTAATTTATATGTTAGTTTATATGTTAGCTTATTTTCTTTAATTAGGAATTTCATTTTATTTTAATTGCTAGTCACAGTTTATGAATTTTTATGACACAAGCTGTAGGGAATCTATTGGAAAATGAATCATAGAATGGGTTGGATTGGAAAGGACCTTAGAGACAATCCAGGTTGCTCCAAGCAAGGTCATCATGAAGATGGTGACAATAATAATGTGTGGCACCTCCACATTACCCTTGAGGGTCTCTATAAAGAGCAATAAGATATTCTGTAGTTCAGTTACATTTATATTTACATTTATATTTCCAGGTACATATTTCAGGCACTGAGCTGTGTGTGGTTACAGGAGGAGAAGAGATGACATAAACCCAGCACCTGCCCCTGGGAGCAGCTCTGAGATGGGGTCAGTCCCACAGGAGCCTCTGAGCATCCCCTCCAGTGGCAAGTACTGAAAGAAGTGAGACCCTAAGCACCCTTAGTACAAAAGCCCCAGAGCTGTAACACCTAATTAAATAATTTAGGTACTCAGGAAAGCTGAAGCCCACCAGAAATGTCCTTCACACCTCCAGCAGCTGCAGCTTTATCAGCAAAAGCAGCCTGGGAAGAGCAGAGCCCCTGCTTTGTAGAGGAAAGGAAAGGAGTCCTGTGATCTCCTGCTGATATGCCCCGGGTGGGAATTCCAGCTATTGCTTTAATCTTGATTTTAGGGGCAGAACACACCAACATGGGACCTGAGGAGCTCTTGAAGATCATTAAGCCTACTGGCATGAGCCACAACTCACCCTGCTGTCCAGTCCCTGTTGTTTTAGGGGAAAATGAAAGAAAAAATTCCAGAAGCTCAAATTCAGTAGGAAGGGGGGGCAAATTCTGACTTCTTCCCAGCACCTAGCCCTTAAGCCTTGAGGAAATTAAAATTAAATAAAATGCAAACAATTTATAACCAGGGGAGCAATTCAGGTGCCTACACATAGGTGTTTAATGTCACTTGGGATGCCCTGAGGTGTCTTGCCTGGCCTCCAGCTGCTGGTCAGGAGTCTCTCACAGGGCTTGTGCCACTTCTGCTGTGTTTTAGAAACCCTAAGACACCAAAAATGACACCAAACACCAAAGTTTGGGAACCAGGATTGCTCCCCAAGGGTCAGACTCATTAACATGCAGAAGTAGAACATGCCTGCATCCAAGCTAATTGCCTCATGTTCCTCTTTTATAGCTGATGGAGAAATTAATAAAATTAAGAAATATGGGATGAGAGTCATCTTCTGATACAGATGCTTACAGCTGGCCAAGTCTTCTCTTACTCTTTCTGACAGAGCCATTAACAAATCAGTCTTCCAAAGCTTCAGTGCTCAGTACTCAATTTTTTTTAACTCCAAGACTACCTCTGTCCTGTTATACCATCTGTTCCACCAGGATCCACCTTGAAACTTCCAATACTTTCTACCAGAACCTGCCCAGGAGATGGGTGGTTCCACAGTTTCAGCCTTTAAACAGCTAACCAAGAAACTGGAGCAGGTTTTTTACTTTTCCAGTTGAATCATCAAATCCCAGACTGGTCTGGGTTGGAAGGGACCTCAAAGCTCCTCCAGTTCCAACCCCCTGCTTGAGCAGGGCCATCTCCCACCAGCCCAAGGTTGCTCCAATCCAAGGTTGCTCCAATCCAGGTCGATCCAAGCCCCATCCAATCTGCCCTGCTCTCCAACACCACTTCTCCAGGAGCACAGCTCAGGCTCACCCAGCTCACACCTGATGACCACACCACTATTACCAACCACTGAAAACTCATCTAATACACTGAAGTGAGTAATTATCTCACACCCACATCCAGGCATGAACCCCACTATCACTGTGCAGCAGGATGGGAGCCCCCAGAGTGTCCCAATGGTGCTGGAGTCCTCTGTCCAAGGTCCATTTGGAAAGGCTGAACACAACATCCCAGAGATTCTCTTCCCAACACTGTATTTGAGACAAAACTGCCTGCCTGCTCCTGCCTGGACATCAGGAGACACCCACTTTGCACCACTTCTGGGATTCAGTCTCCTTTCTACTGAGCTGGATTCTTCATTAGGATGTGTACTCACTAATTGTGATTGTTCACTGAGGGCTCTGCACACCTGCCCTGCCCTCAGCTCCCCTGGCTGTCCCCAGAATCAAAGTTTTATCATCAGGGTTGTGACTTCATTGATCAAACTGGTAAGGATGGAAAACAGAACAGTGACCTGACCTTTGTGTAAATCTGTTCAAGCCAAACCCATCCCACACCGATGATTCCTGAAACACAACTTGGTCATAATTTAAAGTGCCTCCTTTCACTTCAAACTGTCCCGTGGAGATCACAACTGCTTTTTAAAAGGTTACAAGAATTGAATTAAATCATTAAATCATTAAACACTGGGACCATCAGCTCAGCCCTGGACACAGAAAGACACTCAGCATCTCACTCTCTGCCTGGCCCTGTGGTCAGGCACATGAAGAGGGGAAGCCCTGAACACTCTCCTTGACTTTTATGGCAGTGAAAATGCATCTTATTTCACAAACTAATCTTTGACTTCAAATTTGAACTCAAACATTCAGTTGAAAAATTGTTTAACATCAGACCTTTTGTCTGGTCAAGTGCAATACAAATCACAGCTTCCTCCATGACAAGGTGAGCAGTCTTGCTGATGGGTTTGCTTCTCTCTTGCCCCTGGACAATATTTGTGCCTTTTCCTTTAGGATTCTCTGAACTTTCTCTGGTAATTGAACTCATTCTCACATCACTGAATCTTCAGTCCTATAATTGCAATCTTTACTCTGCATTTCTGTCTGCAGTTCTATAGCTGACTGCATGTAAATACATTTCATTGTAGTGTCATGATTCTTCCTGTTATTTCCTAAATATATATAAATATATATATAAAAAATACATATATTTATGAATATATTTACCTTTTCTTCAAACCTTCTATTATCCTCGAGCTCTACTATTTAGTGACTACACAAATATTTTATTGAACTACTGAGCAGCACTGGAGAACGACTCAGTTGCTTGTAAACTTGATAAAAAATAACATTATTAATACCTCCTCTTTAATGATTGATACCAATAAAATACTATTTCATTAGCTACCTAATGCAAGACCTAGTAATTCAGCATTTTTGTAAAAGCAATGTAAAAGGCCCTCTGAACATCTTTGCACTTCACCTGCCACTTACTCATAACAATTTCCCTGTTTTCTTTCTGTTTTTTCTAAATAAAGAGTGCCCAAATTTCTCTCTCTCTTCAGCCTTCACTCTCACTACATTGGATCCCTCTCTTTGCTGGTAATTTTGGGAGAAAAGAACAGGAAATCAGCTGTTCTGGATCAGACCAAGGGTCCTTCAGGCCAAGAATCCCATCTCCAACAGGGACAGCAAGGAGCAGATGATGTGCAAAACACCCAGGTGAGCATTTGTGATGCTTCCCCAGCCTCTCTGAGCCCCTTGCAGCTACTTGTGTGCTCCCATGGCCAGAGGAACTCTCACAGCTTCCCTAAAGCCACAGAAAAATGTCAGCATCTGCAACAGGCAGAGGCAAGGAGTTTCACAGCTCAGCAAGATGGTGAGAACAGGCTCCTTCTCTTCTGAATCTTGTACTTATTGTTCTTTTGGGTTTTTTGTTTTGGATTGGAAAACCAACATCTGCCAACTCTTGTCCTGCCACTCTGATTTTATACATCTGTCCCCCTTCTAGATGGAGAGCCCTAACTCATTCAACTCATTTTACATGGGAACAGCTGTGTGCCCCAAATGAGTCTCTGGTCTCTTCTCTCTCTGAATATTCTTTCTTGAGGTGGTGGGTCTTTTCTGAGGTGCCAGATGGGAGTGAAATCAGACTTTATCTGCAGTGCTGATATTCTGAAAATGCTGACAATATGCCCTTTGCTTTTTGACCACGGAGGAGCAATTGAGCATCCTGGTGATTTATGCTTTGTGGGTTTTTTTCTTTCAGTCCTGCTGATGAAGTGCCCAGTGACAAACCACAAATCTCCTGAAATCCCAAGAGGGTGCAGACCAAGAGCCTCTCTGGTTTGGGTGAATGCACAGCAAAAGTCTGATAAAGAGTCAGGAGCCCATTGTGCTAGATGAAGTATCAGCAATTAAACTGGTTCTTGCTTCAGCCAGTCTCATAATCAGGGCCCCATGAGACATGATACACAGATGAAAGAGAAAAATGAGCCAAGAGGTACAAAGGAGCAACTGGGAGACGTGCAAATTTGGCACCGTGCATGAAATCAGTTGTGGAATTCAGTGGTCCCTAGGCACCTGTACTAGATCCAGGGACATTTGAAAAACAAATCCTTGATGGAGTTTGTTAGAGTAAGGAGAAGCCTGGGAGAACCACCACAATGCCTAAAGGATGGGGAAGGTACCAGCCCTCAGACAGAAGTGTCTGCTCAGCAGCCATGTGCTTGGCCCATGTGCTCCACCAGGAAGAGCAGACAAGCCAAGATGAAACATTTGTGAGTTTATTTCCACAGGGACTCCAGACTACCTTTCATTTATCCTTTGACAAGTCACCATACAGACTCCCATCTTCTCCATACATGCCCTGCAGTGCTTTGCATTTACTTTTCTTCTGATTTCACAGTCACTCAGAACTGGTATTTCATTAACTCAGGGGAAAAAAAAATTGATCCCAGTGTCTTCTCTCCATGTGGGTTAGAAGGCTGTGATCATCATTTGGCATTTCAAGTATTCCTCTGCTATCCTAGGCAATCATTTCACTAAATCATGTTCATAAATTCATTAAGAACACCAGAATCATGATCAGGACATTTCCCTATGAGATAATGAATGAATCCAAACTTCAAACTTTAGTTCCTCCCCAAAAATCCTTCCTCTAAGGACAACAGATGGGACAAAGCTGACCACAGACAGGTACAGAGACCAAAGACAGACATGTTCAGTACTCTTCTCTTTAGAGCTTCCTTTCAGCATGCTAATGGGGCATAGTTGTTGGTTGTTTGGGTTTTTGTTTTTCTTTTCTTTCAGGAGGAAGCTGAAGGAGAAAAAGAAGGGAGGCTTTGTAGCTGTTTATGAACAACTCCTCCCATGCTTAGGGGCAGTGGATAAAGGAAAGCACGAAGGAGCTTGTTAGAAACTTAACAAGTGGGAGATGAAGGCTGATGGAATGGGCTGGAAAGGAGCAGGCAGCCACCCGTGTGCAATTACCAAGAGCTTTTTTGGGGAGGAGGGAGTCTCCAGTGGAAATTTCCCTTTGGCTTGGCTGGGGGCCTGCTTCTGTTCACACTGGTGTAACTGGGAGTGACTTTACTAGCTTTGATACTTATCACAAGGTGGTTTGTTGTTGTTTTGGGTTTTTTTTGTGTGATCTGCAAAAGCTTTTCAACCCTCTTAGGACTAGAACGGGGAAATGGTGTTGAGACCACAACCTGCAACTGGCTGCACAGAAAATCCTTCAGCTGCAAGGAAATGTTGAATGCAGGCAGAGCAGAGCAAACTGACCAAGAGGTGAGGCTGGATGTGAAAATTCTAGATGAACACTCAGAGCAGAAACTGGAAAGAAGAACACACCTGTTTGCTGCCTGCCCATATTATGTTCATGGAACGACAGAATTGTCAGGGTTGGAGGGGACCTTAAAGCTCATCCAGTCCCAACCTCCCTGCCATGGGCAGGGACACCTCCCACCAGCCCAGGGTGCTCCAAGCCCCATCCAGCCTGGACTTAAAAACTTCCAGGGACGGATGGGGCTTCCAGCACCTCCCTGGGCAACCTGGGCCAGTGTCTCACCACCTGCATGATGAAGAAATTCTTCCTAAAGTCTGAATCTCCCCACCTCTAGTTGTGACCCATTCCCCCTGGTCCTATTACCCAGGATCCTAAGGAGCCCCTCACCAGCTTTGTTCCATTTCAAAGCACTTTTACTGTCTTTATTTTTTCCCCAAGAGAGTTGCAGGAAACTCCAGTCTGAGCTTTGCTGAATGACCACTACTGAGCCCAATTAAAATCAAATACATAAAACAAGAGGAGCTGCATTTTTTTCTGAATTCTCTGTGCCAGGTGTGAACTGGGAGCAATGGGCTGTATTTACCCAGCCTAAGCAAAAGGAAACTGTGTCCATGTTTCCTTTCCCTCTCACCTGCTGATGTCTCAGCACCTGGGGCTGGCTCTATCTCCCTTCCCAACGCTGACTCCAGTGCTTGTCGTGACGTGTTCTGCCTGCACAGCAAGTTCCCAGACTGCCTCTCTCAGATCATCACTTCCCTGGCTGGACCTGCTCCTCTGCTTCAGGACACTCCCAAAAGCTGAGGCCTTCCAAGGTTTGTGAGCCCCAGCCTGAGAGGCAGCAAAGCTGGGGCTAGAAAGAGCTCCTAAGAAATGGTTTCTGCCTGCTGCCCCAGCAGGTGCAATTTTAAGCACAATTTGCTGGGCTTGAACACTTTGTCCTCTTATTGCCCTGGATATCTGCAAGAGAAAAGCCACACAGACTGAGAACTTGACTGCTGGGCTCCAGAGACAGCCCCCCCAAACCTCCCTCTCTGGAGGGTTCTCCAAACCCTGGCCAGGAAATTAATCAGCTGAAAAAAAAATGGGACAGCCAAGAGAAAAATGGCAAACAGCCTTTTCCAAAGGGTGCTCCAGCAGGCAGGGGCTGGGGGGCACACTTGGCTCATGCACCAGCTTTAAGGACACAAAATCATGGAATCATGGAATGGTTTGGGTTGGTCAGGGACCCGTCCCCCAGCCCAGGGGGCTCCAAGCCCCATCCAACCTTCAACACTGCCAGGGATGGGGCAGCCACAGCTTCTGGGGGCAACCTGGGCAACCAGGGGCTCAGCACCCTCACCCCAAACAATTTCTCCCTCCCCCATCTCCAACCTCAATCTCCCCTCTTCCAAGTTTTAACCCATTTCTCTTGTCCTCTCCCTACACCCCCATGTCAAAAGCTCTCCCCCAGCTTTCCTGTAGGCCAAACAGACATCACATCTCCTCCTTTTTGTGAAAGAAAATCCATTTACAAAATGTCTGGAATCCCTGGAGGTTCTACATCAGCCGTTTTATTTTTTGTAATTACTTGGCTTGATGAAATAGAAAAAATTGTATGAAAACAGGTTGCTAGTACCCTGGAAGGGTCAGGTTTAGGAGAGGCCAGTATTGCCTCTCGTACTGGAGCAGACATCATGACAGTAAGAGATGGAAAAGGTTGGTTTGCTTTCAAGGTGTTGCACCAGGTAAAGGATTTGAGGAGGGACCTCTCTGCTGAACACAGTTTAAGGCGTGAGATTTTTTTTTTTTTAATTCTTCTACATGTGCTAACTTTTGCCACTGAGAACAGAACTTCTCCTGAGAAAGGATCATTCCTTGATGGCCTCTCCCTTGCCAGTCTCCCAGGGATGTGTCTGTAGCACTTCCCAAGTGTACCCCAGCATTTCTTGGTTTAGCCACAGCACATTGCCAGGGAAATTTTGCAAGGGCCATGGCAAAGGCTGCTGGAAAACTTCTTGTTAAATGCTCTGTTCACCAAGCAAGGCTCAGAACAGCACTCTGAAATGTGGGAAATACTCTGAGACCCTTCCTCAGCCACAACACTGCCTGCTGACTCCTCACAGGAATTATTCTTCCTTTTTTGATTTTCCTTCCCATATTTTCTGCTGAAGTCTCTCTGTGTTCTCGTTCTCAATGTTCTCTCAGTGTCCCAGATTACTGTTAAAATGTGTTTGGAAGATGAAAACATGGAATTTGTTATTCCTGTTACATTGTCATGCATACAAACTCCAGGCTTTTTCTTTTGGTCATCTTCACCAACCTCTACTCATCACCCTGTGAACATGATCCCACTCTTTTGGTCTCACATGGATCTCAAATCATCAGTTAAAAAAAAAAAACAAGTGCTATGTCTGCTTGCTGAAGTCTAGGAGTCCCACTTATCTGAAGTCACTGCAAACTACTCCTTGCTGGAGCCTCAGGGAGTTAGCCAGCCACCCAGAACCTCCAGGGGATCTTCCTACAGAGCAGGGGAAGGGAAAGGGAGCAGGAAAAAAGTGAAATTTTGTAGTTTTCCCTGTGAAGTGGTTATTGAGAGAGGATGTCAGCACCTCAGTCCTAACTCTGCAGTAAGGGGGATGGAGTGGCACATTCAGAGTTACCAGGGCAAGACCTGATTTCCACAGCTCCTGAAAAATGAAATGTGGTCCTGAGTGCCAAGGGAGAGCAGATTGCCTGAAGAGACAGAACCACAGCATCATTTGGGTCAGAAAAGGATGTTCAGATCCAAGTTCACCCATTAACCTAACACTGCCAAGTCCACCACTAACCCACATCTGCCAGGTCTGTGGTGGCAATGCTCATACCAAGCTCACTCTTTCACTCAGTCCTTTTCCTGGGACTTCTGTTTACCCAAGTCAACACCCTCAAGGAAGTCTGAAAACAGAACTTCAAGAAAACATCCACCAAAGGAAGACAGACTTTGGAGAACTGCATGCTGCCCTTGCTGTGTCCTCATGTTGATGTTAGCAATGCCCTCCAGGAACACCTCTTCCCCACCAGGGCTACAAGAATCCAACCCAACGGGGTCTGAGAAGCATTCCAGAAGCATTCACTAGAAAACACCAAAAAAATCCAATCTTGCAAGGTCTGGAGGTAAATTTCAGGTTTGGTTGTTGTTGTTGTTGTTTTTCTGAAAGCTATGATTTCCTGAAAAACAATGTTTGGGACATGGCTGTCTCTCTCCTCAGCCACAACATTGCTCTGACACAACCCTCACAGACTGGTAGGAGACATTTCTACTCTTCTTTTGTCATGCAGTTTTCCCTATGACCACACCAAGAACATAACTTCCATATTTTTCCCACAGAATACTATTCCCACTGCCCCGTGACACCAGATCCAACTCCCCCTTAATCCCTCAAGTCACAACTCTAGAGCCTGTCAAATACAAAATGAAGAAAAACAAAACAAACCCAAAGCAACATCTTTCTCTCCCCAGACTGCACCCCCATGAAAAGAGATGTGCCAAGGGATGTCCCCAGTGCACTGTGTCAGTGTCACTGCTCTGCTTTGGGGTCAGTTTGTTGTCCGGAGTTGTCACTCACCTATGTTTGGCCTCTGAGACAGCTGAGCTATTGCAGCTTACAGGGATTAGATGTTTTCAGCAGCAAAAGGATGGGAGAAGCACTTCTGGCCCTCAACAGCTGCCTCCTCCCCCTCTAACTGGTTTAGAAGGGAACCGGGTCCTCAGGCCAGACAAAAGCCATCATTGACCTCTACTGACCTTAAAGAATTTAGAGAGAAGGGAACACAAGACCTTCCCCATCCTCTGCTCATACACACACACACAGAAATCCCTGTCTGCCAGACAGGCTCACATCTGTGGGGAAAAAAAAAAAAAAAAAAAAAAAGAATTTGATGAATATTTGGATGTGTGGCCCCGGCCATGCATGTGTCCACACGTCCCCCTCCGTGCTCTGCTTGCCGGCACAGGGCGCCCATGCTGTGGCTTGCAGGAGATGGCAGAGGAGCTCCACACCCAGCCCAGGTCACAGGCAGCCAAAACCTGGCCCTCTGGAGCTGCCTGGCACATCCTCACCAGCTCCGGGATGTCCCCATCCTGACCACCCATCCCCATCTCCTGACCACGCGCCTCGCCTCAGGCTGCCAGAGCTCATCCCAAAGAGTGGGAGAAGTTGGGAAATCTCCACTCCTTGAGGGGCTTTCTTCAGAGGAGATGGTGGGACATGTGTTGCGAGAAGATCATCTCTTCCCAAAGAGCGGGAGAAGTTGGGAAATCTCCATTCCTTAGGGGATTTTCCTCAGAGGAGATGGTGGGAGGTGTGCTGGGAGCTCTCTTCGCAAAGAGTGGGAGAAGTTGGGAAATCTCCATTTCTTGGAGATTTCTTCTCCTCAGAGGAGATGATGAGACGTGTGTTGGGCAAGGAAGCCTTGGCCGAGCAGTTCTGAGGCTGCTGGATCTGCAGCTACCTGAGGAGTGACTGCTCTCTTCCCTCACCCCTCCACAATGTCCCGGGAGGTTCTCCCTCGCCCAGCTCCACCTGGGACTCTCCTGTCCCCCATGGAGGTGGCCGCTGAGGTCCTGCTGGGGCTTCTGGCCTGGAAGGGACCCATCTCCTGTCCTACACTGAGGAGTGGGACGGGACCTCCCCAGCCCCCTGCCCGCCACTGACGGAGCCACCACCCGGGGTACTCCCGGAGAGTGCCCGCGCTTCTCCTACCTTCCCAGGGAGCCGGGGCAGGTGGCGGGTCGGGCTCTCCGGGCTCTCCTCCGGGCGCTCCTCCGGGCTCTCCGCTCCCCTGGACGTGCCTGCAGCCTGATTCACGGGCACCTCTCCGGAGCCAGCCGAGAATCCAAGCTCCACCCAGGGCAGAGGGTGAGTAAGAGCGAGAGAGAAAGGCAAACTCTGGAAGAGTTTATTCCCTGCCCAGGATTGCAGGGGAGCCACAGAGATAAGGGCTGCGCATTCCTCAGCCGCGGGCGGCCTCTCCCTTCCCGCCTGCCCGGAGCCTGTCAGACCAGCTCGGGCCTGGCGGCGGAGCAGGGCCCGGCAGCGGGCTCGGGGCTGCCAGCCCGGGACATGGACCCGGCACCGCTGGGCACACCTGGGCCCAGCAGCCGCCCAGGAAGAAGGAGGCAGATGAGGGCCGAGCTGTGGTGCTGCTGCTGGGGAGGCGGTGGCAGCGGGAGCCGCGGGGCCATGACAGCCCTGTGCCCTTCCCAGGGCAGACTGCGGGGTATGCGTGGAACCCCTTGCCCCTGCGGGTGCTGTGACCCCCTATGGGTGCTGTGCCACCCCTGTGGGTACTGTGACCCCCTGTGGGTGCTGTGCCACCCCTGTGGGTGCTGTGACCCCTGTGTGTGATGTCACCCCCTGTGTGTGCCATACACCCTGCAAGTGCTGTGCCACTCCTATGGGTGTTGTGACCCCCTGTGGGTGCTGTGCCACCCCTGTGGGTGCTCTGACCCCCTGTGGGTGCTGTGCCATCCCTGTGGGTGCTGTGACCCCTGAGTGTGCTGTGACCCCCTGTGGGTGCTGTGCCCCCCTGTAGATATCATACCCCCCATGGGTGCTGTATCGCCTGTGGATGCTGTGCCCCCCAGTGGGTGCTGTGCCCTCCTGTGGGTGCCATACCCCTCCTATGGGTGCCAGACCCGTGCACCACACCCTAAGGGAGACCCACGACGCCCAAGGCCTTCCCACTGCCCCTCCAGCATCCATAACCCGTATGGGCTGAGGGCTGATGATGAGGGGCTGAGGGTGAGGGCTGAGGGGCTGATGGTGAGAAGCAGAGGGGCTGAGGGGCTGAGGGTGAACACTGAGAGGCTGAGGGGCTGAGGCTGAGGGGCTGATGGTGAGAAGCAGAGGGGCTGAGGCTGAGGGGCTGATGGTGAGAAGCAGAGGGGCTGAGGCTGAGGGGTGAGGGTGAGGGCTGAGGGGCTGAGGGTGAGGGCTCAGTCGGTGAGGGGCTGAGGGGTGAGAGGCTGAGGCACTGAGGGTGAGGGCGAGAGCTGAGAGGCTGAGGGCTGACAGTGAGGGGCAGAGGGCTGAGGGGCTGAGGTTGAGCGGCTGAGGGTGAATGCTGAGAGGGTGAGGGGCTGAGGGGCTGAGAGTGAGGGGCTAAGGGTGAGGGCTGCAGGTGAGGGGCTGAGGGTGAACACTGAGAGGCTGAGGGGTAAGGGTGAGGGGCTGAGGGTGAACACTGAGAGGCTGAGGGCTGAGGGCTGAAGGTGAGGGGCTGAGGGTGAAGGCTGAGGGGCTGAAGCTGAGGCACTGGGGGTGAGGGCTGAGAGGCTGAGGGTTGAGGCTGAGGGGCTGAGGGGCTGAGGGTGAGGGCTGAGGGCTGAGAGGCTGAGGGGCTGAGGGGCTGAGGGTGAGGGCTGAGGGCTGAGAGGCTGAGGGGCTGAAGCTGAGGCACTGGGGGTGAGGGCTGAGAGGCTGAGGGTTGAGGCTGAGGGGCTGAGGGTGAGGGCTGAGAGGCTGAGGGGCTGAGGGGCTGAGGGTGAGGGCTGAGGGTTGAGGCTGAGGGGCTGAAGCTGAGGCACTGGGGGTGAGGGCTGAGAGGCTGAGGGTTGAGGCTGAGGGGCTGAGGGTGAGGGCTTGAGAGGCTGAGGGGCTGAGGGCTGAGGGTGAGGGCTGAGGGCTGAGGGGCTGAGGGCTTGAGAGGCTGAGGGCACCGCGGTGGTCGTGGCAGCCCAGGAGCCGGGATGGCTTTAGGCACAGGCGGGGAAGGGTTAAGCGAGATTCCCCGCAGCCCCGGGCGTGGCAGCTCCTGTTATTTCACCTTTCATGTTCTATCTCATTTCAACCCTGGCAACCGGCACGGCTGCTGGGGGCCGGGCGGGCCCGGGCGGCGGCGAGGGCGAGGCGGGAGCCAGTGGTGACTCAGGGGCGGCTGAACCGGGCCCGGGCGCCATCTTATGGAGGTGGGGAGGGGAGAGAAGGGGAAGGAGCCCCCGGAGCGGAGGGGAAGAGGCTCACCCAGGGACATGGGGATCCGCCACAGGCTCTGGGGCAACCAGGGGCTCAGCACCCTCACCAAGTCCAACCAAAGAATTTCTCCCTCCCTCCCTCCCCAAGATCTCCTCTCCATCTCCCCTCTCCCAGCTGGAAACCCTTCCCCCTGGGAGGCTCCCAGCCCTCCAGGCCCTTGTCCCACGTCCCTCCCCAGCTTTCCTGGAGCCCCTTCAGGCATTGGAAGCTGCTCCAAGGTCTTCCCAGACTCTTCATCTCTTCTCTTCTCTCTTCTCTTCTCTTCTCTTCTCTTCTCTTCTCTTCTCTTCTCTTCTCTTCTCTTCTCTTCTCTTCTCTTCTCTTCTCTTCTCTTCTCTTCTCTTCTCTTCTCTTCTCTTCTCTTCTCTTCTCTTCTCTTCTCTTCTCTTCTCTTCTCTTCTCTTCTCTTCTCTTCTCTTCTCTTCTCTTCTCTTCTCTTCTCTTCTCTTCTCTTCTCTTCTCTTCTCTTCTCTTCTCTTCTCTTCTCTTCTCTTCTCTTCTCTTCTCTTCTCTTCTCTTCTCTTCTCTTCTTCTCTCTTTCCAACCCCAACTCTGGTTCCACAGCAGAGCTGCTCCAGCCCTCTCAGCGTTTTCATCACTTGTGTGATAATTTAGTGTCTCCGTTAAAGGCACTTTAATACTTCCATGCCAAGATGAGCAGGGGGTGCCCTCAGAATTGGGAAATAAGCATGATACAGCCTTCAGTTGTGTATTTGTGGGCTTTTTTGTTTTTATTTTACAGGCTCTTGACTCATCATGAAAGATGGTTTGTACCAGCTGAAGAGGTCAATATCCTTTTCATCATCCTTCCCCGTGTTGCCCTGGGCATTATTGACCACATCCCACTTAAACACCACACTGAATGGAATTATTAACTTCCATGCAGGTGTCACCGTGCTGTTCCTCAGTATCCTACTGGAATGCTTCACAAACACCAATTAACTTCCTGCTACTCAATTGGGCTGTGATGGTATGATTATCCCTATTTTGGAGGAAAGGAACTGGAGCAGGAATGTTACATATAAAGTGCTCCCCTCACTGGGAGTAGTTCAGGGTCCCAAGAATCACACCTTTTAGGGTCTCTAGCAGTCAGGGATACATGGATTGCAGGTTGGATGGCCATCCATACACAAAAGGCAATCTTAATTCTGTTAAGTTCTTAATTTTTCACTGATTTCAGACTCAAGTTCCTGCTTTCCAGTAGCACAGTGGTGTGTGACTGGTGTTCCTTCTGTGTTGTGTTCCTTTCTCTTCTTCTCCTCTTGAATTGTGTATGGAATATTGTATGTCCTGGAATATTTTTCTTTGACAGAGCTGTTGTGTTCTGTTCTTGTTTTCAGTGTTGCTGTGTTAGAAAAGGCAAAATCAGAGAAGTGTGTTTTGAAGTAAGCATAAGCAAATTTGCACTCTGATAGACAAAGGTCTTTTGTGATGATTGTCACAGCTTCTGTCACAATTTAGACATCAGATGAGCTCTCTATATTCTGTGTGCACACAGAGTTTGGGTATTTATCTGGAGAGAAGCTTGGTGCTTGGTCACTTTGGTGTTCTTGTGGCTTTTTCCACACTGCTGAGGAAATACTCTGATGTGTTCTGTAAATTTAGGGTCTGATTGTTTAACCCAAGGCAACAGCCACTGGGCTAGGACTGAATCCTCTAGCAGAAGGTGCTGTTCACTGTAATCACTGAGGGCATAGCTGAAGATAGAAATAATGCAATAAAGCCAATATTACATAAATAATACAATAATGCCAATAATTTGGTTGGAAGGATCTCTTGGGCATCATCTGGTCCAACAGCCCTACTCCATGCAGAAATTACAGCTAGGTTGTTTGAGTATATCCAAGGACAGAGATCCTACAGCCCTTGGGCTCTATTGTCCTGTGCTTGACACCTCCACAGTGATTTTTTTCCCCTAATATTTACTGGGAGTTTTCTTTAAAGACACTTGTGTCTGAGGGGCTGATAATAGCCTGAGCTACACACTGACTGCTCTGACTGTGCTGTACCTTCAGCCAAAGAAGGGTACATGTGCAAGAAAGCTTTCCAAAATACTCATTTCCGTGGTATTCTAACAAATTTCCTGCTCAGGTACTGCTTTGACTGACTGGTTTCCAGCCATGAGCTCACCTGAACCTTCCTCACTGCCTTTGAGAGTGCAGCCAGGTTGTGGCAAAAGCCAGGTAGGGCTGTGTGTGTCACCTGCAGGCTGCTTGTCTTTGTGTCACTGTCACCTCTCCATTTTCCCTAAGCACAAAGCAAAGGGCTGTGGCAGGTGAAGGGCCTGTTCCAGAGGTGCAGGTGATCAGCAGCACCTCAGGGATCAGCACCTCAGGGATCAGAACTCCAGTCACACCTGGCACTCCAGCATCTTTGCCAAGTGAAGAAGGATGTGTGTCAGACTCCTGGGCAGGAGCACAGCCAAGGAGCCACTTCCTGAGTTAACCAGGTTCTTCACTGCCAATGGCAAAAAAAAAAAACCCAAAAAACAAAACAAAACAACCAAACAAACAAAAAGCCACACACACACACACACACACACACAAAAAAAAACCCCAAAACCAAGCAGTTTTAGCACTTCTGTCTTAAGGAAATTTCAGTCCTTTCATATTCTACTCCAAAGTCTGACCACTCACACTTGTCAATTTATCAGAATTTCTCCCTTTTATGAGTGAGTAGCTTAGATACAAGTCTGTCTTTATTCATCCTTCAGTTTAATTTAAACTGAATCAGCATTCAAATGGTGTTTTTTTTATGGTCAGAGTTACAATCAAATTTCCCTTACTTAGCAAAACAAAAATTTACAGTATATCTCTTTCTGTTGGTTCTGGGTGCTGGCTGTCACCTCTGACAGCTCAGCCCCAGCCCTTGTTCTTACACCTTTTTTTCCCCCTGTGTCTGGAAAGTTAAGGATTTTCATAATTCTCAGTAGCATTATTCCTCTTTTAATACTTCCTGAGGATGTACCTGCAGATATAAACTTTTGGTGCTGATTGCAAACTCCTGCTGACTTTCTTTTCTCAGATTTACATGCACCTGAAGGGATCACTTCTTCCGTGGTTTGGTTTCTTTACATTTACATGTACAGTTGCTGCCCAATGAGCTTTACCTTCATTTCCATCTTCCCTGTGCAGAAAATATCTTTCAAAGTTATGCTCCAGTTATGATTGGTATAATTGTTAAAAATTATTTTTATTTTTTCATTCTTACAGTGTTGAGTTTTGTGCTTAAATCATGTCCTTGGACTATTTCTTTGTGTCCTGTGTGTAGCAGGTAACTCCACACCTGAGTTTGGGATACTCTGGCCCAAACCTGGCTTTGGAGTATTTGAAAGCAGACTGGAAGGCTTCAGGGCTGCAATACAGCTGCTGCAGACATTTATTTTGTTTTATTTGTCTGCAATTTCTTCTCCTTTGTATTGATCTGCTGCAGGATTTTAGGAAATGGGAGTTTCATAGTGAGGAAGGAAGGAGGAAATTTCTTGAAGGTGTAATGGTTGAGGCACAGATATCAAGGTAATGATTCATCAGTTCCTTGGCCTCTCTTCCTGTGGACAGAGCATGTCTAATAGAATGTAAGATTTTACTTGGTTATTTAAATCTTTGAGATAATGATTTTTTTCCCCTGTTATCAGGAAACCACAGAGGGTCTTTCCTGAGGCCCAAACTAGCAGTGAGATTGCTGGCAGGGTCTTGGTTATGAAATGGAGTGTTCCAGGCAGAATTTCTCAGGCTGAACACTGGTGACTGCTGGGTAGGTGTGGACATCAGGGCAAGTCAGCTCCTGCTGATTTCACTGGTTTTGGAGGGCTTGTCAGCATGGCCCTGGGTGCAGTTCAGACCTTAAAGCCCAGAAAAAGGGAACTGCTAAAGGCAGGGAGACAAAGCTCAGTCCTGGGCAGACACCTGGGGCTGGAGCAGACCAGCAGCACTCCTGCTCTGAAGATGAGGTGCAGGAGGAGTGGAACCAAATGTGACAAAGAGGACAGAGTTTCAGGATGGGTTAGGGGCTTTTCCCAAGTTGTTGAAATCCCCCCCCAAAGCCAGATCGTGGCTGTTTCACAAAAATTTTCTACCAGGTTTCAGTGCAGTGTCTGGCTTTGCAAACCTCCTGTTCCTTAAATAATAATGCTCTGTCACTGAGTCTAAAATTATTTGTAAAATCCATGTGGACTTTGGCTCTAGATTCAAGGTCCTGTCTGAGTTAATTCTTCTTAATAATTGTTACTTGAGGAAAATCCCAATGTAAGAGCATTTGGCGTCACAGAGTTCATGTTCAGAACAAAACTCCATCACTCTTTTGTTTCAGCCTCCTGTGTCACGCCACCCATGGAGTGGAATCTGCTTCAGTTGGGGCTTATAGCTTGCGTTAGACTCAAGTGGTTCTCAGTAACTGACCTGAAACACATCACCTTTCAGTCTTTATTAAATAAAGTGAATGTTTTGAAATCCTTTGGTCTTCTTGTTTGCCCCTGTCCTTTAAATTGTATCTGTGGACCTTTTAGCTCCAGCTTTTCAAAACTGAAGGTCTGGTTCTGAAACTGAACACTTACTTCACCTTCAGGTATGAACAAATACCCCACCAAAATAATAGTGCTGTTCCAGGGTTTGTAAACTCGAGTTGGTTGGACATCTCCTGAGCTTTCTGTTGCACTCTTGAGTGAGGACTGTCTAGAATGACTTATTTTAGTGATTAAAAAAAGCCTTTCATCATCACACTGTGAGGGATGGCACTACTTGCATCTTTCCAGGCGGTAAGTAGGCATAAAGTTGGTTTTTTCCTTTTTTTATTCTGAAGGTTTGGTTGTGTTTATTTTTCTGTCCTAGGTCTAAGATAGTATTGGTTCTTTTTATAGCATCCTCAGCCATTGCTTTCCTTTGTTAAGTTTTGTTTGCTTTTTCAACTAATTACAATGTATGTATGCATTGTTACACTGGATTAGTTTAGTAATGCACCTGGGTAATTACTGTTTGTAACCAAGGTCTTCACCAGGGCTCTTTTATGCCAGCTGCCTTCAAACAAAGAGCCAGCAGTGAAGAGACAGTTGCTGCCCCAGATTGCTTCTAATCTGGGTTAATGACATGATGCACAGGGGGAGAACACAAAGAGTTTGGAAGGAGGGAACCTCATTCCAGATTGTAGCAGCTGGTGGGTATTATCCTTCCTGGGGTGAGCAGCAGCAGGGGACACCTGGAGAAGGTGGCCAGGCCACCACATTCTGCTCACACCAGGACAAGGAGTTTTTCCTGTCCTGGGGAAGGTTTTCTGGAGCTGGGTTGCACCTTGGGGGAGCTCATGGGACAGCCCTGTATGGGATCAGTACTGGAGTCCTGGGGTTGGGTTGTGGGGGGCTGCAGGGTTGGCTTCTGGGGGAAGATACCAAGTTCTGAGCCTACATCAGATGGAGATGGTTCCAGAGGGCTCCAAAAACCAGGCTGGCCAAAGCTGAGCCCATCAGCCATGGGTTGCACCTCTGGTGACAAATTAACAACAAATTAAGGTGTTGTGGAGCAAGAGCTGGGAGAGCTTTGCTGCTTCTCTGCTTTAAGGAGGCATCAGACACGTGAAGTTGTTCTTCAGGTGCCTGCTGGACCACGTCTGAACTCTGCTTTTGGCCACAGCCCACACAGAAGCTCCATGAGGGATCCCAGCACCACCTAGCAGGGAATGGCACAAATCTGTGTCTTGAGTGCTCTGCTCAAGAGGTCAAGAAGTGACCGGGTCAAGAAGTTCCTCCTGGTGTTTAGCTGGAACCTCCTATGTCCAAGTTTGTGCCTCAAGTTTGTGAGGCTCTGGGCAACCTTGTCCAGAGGAGAGGTGTCCCTGCCCGTGGTGGGGAGGCTGAAGGAGGTGATCTCCAATGATCTCTTCCAACCTCAGCCATTTGGGATTTCGTGGGAATTTTTTTGTTTCTAACACCTGGATTGATGCAATTCCCACATCACCTCCAAACTTGTTAAGGAAAATTTGGGTTTTAAACTACTTCAAAATTTGGAAATTTTCCCTGATCCAGTTCACGCCGTGGCTCCACAAACAAGTGTTCTGGCACAATTGGCAGGAAAGGAAAGGAACAAAAACCAGGAATGTGTGTCCAGGGTTCTCTTCTGCTCAGTCCAAGTCTAGATTTTTGTTGGTGTACTGCATGCACAGATGAGCCTGGCCAAAAGTAGGTGAGAAGGACACTGACACCTTCCTCCAGGGTGTTAATGTTCATCCTTCTCCTCTGGAAGGTGGACTGGTAGCAGATGACAGTCTGTGCTTGGAATTGTTTTAGCTGGGAGGAGACTCAGGTGGGACCTCATCACCCTCTACAGCTCCTGGAAGGTTGGTTGTGGTCAGGGGGGGTTGGGCTCTTCTCCCAGGAAATGAGTGACAGAAGGAGAGGAGATGGCCTGGAGCTGCCCCAGGGGAGGTTTAGGTTGGATTTCAGGAAGCACTTCCTCACGTGTAGGGTGCTCAGGCATTGGAATGGGCTGCCCAGGGAAGTGGTGGAGTCACCATCCCTGGAGGTGTTTAAGGAAAAGCTGATGTGGCACTAAGTGCCATGGTCTGGCTGCTGTGGTGGTGTGAGGTCACAGGCTGGACTGGATGAGCTCAGGGCTCCTTTCCAGCCTCAGGGATTCTGTAACTGATGAAACCTGTGGCCAGGAAGCCCCTTGCTCAGAACCCTTCTCATCTGCTGCAGCATCACAGCCTGGCTGGACAGGAGCTTGCTTGACCTACAGATCTGGGTCCCAGCTCGTGGCTGGCTCCCACCTTGATCTCCCTCCTCATTATGGACCTGCCCGGCTCAGGAAAGCTGGAGAGGGATTTTTACAATGGCATACAGCAACAGGACATGGGGGGAGTGGTTTTTAACTGGTGACAACCATTGGACCTGACCCTGACCAGAGTATTGCCTTCCCAGCTTGACCTCAGACCTGCCTGGTCACCCTCAAGCTTGTCTGGTGGTCCCTCAGCAGACCCTATCTGCCACTGCCACTGCCCCTGCCCTGGACATGGTGGCTCTGGCTGGTGACAACTCTGCCTGGCTACTGAGAGCAGAGGATGATGCTGAGCCCCTGGCTCCCCATCCACTGAGGGCATCGTGGTCACCTCCAGCAGGCAAGGACCATTGTTTGCCCCAAAGACACCATCCCTGGGGACAAGCCAAGGTGACCTGTGACCTGGAGAAGAGTCACTGCCCTTCTTCTTTGAGTCATGGACTTTAGCATTGCAAATCCCCTGGATCCCTCTTCTAATGGAAGAGAAGATGCTGAATGTTCCTTTTGACTCCACGTGGGTGAGTAATGACATCTGGGGCTCCTGGGTTTGCTGGGTTCCAGGCACTGTATTTGTATACATGAGATCATGTGGGTTAAGTGCAGCTTGCTTTCTCCTTCCATCCCTCCAGCCTGAAGTTGTGGTTTAACCAGATCTGCCACTTTTTGTTCCAGCTCAGTATCAAGAAGTCACAAGCACTTCTGGCAATCTGCACTGAACTTGTTCCTTACACAGAGGGTGCCTGAGAATTCCAATGGCTCCAGTCTGTGACTTCTGAACTTTGCTTTACTGACAGATATTGGAAAAATCTCTTCAGAAGCTCTGTTTCATTCTCCTCCTGGTCCTTTGTAGTCATTTCTTGCCATAAAGAACATGTTTTTTTTACTTTTCCTAGTGTGACTGTGGAGAAATTCAATAAGGAGCAGGATCAACATCTAAAAGGATTTACAGGACTGGGAATCATAGATTCACAAAATTATGGCATGGTTTGGGTAGGTAAGACATTAAAGATCATCTTGTTCCAATGCCATGGTCAGAGACACCTCCCACAGCCCAGGGAGCTCCAAGCCCCATCCAACCTTCCACACTGCCAGGGCTGGGGCACCCAAACCATTCTGTGTTTCTGTGGAAGTTAAAAAAAACCCAAACTTGCTGAGTGGAGCTCACCCAGGAAGAGGCTTGGAGGCTCTGCTAGAAAATGTGACACTGCATCTGAACATGGGTTGAGGCATGTTGAAAACCAAATTAAAGCCTTGAAAGAAACGTGACTGAAAGGATGACATGAGTGACCCTTAAAGCACTGCTTTTACCTCTGCTTTTTGTCTTTCTTCCATCTTTTCTTCCCAAGAGCCTCCTGAATTTCCTAACCCCTGCCTCTTTTGAAGTTGTCCTCTGAGAGTGATTGGAAGGAGCAGATAAAGGGGAAATGTGATTCTCCACTCCTGTTCCATCTCTGCCAAAAGAAGGCTCTGTTGTTCTCTGACTGATCTGTCCAGGTTGGTGTTCAGCCCTGAAGAGAAGGATCTGGGGGTGCTGGGTGAGCAGAAGCTCAAGAGGAGCTGTCAGGGTGCTCCTGGGGCTCAGGGCAACCCTAAGCTGGGAGGCACCAAGAGGAGCATGGGCAGAAGGTGAAGAGAGGTGATTGTCCCCCTCTGCTCTGCTCCTCTGAGACCCCACCAAGAACACTGCAGCCAGCTCTGGTGTCCCCAGCAGGAGAAGGACAGAGATCTGTTGGAACCAGTCCAGAGGAGGCCACAAAGATGATCCAGGGGCTGGATGGAGCAGCTCTGCTCCCAGGAGAGGCTGAGCAGCTGGGATTGTTCAGCCTGGAGAAGAGAAGACTCCAGGGGGACCTTAGAGCTGCCCCCCAATCCCTGAAGGGAACCTCCAGGAAGGCTGCAGAGGGACTTTTCATCAGAGTGTCCAGTGACAGGACACGGGGAGATGGTTTCCAAGGGAAGGAGAAGAGCTTGAGCCTGGAGCTTAGGAAGAAGTTCTTCAGGAGGAGGGTGCTGAGCCTCTGGAACAGATTGCCCAGAGAAGCTGTGGCTGCCCCCTCCCTGGAGGTGTTCAAGCCCAGGTTGGAGGAGGCTTGGAGCAACCTGGGCTGGATGAGAGGTGTCCCTGGCCATGGTGGGGAGCTTGGGGGAGAGGAGCTCTCAGCTCCCTTCACACCTCAGCCATTCCAGGATTCTATCCTAATGATTACCCCAGCTGATACTGGAGTGTCAGCAAAATTCAGGAGCTGACAGGTTCCTATAGTGATGTGGATGGGTTCTCAGTTGCCTCAGAGCTGTTCAGATGAGGAAGCAAGGAAGGAAAATCAGTTGGTTACTGAGCTTGTTCCCTGAGAACAGCAGTGTCCACTATAGACCTTCTAAACCTCTTCTTAGTGGTTGGTTGGTTTGGGGCTGTTTGTTTTCTTTGGCTTGGGATTGGTTTTAGTTGGGCTTTTTTTTTTTTTTTTTTTTTTTTGTTCCTCAAAAGGGGTGAAATGAAATAACTTTGACTCTTGCAAATGTCCTTTCTTCTCTGGGAAATGGCCAGAGGCTGTGTGCTTGCTTCTGCCTGTCCGCTCCCAGAGTGGAAAAAAATGGTTAATATGAAAAAAAGAATGCAAAGCTGTGCCAGACCACACTTGTTTGTGCTGGCCTGGTGCAGGGGCTCTAAAAAAAAAAAAAAAAAAATCTCTTTTGCTGTACGAACAAATCTGTCACTCTCAGATGGCTGCAAGAATGGGTCATGGATTAAATACCTAAGAGGATAAAGTGGCTGCCAGCCCAAGATCCAAATGCCAAGGAGGGGATTTGTTACCAAGCTTTTTTTTTGTTTTCTGTTTTGTGGGTTGTTTTTTTTTAATGACACTCTTGATCAGTTGCTGGAATTTTCTCTCTTGCTTACAAGAAAATCACAAGAAATCTCTTTGCCTACAAGAAAGCTGGGGGAGGGCTTTGGACATGGGGGTGTAGGGAGGGGACAAGGAAAATGGGTTAAAACTTGGAGAGGGGAGATTGAGGTTGGAGATGGGGGAGGGAGAAATTGTTTGGGGTGAGGGTGCTGAGCCCCTGGTTGCCCAGGTTGCCCCCAGAAGCTGTGGCTGCCCCATCCCTGGCAGTGTTGAAGGTTGGATGGGGCTTGGAGCCCCCTGGGCTGGGGGAGGGGTCCCTGACCATGGCAGGGGGGGCACTGGGTGGGATTTCAGGGCCCTTCCACCCCAAACTATTCTAGGATTCTTAGTGTTGTGTAAAATCTTTCTGAAGTAGGATGAACCTTTCATCTGAAAATGTTAGGACTAAGCCCTGTGTCTGCCCAAGCTCTATTTCTGTGCTAAACTAAATCTGGACAGCTGGAGCAGCCCAGGTGCAAGGAGGTGATTCTCCATTTCAAACCTGGACAAAGCTCTGTCCCTTTCCCATACAACCTCTGCTGGTGTCCCCACTGAGCTGTCCCTGGCACTTTGTCCTTCTGGCAGCAGAGGTCACGCTGAGCCAAAGGTACCTGTGATGTCTCCAAAGGGGAGAATAAAGAAACTCCTTCCACCTTTTTCCATTTGTGAACAGCCAAACCTTCTCACCAAAATGTTGCCACAGTAGTTCCCCTTTACACCTGAGAGAAGTGTTTAGGAATTTGTAAAAAATTCTTACTTTCCATAATTCCAAAGAATCATGGAGCCCAAGACTGGTTTGAGTTGGCGGGACTTTAAATCCCCCCCAGTGCCCCCCCTGCCATGGTCAGGGACCCTTCCCCCAGCCCAGGGGGCTCCAAGCCCCATCCAACCTTCAACACTGCCAGGGATGGGGCAGCCACAGCTTCTGGGGGCAACCTGGGCAACCAGGGGCTCAGCACCCTCACCAAGTCCAACCAAAGAATTTTTCCCTCCCTCCCTCCCTCCCTGCCCAAGATCTCCTCTCCATCTCCCCTCTCCCAGCTGGAAACACTTCCCCCTGGGAGGCTCCCAGCCCTCCAGGCCCTTGTCCCAAGTCCCTCCCCAGCTTTCCTGGAGCCCCTTCAGGACCTGGAAGCTGCTCCAAGGTCTCCCAAGCTGAATTTCTGTCTCTTCCATCAAATTTAAAACTTAGTTCAACATTTACTCTTTGGACACCATCAACCTCTCCTTTCTCCAGCCCTCACCAATAGTGACTGGAGCCCTTCCCTGGTGTCTTCCAAGAATCAGTTAGTGTCTCCCTATTTCTCATCAAGTCTCATGAAGCAGGAATGTTTTTTGAGGCGTGTTGCAACTTTTCAGCAGTTGACACACTCCCCATTTGTGCCCCATCTTTCAGACAGTGTGTTTGTCAGGAACAGAAAACTCTCCTGGCATTGGCCCTCTGGAGTGGTCCAAGAGCTGAGGTTTGGTGCTGAGTCAGTGTGCATTGGCAGAGGAGAGCTGGGTGCTCAGTGGGTGACTGGAGCAATTCACCAGCCCCTTCTTCTAATTCCTCTCTACTACTGGTTGTAACTCCTGCCTTTTTCTCTGAACACAGCGACCAGGGCACTTCAGGTGGGTTCAATGTTTCAGCACCCCCAGGTTTCCCTCGTGGGGTTCACATTTGAACTTGCCATAGAAATTACCACACAGCAAGGACTGGGGAGAGTCAGGACTTTTGCTTTTCCCAGGCAGACAAAACTTGTGGTGGTTTCTGTTCCTCAGAGCTGTGTATCTCCCATGTGTTTATCCTCTGAGACCTCTTCCACGTGCTTGGAAGAGCATCTGCAGCCTCATTCCTCCTTAAACTCTGTCATAAAGAGATTAGGCTTTGATTTTTTTTGATTCTCACAGCCATACTTGAATGGTTGGAAGATCCTTGGCCATTGGATTCTCCCCTTGTTCTCCAAATCTCACACAATCCCAGGCTGGGTTGGCTTGGGAGAGGCATTGAAGCTCATCCCTGCCATGGGCAAGGACACCTCTCACCAGCCCAGGTTGCTCCAACTCCCCTGGTTCCCCTCTCTTTATATCAAGGAGGATTTAATTTTGCATGCTTTTTCCATTTAAAAAAAAAATTGTTTCCTTCAAGCTTCAGAACCTCCTTTGAGCTCAGGTGTCTGAACTGAGCTAACTCACCTGCTGGGCTGAATTTAACAAGGCAGTTCTAACTACGTGCAATTATTAGAAAGTGAGAATGCTCCAGGCAAGGTTGGCATTAAATCCTCTGCAGATCACAAGTTACATCCCTCTAGTATTTATATTTTCACTGTTGATTTTTTTTCACCAGGTAATACTGCACCTTTAATGCATGGAATTAGCACATGACAGCATTGTTTTTTCTCATTCCTGAATTTCCCTCTCTCTCTTGTTTTTCACTAAGCAGGTTGTTGCTTTTGAGCAAGGTGTTGGTGATGAATGTGATAACAAAACCTCTGTAGCTCATCTCCTCTCTCCTCTTTGTCCCCAGTTCTTTTTCCCTTCTGCTCCTCTGGAGCTGAAAGTTCTGCTCCTCTCCCCAGGAGTGAAATTTGGGCCAAATTAAGGAGTCCTTTCCAAACTACATAAAACTGGAGCTAACAGTGACTGCTTTAGGTTCTCTTCCTCCTCTTTGAGCACAGACACTATTTCTCTGCCAAGCTGATGTGGGCAGCACGTGTTCAACCTGATATTCCTGCAGCTGAGCATCAATGTCTGCCTGGGCCAGGGCTCCCTCAGCCTCACCTCCAGGAAGTTTCTCCTCTGGATCTGGAGCTGGAACTTCCCATCTTCTAGCTTCAACCCATTCTTCCTTCTCCTGGGCACCACCCAAAAGAGACTGAGCCCTTCCTCTTGCCCCCCACCCCTCAGCTCTTGACAGACATTCAGCAGATCCCCTCTCAGCCTTCTCTTCTCCAGGCTGAACAGCCCCAGGGCTCTCACTCTTTCTTCCCAGCAGAGATGCTCAAGGCCCTTCAGCACCCTCCCAGCTCTCCAGGGGACTCTCTCCAGTAGATCTCTGGCTCTCCTCAACTGGGGAGCCCCAAACTGGAGCCAGGATTCCAGCTGGGGTCTCCCCAGGGCAGAGCAGAGCAGAGCAGAGCAGAGGGGGAGGAGAACCTCCCTGGCCCTGCTGGACACACTTTTCCTGATGCCCCCCAGGCCACCATTGGCCTCTTGGCCACCAGGGCACATTGCTGACCCCTGGAGAGCTTCCTGCCCACCAGGACTCCCAGGGCTTTCTCCAGGGAGCTGCTCTCCAGCAGGACATCTCCTCCTCTCTCCTCCTGCTTGGGGTAATTCTGCTCCAGAGCTTCGTGTGGTCCATGGGAACCCAAAGGGTGGATACCACACTGCCAACTTCACAGAGGGAAAAAACACTTTAACCAAAAGTTCTAAAATGTAAAGTAAACTTTATTATCCTTGAACCACAAAATAGATTTCTTTGGTTGTACAAATGTCACTAGTTACAGTCTTGATGCACTAATTGTCCCTCAGAGTCTCTCAGGAGAGAATGGGAGAGAACCCAGAGCCTGGCACCAGGTACCGCAAAGGGAAAGGAAAAAAAACCCAGAAGAATCACAAGTTAGTCACCAAAACCAATCGATGATTGTTTCCAAAATTGGTGTTGTTAAAAAGCAAATGCTAAAATTAGATTTTTTTTTTTAAAAAAAGGAAAAGCTCAGATTGCTGATGATGGAGGCAGCAG
This sequence comes from Phaethornis superciliosus, assembly GCA_023637945.1. Taxonomy (NCBI): domain Eukaryota; kingdom Metazoa; phylum Chordata; class Aves; order Apodiformes; family Trochilidae; genus Phaethornis; species Phaethornis superciliosus. The sequence goes on along the minus strand of JAJQWJ010000002.1, from coordinate 435,186 downwards.
CCACAGCTGCAGTTGGAGATTATTGGAGTTCCCTCCCTTCAGAGCTCTGTAAAATCAAAACCTACAAAGTCAGTTAAAATGAGACACTGGATTTTTTCTTTTTGTTTTTGGCATGAAGGGAGATTCTCAGCTAAAAAAGAAACTGCATCCAGCTCTGTCATTCAGCAAATGTACAAGCAGCAGTGCCTGTCACTCCCAAGCCACTGCAAGGCTTCAGGTCCCCCCTCTGCTCTCACTGCTGGAGGGGTTCAGCAGAGAGCACCAGGGACCAGGGCAGAGGGATCAGATCTCTGCCCAGCTCAGATGACTTTCTCCCTATTAGAGGCATTTAAAAAAAACGAACAAAAAAAAAAAACAGGAAAAAAAAAAGGCAGTGAGATGTTTGAGTTCAGTAGTGGGCAGCCCAGGCTGGTGTCAGAGCTGTAGCAGCATCTGTCCCCTCCAGGTCTGCAGAGCTGCTTTGGTACAGAATGCTCAGAGCCCTTCATGCCAGCCAGGAAGCACACCCCTGCTCCTCTTTTTTTTTTTCATTTTCCTGTTTTTTTTTCCCCCCTTGCCTGGGCAAGCATGGATGTTCCCTCTTCTACACGGGGAGGGGTCTGCAGCCAACAAGGAGCTGAACCCTGTGGTTCCAGCCCCATCCTGCTCCTCCGGGCTGCTGGAGAGCTCCTCAAAGTAGAACTTTTTTTTTTTTTAACTTTCAACAACCCCCCCCCCGAGCGGGCACCCCCGTAACGTCATGTTTTCATTTCCCAGCTAGCAGGCTACACAGTGGATCCACCCAACAGTATCCTCCTACCTGTAACCCCCCCGTTACTCCTAACCTGACCCCAGCAACTCCATTTCCAACCCTTCCCCTATCCTGGATCCTACCCCACTATCTCCTCTCTTTACACCTCCTGCCCTAACCCCAACTACTCTGCTCCTACTGCTGCTCTAACGCTGCTCCGGCTCCTCCCTGCCTCAGTTTCCCCAGGTCAGTGCTGATGCTGATGGGACAGGTGCCTGGCTTCCTCTGACACAGCACAGGGTGCTCAGTGAGTATCCCACCCTGCAGACAGGAGGGGCACCCACACCCCTGGATCTCCTGGAGCCCCCAGGACATGGGCAGGAGTAGTTTCCTACACGGAGTAGATCAAGTGGCACAGCTGGCACGGGCTCCTGCTTACTCAGCTTTGCTTGAGCACAGAGGTGACAGTGTCAGAGGGATGCACTTCACTGAAAGTCCTTTTCTTTAAAAAATTTTTCTCTTTTTTTCCTTTTTTTCTTTTTTTTTGCCTCCAAGCCACCCCTTTCCACCCGCTCCCAACAAAGAAGTGAGTGCCACCGATGGTGTGGGAGGTGGGAGGAGATGCTTTTTGGCAAAAGACAGCAAAGGCAGCCTTGGACCTTCCTCCTGATTCACACCAGAGCAGAAGCTCCCAGACCAACCAGTAAAAAAAAAAATAAATCAGACAATAAAAAGAAATCCAAGTGGAGGAAACAGCAGCTGGAGGCCAACACTCACACTCCTACGTTCTCCCTGTCCTACCCTTTCCCCACACACAATATTTACAGGCTAACAAGCTGCAGCTACTCACTGTCCTACCCACACCTCCTCTCCCTTTGCCATCAGGAAAGTCTCATCCTGTCCCGGGATGGATTTTTGGGACGTGCCCCAAGTGCATCATCGGGTGAGAAACGAGGGCGGTTCAGAGCCTGGAGGAAGTTGAGTGCCCAGAGTGCTCCCTGGGGATGCTCAGTTCCCATCCAGAGCCCAGGAGGCAGCAGTGTGGGTAAGTCCAGTGCTGTCCCTGGAGCACAAGGAAGCCCCAAAGCCCCGTGCTGGGCAATCCCATCACCCAGGTCCCTCGGGTCCTCTACGTGGGGACTGCAGCCTCCAGACTGCGGCGGCTGTGTCGGAGTTTGCGCTTGCTGCTGTACAGGGCCATTTCTTCAAGTGCTGATGAGGTGGGTGTGGATGGATCCCGGGTTAATAACATCTCCTCTTCCTCTGGTTGCCCATCCTGCTCCTGGGGAACTGTGCGGGCAAAAAATAAATTAAGGTTTTAAGAGAAAAATGTTAGAAATTTAACGTAGGCTTTAACATCGACGTTGCTGGAGAGACCTTGGAGCAGCTTCCAGGTCCTGAAGGGGCTCCAGGAAAGCTGAGGAGGGACTTGGGACAAGGGCCTGGAGGGCTGGGAGCCTCCCAGGGGGAAGGGTTTCCAGCTGGGAGAGGGGAGATGGAGAGGAGATCTTGGGCAGGGAGGGAGGGAGGGAGGGAAAAATTCTTTGGTTGGACTTGGTGAGGGTGCTGAGCCCCTGGTTGCCCAGGTTGCCCCCAGAAGCTGTGGCTGCCCCATCCCTGGCAGTGTTGAAGGTTGGATGGGGCTTGGAGCCCCCTGGGCTGGGGGAGGGGTCCCTGACCATGGCAGGGGGGGCACTGGGTGGTTCCTTTCCAACCCAACCCCATCTGTGATTCTCTGATGCTTCTCTGCTGTATCAGCCCAAAGGTGCAAACTCTGCTGGGCTGGACCCAGTGGTTTCCCCTCTGCTCCAGGCCCAGGTCCCACGATTCAACCCCCCCTGGTTCCAACACAGGGAGCAGAGAGAATTCAGATATTTCAGACAGAAATCAGAATCCTTCCTCAGCCATTCAGCTGTTATTTGAAAAGGCCTCAAAACCCAATGCAGGTGACATCTCCAGAGTTTCCTGGTACCTGTGAGGTGTTTGTCTCACAAAGAAGGCAAAAAGGTGTCAGAGAAATGCAGGGGCACATGCAAAGAAAAACCCAAACTGGGAATGGGATGGGGGGAAGTCATTGTGGTTTAGAGGGAAATCATTCCTTGTAGACCCTCTTAGAATTGTCGAAGGAGCCACCAAACATGCAAGTTGAGTCAACACAGCACACGGAACCTCTGAAAAACCTTTTGATTGTTCCTCAGGTAAAGATTTCAGCAAACAGGAGCTGCCCTGGGCTGAGGCAGAACTTCCATCAGGGGGTCAGGGAGAAGTTAAACACAAAAATGCAGGGAGATGTGGGCTGAATCAGAACTCTGAGCAGTTCCCTGTGCGGGGAGAAACTGGAGATGATCCCAAGCTGAGCATCAGGGTAAAATCATGGAATGATTTGGGTGGGAAGGGATCTCCTGGCTCCAGTTTGGGGCTCCCCAGTTGAGGAGAGCCAGAGATCTACTGGAGAGAGTCCCCTGGAGAGCTGGGAGGGTGCTGAAGGGCCTTGAGCATCTCTGCTGGGAAGAAAGAGTGAGAGCCCTGGGGCTGTTCAGCCTGGAGAAGAGAAGGCTGAGAGGGGATCTGCTGAATGTCTGTCAAGAGCTGAGGGGTGGGGGGCAAGAGGAAGGGCTCAGTCTCTTTTGGGTGGTGCCCAGGAGAAGGAAGAATGGGTTGAAGCTAGAAGATGGGAAGTTCCAGCTCCAGATCCAGAGGAGAAACTTCCTGGAGGTGAGGCTGAGGGAGCCCTGGCCCAGGCTGCCCAGAGAGGTTGTGGAGTCTCCTTCTCTGGTGCCTTCCAAAGCCCTCCTGAACCACCCCAACCTCCAGATGAGGTTCCTCTCCTTCTCTGCTGCCTTCCAAACCCCCCCTGGATGTGTTCCTGTCTGGGCTGCCCTGGCTGATACTGCTGTGCCAGGGGGGTTGGATTCCATCAGTTCCATTGAGCCCTTCCAACCCCACACATTCAGTGATTTAATGATTTTATGATATTATGATCATCTCTCCTTCCAAACTGATTTGGAAAATCCTGCATTTTTGGTGCCTCTCAGCCTCTCACAGTGCTGTGTTAAAGACTCAAGGACTGGGTTAAAAAAACTCCTGACAGAGAAGCAGAGTCTTTTCTTCGTGGCTTTTATTCTGTTTGAGGGCCAAACAGCAATGAGAGGCAAGAGGGAGGTCTGGAGGCCCTTAAGGAATTGCTGATGATTTCCCAACCCTCCTGTGACCTCCTGCTCATGGGACAGCAGCACCTCAAGAGAACACCCCAGGGCTGAGGGCTTTCCTCTGGGGGATGAAGAGCAGATGCTGTTTCTCAGGTGAGTTTTTCCTAAGTTCCTCTGCAGCAGAACCTCCCTCATCCCATCACTGGATCAGGACTCTGGAGCCTTTACTCACAGAGCTTTGCCAAGAGAAAACTGAGAGAGAAACTGCTTCTTGTAGAAGATAAAGAGGAGGGAAAACCCAAAGCTGCCCAACAGGGAGAAGAAAACCAGGAGGAGCTGCTGAAGGAAAGAAGTGCTGCTAAAGAGTTCTGCTGAACCACCAAGAATGAAAGGGGAGATAATCTGAGCCTGTCTGATGTAGCTGGGGACATTTCTGTCCCCATGGCTGATTGGACATCACGGGGACAGCCTGGAGAGATGCAGCAGTGACATACAGATCCTCAAGGACAGCCTTGGAGTCACCTGGGTACCACTCAGGCACCCAAATGCTCTCAAGTCTTAGCCCAAGATGAATTTCTGCTGCAGGCAGGAAGAGATTCTGCTCCAGCAAAAGGGACACAAGGCAGAGCCTGAAGTATGGACTGGCAGGAGGTGACAGAGGCCAAACCACCCCCCCCCCCCCGAGCAGCAGAGGAGGGGACATGCTTGTCACACACAGCACAGCAGCCATCACTACAGCACAATGCAGACATCCTACCCAAGCCTCAAACAGCTGAGTTTGGAGGTTTCATTCTACAACAGATAAAACAGAAGTTGAAGTCCTCAGGGTTGATCCCACCAGCAGGCAGAGGAGGACCCTCTGGAAAGGGGTGGGGAGCAAGGAGGACAAAGATGGTGCCTTTGGCCATGAGCTTACCTGAGTTATTTCTGTCATCTCCATATCTGAGGTCATCAGCTGCATCAGGTGACTGGAAGAGAAGAGGAGAGATGAGATGATTGAGATGGGATGGGATGGGATGGGATGAGCATCCATCTCTAACACTCCTGCCAGGTAATTCCCCACCCTCCAACCTTCCACACACTGCAGAGAACCTTTTGCCAGCACAGGTGCTGGTGACCCAGCAGTCAGTGCCCATGGTGACAAGGTGAATCCTTGGAGCTGAGGTCAAGCAGAGAGGACAGATGTGACATGAGAGGCAGAAAGCAGAAAGGCTTTGGAAAAGGAGCAGAGACATGGGAGGGGAGCAGGGGCATGAGGGACATTTCCTTGAGAACCTAATTCTGCACCTGCCCTGTTCCCAGGCCAAGCTTCTTGGGCAAAATCAACTTTCTGCCTTATGTTCAGGTGTGTCTAAAAAATGGATGTGGGGTGGGAGGCAGCTGCACCCCAAGAGATGGCAGAGACAGCTTTGGAGAAATGGCTCTGAGATCATCCTGCAACTCCACCATTTCCTGATGGTTTTAAAGCCTTCAGAAAATCCCACACCCATGGAATGGCTGAGGTTGGAAGTCTTATGAAAAGTCCCTCAAATGAGGAGCATTCCAACAGCCAGAGCTGCCTGGACCTCATCAGACCAGAGTGAACCAGGAGAAAACAACTTTTCTCACAGTGATGAACCTGAGCTGCCATGAAAACAAGCACTACTTTGGGGACAGGCATAACTGTCCCAGGCCCTACTTATTCTGCTGAAATAGAGAATTTACTGCTGATCAAAACTCATCTTCTAGGGCTCTTGTTGCTCACGGCAAGAGCACAACTGAGGAGCAGCTTCATTTTTCTTTAGTTGTAGGACAAAGGCTGGTGGCTCTGTGCATTTCCATGGAAGCACTGGGGCCCCTTGGTCCCACACCAATTCCCCCGGTTTTGTGCAAGCAGCAAACCTGGAGGAGGCAGGGAAGAGGGGGAGGTGACCTCAGCCCTTGCAGAGTTTAAGAGAAGAGGTGAATGGAGGAGTCATGTTCTGCATGAAGAGCAGAGAGCAACGCCCAGGGGACTGTGGTGGCTTTGGGGTCACTTGCTGAAGGACACAGCCCAGGCAAGCAGCACCAAACTGATCCCAAGTAAAGGGCAAAGTTGTGTGACTATGGCCAAGAAAACCTCACATTTTTGCTCTGCTGAGATAGGTCCAGAGGAACCATCCCATGATTTGGAGGTGACCAGCTCAGCTGCATGAAGAGCCAGACCTACACTCAGCAGAGCCTTGTCCCTCTCTCACTTGGTGCAGAGCCCAGACAGGTGAACCCCAAAAAGGTAAAGGAATCTTAGAGCAAAAGCTGAGTGAGCTCCCAGGGAAAGAGAAAGGCAGCTCAGTCCTGGGCACCTGGTTCCAGGTGGCCTTCCTTAAGCACTGAGGTTGGGTGAGATGACCTTCAGAGGTCCCTTCCAACCTCAACCACTGTGGCTGAACTGAGGTCTCTGCTCACCCCTGGTCTTCTCCTGCTACCTGAGCACTTCACAGCTGATTACAGCAGAGGTAGAACACAGGAGCATTGTCACCCCAGCTGCTCCTGGGGCAAGGTGCTGGAGACATTCCACTCTGAAGTTAATATTTTCTCCAATCTGCAGTTTGTTGGCAATAATTTCTATAGGTTTTGATTTTCTTCCCATTTACAGAATCCCCAAATCACAGAATATTTAAGTTGGAAGAGACCCCCAAGCTCATCAGTCCAACCCTTGACCAACACCATCTAACTACTAAACCATGGCCTTAAGGACCAGGTCCAAATGGCTTTTAAAAGCCTTTTAGTTCTCATCTCTGCCTTCAAAACATTTTGGGATCAGTTCAGGTGAAGATGTTGCTGCTTGGTTTCTGCAAAGCTTTGGTCATTCATTTTAAAAGCATCCGGAGCAGCTTTTTATCCCACCCCCACCTGACTGAGGTCTCCACTGACCCAGCAGTGCTGGTGGCCATTGCCTCCCCCCCAGACAGGGGCCTTTGGAAAAGAACTTCCCCAAATTCAGCCTCTGCTCTGAAGGTCACCATCACTTCCACCAACTCAAGCCCTGACCCAGCTAGCAGGGCTCCAGCATGCACTTTATACCTGGATTTCGTAAACGGGTTTGGAGGAAGGAATAGCAGCAAATTCCCGGTAGTCAAACTTCTTTTCAGACAGGGACTGGAAGGGACAGCAAAAAGAGAAGAAACAGAGAAGAGAGAGTGAGGGGAAAGAGATGGACGGAGAACCAGGCAGAAGCTGTGCAGAGATCACAAGCAGCAGCAGAACTGCCCAGGGAGTGCCAGGAGGGAGAAAGGGAACCTCTGGAAGAATGTGGCTGGGCTGGTGTTAGGAAAAGGGTTCCAGGTTAAAAAGAAAACATTTTTTTAATGAGCTCCAGTAAGATGCATGTGCACACCCTGCTAGGAAAAAACATTTATGTGAAAAAAAACTCGTGGTGAGATTCCTGCTGGCAGCAGGTTCTCCATTTTATATTGTTGAGGAAATAAGGGACCAAAAGGTCTGATCTTAAAGGGTTTTCTGAACAGCGATGTGAAGAAGAAAGAATGAAATAAAACATGGAACCAGAAAACAGATGTCATGAAAAAAAAAAAATTTCCACTTCTTCCCAACTCTGTGTCTCATGCAGACAGAGCTGGTTGAGCATTCAGTAGGGATCTCATGGCTCAGCTGCAGAGTCGACAGCCAAGCTCAGCAACCAAAAAAAAAAAAAAAAAGAAAATTAAAAAAAAAAATAAAAAAAAAATCACAGGATTACAGGAAAGAAAAGGAAAGTAATCAGAAGGTTCCCTACCAGCCTTCCCGGAGAAGTGACATTTCTGGGACTGCAATCTGCAAAAGAGGACAAAAAGAACTCCTTAGGGACTGCCTGGGTCATGGGGTAGTCTGGGTTGGTAGGACTTTAAAGGTCTCATTGTCCCATGGTCAGGGACCCCTCCCCCAGCCCAGGGGGCTCCAAGCCCCATCCAACCTTCAACACTGCCAGGGATGGGGCAGCCACAGCTTCTGGGGGCAACCTGGGCAACCAGGGGCTCAGCACCCTCACCAAGTCCAACCAAAGAATTTCTCCCTCCCTCCCCAAGATCTCCTCTCCATCTCCCCTCTCCCAGCTGGAAACCCTTCCCCCTGGGAGGCTCCCAGCCCTCCAGGCCCTTGTCCCAAGTCCCTCCCCAGCTTTCCTGGAGCCCCTTCAGGACCTGGAAGCTGCTCCAAGGTCTCCCCATTGCAGCCTTCTCTTCTCCAGCCTCAACACCCCCAACTCTCTCAGCCTGGCTCCAGCCCTCCCAGCAGCTCCAGGGCCTCCTCTGCACTGGCTCCAACACCCCCTGAATCTGCCCCTTCCATGGAGCCCAATTTCAGAGTGATAAAACACCATGTTTAGGAGGACTTTGCCTTCTCAGAACAAATGCTTCTTTCCTGATTTTTTTGTTTTTTTTTTTAAGAAGTCATGGTGCTGCTTTTATTTCTGCCCTGGTTCCCAGGAACCAGAAACCAAATGTTCTCTCAGGTCCCTCCCCTATGCTCAGAGATGTCCCACACCCCAAAGGACCTTCCAGTCCAGGCTGAAGGAGGGGATTGCTTTCAGCAGCTCTGCTTTCAACCAACTTCAACCAGCTGGAGAATCACAGAATGTGGGGGGTTGGAAGGACCTCTGGAGATGCTGGAGTCCAACCCCTGGCCCAGCAGGATCAGCCAGGGCAGCCCAGACAGGAACACATCCAGGGGGGGTTTGGAAGGCAGCAGAGAAGGAGAGGAACCTCATCTGGAGGTTGGGGTGGTTCAGGAGGGCTTTGGAAGGCAGCAGAGAAGGAGAGGAACCTCATCTGGAGGTTGGGGTGGTTCAGGAGGGCTTTGGAAGGCACCAGAGAAGGAGAGGAACCTCATCTGGAGGTTGGGGTGGTTCAGGAGGGCTTTGGAAGGCAGCAGAGAAGGAGACTCCACAACCTCTCTGGGCAGCCTGGGCCAGGGCTCCCTCAGCCTCACCTCCAGGAAGTTTCTCCTCTGGATCTGGAGCTGGAACTTCCCATCTTCTAGCTTCAACCCATTCTTCCTTCTCCTGGGCACCACCCAAAAGAGACTGAGCCCTTCCTCTTGCCCCCCACCCCTCAGCTCTTGCCAGACATTCAGCAGATCCCCTCTCAAGCAGCATTAACTGTTTGCTTGGAGACACAGCCAGCTCTGGGGTACCTTCCAGTGGTGTTGGGGAGGGGGTAGGAGCAGGAGATGGTGACTCTGTCAGCTGCTCCAATGTGCTGCGCTTCTTCCCCTCCTTGGACTTGGCAATCACCATCTGGGCTTTCAGAGCATCCTGTTCCAGGGACTTCATCCTGCCCGGGGAACGAGGGGGGAGAAGGAGACATCAGAGCAGGCTTCCCTGAGAAGGGACAGAGCTGCCTCCTGTGCCCAGCAGCCAGAGCTCAGTCCCTGGGCTGAGTGCAGGAAGGGAAATGAAGAACCCGTGGGTCCCTGAGACTTCCGAAGCAGGAGAGGAGAGGAGAGGGAAGCAGCTTGGATTGCTGTCACCCTGCAACACAGAGCCCATCGTATGTGCTGAGCAGAGCCTGGAGCCAAGCACCGAGGCACCCAGGACCCACAGTTCTCCCCAGAGCTGCCATATGATGGGAGAGCAACCCAAGCTGGGGAGGAGCTGCAGGGGCTGAGGATGAGTTGGGTGACTCCTCAGGGCTTTACTCTCCCCCTGTGCTCTTGGTTGTTGCATCTCAACCCTCTTCAACCACCACGGGATGGCTACAGGACACAAAGTGGGCTCAGCCTTCAGAGATGTCTTCTGCCTTCTCCCCACCAACCAGACCCAGCATCCTCCCCCTTGCTCCTTCTCATGGGGAGGAGCAGGACCTCAGGGACACCGACAGCCACTAAAAGGTCTTCCCCTACCCCTAGCAGGGGGTGGCTGGGATGTGGGGAGAGAAGATGGGAGGTGGAGCATGCAGCCAGCAGGGAAGGGGCTGTGCACACCTGGAGTGGTTTCCTGACCCAAGGAGTCTTGAGGCACCGTGACTCTGCCTTGGGCCAGACATCTGAGCTGGCCTGGCCCCGGGAGCAGCTCCCCACTGCCGGGACTGGTAGAGCTTCCTGGCCAGATCCTGCTCGTACTGTTTAATACTGTCTTCAAGAGCTGAGGATCTGAGGAGGAGGAGGAGGAGGAAGAGGAGGAGGAAGAGGAAGAGATGATGGTGATGAACATCACAGCGGAAAAGCGCAGGGAAAGAAAGAAACAGATACAGGAACATACCCTGGCAGGGAGAAACGAGGGTCTGGGACAGAACCACAGGATCATGGAATTGCTGGGGTTGGAAATGACCTTTGAGATCACCCAGTCCAACCATTCCCCTGGCACTGCCAAGGCCACCCCATGTCCCTCAGCACCACATCTCCAGGGCCTGGAAACACCTCTAGGGATGATGGGGACTCTACCACAAAATCACTCTGGTTGGGAAAGACCTTCAAGGTCCTCAAGTCCAACCATGAACCCAATGCTGACCAAGGCCACCCCCAACCCATGTCCCTCAGCACCACATCTCCAGGCTCTGAAACCCCTCCAGGGATGATGGGGACTCCCCCCCTGCCCTGGGCAGCCTGGGTCAGTGTTTGATGACCCCTCCAGTGACACCCAATTTGCCACAGCCCTGTCCAAAACAGGCTCCTGGATCTGGTCCTGCCCAACACCAACTGCTGCAGGAGAAGTGGGAACCTCCAGAGTGCAACCTGGGACAACAGACCCAGCAGCATCGGCCTCCAGAACCTCAGCATTCAGAACCTGCCCACCTCACGGGCTTGGAGGAGCCCAGGAACACCCAACAGACCAAGAGCACCCAGGAGGTGGTCACGGGGAAGTGTGGAGCAAACCAAGGTCTGCAGGAACCGGGCACCCTCTGAGCACACGTCTGAAAGTCTCTCTGTGCCTTGGCCTCCATATTTCTGACCACTTGCTGGCATCCACCCACCTTCATCTGACCCCCAGAAAAGGGGGAGCAAAATGAGGAAATTCTGTCAGCCCCAGGGCCTGGGACAGAGGCAGAGGATGAGGGGAGAGCAGCCTGGAACCAGTGTGGGCATGGCAGAACTGCCAAGATCACAGCATCTCAGACTGGTTTGGGATGGAAAGGACCTTAAAGATGATCTGGTTCCAACCCATGTCCCGTGGCAGGGACACCTCCCACCAGATCACCAAGTCCAACAGCAGCAGCCAACTGAGGCGTGTCCTGAGGTGCCATATCTGCATGTTTTGAGCTACATTTTCAGAAATAAGGGTCTGATACAGAATCAGAATCATGGAATCCTTTGAGTTGGAGAAAACCTCCAAGATCAGGGAGTCCAACCCTTCCTCCAGCACTGCCCAGGCCACCCCTGCCCCATGTCCCCCAGCACCCCCACATCTCCAGGCTCTGAAACCCCTCCAGGGATGATGGGGACTCCAGCCCTGCCCTGGGCAGCCTGGGCCAGGCCCTGACAACCCTTGCCAGGGAGAAATTCTTCCCCAGCTCCAACCTAAAACTTCCTTGGGCAACTTGAAGCCCTACTGGCCACCTGCTCCCCCCCTCAAGGTGTGGCTGCACCTTCTTAACCCCACTCCCCCTCCTCTGGTGGTGTGTGACCCCCCCCCAGGGACGTGGCAGAGGTCCCAGGTGTTTGCCCAAAGGGACACAGGGGGTGTGCTGGGGAGGGGTGGGTGCATCACATGTCCTGGCATGGAGAAAAAGGAAAGCTCAAGAAGATGCAAACTGATGGGGTCAGGAGTGAGAGCACAGAGGGCAGAGAACTGGAAGGAAGCAGAAGGTATCAGATTAGAAAGGAAGTCATCAACTCATGCATGTACAGAACAAAACAGAGGTTGGGGAGGCTGCAGGTCCCTGGGCAGAGCTGTCCCAGCTCCCCATAGCACCTGGAGCACTGCCTGGGGACCTCTGGAAATGCCACCTCAAACCTTGAAGCCAGCACTGAGACTGCTCCAGCACCTACAGGACAGGGACCCAAGGAGGAGCAGAGGGGCCCCATGGGAGCAGGGATGTGGTGGGATCCTTGTCCTGCACAAAGGATGCATGCTGAATGCTTCCTGCCACCACCAAAAGGAGCAAGGACTTGGCCCTGCCCAAGGAACCACCCGGACACTTCCCTAAGGACTGAACAAAAAGGGAGAGTTTGGCATCAGACACAAAGTGGAGCTGAGGACCTGACCCGCAGAACTTAAAAAACTGAGCCTCACAAATGAAAAGCAAGAAGTGTATAAGAACACATCCTGAGTCCCAGACTAGGTTGGGGTGGAAGGGCCCTGAAATGCCCCCCAGTGCCCCCCCTGCCATGGTCAGGGACCCCTCCCCCAGCCCAGGGGGCTCCAAGCCCCATCCAACCTTCAACACTGCCAGGGATGGGGCAGCCACAGCTTCTGGGGGCAACCTGGGCAACCAGGGGCTCAGCACCCTCACCAAGGCCAACCAAAGAATTTCTCCCTCCCTCCCTCCCTGCCCAAGATCTCCTCTCCATCTCCCCTCTCCCAGCTGGAAACCCTTCCCCCTGGGAGGCTCCCAGCCCTCCAGGCCCTTGTCCCAAGTCCCTCCCCAGCTTTCCTGGAGCCCCTTCAGGACCTGGAAGCTGCTCCAAGGTCTCCCCATTGCAGCCTTCTCTTCTCCAGCCTCAACACCCCCAACTCTCTCAGCCTGGCTCCAGAGCAGAGCTGCTCCAGCCCTCCCAGCAGCTCCAGGGCCTCCTCTGCACTGGCTCCAACAGCTCCGTCTCCTTCTGCTGCTGGGGACCCCAGAGCTGGACACAGCTTTACCCCAGGGGGGTCTCCCCAGAGGGGACAATCCCCTCCCTGGCTCTGCTGCTCACACTGCTGGGGGGTTTGATGGCTCCTGGGGACCACGTGCAGGTCCTTGCCTTTGGCCATGTTGAACTTCATGCCACAGGCACTTCAGGAACACTTCAGGAATCTTTTAGCTGACCAAGTAACAAGGGGAGGGTTTGTACCCTCCAGGTAATTCTCCAGCTCTCACTGAAGATTCCACTCTGCATTTCCTCATCCTTGGAGCCTCTCCAGAAGCTGACAGCACCATTATCATCTGTCTCTAAGCCCAAACCCTGGAAGTGCCAAGTGGCACCACAAGTCACAGCAGCCCCTCTGGTGTCTCCTCTAGCAGCCTGGCAAGGATGTGTCACCACCAGCCCTATTCCTCTGACTTTTCTCCTTCAAACCCCCAAAGAAACTGTCCCTGCCTGTCCTTTGAGTGCCTCCTGCAGGAAGAAATTCCTTATAGGAACAGTTTAATGAATTTTGGAAAGGAATTGTGTACATGCCTGGACTGCCTTCTGAGCTAAGAAGTTTTCTTCCTTCCCAAACCATTTTTTACCATTCTTTCAGAGCTGATGGAACTGCCTGAGTGGGTCAGGATGCCCCTGCCTGCCTGATTCCTTGGCTTCACCAAGCTCTCCAGTCTAGTGACACTGGACATGGGAAATCCTCTTCTCATTTTGAAGCTGTCAGTGTGCAGCTTCAGTAAACACCCTGTGTCCCATGTTACCAAGGAGGTGGGAGCAGTGTGCTGAGAGGGAAGGAGCACATTCAGCACCACTTCCAGGTGCTCCTCTTTCTTTTAGAACACCCCACTGTCTTCAGGACTGTGCAAGCTGTGGTGCAATAAGGGACATCTCACCCATGCAGCTCACAGGAGCAGATGAGCTCAGACAAGTGGTGGATGCTGTGCACCATGTGGACAGATACACAGGATCATTCTGGTTGGAAAAGACCTTGAAGACCATCATCTGATTCTACCAAGTCCAGTGCTACCCCCCATGTCCCTCAGCACCCCCCATGTCCCTCAGCACCCCCACATCCCCAGGGTCTGAAACCCCTCCAGGGATGATGGGGACTCCAGCCCTGCCCTGGGCAGCCTGGGCCAGGCCCTGACAACCCTTGCCAGGGAGAAATTCTTCCCCAGCTCCAACCTAAACCTCCCCTGGCAGAACTTGACTTGTGCCAAAAGTTCCTCTTGTCCCATCACCTCCCCTAACATCTGCCTCAGGAGGGATGCTCAGTCCCTGTTGTTCACCCCATGGCACCCAACAGACCCGTGGGGAGTTCCCCTTTCCCTCAAGCAGCTCAGCCAAGAGGAGGGTGAAGGTTTTCCTGTCTCACCGTGCTGCCCTCCACATGGCTCTCTTCTCAGCCTCCAGAGCACGACGTTCTGCTGGGGAGAGCTCCTTCTCCTGAGCACTCACAAGCTCAGGACTCTGCATCCGCAGCCGCTCCTGGTGCCGCCGCTCAGCCTTGGCTGTCCTCACCGGGGCCGCCTGGTCCCCTGCACACAATGGGCTCAGCCTGGGCAGGGAGAGAAAGACTGAGGTCCAGCACAGCCCAGAGCTTGTTTTCAAGAGAAAAGGAGAAGGCTGACACTCTCCCACTCCCACCCGCCCATCAACTGTTTGGTGCCACATCCCAGGACATCACCTTGGGAGATGGGAGGACAGGAAGGAGAGGTTTCTCTGAATTAGCTGGTTCTGCTCACAGTTTCACTTTCTCTAGAAAATCCTTCCTTCCACACTCTACATTCTGCTAAAAAGAAGGAGCCACCTCCTCCATCACCTGGCACCTCCCCAGGCAAAAGACACTGCTGAGCCACTCACCCAGATGTTGAGTTGGTTCTTTGTTCAGATTTGATTCCATCTTCCAGTGAATTCCTCTGGGAGCTGCTGTTCTCAGTGACCTCAGGAGGCCTAGAGCAAAAGCACCAGGTCAGCTCCTAGACCCACAGGCCAGCATGCCCAGGAAAGGTTCTGAGCCCCAGAAAGCCCCAACCAGTTCAGTTTGGAGACAGAACCCTTCATGATTTTGCTTCTCCATTGCTGTGAGCATTTCCTTGCTGATGTCATAAATGTTCATGCTGACATCAGAACTTTTCTTCACTTGGAGGCTGACCACCCACTAACCCCTCCACAGACTCCTCAAATGTAAGGCATCATCTTTGCTGACAAGTTCTTGCACAGTTCCAGCCTCCCTCTTCCCAGCTGCCACTTGCACAGGAGCACAGAATTGTTCTGGTTGGAAAAGACCTTTATGATCATCGAGTCCAAAGCTCTGCCACCCATAACCCAACTCTGCCACCCATAACCCAACTCTGCCACCCATTAACCCAACTCTGCCAAGTCCAGAGCTTAACCCCTGTCCCTCAGCACCACATCTCCAGGGCTCTGAAAGCCCTCCAGGGGTGGGGATTCAACCACCTCCCTGGGCAGCCTAGGCCAGTGGTTAATTATGCTTTCAGTGAAGCAGTTTCTTCTAATCTTCAATCTAAACCTCCCCTGGGCAACTTGAGACCTTTCCCTCTTGTCCTTTGGCTTGTTACTGGGGAGAAGAGACCCATTTTGTGATGGGCAGCCTGGCTGCTACAGCTTTTTCCTTTGCTGTTGTCAGACAGTGACTGCTGCCATGGGATCTTAAAGATCATCTCCCCCAACCCCCTGCACGGCAGGGACACCTCCCACCTCCCACCAGTCTCATTTTGATTGCTCAAATTGATTTTGTTTAAATTTCAGCTTTCTGTTCTCACATGAGAAAAGATATATCTCCAGAAACAGAAATTCAGTCTGTTCCACTGATGCCTCTGTCCACACATCAGTAATAACCAGCTGGGAGTCATCTGCTGGATTCAGCCCTTAACCTCCCACATTTCATTGGGAAGGGGGAGAAGTGGGGTCTTCCCATCACACCCAGAAGTTGGTTTGCATTTGGCTGCTGTCCTGCCAGCCCAAGAGGTGGGAAGTCTCAGTGCATTCATTATGTGAGAAGCTCCTCAACAAAGATTGTTGGACAGAAAGAATAAATTGAGATTCCAAATCCCGAGATAAACAAATGCCACTTTTCAGCCTCTGTAAGAGTGACAATTAAAGTGTTTGTGAAGAATGTCTGTACCAAAGACTTTGAAAAGAGAGCTGGTAAGGACAGCTTCAGCTTCATTCCAGTGCAATCTTATTTTTAGCTCAAGTCTTAGGAGCAGCCATTTCTCTTTCCCCAGTTCTGTGCCTCAAAATTGGAAAAACAACATCAAGGCAACCTGGAGGACAAGTCCAGGAGAACCAAGAACCAAAAGCCTAAAAAACCCCAAACCAAGGTTCAG
Source organism: Phaethornis superciliosus (assembly GCA_023637945.1). Taxonomy (NCBI): domain Eukaryota; kingdom Metazoa; phylum Chordata; class Aves; order Apodiformes; family Trochilidae; genus Phaethornis; species Phaethornis superciliosus. The sequence goes on along the minus strand of JAJQWJ010000002.1, from coordinate 419,221 downwards.
TATCAGGGCTTATCTTGAGTCAGTGATCTCTATAGACCCCCAAGTGCCCAGCTGGAGGAGCTTTTCTTCTGAAAAGAGAGAGGTTCCTGTTTCTGTGCTGAAGGAGCACTGCCCAACTCTTTCCCCTAAAAATTCCTGATCCTGGGAGAGCTCTGACATGGATGGGCAGGACTGAGCCAAGGTCTTGTCTTACCGAGGTGCTGGAGGATGGACACTCCTTCCATTCAGTCTTTCCACCTTGTACTCAACCCCTTCGATGATGACACTCGACTGCACCTCAGGCCCCTGTCTGACCATCTCCTCCTCTTCTGCTTCTTCCTCCAAGAGCAGGGCACGTTTCTGCTGCAGCTTCCGAGCTGCCAGGAGAAGACAGACTCACACCAAAGCACTTCCCAACCCCCCGGGATGAAACCTCTGGGCAGGTCCCTACACTCACCATCCCTACAGGTTTGTGCTGCTTTATGTCCATGCCCTCTCCTTGGATGTCTTTGTTTCTCCTCTGCTCCACTAATGCTTCAGGTGTAACAAACTCCACACCATTACCTCAGTCCCTTCTTCCTATTTCACTAAAATTCCATTCCTGGACACACTATAGAACCATCTCACAGAATCCCAGACTGGTCTAGGGTGGAAGGGACCTTATGGAACATTCAGTTCCAGCCTCCTGCCATAGGAAGCCTAGAATGAGAAGCTGCAGTTTCTTTTTCTTATCTTCCTTCTTTCTCTTTTATGAGCTTTCTTAAAATATATTCCTGTTCCTGAACTATTAAGTGAAAATGAGAAGGTTCCTAATGCTCTAGACTAATTCCCAGGCTCTGAATGGGAATACAGGAGGGCAAGAGCAGATTAGGTATTTATAAACTGTAGAGAATAACAAACAAAACCCCAACAATTTACAAAATAAATTCTGTTACAAAAAGAAATTCAGTTTTCTGGGCAAGCAACAAACACAGCCCCCAAACCCAGGAGTCCACTTGGACCTCTGTTTTCCTATGGAAGAGGAAGGGATGTCAGGAGAAACTCTTTTTTTTCCCACTTAATGTCATTCCTTGTCACCTTTTTAAACAATTCTCAAGCAGGAGGAAATGACACCAAAAACTCCAGCACTAAATTCCCTTCCTGTTGCAAAACCCTGTGCCAAAACCAGAGCAGCTTATTGAGCAGCACAAACTCTGCTGTCAGACCCTAGGGAAGGGTTTTCCTGGGCAACCCCACGGTGCTGGGCAGCTTATGAAGAAATATCCTCATTTTTATTAGCTTCTCAATATTTTATTCAAGTGTTTCAGTTGTCCAGGAAGCCCTGATGCTGCAGAGCTTCCACCAGTCCATGGAGCAGCAGCAAAGCAGCCACTAAACTTAAATTTCACTTGCTTAGGCTGTTACCCACAACTAATCATCAACACCCCCTGAGTTTGGGGGATGCTGGATTTCTGGGGCACGCGCTCTCCCGGTGAGAAAGGATTCCCCTAAACCCCTAAATTCCCTTGCACAGATTCCAACGTACCTTCCTCTTCTTTCATCTTCTTCAGGTCATCCTCTCCAACCAAGGAGACACGCTTGGGAGGCTTCTCCAGCTGCTGCTGCTTCCCCTCCATCTCAAAGTACTTCTGCCTCTCGCGGAAGGACCTCTGCTCGGGGCTGTGCAGCCCCCCAGGGCTGAGTCTGCCCACCTGAGAGAGCCACAAGGGTGCTGCCCACCAAGCACCCGAGCCAAACCCACCCCCCAACCCACCCCACCCTGCCCCATGTGCCCCCCACACCCCCTCAAGCCCACCCTGTGATCTTGGCTCCACAGCCACAACCCCAAAAGCCCAAATCCTCGGTGAGTCCCCATCCCACATCCACCTCCAACCCCCACAACTCACCTCCGGGGCACTTTTGGGATTCTCTGTGTTGGTCTGACCAGGCAAATCCTAGGATTACACAATGAGACACTCAGCAGGTTGCCCCCAGAAGCTGTGGCTGCCCCATCCCTGGCAGTGTTGAAGGTTGGATGGGGCTTGGAGCCCCCTGGGCTGGGGGAGGGGTCCCTGACCATGGCAGGGGGTTGGAATCAGATGATCTTTATGGTTCCTCCAAACCCAAACCCATCAGGGATTCTAAATTCTGCCTTCAGCTTCCAAGGGGGGGATTACTGAGCACAAGGTCAGACTTTTAGGAGGTGTATGGACACCAGAAGAGGCAACAGACACACGTTGTGGTAAGAGAAAATCTGATCAAGCAGATAGAAAACACTCTTCCCCTCACACAGGGAAAGAGCTCTCAGTGACCTCATAACCTCCAGTTTTGGAAATTCAGGACTCAAGTGGACTGAGCCTGAGCAACCTCATAAAACTCAGTGGTGCCCTGTTTGGCATGAAGGACTGAAGTAGATGACCTCAAGGATCCTCATCCAGTCTGAATGTCTCACCATTCAAATACATGGAGGGGAGAAGGAATAATTGAAATTAAAGATCAAAATGTAATAAAGAAATCCTCAGAACTGGTTTAGTTTGGCCCTGGACTCTGGAAGTTCAGAGAATTTCATTATATCAGAACAGCACAATTCTACAACAGCAACGTGAAATCCAATGAAATTCAGATTTGGTATCATCAAATCATTAAGTCTGGAAAAGACTTTAAGATCCTCAAGCCCAACCATAACCCAACACCACCATGCCCAGCCCCCATGTCCCTCAGCACCCTCATGTCCCTCAGCACCCCCCATGTCCCCCAGCACCCCCCATGTCCCCAGCACCCCCCATGTCCCTCAGCACCCCCCATGTCCCTCAGCACCCCCACATCTCCAGGCTCTGAAACCCCTCCAGGGATGATGGGGACTCCAGCCCTGCCCTGGGCAGCCTGGGCCAGGCCCTGACAACCCTTGCCAGGGAGAAATTCTTCCCCAGCTCCAACCTAAACCTCCCCTGGCACAACTTGACTTGTGCCAAAAGTTCCTCTTGTCCCATCCCTGGTTCCTTGGGAGCAGAGCCCGACCCCCCCTGGCTCCAACCTCCTCTCAGGGGGTGTCAGAGAGCCAGAAGGTCTCCCCTCAGCCTCCTCTGCTCCAGGATCAACACCCCCAGGGCCCTCAGCTGCTCCTCACAACTTCTCCAGACCCTTCTCCTTCTGCTCCAGACCCTTCCCCACCTCCACTCCCTTCTCTGGACACCCCCAGACCCTCCATGTCCTTCTGCTCCTGAGGGGCCCAGAACTGACCCCAGAATTCAAGATGCCCAGCACAAGGGGACAATCCCTGCCCTGCTCCTGCTGGCCACCCCAGTGCTGACACCAGCCAGGTGCTGCTGGCCACCTTGGCCACCTTGGCACAGGCTGGCTTGTGTCCACTCAGCTGTCAACCAGCACCCCCAGGTCCTTTTCTGGGGAGAGGACTCTGCAGGGTGACCATTCACAACATGAGTGGACTCCACCTTCCAAGGGGACCTCCAGACATCCATCCTTCACCCCAGCTTGCTGTGGAGGAAACAAATCATCACCTCCTTCCTCTTCCCAGACCTCCTGCAGTGCTGCACCTCCTCTTGGTGTCAGACTTTGGGGAGCATCACCCCAGACAGCACCACTCACCTGGGCCTCCAGCAGAGGGTGTGACAAGGGCACTGCTGCAAAAGTCTTGTATGCCTGCTTGACATTGATGGGGATCTCATCAGGAGAGGGTGGGGAAGGTGGCTTCTGCTGCAGGGACAAAGACAGGAGGTACAGAAAAACACAGATGTTACCAAAAAAACCCCAAACAAACAAAAAAAACAAAAAACCCAACCCCCACAGAACAATTTGGCAGAAACACAGCACAACTCTTGGCCTGAATCAGAAGAGACTGGGTTGGAAGAGACCCCAAATACTCAAGCTCCAACCCCCCTGCGTGGGCAGGGAGAGCTCCCACCAGACCAAGGTTGTACAAGAATGGAATGGGTGAGGGGCAGGAAGGTGAGCAGGGCATGGTACCATGCCACAGCCTGCAGCAGACAGAGCATGGGCCCATTTTAGTTGTTGGATGGTGGAAGAATGATCCTTGTGGTGGGACAGATGCCCTCTGCCCCCCAATCCCTGAAGGGAACCTCCAGGAAGGCTGCAGAGGGACTTTTCATCAGAGTGTCCAGTGACAGGACACGGGGAGATGGTTTCCAAGGGAAGGAGAAGAGCTTGAGCCTGGAGCTTAGGAAGAAGTTCTTCAGGAGGAGGGTGCTGAGCCTCTGGAACAGATTGCCCAGAGAAGCTGTGGCTGCCCCCTCCCTGGAGGTGTTCAAGCCCAGGTTGGAGGAGGCTTGGAGCAACCTGGGCTGGATGAGAGGTGTCCCTGCCCATGGTGGGGAGCTTGGGGAGAGGATCTACAAGATCCCTTTCAATCTCCGCCATTCTAGGACTCCATGACATGATATGATGACCAGAACTTTGTGAAAGATCTCTTGGCCAAGGGGCCACATTGCTGTCATGGTCCTTAAGGATTCCCACCCAATTCAACCAGCATGTGCCCACTTGAACCTGGAGGCACCTGGGGCTGGGGCAGGACTCCTGACTCTGACCCCTACTTAGGACTGAACAAGCCACACAGTTTATTGGAAAATTCAAGATAAGCCCTGGCTCCACCTGGCAGTTCTGAGTCAAGAGGCCTTCTTCATGGCAAGGGACTACTCAGTCACCTTTGGGTTTTGCAGAAGTTGTTGTATTTCTCTTTGTAAAATGTGTACTTCTGTGTACATCAAGGCTCTTGGTCACTGTCTCCAAATCCAAAGTGGCAACCCAGCCTGGGATCTGCAAGCTGGACAAGTTCCTCTCTTTCATCTCTAATTTCCCCTCCAGAGAATTCCACTCAGAAGCATCTGATAAGGTCCAGGAGGACCCTCCTGCTGCTCCTCCTGGACTCTTCCTCACCCATCTTCCCTAGCCTCCTTCCTCACCCATCTTCTCCTATCACATCCAGGCAGAAGAAGAGTTGGGGAGACCTCTTCCAAGCCCCCCAGAAATGAATGGTGGCAGGGGGGCAGTGACACCACCACCACCTTCCTTTCTACTGGAAAGCAAATCCCCTTCATTCAGCTGCTTTGTTCCTTCAGTCCCTCTGCCTGCATGAACACAAGTGTTTGTGGATCTCCTTTGTCCTGGACAGGTTAAATTATGCTGTTTGATAATGTTCCCTTATTCATAAGCACATGAAGAGCAGAAGGGGCTGTAAAAGATGTGAATCTTGGCCAGTGCCATGGCGTACACGTGCACATCAGGTCTCTGGTTTGGTGTCATGTCATAAAAGCTTCAATAAAAAGAGAAGAGCTCTCTTGTAAGTGTATGAGCTGTCTGTCCTGTATGACTAAGGCCAAAATTCCTGAATCTTTCTCTCCCATCAAGACACAGCCCAGGGAATACGAATCTTTCAAAAAACAATCACTTTGCAAACCATAAACTGAATATCAGCAACACGGAGTTGGCTCTTGCTCCAAGATACAAGAGTTTGCAAGACAAAGGTCCTGAAAGATTTGTGACTCAAGAGAATGCAACAGCTCCTGTGGTGGGTGGGTGTTGGTGTCCTCTCTCAAGTAACAAGAGAGAGAAAGAGAGGAAATTTACTCAAGCTTGGCCAGGGAAGGTTTAGATTGGATATTAAGAAGAATTTTTTTTTTTACACAAAGAGTGGTCAGGCTCTGGCTCAGACTGCCCAGGGAAGTGGTGGAGTCCCCATCCATGGAGGAGTTAAAAAACCACATGGATGTGGGACACACAAAGGGTTTGGTTAAAGATCATCTTGTTCCAAACATCTGCCATGGTCAGGGACCCCTCCCCCAGCCCAGGGGGCTCCAAGCCCCATCCAACCTTCAACACTGCCAGGGATGGGGCAGCCACAGCTTCTGGGGGCAACCTGGGCAACCAGGGGCTCAGCACCCTCACCAAGTCCAACCAAAGAATTTCTCCCTCCCTCCCTCCCTGCCCAAGATCTCCTCTCCATCTCCCCTCTCCCAGCTGGAAACCCTTCCCCCTGGGAGGCTCCCAGCCCTCCAGGCCCTTGTCCCAAGTCCCTCCCCAGCTTTCCTGGAGCCCCTTCAGGACCTGGAAGCTGCTCCAAGGTCTCCCCATTGCAGCCTTCTCTTCTCCAGCCTCAACACCCCCAACTCTCTCAGCCTGGCTCCAGAGCAGAGCTGCTCCAGCCCTCCCAGCAGCTCCAGGGCCTCCTCTGCACTGGCTCCAACAGCTCCGTCTCCTCCTGCTGCTGGGGACCCCAGAGCTGGACACATAGTTTAATTGTCACGGTGGTGTTGGGTTGATGGTTGGACTTGATGATCCTAGAGGTCTTTTCCAACCTTGATTCTATGATTCTACCTACAGATCTCAAGCAGGAACTGCTCTGGGGGTTTCAGCCTCAGGACAGTCTCAGAGGTGGGGAAGTGAAGCCAGGAGGCTGGTGCAGGGGCTTGGCCATGTCAGAACACCCAATGGGATGTCCTGCCCCTGCCCATGAAGAGAAGGGGCTCACCCAGGGCTTCCAGGCTGAGGCACCCACCAAGACCACCCCCAGCCAAGGCACCTGATCCTCAAAACAAAGCCCCCCTGGGAAGGGGAGCTCAGCTTTTGTCCCCAGGGGATGTGGGCACCAGAGCCACCCGGGGCAGGTGGGCCCAGCTGAGGGAGAAGGAGGTGCAGGGCACTTACAGAGGTGTGGGTGCTGCTGCACAGCTCGGGGTGCTGGAAGGGGTTGGGGCTGTCCCCATCCTCCGGATTCTGGGGGGCAGCGCTGGGTCGCAGGCGGGCGAGAGGCTGAATGACCCCGGGCTTGGTCTGGGGGTGACATCCACACCCCGGGGGGAGAGGCAGAGGAAGGAGGGGTGGAGGGAGAGAAAGAGAGGAGAGAACGGAGCAGTTAGGGCAGCAAAGTGTCAGCCATGCAGGGGAGGGGAGACAAATCCCCAGCTGAGCCCAGGTCCCAGGCTGGGAGGAGAGCTCCTCATGCACCCACCCACCCACCCAACCCTGCCTCTGGTGTAAGGATTTGGGACAGGCAGAGGGGTTCAGGACAGGCAGGGTCTCACCAGGACACAAGGGATGCAAGCAGGGCAGAAAGAGGTGGCAGGAGAACATCAAAGCTTGGAGAATATGAGCATCCTGAAAGGAAGATGCAGCAGGGGGAAAAAAGGGGAGGAAAAAGGAGACGGAAGCTGGGGAGGAAAAGCAAGCGAGCGCCAGGAAGGGCTCCAACCAGAAATGCAGAGATGAGAGCCCCGGGTTGGACCATCAGGGATGGAGATGGGGTGGGAGTGAAAGAAACATCTCATGGTGAGGAGAGCAGGAGCTGAGTGAGCCAGCAAGGACTGAGAGGGAAAACTGGAGTAAAACCACAAACCCCTCCACGTCACATTCCCAAATCTAAAGTATTTGAGCCTTGGAGCATTTGTACAAACTTGAGATCCAGTTTAGGACAGAAGAAGACAGAGGAAGAACCAGGGTGAGAGGTGGAGGGGGGGAAGGGAGCACAGAGGAGGCAGAGGGAAGCTCCGGGTGCTGGGAAGAGGCAGGGACAGGGCAGGGAGGTCCCAGGGGTACTCACTGATCTGCTCTCCTCCTGCGCCGTGGTGAAGGCAATGGATGCCTGGGAAAAAGAAAATCCAGAGTCAATTCGGAGCCCATGCAGGAAACCTTCAGTCTGCTCAGCTCTACCCAAACAGGAACACAAATCCTCTGCAGGGAGAAGCACCCACCTGCCACCACTTAACCCCCCAGACCTCCTCCTCCTCCTCCTTCTTCACCTGGGGAGCAGTCCAGAGCCCACCCCCAGGAGCCTCTCCCAGTTCCCTCCTCATGGGAGTGGTCACTCCCAAAACTCTCTCTGGGTGTCCCCTGCCCCCCAGCCATCCCCACTCCAGCTCGGCCACTGCTGGGCCTCAGACACATCCCCCCCCTGCCCTCCTGGAGCTTCAGAGCAAAGCCACCAATGCCACTGCTTCACTGCCAGGAAGCATTGGCAGATGCCACCTTGGGAAGCACTGGCAGATGCCACCTCTGCCAGGAAGCATTGGCAGATGTCACCTCAAAGAAAGCATGGCAGATGTCACCTTGGGAAGCATTGGCAGATGTCACCTCAACAAAGCATTGGCAGATGCCACTTTGGGAAGCACTGGCAGATGTCACTCTGGGGAAGCATTGGCAGATGCCACCTTGAGAAGCACTGTCAGATGCCACCTCTGCCAGGAAGCATTGGCAAATGTCACCTTGGGGAAGCACTGTCAGATGCCACCTTGGGGAAGCACTGGCAGATGTCACCTCAGGAAGCATTGGCAGATGTCACCTCAAGGAAGCATTGGCAGATGCCACTCTGGGGAAGCACTGGCAGATGTCACCTCAAGGAAGCACTGGCAGATGCCACCTTGGGGAAGCATTGGCAGATGTCACCTCAAGGAAGCACTGGCAGATGCCACCTTGGGGAAGCACTGGCAGATGTCACCTCAAGGAAGCACTGGCAGATGCCACCTCAGGAAGCACTGGCAGATGCCACCTTGGGGAAGCATTGGCAGATGTCACCTCAACAAAGCACTGGCAGATGCCACTTTGGGAAGCACTGGCAGATGCCATCTTGGGAAGCATTGGCAGATGTCACCTCAAGGAAGCATTGGTAGATGCCATCTCAGGAAGCATTGGCAGATGCCACCTTGGGAAGCATTGGCAGATGTCACCTCAACAAAGCATTGGCAGATGCCCCTTTGGGGAAGCACTGGCAGATGTCACTCTGGGGAAGCATTGGCAGATGCCACCTTGGGAAGCACTGGCAGATGTCACTCTGGGGAAGCACTGGCAGATGCCCCCTTGGGGAAGCACTGGCAGATGCCACCTCGCCGTGCTGAGCAGGGAGCAGTGCAGGAGCAGGAAGCAGCAGAGCAGCACTGCACACCCCAAGGGACACTTACAAATCGCGTCTCCCTGCCCGCCAGGTGCGTGGGCCGAGGGGCTGGGGGCAGCTGGAGAGGGGCAACACCAGGAGGGATCATCAGGGGAAGAGAAGGGGAGAGAAAAATGAAGAGAGGGGGGGTTTTGCCACCTGAGAGGCCAAGGAAGCCATCTGCCACCCAGCACCAGAGGCTGCAGCTTGCCAGAGCCACCAGTGTCCCCCACCAAGCTCCTCGCTGCCTGCCCTGGGGAAAGGTCCTGGCACACACAGACCCACCAGGCACCTGGCACCATTGTCACAGCTGGAAAAGCCCTCTGAGGTCACCAGGTCCCCACAATAAAATCTCTCTCTCAGTATCTGTGTCACCCCCCAGAGCACGTCCTGGAGTGCCCCATCCACATGGGTTGGAAATCCCTCCAGGGATGGTGACTCCACCACCTCCCTGGGCAGCCCCTTCCAACCCCTGACTGCTCTCTCAGGACAGAAATTCTTCCTCAGATCTGCTCTAAACCTCCCCTGGGGCACCTCCAGGCCACCTCCTCTGCTCCTGGCCCTGCTCCCTGGAGAGCAGAGCCCAGCACCCACCTCCCTACAACCTCCTTGCAGGGAGTGGTAGAGAGCAATGAGGTCTCCTCTCAGCCTCCTCTTCTCCAAACTGAACATTCCCACTTCCCTCAGCCTCTCCTCCCAGGACTTCTTCTCCAGACCCTTCACCACTTGGTTGCCCTTCTCTGAACCCCCTCCCACACCTCAATGTCCTTCTTGGAGTGAGGGGCCCTGAGCTGAGCAGAGCCCTGGGGGTGCAGCCTCTCCATGCTGGGTGCAGGGACACCATCCCTGCCCCTCTCCTGCTGCCCACACTACCTCCTTCCTCCCCAACATTTGCTTCCTCCCCATCAGAAATTAAGGCCAAGGCCACCATGATTCCAGCCTCATGATTCCAGCCTCAGGACAAAGGATTAAGTTGCCCTCAGTAACTCTCTGAGGGAAATAATTCTCTCTCTGAAATAAGCCTGTAAAATCTGGCTGAACTACAAGATGTCAAAAGCAAAGAATTACACTAAAAATGGCAGCAGAGAATTAGAGATCCATTTCCTTACAACTTCTACTCTGGAGCAGTAGCCTGTAGAATAGACCTCCTGATTCTCCAGGAACTGTAGAAGCCACAGGGCCAATGGTTGCCCCGTGCCCTTCGGTGTCATCTGCTGGACCTGTTCCCTTTCCTATCACATCAGTTGTCCAGAAGAGAACTTCCAGATACAGCTGTAGCTGATACACAGGAGACTGCTCTGACCCCCCCAGGATCACACCATGTCACCATGACAGAAAGCTCCAGCAGAGAGCTCAGGGCTGAGAATGTCACCAGCAAGAGGCAGGGCTCAGCACGGTGACACCAAGATGTCTCCAAGGACAAGGCCACGAGTTCCTAACAGCCACAGACCAAGCAAAGAAAAAAGGGTCATCAAACTGACCCCCAGACTAGATCTCAGACAGGAAAGGAGCCAGAAAACCTGCTGAAGACCTTAAAAGGCTAAAATAAACACCAGGAAAGTGGCTATGAATGCTTTAAGAAATTAATAGGATCTCTGGAGCCACACAAATCTCTGGACAGAGATAAAAGAGGAAAACAACAACAAAAGCTATGAAGATCATTCACTACGTTGCTCATGCTCCAGAGGATCCATAATACAAACCCTCTAGAGTGACAGACTCAAAACTAAGAGCATGTGCTACCTAACAGGGAATCTGAGACTCCCAACTTCAAATCAGAAAGTCAAACACCTGCATCTGCAAAAAATGTTCCTGAAATGCTCCTAACTCCACAGAGTGCAGTAGTGAGACTTTGTTTATAGGTTAATAGTAATATTAATTCCAGCTCTCTAATATGAAACCCAGTAGCATCTGGTGACTGTGAAGGGAAAAAAAAACAAACAAAAAACACAAAAAGAAAAACCCAAACCACATTTAAGAGTATTTAACTTCAAAAGCTCAACTAGCTTGTGACAACCACTGCCATGGGACAGTGAAAGCCAAGACTTGAGAAATTTAAAAGAGAAGATGAGAGTTGATATGAGCAGAATGGATCCTGAGAACAGGTAATGCATCAAAAACCCAAACAAAACCCAAGCAAATAATTGGAAGTTACAAGAAATAAAGAAACCTCCCATTTCAAAGTGAAAGCTGACCTCTTGCTGAAGAGTTTTAGAAAATCATTCCCTATAATCATTCAACCTGTAACTGCTGCAGGATCCTTCCATTTTCTCCCAAAGAGCTGATGTGGGTTCTGACAGCACCACCAACAGAACTTGGGATCTCTGTGGGGGACTGAGGACCTCTGGTTTCCAGCCCTGAGATGATTCACCACATCCTGACTTCTCCATTCCCTCTGACATAGCAACTCCTGAATTAAATACCCTCTGTGTAAGGTCCTGGTGAAGCCATTCTCAAAAAAGACAAAACAACTGCCATGACTCTAGGTACTCCCCTGCTCGTTGCCCTGTGAATTAAGTTACCCCTCAGAGCAGCAACCTCCCACTGGGTTTATGTCTGAGTAAGAATTGTGTTTCTGGGTCTCTGAGACATTTTGAAAGAGCAGAATTCTTCCCCTTGTCCTTTAGTTGCCTTCTGTGCTAGATACTCCTCCAACCTCAGAAGTATCACTCTAGGATGGAAATTATCAAATCCCAGACTGGTTTGGGTTGGAGGGACCTTAAATCCCACCCAGTGCCCCCCCTGCCATGGTCAGGGACCCCTCCCCCAGCCCAGGGGGCTCCAAGCCCCATCCAACCTTCAACACTGCCAGGGATGGGGCAGCCACAGCTTCTGGGGGCAACCTGGGCAACCAGGGGCTCAGCACCCTCACCAAGTCCAACCAAAGAATTTCTCCCTCCCTCCCTCCCTCCCTCCCTCCCTGCTTCCCTGCCCAAGATCTCCTCTCCATCTCCCCTCTCCCAGATGGAAACCCTTCCCCCTGGGAGGCTCCCAGCCCTCCAGGCCCTTGTCCCAAGTCCCTCCCCAGCTTTCCTGGAGCCCCTTCAGGACCTGGAAGGCCACTATCAGGTCTCCAATCATACACAGCTTCCTCTGCCCTTCTGTCCTGGTGCCACTTTGCCCTGGTGTCCCCTTGTCCTGCCTCTCCCCAAGTTGCCTGTCCCAGGGCAGTCTCACCTGATGATTATTAGGAGAATAGGGGGTCTCACGCTTGGAATTTCCTGTCCCAGACTCACCCACAGGAGCCTGAAAAAGAGAAGGCAAAGCTAGACAGTTATCATACAGGAGCATCTTCCATGCCTCTCCTTCACAGTGAACCCAGGAGGCAAGGGAGAGAGAGAGCAGAGTTAGCATTGGGCTCAACAGCAGCTGTCACACAGCAGAAACTTGCAAAAAGCACTCAAACCAGCACGGGAATGACATTAAACATTGGAACTGAGATCATATCCAAGGCCAACAATCAGGTTAAATTCTTCTGCCTCATCAAGACATCCCCAGGAATCATCATCTCAACCCCCAACAGACCAGGGTGAAGCCTTGGCAAACCCCCTCTTGTAAAGTCACTGAGCAAACAAAAGCCACTTCCAGCTGAAAGGGGAACAAAACTCATCCCCAGCCATGCCCACTACTGTTGGATTACTGGTAAGATCTTCAGAAGCAGCCCAGAGCAAGGGGACAACAGTTCCAGAGGAACCCATCATCACCAACACCCAGGCTGAGCCAGCCCCAGCAGCTACAGGAGAGCAGAGTCCCAGTCATCACCTGGTAAGGACTAAGGAACACGATTTAAAAACTCTTTCAGATGCCTATAGATGGAGGTCACTTGGGATTTAGAGAACTGTTTAAGCAAACCCAGGGTCCACAAGTGTTAATACCATCCCCATGGTCTCCTGAATCAAGTTCATCTGATTGACATCAGCCTTGGGTAATGGGATTTCTGCCAAGCAAGCCAGGAGACGTGGTCTGGAGTTGATACTGGAGCAGAGAAACCATCTGATGCTTCTTAGCCCTGTCCTGACAGACAACCTGGCAGCATCAACACCTCTGCTTCCACACCTCCACTCCAAAGAATGTTCTCCCCCCCTTGCTCCTGGTCACTGCTGTCCAAGTCCTGCCCTGTGCCAGCACACCCAGATCACCACCACCCAAGGAAGGAGCATTCCCAGGGTGCTGCTTTTCAGGGATTCAGGTCCCCACCCCAGCTCTGGTGTCAGCACACGGGGAACTGATCCCTTTGGCAGCCACCTGGGATTGGGTCAGCTCCAGCTAAAGGGGACACCCACCCCCAGCTGACCTGGCAGGAAGTCTGCCTGCAAAAAGGGTCAGTGCTTTGGGACTGCTGCTTCTCTGAACCCCAGAGCTGAATGTATCCAACCTCCACACCACAGCCTTTGATTTTCAGTACCCTGAGAGGTTACAGACTCAGCCACACACCTCGCTCTAAGGTTCTTCTGCCCACACGTCTGGGAGAAACAAATTCTCACCAAGGAACCAGGCAAGAACCACCACCAAGAACTGCTGCTGGGTGTCGGTCTTTTTGGGGTGTTTATTTATTTTTAGGGGGTGTTTGTCTGCAGCTGTGTTGCTCCTCAGACCTCTGGACAGGCTGAGAATGGCAGAAGGGGAGAGTGGCACAAACTGGAACCCAGTACCTCTGGGTTCAGTCCTGCCACAGGTGTCTTGTGCAACAGTGAGAAAATGAAACACAAACTTTACCCAGAGCAGGAAGCAAAGTTCTCCCTTGGAATCAGAAAGCCTGGATAGGCTGAAATGTGTCCCACCAAGCAGCAGTGTGCTCCTGGGCAGCCACACTGCCTCTCAGATTTCAGAAGTTTACAAAGTGCTGCTTGTCCTGACCCAGACACACAGTGGGACAGCACCAAGGTTCTGCCAGCCTGGCAGCTCCTGACAGAGCCACAGCAGATGGGGACAGCACTGCTCCATGCCTCAGCCCTGCCCACCCCAAGGGGCAGCGAATTCCAGACTGGGTTGGGGTGAAAGGGACTTTAAAGGTCACATTGTCCCATGGTCAGGGACCCCTCCCCCAGCCCAGGGGGCTCCAAGCCCCATCCAACCTTCAACACTGCCAGGGATGGGGCAGCCACAGCTTCTGGGGGCAACCTGGGCAACCAGGGGCTCAGCACCCTCACCAAGTCCAACCAAAGAATTTCTCCCTCCCTCCCTCCCTCCCCAAGATCTCCTCTCCATCTCCCCTCTCCCAGCTGGAAACCCTTCCCCCTGGGAGGCTCCCAGCCCTCCAGGCCCTTGTCCCAAGTCCCTCCCCAGCTTTCCTGGAGCCCCTTCAGGACCTGGAAGCTGCTCCAAGGTCTCCCCATTGCAGCCTTCTCTTCTCCAGCCTCAACACCCCCAACTCTCTCAGCCTGGCTCCAGAGCAGAGCTGCTCCAGCCCTCCCAGCAGCTCCAGGGCCTCCTCTGCACTGGCTCCAACAGCTCCATGTCCTCCTCCCCTGGGAAGCCCATCTCTATCCACCCTGAACACCACTTTCAGACATCTTCACACCAAAGTGATGTCAATGCTGGGCAGCACTGCCTCCCCTCTCAGGGGCTCAGCACCACACAGACTGGGCAGAACCGATGAACATCGATGGTGGTCAGGCAGCTCCGTGCCCCTCAGCTGTGGGTACGGGCAGAGCACCCTGGGGCTGGGTGGGAGCAGCCTGGGTGCACTGGGAGCAGCTCCTGGTTGGGTGGGAGCATCCCAAGTCAGGTGGGAGCACCCTGGGGTTAGATGGGAACATCTTGGGGTTGGGTGATAACAACTCTGGGTTGGGTGGGAGCATCCCAGGGTTGAGTGGGGAGCATCCCCAAATTGGGTGGGAGCATCCCGGGGTTAGGTGGGAGGAGCTCTGGTTGGGTGGGAGCACCCTGGGGTTGGGTGGGAGCATCCTGGAGTTGGGTGAGAGCACCCTGGGGTTGAGTGGGAGCACCCTGGGGTTGGGTGGGAGCATCCTGGGGTTGAGTGGGAGCACCCTGGGGTTGGGTGGGAGCATCCTGGGGTTGGGTGGGAGCACCCTGGAGTTGGGTGAGAGCACCCTGGGGTTGAGTGGGAGCACCCTGGGGTTGGGTGGGAGCATCCTGGGGTTGAGTGGGAGCACCCTGGGGTTGGGTGGGAGCATCCTGGGGTTGGGTGGGAGCACCCTGCGGTTGGGTGAGAGCACCCTGGGGTTGAGTGGGAGCACCCTGGGGTTGGGTGAGAGCATCCTGGGGTTGGATGGGAGCATCCTGGGGTTGGGTAGTAGCAGCTCCAGATTGGGTGGGAGCACCCTGGAGTTGGGTGAGAGCACCCTGGGGTTGGGTGGGAGCACCCTGGGGTTGGGTGGGAGCACCCTGGGGTTGAGTGGGAGCATCCTGGGGTTGGGTGGGAGCACCCTGTGCCTCAAGCTGCCCGGGCCCGGGGGGTTCCAGCGCATGCGTGGGGGGGGGGTTTAGTAGCCACGGCGTTGGGCTGCGGTGCGTGAGGGCACAGCACACGGGGCATGCGGGGTCAGTGCTTGCCTTGCAGTAGGGGTTGGTCTTCAGAACTCCCCCCCGGCCATAGCCCAGGGGAGGGCCCCCCAGGCGCGCCTTGCCTGCCGCCTTCCCCTCACGGTTGGCCACCACGAAGGGGTTCTGACTGAAGAGGATGGGCTGAGAGTCGATCAGACACTCCTGCTCGGGCGGCTCTGGCGGCTCCTGGGAGAGGGGGGAACCCGTGGGGTCCCGGGGGGGCCTTCCCGCCCCGCTCGGCAGCTCGCCGGGTGACGGAGGCTCCTGAGGAGGGAGGGCGGCGGCCATGCCGGGGCCTGCGGGCGGCTCCGGGGATGGATCCCGGGCGTCCAGCACAGCGCTGGCACCCTCTGCTCTGGAGCTGGCCCTACTATAGTAAAGAAGCTGAGAGGAAAAAAAACAAAAGGACCAGAAAGAAATAAGGAGTAAAGAGCAAAGGAGAGGAGGGAGAAAATAGAGAGCAGCTGCTGATGCGGAAAAAGGGAGAGGGGAGAGAAGAGCTGTGCTGCTCACACCACCATCCCTGCCCTCTCCTGCTCTGCCACCGCTCTCATCATCCCAAATGCCACTTGGAATTTAGAATCATAGAACTGTCAGGGCTGGAAGGGACCTTTAAGTTCATCCAGTTTCACCCCCCTGCCATGGTCAGGGACCCCTCCCCCAGCCCAGGGAGCTCCAAGCCCCATCCAGCCTGGCCTTAAAAACTTCCAGGAATGGATGGGGCTTCCAGCACCTCCCTGGGCAGCCTGTGCCTGTGTCTCACCACTCTCATGGTGAAAAACTTCTTCCTAATATCTAATCTAAACCTCCCCTCCTCTAGTTTGAATCCACTCCCCCTGGTCCCATCAGTACCCAACATCCTAAAAAGTCTCTCCCCAGCTTTCTTGTAGCCCCTTCAGACATTGGAAGCCACAATGAGGTCTCCTGGGAGCCTTCTCCTCTCCAGACTGAATAACCCCAACTCTCTTAGTCTGTCCCCAGAGGAGAGGTGCTCCATAGTCCTCTGATCATCCTCCTGGCCCTTCTCTGGTCACATTCCAGCATATTCATATTTTTCTTGTGTAACAGGCTCCAGAACTGGACTCAGTACTCCAGGTGGAGTCTTAGGAGAGCAGAGCAGAGGGGGAGAACCCCTTCCCTGGACCTGCAGGCACAAGCACCCTCCCTGCACTGCTCAGGCTCCCACCCACCCTCCATCACCTCTCCTGCCATGCAAAACCCATCCCCAAAGCCCACTGAAGCACAGGTCCCCCTCCCCATCCTGCTGCAGGACATCCTCAGTTCTGCCCCTCCAGCACTTGGCCAACATCTGTGGTCTCACCCCAGCACCCCTCACCCCAAGGCAATTCCAGGTACAGCCATCAGGGGAATGTCTGCCCCACGTGTCCCCATCCCAGCTGCATGGGCTCCATCCCCACACACAACTAACAGAGAGCTGAGTGAGAGCTGACAGGACAATCCCTGAGAGTTCCTACTGAAGGCTGAAGCAGAGCTCCAGTCCTTCCTGGGCTCAACTGAACACATCCAAGATGAAGCACTGATTTTCATAGATTCCTTTAATTGTTTTAGGTTGGGAGGGACCTTAAATCCCCCCCAGTGCCCCCCCTCCCATGGTCAGGGACCCCTCCCCCAGCCCAGGGGGCTCCAAGCCCCATCCAACCTTCAACACTGCCAGGGATGGGGCAGCCACAGCTTCTGGGGGCAACCTGGGCAACCAGGGGCTCAGCACCCTCACCCCAAACAATTTCTCCCTCCCCCATGTCCAACCTCAATCTCCCCTCTTCAAGTTTTAACCCATTTCCCTTGTCCTCTCACTATACCCCCATGTCAAAAGCCCTACCCCATGGGTTCCTCTTTTAATATTATAAAATAAGAGTTTGTTACCCAGCCAAAGCCTTCTTCAGGGAAGCAGAGGTGCTCAGAGAGGAATGATCAAATCTCCTTCTCTCCCAGCACCTGCCAGGGAGCAGAAAGAGCTCTGCTGCTCAGAGCATGTCCTGCAGCTCCTGTCTCATGGCAGCATTCACAAAAATAGCTCTGAGGGGCTGGGTGGGCTGCTGACCACAATGGCAGCTGAGAGGCTCAGGAATTTCTGAGGCCCTCCCCTAACCCCTCAACCCCAACTCAGGCTGAAGCAGAGGTTGGCAGAGCCCTGCCTCAGATCATGTTTCCTCAGACAGTGAAACCCATGGTGCCCATGGAAATTTCACTATTGTAACTACGTGACTTTCCAGCCTGAAAAAACCCTACTGGAAAAAAAAAACAAAACCCAAAGAAAACAAACAAACAAACAAATTCCCCATTCCAACCTGTTCCTCCTGAAGAACAACACTCAGCAAGAGCTCTGGAGCACACCAAGTTAAACCAGGCAAAAAAGTACTTTGAGGAACATCATTTCTTGGTTGGGGATGCTGCAGCGAAACACTGCACCCCACACAGGGGCTTTGCTGGGGCTGCAGCCAGAACCCTGACACCACAACCACCTTCCCCTGCCAGGCAGAGGGGCAGAGACACCAGCCAGACCTGGGACCAGGGGAATCCCACCACCAAAGCCTACTTTGCACAAAAGGGAAAAAATAAACAACAATTTTGGGCACTACGGAGATGGACACCTGGCCAAGACTGCACGAAGGCTGCTGGTCCGTGGAGAGACTGAACTGTGGAGAATTTGGGGTGGGAAGGGACCTTAAATCCCACCCAGTGCCCCCCCTGCCATGGTCAGGGACCCCTCCCCCAGCCCAGGGGGCTCCAAGCCCCATCCAACCTTCAACACTGCCAGGGATGGGGCAGCCACAGCTTCTGGGGGCAGCCTGGGGCTCAGCACTCTGAATCCCTTCTTTGCTCATGGACACGACAGGACCTGAGCTTCACCCCCCCCCCCTCATCCCCAGCTCTCCTGCTGCAGCACTGTGTTCCAGCCCAGAATCCCTCCCTCCTTCCCTCTGCCCCATGGGGTTATTTTTATCAGACAAGCAATGAGTTCTATTTTGGGCAGAGCAAAGATTTTGGCAATGCAGAGTGCTCCTCCCAGCCTTGCCTCAGTCACTCCCCATGCCAGCAGACAGGACAATTGGTAATTCACCCTGCAGCCTCTGAGGCAAACACAGATTAAATGAATCACAGAATGGTTTGGGTTGGAAAGGACCTTAAAAGCTCATCCAGTCCCAACCCCATGAATGGTCAGGGACCCCTCCCCCAGCCCAGGGGGCTCCAAGCCCCATCCAACCTTCAACATTGCCAGGGATGGGGCAGCCACAGCTTCTGGGGGCAACCTGGGCAACCAGGGGCTCAGCACCCTCAAACTAAGGAATTTCTTCCTCATGCCCAACCTCAATCTCCCCTCTTCAACTTTTAACCCATTGCCCCTTGTCCTCTCACTACACACTGTGTATGAATTTGCAGTCCTGACCCATCACTTCATCCCAGACGCTGACACGAATCTAATTTTAAAATCTAACAAACAAACAGAGAAATAATCAGTAGCTAAAAATTGTAGAGAAACAGATCCAGACTAGGAAGCACAGGTTGTTAAGTAACTAACAATGCTGGCACACTACTGGGAGAGGTAAAAACCTCTCTGCTTCTTAGACTTCAGACAGCAAAAGTAAGTTGTAAAAAGCTTTGCTGTGGGTGGATGCAGCCATCCCTGGGCATGGATTTCAAGGCTGTGCTATGCAGAAGACAGAGCCTGTAGCAGCTCTTTGGTTACTGAGAGGTTCATGAGTGAGTTTCTCATGCAGCTTTCAACTGTAATTCCTCAGAATTTCCTCCTGCTGATCAGGGTGAAGAGCAGCAAGCCCTGAGGGTGCCTTGCAGGGGACTATATGGCAACAAAAGATGCATAGGAGAAGGTAAGTGGAGAGAAAGTTGTCCTAGGGGCAGGAAGAAAGAGCAAAAGACCCTGGGAACTCAGCAATCAGCCACCTTCATTCCCTCAGACTGTCTGGAGATGGACAAGCTCAGTTAACTGAGCTGCATGGTTTGCTGCTGGCCAGGCTGCTCCTCCAACTCCTCCAGCAGCCTCCAAGCTGCAGCTCCTGGAGGAAAACCACAACCTTGCTGTCCCTGCAGCCCCACACTCCCACCCCAGAGAGACATTTATCTCAAACAGAGCCAAGACAGGGATGGGAAAACGACAGCTGGAAAAAAAAAGATCCACACGGGCACCAATCAGCCCTTCCCCTGAAATGGGACATTTATAGATGCTGCTGGTGCATTCCAGCCTCCTCATCCCCACATTCCAGTGCCGGCATTCCTGGGATGGAATTCAGGCACAAGTTCCCAAATGCTGCTCTGCTCTGGATGACACCAGGGCTGCCCAGCAAAGAGGCAGCTGCATGTGTGAGGCTGGCTCTCCCTTACTTCCCAGCTACTAATTCACACAACGAGATGCTAAACCTATTTAAACCTTTCCCTGATAATGCTTTTCTGTGTGAAAAGCCAGGGGAGGAAACCCAAAGTCTGGGGAGGGTGAGGAGGAGCAAAGTGAGACCAAACTGGAGGCAAAGCAGTGTGAAAGCAAGAGGAACAGGGGGGCCTGGAGTCAATGAGAAGATATAGGAGAGGAGATCTCTCAGGATGGGATGAGATGGAGACAGCAATGGTAAAAGATGATCCTGAACCAACAGAATGGGAATGCAGAATCTGATGGTGACAGCAAGGGGTGGTCTGGCTGCAAGAGGAGGACAGGAATGGAGGTGAAGAGAGAGAAAGTGAATGCAGGGGCAGGGAGAAAACCTAGTGGAATAGGGAGGATGCAGGGAAGAGAAAAGATGCCCAAAGGAAGAAAGATGGAGAGGTGAGATGAGATTTTAAACAACACAGGAGAGACAGATGACTACAGTCCGTAAAGACTGGGAAATCTGGATTTCCCCTTGCTGAGCTGCCACGGTATAGCAGGGACTGAAGCTCAGGTCAGAGGGGCAGGAGCAGCCAAGCCTGAGCCAGGGCTGACCACCACCACTTTGTCCTCTGCAGTCCTGCATGGATCCTGGCTTTCTCTCAGTACCTCTGGTACCAGCACCCTGCATCCCTCCTCCTTTCTGAAGACCAGCCCAGAGGGAATGCACAGCTCAGCTCTGCACACAGCATCTACAGCAGGAGGAATCTTCCCATCCTCTTCTGCACCTCTCACCAGTTGCCTCCTGACAGGCACATGGCCACCTCCCTTTCCCAAATGGGAAGCCACCTGGCTCTCTGCTCTCCTCATTTTTTTGTTGTAATCTTGCTTTCCTGGCTACCTCCTGTTTCAGACAGGGTCAAAGTTGACCCCAGTTCTGCTTCCTGGTTTTCCTTTACAAAGTGCTGCCATGGAACCACGGAACAGTTTGGGGTGGAAGAAACCTTAAATCCCACCGAGTCCCCCCCTGCCATGGTCAGGGACCCCTCCCCCAGCCCAGGGGGCTCCAAGCCCCATCCAACCTTCAACACTGCCAGGGATGGGGCAGCCACAGCTTCTGGGGGCAACCTGGGCAACCAGGGGCTCAGCACCCTCACCAAGTCCAACCAAAGAATTTCTCCCTCCCTCCCTCCCTGCCCAAGATCTCCTCTCCATCTCCCCTCTCCCAGCTGGAAATCCTTCCCCCTGGGAGGCTCCCAGCCCTCCAGGCCCTTGTCCCAAGTCCCTCCCCAGCTTTCCTGGAGCCCCTTCAGGACCTGGAAGCTGCTCCAAGCTCTCCCCATTGCAGCCTTCTCTTCTCCAGCCTCAACACCCCCAACTCTCTCAGCCTGGCTCCAGAGCAGAGCTGCTCCAGCCCTCTCACACCAGGGAGGGCAGAAGGAGACAGAAGGTACCAGAACCCCCTCAGGTTCCCCCCAGCCCCTCACTTACAGCACGGTTGACTCTCTGCAAACCACTGCTGGGCAAAGCAGCCAAGGTCCTGTAGTCCAACCTCAAAGGTTCAGTGGTGATGTTCTGGAGAAGGGCAAGGAGGGGAGGAAAAAAGGAAAAAAAAAAATAAAACAAAGCACAAACACCAGGAAAGCATCAGACCAGGAGTCAAACTAAATCAGCTTGAAAAAGCAACTAAAAAGCAACCACCCTAGGTAATAACCAAGGTCCCATCTCCCAACTCTACAGGGAGCTCCCACTGCCTGGACATGAACCTGGAAGTGTTTGGAATGCAACCAGAGGGACCCATGGCAAAGGTCTGGGGAACACTGCAGAGAGGAAGATGGTGCTGTGGGCCCTCGGACACCACTCCTCCTGCCTGACACCTGCAGATGTCCACTCCCTTGGAAGGGGAGAACACCACATCCATACCATTCTTCTCCAAAGAGCATCCAGAGAGGCTGCCAGTCTGGATTTGGAGACACTGGAGAGTGCAATTCTACAATTCCTCTCTCTTTTCTCAACCTTGACTCACAGTTGGGTCATTTCATTTGGCTTTGATTCCCATTTGCAGTTGTCTGCCTCTCTCTAACCAACCATTGGTTTTCACCCTCCCTTCCTTCATCACAGTTGGGATTTCTTAATTTCTAGTATCTTCTCTTACACCCAAAAGTGAAGTCTTTTTTTTTTTTTGGGGGGGGGGGTAGGGGGGTAGTGTAGAGGGAGGGGAGTGCAGCACAGAAATGATGGGGAATGAGCACTCTGGGGGATTTCTCCAGCCTCCCAAGTGGAGCTGTGTCCCTTTTCTGGGAGTCTCCGACCCTCCCCACCCTGCTCCTCACCTCCACCTCCTCCTCAAGTTGCTGTGTTGCTGCCTCCCGCTCCCTACGCATCCATTCCTTCCAGGAGACAGAGTCAGAGCAGCATCCAAGCAGCACAGGCAAAGAGAGAGGGAAAGAGGTCAGCACCATGCTGGGCAGGAACTCCAGAGGGGGACAGAGGAGCAGAAATCCAGCAGAGAGGTTGGGGGCAGGGAAAGAGGAGCTGGAATTCTGCAGGAGCTCAGTTGTCACCAGTGGAAGGGAGGGGAACAGACACAGACCAGAGTGTCCTCTGAGATCCTCAGCAGGGTCAGTCCTGGGGAAGAGCCAAGGGAGCTAAAGCCTGCCCCAAGCACAAGCTATGCCACCACCAAGGGGAAGGAGAAGGTTGCTCATTGCTAGGAGACAGATCCTGAGAGAGCACAGACTGGAGAGGCTGGAAGGGAATGGAAAAACAGATCTGGAGAGGGCACAGGCCTGGTGCTCACTAAGGACAGAGACCTAAAAGCAGAGGACATGCTTGTTAACAGCCTCTCAAGGGAAAGGACAATGGATAGTGACAGCCTGGAGGAGCAGTCCTGGATGGGCTGTTAAGAGAGGGAGCTGGGGGTGCTGGTGGATGGAAGGATGCCAATGAGCCAGCAGTGTGTCCTGGTGGCCAAGAGCTGGGGTGGCTACAGAGCATTAGAATGGGTTGGTCAGTAGGTCCAGAGAGGTTCTCCTCCCCCTCTACTCTACCCTGGTGAGGCCACATCTGGGATATTGTGTCCAGGTCTGGGCCTCTCAGTTCCAGAAGGACAGGGAACTGCTGGAGAGAGTCCAGGGCAGAGCCACCAAATGCTGAAGGGAGTGGAACATCTCCTGGGGAGGAGAGGCTGAGGGAGCTGGGGGGCTCTGCAGCTTGGAGAAGAGAATGAGGGCTGAACTTATCAATATTTATAAGTATGTAAGGGGTGAGTGCCCGGAGGATGGAGCCAGGATCTTCTCAGTGATGTCCAATGGCAGGACAAGGGGCAATGGGCACAGGCTGAAGCATAGGAGGTTCCACATAAATATAAGGAAAAACTTTTTCACTGTGAGGCTGAGGGAGCCCTGGCACAGGCTGCCCAGAGAGGTTGTGGAGTCTCCTTCTCTGCTGCCTTCCAAAGCCCTCCTGAACCACCCCAACCTCCAGATGAGGTTCCTCTCCTTCTCTGCTGCCTTCCAAAGCCCTCCTGAACCACCCCAACCTCCAGATGAGGTTCCTCTCCTTCTCTGCTGCCTTCCAAAGCCCTCCTGAACCACCCCAACCTCCAGATGAGGTTTCTCTCCTTCTCTGGTGCCTTCCAAACCTCCCCTGGATCTGTTCCTGTGGGACCTGCTGTAGGTGACCCTGCTCTGGCAGGGGGGTTGGACTCAATGATCTTTTGAGGTCCTTTCCAACCTTTCACTTTCTGTGGTTCTGTGTCAGCAGAAGGAAGGGTTTGAACCCCTCTTGGTGGGCTCTCATCACTCAGCACAGCCCAGGGAGGTTGTAGGAGTGATCAGTGACCAACCCCACCAGCCCAGGGAGGGGTTTGCATCCAAGCTGCCAGAGGAAGGTCTCAGCAATCCTTGTCTCCAAGAATGATTTCTGTGTGTTTCTACTTGAGTCACATTTTGCCCAGCACCCATGGGTGAGGGCTGTGGAAAGCAAAAGCAACAGAATTCTTCTGTTCTGCTGTTACTGCTCCCTCCTGACTGCTCCTCCCCAACAGCAGCAACCAAATGGTCCACAAGTCCCAAAGCTGGAGAGGGATAGGAGGTGGAAAGCATTTGAGAAGCACAGAGGGAGATAACTGAAAATTCTAATAAGCACCTGAGCCCTGCTCTTCCAAAGCTTCTGTGCATTGCCAGTAGCAAAAAACCAGTGTCTCACATCACAGCCCTGACCTCCAGCTTATAATGAGCAACATGAGAAGACACTTATGCTCTGGAGGATCACAAGATCCAAAGGGATATTTAAGCTAAAGTCTATTCTGAATCTGCTAATACTTTATTTTGGACACGTGCTGTCTGTACAGGGAGTGTTTAAGCTGTAGTTGATCCTTCTCTGAGCTCTTAAGTTGAAGAGAGACAAAAGCCCCAGCCAGCCCAGATGGAGCCGTGGACCATTCAAAGGTCATCTCTGGCAACCTCTGGGGAGCCTGGGGAAGCTCTGGATTAAGACTAGAAAAAACCTACAGCTACAGAGCTGGGGTAGAGAAATCCACCAAGAATCAGTCCATGGAGATGGGGAGTAACTCAGGTTGTTATGAGAAACTGAATGATCAAAGAGCTGAACTTGAGAGATCCACGCAGTGAAGGAAACACTGGCACCTGAAAACCTCTGCAGGACTCAGGGGGAGCACTGAAAGCCAAAGGTCCTCCTGTTTCTTCAGTTCACAGCCCTCCTGTAAGGAGACACATCTGATCTCTATCACTTTTGTGCAAAAGTGAATATGAAACACTGAAGAGTTAGAGGAAAGGTCCAAAAATGGTGACACAAAAAGAATTCCTGAAGCTGTGGCACTGAGGTGGCTCCTAGAGCATCCCAACAGCTCCCCCCCAGAGCTGGCTCCATCTCCAGTACACACTGAATCATCAAACCCAGTGCTAGAGACAGAATCCCAGTTTCCAGGACATGCTAAAAGGCAAGAGCAGAAAAACTTTGCTCTTGGGTCTCAGGCCATGGTGCCTGAAGCACCCACTGCTCCTCCCTCCTGGGACCCTAATGGAAGGGGCACCAAAAATATGAAATCTTTTCAAGGCACAAGCAACTCTGGAGAGGTGTCTTGGGCTACAGACAAACTTCTCAGCTCTTCAGAGGTGGGGATGGATCACACCACAATCACACTGCAGTGAGGAACAAGGCAAGTCCTTGGCAGTCTTAAATTAAACACCACTGCAACCTCAGAATATTGCTTATCAAAAGCAACATATCCAAGAAAGATAAAACATGAATACTGTGTACTGTTCAGACCCCAGGGTGAATAATGGGATCTGCTGGGAGATGCCCATCCTTGTTTTGAAATGTTGCTGATGGCTGAATGCCTCATTATTGCTAAGTTGGTTTTTCTTTTCCTTTTAAAGTAACCGTTTTAATAAAATGACAAGTTTTCCATTAAAAGCCATAATACCACCAGCACATTTTAAAATGAGATATGACCAAAGCTACATCACCAATCATAAAGGATTTTCTGGCCTTTTGACAAAGTCTTTGGGGTATTTTGAAGTAATCCCAGCATAAATGTTGAAAAAAGCATTTATCTCCCTACAGCTGCTCCCACAGGCAGCCTGGGTCTGGGGCCACACTTTCTCCTGGCTTATCCAGAGGTGTCAGAAATGCTGATAATGACCCCTGAAGTCTCCTAGAGATTATTCCAATTCACATGCTCCAACATACACCTGGCAGGAACACCCTGAGCTGCAGCAAAACCAGGATGTCTGAAGCCACAGCAAACCCAACACGATTCCTCCCTTGGTGAGGAACAAGACCTTTAACAGGGAAAACCTCACCCTGACCTCAATGGGCTCTGCTGGGAGCTGAACCCAGTGCCCTCCACATGTCCCTTCCTGCCAAATTATTCAGAGAACCACGGAGAGCTTTGGGTTGGAAGGGATCTCTGAAGGCTTTCTAGTGCAACCCCTGCAATGAGCAGAGCTGGACCAGGCTGAAGATGATTCCATAAGGTCATTCCACTGGAAGAATTCCCATCTAAGTACAGATCTCAAACACCATCAGAACACTGATTGTTTTGTTTGTTTGTCTTCCAAAATAAGTAAAATCTCAAGTGTTATCAGAGTTGGAAGGGACCTCTAGAGATCATCTAGTCCAAGTTAACTGATTTATAAAGATCACCTCCATCCTGAAGTGCCAACCTAACCACACTCATGAGAGACAGCAAATGGAAAGAAAGCTGAGTGATTACAACCACAGAAAGAACCTGGAGAAGTATGAGGTGTTTTGAAACTGGAACCTGAAGAAAAGCCTGCATAATGCACACATATTTATCTGCCAGGATAGCAGATTCCTAACTGACACCACTGGAGATTTCTATTTTCCCTCAGATCGTCCAAAAGAATCTGATCAAATGAGTTTTAAGTGGAATAACTTGAAAACTCAAGTCCTTGAGGGGCCTGACTGCCAATCTGCTTCTCTGAAAGGCTGAAAGAGAAGGCAGAAATCCAAAATCATTGAGCCCTAGATTGGGTTGGGTTGGAAGGGATCTTAAAGACCATTTAGTCCATTTAGTTCCAACCCTGCCATGGTCAGGGACCCCTCCCCCAGCCCAGGGGGCTCCAAGCCCCATCCAACCTTCAACACTGCCAGGGATGGGGCAGCCACAGCTTCTGGGGGCAACCTGGGCAACCAGAATTCTAACAAATCAATAAACTGCTCATGGAAGGAGAAGAGGACAAAGTTGGGATTAACAGCACCACTTCTTCAGCTGGGGGGCAACCTGGAGCTGTGTGTGCTGGAAGTGCTGTGTAGGGAGAACTGAATACATGTCCAAGCCAAAAGGCTATTTTTTTTTTTTTTCCTCAAAGTTGCAGTTTGGTCAGAAAAGTACCAGCAGGTGACAAGATTAAACCCTGTAAATACCAGAGTACCACCCAAGAGGCAGGAGGGAGGGCATGGCAAAGCCAAAGAGCAGCTAGAGCAACTGTTAGAGCAGGACACTGCAGAAGGGAGAAGGGAGAAGGTCCAAAGCCCCTCCTGAGGCTCCCAGGCTCAGCAGAACTGCCCGACAAGAACACATTCTGCTGCGTGAACATCTCTCACCACTTTCTCCATTTCTTCTCTCTCCCACTGAGTTGCTTCTCTCACCATTTCCATCTCCTAGGAGAGACCAAAGTTAGAGCCACTTCACCCGGTGCTCTCTCCCTGTTCCTGTAAAAACTCAGGAAGGTTTCAGAGTCCCATCCTGGAGCGTTCCTGACCTAAGTGCTGCTGATCCCAACAAAACAAAGTCCACTGCCCACTCTGTTCCACATTCCATCCACCAAGGGAGACACCAGAGACTTTCAGAATGTTTTTTCTCCCTGAAGCTGTGGCTGGGACACCCACCTTCTGCAGGATCTCCAATTCTTCAGGGCTCAAATCCCGATCGATTGAGGAAATGCTTTCCAGGCTGTTCTTGCGCCCAATCCCAGCAGCAAAAGGGTTTGCAATAACTCCTGGGGACATCTGCAAAGCAAAGAGGCAACAAACCATGGTGAAAATCCCAGAGGGCCACAAAAAAATTCCATCACCTGGGCTCCCAGATACAGATGGCCACAATGACCCTTGTCAAGCCAGAACCTGAAACCTTTCAGCTGTCAATTGCCTCAAGGAACTTGAGGTCTAAGAAAGATGAATTTAAAATTCAGCAGGTACAGAAAGGGGATGAGGTGACCAGGGATTAGGTACAAATCCTAGTGGAGAATAAAAGAGCTTAGTTACTCAGCCTTGAAAAAAAGCAAAGTGAGAAGGCACAGGGCTGCTGTGGGTAAGTGGTTCCCTGCAGGGAAAGGCAAACTCCAATAGACAGAAAAGTAAGTTTAAATATAACATTGGCACAAGGGAAAAACAGGCATAAAAACCTGGAGAAAATTAGCTTGGAAACTACATTTCTAAGGGAAGGTTTACACTAGATATTGCAAAGAATTTCTTTACTGGAAGGATGGTCAGGCACAGGAAGGGGCTGCCCAGGGAGGTGGTGGAGTCACCATCCCTGGAGGGATTTAAAACCCCTGGAGATGCAGAATTTCAGGACATGCTTTAGAGGGCATGGCGGCTTTTTGGGGGGTTGATGGTTGGACTTAGTGACCTTAGAGGTCTTTTCCTACTGTGGTAAGACTGTAGTTTTTTATGATTTTTTTTTTCTAGAATGGCAAGGGTTGGAAAGGACCCTAAAGATCATCTGGTTCCAATTCTGTGATCCAGCAACGTGAGGTGGGATCCTTCTGGAACTGGTC
Source organism: Phaethornis superciliosus (assembly GCA_023637945.1). NCBI lineage: Eukaryota > Metazoa > Chordata > Aves > Apodiformes > Trochilidae > Phaethornis > Phaethornis superciliosus. The sequence goes on along the minus strand of JAJQWJ010000002.1, from coordinate 391,251 downwards.
ACTCCTGGGGCAACCTGTGCTGCAGAGCAGAGCCCTGAGGCTGGTGAGGGTCTGGAGGTGTATGAGGAGTGAGTGAGGGAACTGGGGTTACTGGGTCTGCAGAAGAGGAGGTTCAGGGGAGATCTTATTGCTCCCCATGGGTGTGGAGAGGCAGTGTTGGTCCCTTCTCCCAAGTAACCAGTGATAGGAAAAGAGGAAATGGGTTGGAGTTGTGCCAGGGAAGGCTGAGGTTGGATATTACAAAAAATTTCTTTCCTGAAAGAGTGGTGAGGGCATGGGATGGGTGCCCAGGGAGGTGGTGGAGTCACCATCCCTGAAGGGGTTCAAGAAGTGTTTGGATGTGGAGCTTCAGGAGATGGCTGCAAAGAGGGGAGATCCAGACTAGATATCAGGAAGAAATTCTTTACTGTGAGAGCAGGGAGACACTGGGAGAGGCTGCCCAGAGAAGCTGTGGCAGAGTTGAAGGTCAGTTGGGATGGGGCTTGGAATCACCTCCTCCAGTGGGAGGTGTCCCTACCCAGGCAGGGGGGTGGAAGTGGGAGCTTTAGGGTCCCTTCCAACCCAAACCATTCCGTGATTCTGTGATTAGAGTTAGACTTGATGACCCTGAAAGGTCTTTCCCAACCTCCACGATTCCCTGATTCCTCACCTCAATGGCAGCTGCAGCCTTGGGATCAAAGCCATCGCAGATCAGCACGAGCAGCGCGTCCCCCACGCTGCGCAGGATCTGCACGGCTTCCGTGTGGGTCATGCCCAGCAGGCTCTGGTGGTTCACCTCCAGGATCCTCATCCCCACCTTCAGGCGACCGTCCCGGGCTGCAGCCCCCGAGGAGCTCACCTGGAACAAAGAGGGGAATCAAGGTGTCAGCCAAGGAGGTCAGAAAAGATGGGGACCATGGGGATGGAGGAACGAGAGCGGAGGGCACAGAGAAGAAAGAGGGAGACGAGGGATAAAAAGCATCAGGGAAAGCATCTGGAAGTTCTTGTATGGATTCAGGGAGAGGGTAGACAAGGCAAAACATGGACAGTTTGGTAGTTTGGAAATAGGTATGGAGGAAATCTCTTACAGGAGAGAAAAGGATCTGCTCTTTGTGTTGTCCCAGGGAAAGAAACTGCTTCTGCTTTGTCGATGAAGCAGGTGAGGAAGGAAGTTCTTGCACCTTCCATTTATCTCCACAGAGAGGAAACTGTAGGAATTTTTTGTTGTTGGGAGAGGGACAGGAATCACAAGCTTTGGGGTAACTTCTGTGGCTCAAGATAAATGAGGCACCAAGACTTCACTCTGTCCTTGCAGCAGCAGCACGCGTGACAGTGGCACTGCCTGCCTTTTCCATCCCCTCTTTCAGAGGAACATCCCACAACTCCCATTTTCCATTTTCCTTCTCCCCTGCTTGCCTCAGGCACACAAGGAGGGGAAGAAGCCCCATGCAGAGGATTGGTAAGGCAGAGGAAAACCAAGGAGTGGCTTAGGAAGTGCAGACATCCATGGATGGGTGAGGAGAAAGCACATGCTCTGCCACCCAAGGAAGGCAAGGAGCTTTATTCCTTCTTTTTTTTGCCCCTCTGGAACAGGGAAAAGAGACTGTGGGACTCGCTGTGGGTACAAAGTGAAAGAAAAAAGCAAAACAAACAAACAACCAAAAAACCCAACCACATGCAAACAAGGGGCTCAGGAGAAGTATGGAAGCAATGAAGAACTGAAGGGTGGTGCTGGGAGAAGCTTCTGCCAGGAGCCAGGCAGAAATCCAGGGACCAGCTCAGGGCAAGGAACAGGAGCACCACATGTGTGTTGCTTTTTCTAATGGAAAACTAAAAAGCCTGGAACAAAATGGGCTGTCCAGGCAGCCCAAATGAAGACCTGGGGTACATGGACACATCTTGCTGGAACACCAGAGCCACACCAGTGGCTTCACCTCAATGGCTCAGCCTCAAAGCCAAGGAACCAACATGGGCAAGTGTGACAAACAGAATGATGACATGGTGCTACACCAGGGCTTTGCAGAAAGAGCAGCAGAACATGAGGGTCAGAACATCAGGAGAACAGAACATCAGAGATCAGAACATCAGGGGCCAGAACATCAGGAGAACAGAACATCAAGGGTCTCAAGCAAAGCTTACAGAGCTGGCCTGGGAGAATGAGGAGAGCACAAGGGCAGCACCCAAAGCTGATGCCTGGGTGGGGGAAAGGCAAGGACAGGCATGAGGGGTTGTCAAGGTTGGATGGAGGCATAGGAAACGTCAGAGGAAGGAAAGAAAGAAAGAAAGAAAGAAGGGATGACTGTACACCACATTCCTGGGATCAGAGAGGCAACAAACCCCCAAACAAAGCAAAGGCATGGGGGTTCATTGGGTTTGTGAGACCTGTTTTGGGAGAAAAAAACCAAACAACAGATACCTGTTTAATAAAGGACCTGTGAAAAGAGAAAAAAGTGCTGCATGCATTTTTCTCTTATTTTTGTTTATCTGTGGGGGAAGCAGAGCCATGCACACCTACACATAACTCCTTCAGGGCTGCAAAGGAAAACACTGAAGTGTGTGTGAGTGTGTGTGCATGCACAGGTGGTCACATGCAGCTGAATGGAAAAACACTGAGTACTCACAATTTCTTCTCCAAGGAAAGCAAGTGCATAAGTGTGAGAGTAGAACACCCAGAAATAATGGGGGGAGGTGAAGTTAATGTAGAAAAATGTCCTTAATACCAACTGTCACCTGTATTATTGGTATGTCACTGAGGGACACTGAGCTGTCCCTGTTGAGACAGATCATGAATTTCAAATTGCAGATGTTATTGATAATTCTTATGGCACTCAACTTACTAAGAAGGTTTTACAGAGGAAGAAACAGACTGTAACTTTAAAAAAATTTACAATTACAAGACTTGATGGGAATGCAAATTAAGAAAAAGGAAGCAGAAGGAAGGTGGTAAACAGCCATCCAAAGAGAAGGAAGAAGCAAACCCACTCCTTTGTCTTGCAGATATTAGAAATACAGAGACAAAGTAAGAGCAGCAGGAAAAACATTCTGGTCAGGACAGGTAAGAGAGATCAAGCTGAAAGCAGAGCAGAAAGGGTCAGTGCTTTGCTTCTCCACAGGCTAAACCACTACTATAGAAAAATAAAAGAAGGGAGTAAAGTAACCCTGCAATGGGCATGGACTGTCAAGCCTTCCAAACCCTTAAATGCTGCAACACTAAAGAAGACAAAACCAAAGCAAATCAGTAAAAATAAATGTAGGTTACAGTAATCTTAGGTTTTCTTTTACTGCTCTTACAAATGTTGCAGTTGAACGTGCAATGGTTGCTTTGACAGAACAAATTTCCTCTTTTCAATTTTCACATTGGATAAAGAAGTTATATCCAAGTAATAATCCAATAATCCAAGAGCATTCCCTGTCTTTGGAAGTGGCCAGCTCTTGGAAAGGGTTAACTGGCAGTTGTGGAGTGTCCACCATCCAGCAAGGATTATGAAGGCTTCTAATGGAAGGAACAGCATGCATGGCTGAGTGGGCAGGAAGGTCACCAGCCCTTGAGGGAAGTGAGGGGAATGGAGGGAAAAAAGAAAGATGGTCATGGTCCAGAAAAAAAAAGCAAGAAAAGAAATGGAAAGCAAAGACAGGGAATTAAAAAAGAAATTCTCGTAAATATGAAAAGAAAGAGGTGGCTGGAGAACACTCCAGAAGAACTGATGTACCCAGTGAAAAATGGAGAGCACCTCAAATTCCAGAGGGATCCATCACCCTCTCCCTGAGCAGTCCCTGCATGCAACCAGACTGCAGAGTTGGTGTTTGGTACCTTGGAGATGAAGATGCCCTCATCAGTGGGATCAAAGGGATTTCCAGCATGACCTTTTGCTCCCCCTCGGATGCTGATCCCCAACTTTTCTCCTGGGGCCTTTTCAATGCAGATTTCCTGTAAACAGAGACAAAATCTTGTGAGAGCCCACCAAGAACACTGCAGCCAGCTCTGGTGTCCCCAGCAGGAGAAGGACAGAGATCTGTTGGAACCAGTCCAGAGGAGGCCACAAAGATGATCCAGGGGCTGGATGGAGCAGCTCTGCTCCCAGGAGAGGCTGAGCAGCTGGGATTGTTCAGCCTGGAGAAGAGAAGACTCCAGGGGGACCTTAGAGCTGCCCCCCAATCCCTGAAGGGAACCTCCAGGAAGGCTGCAGAGGGACTTTTCATCAGAGTGTCCAGTGACAGGACACGGGGAGATGGTTTCCAAGGGAAGGAGAAGAGCTTGAGCCTGGAGCTTAGGAAGAAGTTCTTCAGGAGGAGGGTGCTGAGCCTCTGGAACAGATTGCCCAGAGAAGCTGTGGCTGCCCCCTCCCTGGAGGTGTTCAAGCCCAGGTTGGAGGAGGCTTGGAGCAACCTGGGCTGGATGAGAGGTGTCCCTGGCCATGGTGGGGAGCTTGGGGGAGAGGAGCTCTCAGCTCCCTTCACACCTCAGCCGTTCTGGGATTATTCAATGATCTCCTTGTTTCTGGGTTCAGTTCAGATTGGAATTGTTGAGAAACACTCCCAAAAGGTGGCCATATCTAAATACCCTGAAAAGGACCTTAACTGGACCTTAATTAGCCTCACTTGGCACAGTTTATTCCTCTTGATGAGGCTCAGCCCTTTCTGTCTCCTGTTGGGCTTTGGCCTTCATGGAATCAGATCATCCCCTGACCTCACTCTCACCATGGACATGGCAAGAGACCCTCCACAGGGCTCCCCTGGATATAAACTGACAAGAGAATGGATTCTGCCCCAAGAGAAGGATATTTAGAGAATGATTTGGGTGGGAAGGGACCTCTCAGGGTGCTCCAGTCCCAGCCCTGCAGTATCAGGGACACCCTCACCCAGATCAGGGTGCTCAGAGCCTCCTCAAGCCTCACCTTGAACATCTCCAGGGATGAGGCCCCAGCCCCCTCCCTGGGCACCCTGTGCCATTGTTCCACTGCCCTCCTGGGACACAACTTGTTCCCAACATCCAGTCCCAATCTGCTCTTCTCCAGTTTAAACCATTGCCCCTCATCCCATCCCTCCAGGCCCTTGCACACAGTTCCTCTCCAGCATTCCTGCAGCTCCTCCAGGCACTGGAAGGTCCCTAATGTGTCTCCCCAGAGCTTTCTCTTCCCCAGGCTGAACACCCCCACCTCCCATATCTCAAGCAGAAATTTGGTTGGATCCTATTCCCAGACTTCCAGTCAGAAAAGAACTTCCCTTCAAGCCCGATCCTCCAAAGAGGAGTGGGATTGCCCCTGGTCCCCTCCTCAGGACCTACCTGCATGCCAGGTGGAGGAGGATCTCTCCTCACAAGCATGGTGAGCTCCTGGGTGTTGGAGAGCAGAGCATTGACAGCCTCCTGGTGGGTGGCATGGCGCAGGTCGATGCTGTTCACCTCCAGGATTCTGTCCCCAACACGCAGCCCGCTGCGAGACGCCAGCCCCCGGGGAATGACCTGCAAGTGACAGCAAGTGACAGGCCAGGAAACTCACCTGTCCTTGGACAGACACCACCTCTGGCCCTGGGCTGCCCTCCAGTACCCCCCAGGGCTGCCTTGGACTTCTCTTTCTCCCATCAAAGCTCCCCCAGAGCTCACACACCTCTGAGCAAAGAGTGCAGCAAGGTTTGCTTTAAGGGGTTGTTTGGTAGGTTCTGATTTCCTCCTCTGCACCTGAAGCAATCCTGCATCACCTTTCTATCATTCTGCCCCTGACTGTAACCAGAGGATGGCTTTCTCCCAAGGACTCTGAAGGAATTATAATGTCCAACTGCAGCGCCATTGTGCATCTCCCACCCTGACAAACAGCCCCTGTCCCAGGTCTGGCAGTGTCAGGACAACACAGATGGATCTCCAGCCCAGGGACAGGGAGCTGTTGGAGCCAGTGCAGAGGAGGCCCTGGAGCTGCTGGGAGGGCTGAAGCAGCTCTGCTCTGGAGCCAGGCTGAGAGAGTTGGGGGTGTTGGGGCTGGAGAAGAGAAGGCTGCAATGGGGAGACCTTAGAGCAGCTTCCAGGTCCTGAAGGGGCTCCAGGAAAGCTGGGGAGGGACTTGGGACAAGGGCCTGGAGGGCTGGGAGCCTCCCAGGGGGAAGGGTTTCCAGCTGGGAGAGGGGAGATGGAGAGGAGATCTTGGGGAGGGAGGGAGGGAGGGAGGGAGGGAGGGAGGGAGGGAGGGAGGGAGGGAGGGAGGGAGGGAGGGAGGGAGGGAGGGAGGGAGAAATTTGGTTGGACTTGGTGAGGGTGCTGAGCCCCTGGTTGCCCAGGTTGCCCCCAGAAGCTGTGGCTGCCCCATCCCTGGCAGTGTTGAAGGTTGGATGGGGCTTGAAGCCCCCTGGGCTGGGGGAAGGGTCCCTGCTCACTTCAGGGGGGTGGAGGAGATGATCTGTAAAATCCCCTTCCAACCCAAATCATTCCATGATCCTGTTCTGTAATTGTAATCCAACAAGTATGAACATGCAGGACTGTGAAGAGGATGAGCTGCAGCCAGGGGTTGGCTCATGTGCTGGCTCCAAACAGCATCTGCTCATCTGCACACATCCCAGCTCAGTTTTCTTAAATCTACACTCCACTTCTCAGACTCTTGCAGGAAAATCCTTCACCTTAATCCCAGCAATCAAAGAGCTCAGGAATATCCACTACCAGACTGCTGCCACAAGACTTTACCTTTGAGATGAAGACCCCAGGTTCATGGATCCCAAAGGGATGGCTGGAATGGTCACTGCCTCCCACGATGCTGAGCCCCAGGGGACCACCTGCTTTTACAAGGTGAATTTCCTTGAGGGAACAAGAAGCAGGGAATAAGGGAGATCACATATGGACCACAAATACTGGAAAAAACTGGAGTCAGGGAAGCACCCACAGGACAAGGGGGCTCCCCACTGCCTTACTGTGAGGGTGCTGAGCCTCTGGTTGCCCAGGTTGCCCCCAGAAGCTGTGGCTGCCCCATCCCTGGCAGTGTTGAAGGTTGGATGGGGCTTGGAGCCCCCTGGGCTGGGGGAGGGGTCCCTGACCCTGGCAGGGGGGGCACTAGGTGGCATTTAAGGTCCCTTCCAACTCAAACCAATCTGGGATTCCATGATTACTTCTCAGCAACCCAATGTGGGGGTCTGGTGAGGGCCAGCTCTCATCAGGCTCATCATTTTTGGAATTAAACCCACCAAAAATTACACTTGAGTACCATGTTTAAGTTCTTCAGGAGGAGGGTGCTGAGCCTCTGGAACAGATTGCCCAGAGAAGCTGTGGCTGCCCCCTCCCTGGAGGTGTTCAAGCCCAGGTTGGAGGAGGCTTGGAGCAGCCTGGGCTGGATGAGAGGTGTCCCTGGCCATGGTGGGGAGCTTGGGGGAGAGGAGCTCTCAGCTCCCTTCCCACCTCAGCCATTCTGTGGAGCTCCTGTGATGTTCCAGACTCACCTCAATGGGATACTGATCCTCCAGGCCTTTGGGCAGGTTGTTCCTCTGCAGGGAAGGAGTCTCCTCCGGAGGGCTCTCCCCATGGCTGGGGGGTGGTGGTGGGGAGTGCATGCGGCCTCGGGGCAGGGTGGGCTCTCCCTCGCTGGGCTGCTCTCCCCCCTCTCTCTCTACCAGCAGCACGATGGTGGGGGAGGAGGCAGTAAGCAGGGCTACTGCCTGATCATGCCTGGCTTCTGTCATCTCTACCCCATTGATCTAGAACAACCCACAAACTGGCATCAGACCCTCACCCCAGGACCCCCTGGCGAGTCAAGCACCCAGCCCGGAGCACAAAAGGATCCCCCCCAAATCCTGCTGGGACACTGCCCCTTCCCCACTCCTTCCCACCTGGCCAAGGGACCTTCTCATCCCCACCTGACCCCAGTCCCCTTCCTAGACACCTTTCCAGACCTTTCCCACCTCCAAGGCCTGACAGCATCAGTGATGCTCCAAGGGACCATGAAGACCACATGAGATGCTCCATCACCTGAAGCTACAAACCCAGACCAGGCTGGGGGTTACCAGGAGAGAACCCTTCCCTCCTTCTTGGCTTTGCATTCCAGCTTTCCTACAGGGTCACGACAAAAGAAGCCCAAGAGGTTGGGTGCACTCAAGGAAGGGGTCCCAAGTTCTCATGAGGCGAAGGAGACAAAGCAGGGATTCCCAGAAGTGATGTCCCAGCACACCATGAACTGTGCAGCACCAACCACCTCTGCTCTAAGCTGCCCTCATCCATCACTTCCAAAGCTCAGACACATCCACCTGTGGGGATGGTGTTCATTTTAAGCCATAAAAAGAGCACCCCAGGGGTAAAAGCCTTGGGAGTGCTAAGAAAAAGACTCTGCCAGTCCGCAGCTGACCCAAGAGGAAAACCAGAATTCTTTTGGACAAGAAAGCAGCCTCCAAAATGCTCCACCAAATAATTCCAAGGAAGCCATTACAGTCGTCTTGGGGTCAGTGCAAGGTGTCAGCCAGGGAAGCAGCAATGTCACTCACAGAAAACATTGAAGAGAACTCATCTGAAAAGCCACATCCTACTCTTGTCCTTCACACCCACAAAAAAGAATTACGTGATGTGACCTAACAAGATGTGCAGAGCAGAACTGCTGTGGCAGGCAAGGGAGCAGAATGTTGCTCCTCCAAAATTAAAACAGCTGCCTAGAAACTTGAGGGACCAAGGATGGGGATGCTCTCCAAGGATGTCTGAGGGATAGGATATTAAGAGGAGAGCTAATCTGGAGTGATGCTGCCAAAAGGAAGAAACATGCCATAAAAAAGATGAAAATTAAAAGGTTTCTAGTCCTTAGGTTCTGGGAAAGCTGCCCAATCCCCCCATCCCACCTGCCCCATCCATCTCCATTCCAGTCTCCTACTCCTCTTAGGATGTGCAAGGGGATCAACAGGGAAGCCTCAGCCCCCAGAATGTCCCCTGCTCACAGGATTGTCCCCAGGGGAGACTAACAAAGCCTAAACCTGAGGAGTAGGGGTAGGACCAGGATTAAGTTGTCTGTGTTGCTCCTGCCCTGTGAGGACAGTTTGTGTTTTGGTGTGTGCCTGGACCTGTCCTGTCCCCTTTCTTCTCCACCTAAACCTGTGGCCCATGTCTGCAGTGTGTTTCATCCTTGGAATCCACATTTAGCCTTCCTGGTGGCTGGACCTGGGAATGAGGAAAAGCTGGAGCCTTGTGTCCAGTGGCCAGGGAAGGGAAGATCTCCTGGGGTTCTCCTGCCTGCCAGACACACCAAGATGCCACGCAGAAGAGACTTGGCCCTTAGGTTCTTATCAGCAGATGATGGCCCAACAGATCCCACAGACAGCCCAGCAGGAGCAGAACCCAGTCCTCACCTCACACATTCCCCTTTGTCGTTTTTCTGCCCCTGGCAAGAGGATGAGAGTGGTCAGCCCATGGTGGCACTGCCCTGGACTCAGTGACCAGGGACACAGTCAGAAGTGTCTCATGTCACGGCCCATGATGACATTTTACTCACTAACTTCTCCATGACCTGGACAGCCCGAGGACAGATGGCTGTCCCTGCCCTTTACTGCTCAGCAGAACCAGAGCAGTCTGGCTCAGTGCCCAGGAAGGGACAATCATCTGTCCTTCCCTATGAGCCAGGGGGTGACATGATGCTGGCAGATCTCTCACTGATCAGACTGCTCTCATCAGAACCCCCCACACATCTGGTGCCATCCCCATCCCCCTCAGAATCACTTTTCTTCAGTCTTCTCCCAGTCCCACCCCAAAGCCCCCCCACCCTTAAACCCTGCCCTGTCCCTGCTACATCTCCAACCCACGACTCAAACTCCCCAAGATTCTCCTCTTGCATCCCCCCACCCTGTGTCTCCCACGACTCCCAGGACACAACCAGGACCCAGGGGAAGCTGGAGAATCAGGAGTCAGTCCCGGGGGAGTTTTCTGGGCTGTTAACTGAGAGGAAAGATCTGGGCTGGGCTCTTCAGTCCATGTGCTCAAAAGCTCCTTTAAGAAAGGAGAAGGAGCTTCCCCAGACTTTCCCTGGCAGAGAAGTCTGGGATTATTTTAGAGCACAGGGGAAGAGTCTGAAGCTGTGCTGTATTTCTTTTCTTAAAAAAAAAAACAAAAAAATTCTTTGGCAAAGTGAGAACTGAGAGATGAGCAGGGGATGATGGCTTTGGGCCTCTGAAACCTCCTGCACCCTCCTGAGGACTCTCCTTTCCCCATCCAGGTCCAGGGGAAGGCAGGCAGCCCATGCTGAGCACCCCAGGGATCAGCACATCCTGAACAGAAGAGGGACAATCCCTGCTCCAGGAGTTGTGCTCAGCACTGCCCCATGCTCCGGGGGCTCTCAACATCCCGAGTGGTCAGGACAGGACATCCCCACAGCTCTGAACCCCCCAACAGATTTCACCAGAGGTGGAGCAGAACCCACACGGTGCTCTGCATCTCTCCCACAAAGCAGATCTCCTCCAGGAGAAAGAGGACTGAGAAGACACCAGAGGTCTTGGGCTGCAACACTGCCACTGTGGGGATGTCCTGGCAGCAAACCCCAGAAGCAGGAAAGGCAGAAGAGCTGGGGAAGCAGCTGTCAGACCCCTGCTGGGAGGCACAAAAGTTTGGATTGTGTTCTCCTGGAAGATGATGCCGTGGTTCCTGTTCCCATCACAACTGAGAACAGGACCTGAGCTGCAGGGGATGCTCAGCACCAAAGCTTTGATGTCTACACAGGTCCCAGCCCTGAGGACCACGCTCTCAAACACAGAGACATTTCCCAAAATTACTGTGCTCATCCTTGCCCTGGGGTGTCAGAGGATGAGGGGCAGCAAAGCCTTCATCCAGAGGAAGATCCAGCACCAGAGCCCACGCATTGCAATGTGAGGACACTGCAAACTATAACCAGGGGATGAGATCTGCTTTTCCTATGGAGCTGCCTGCAGATAAAAATAGAGCTGCTAACAGGGGGTGGAGAGAGCTTTGACTTTTGACTCTACTCTGAGATCTTCTGTCTCCTTCTTGCCACAGGTAAAGCAAATCAACACCACATGACGGGTTGTGTGCCTGGAATTACACCTCTCAGTCATTCCTCTGCACACGTGGAGCATCAATAGATGAGCAAAATGAAAATATTTAGGCTGAATAAAATGCTCAGAGGGCTGAGCACCTCCCTGGGAAGCCAGGCTGAGGGATTGGGGTTGTTCAGCCTGGAGAAGAGGAGGCTCCCAGGGGAGCTCAGAGCAACCTTCCAATATCTGAAGGGGCTCCAGGAAAGCTGGGGGAGGGCTTTGGACACGGGGGGGTAGGGAGAGGAGAAGGGAAATGGGTTAAAACTTGGAGAGGGGAGATTGAGGTTGGACATGGGGGAGGGAGAAATTCTTTGGGGTGAGGGTGCTGAGCCCCTGGGTGCCCAGGTTGCCCCCAGAAGCTGTGGCTGCCCCATCCCTGGCAGTGTTGAAGGTTGGATGGGGCTTGGAGCCCCCTGGGCTGGGGGAGGGGTCCCTGACCATGGGGGGACTGAATGAGCTGTAAGGTCCCTTCAACCCAAACCACTCTGGGGTTCCATGATGCTATGAAATACAACACAGCCCCAGCCCAGGGATAGAGCAGACAGAAGCCAGCACTGACAAGGCTGTACCAGTGTTTACTCACACCAGCTCTGGGGTAACTTTTGCTCTTACCACAGCAGCTGGACCAGAACCCCACCACCAGCACCAGGACGTGGGAGCTTTCCCTGGGAGGCAGCATGCGAGCTTGGGGAGAGGGTCAGGAGACTGAGCAGCCTCTGCCCACAGGAGGGGGAGGAAGTGACAGATTGAGGCAGAGAGACTCAAGGTTAGAGGCAGCAGTGAGACCCACACCAAGGGCACAAAGGGGAAGGGAAACCAAGGGATGGAGCTTCAAACCAGAGGAGAGGGGAGCGCTGCTGCCCGCCATGCCCCGCTCCATCCCCCTGTTCCAGCCCACCCTGACCCCTGCCCAGCCAACTCCACCCCAAAAGGGCTTCATCCTCCCCCCTCCAGAGCCCCCTGAGCTTGTCCTGCAAGGCTCTGGAGGGAGATTGGGTTAGGGCAGTGTGGTTGTGTCTTCTCTCCCAGGTTCAGCCCGACCCACCACGTGCTGCTCCTGGGGAGAGGGGAGGCAGGGGCAGAACCACCGAGATGATAAAACCCTCTCCCCCCCAAATGGTCAGGAACTGAAAAAAAGGACTCTGGAAATCCAAGGTGAGGAGGAGCCCCTGGGGAGGGAGGTCAGGGATCAGAGCCCTTCCCAGACTCACCGAGATGACCCGGTCTCCAACACGCAGGGTCCCGTCCCGATGGGCTGCACCCCCCTCTGCGATCCGGGAGATGAAAATTCCCTGGAACACGGGTGGGAGGGTCAGAGCAGCCTCTGGAACCACCAGGCAGGGCTCAGCCTTGTCCCCTTGCAGACCCCTCCCCTGTCCTGGCACTTCCCATCTGCTCCTCACTCCTGGCAAAGCCTCTTCTGCTTCCAGGGCCACCTGCAGCAAAGCCTCCACGTGGCCCAGAGCCCAGAATATGTGTCAAGAGGACAGCAGCAAGATCAGATGTCACTGGCAGGGACTGCAAACCCCAGCTCCACCTCCTCCTGAACTTCTCTCCTTGCCTAACTTCAGACTCTCAAAGTCCTCCTGAACTTTTCTCTTTGCTTAACTTCACGTTCTGGATCTCAGATTCCTCCTGAACTTCTTTCCTTGCCTGACTGTGGAGCAGGTTCTGGATCTCAGAGCCCTCCTTGCCCACCAGCTGCAACAGCTCGGTGCCCACCAGTACGGGGTCCCAGAGGAGATGCTGAGACTTCCCCTTCCTCCCTTCCCTCCCTCTTTTTCCCTCCCTCCATCCCAGGGATGTCACTGACCGTGTCCCCAGCCCTGTAGGGCGTGGAGCCTTTCCCCCCGGCGATGCTGAAGCCCAAGCCCTTCTCGTTGCGCATCAGGCAGGTGGAGTATCTCTGGGTGGGGGGTGTCCCCGGGGGTCTCTCGGGGAAGCGCAGCCCCCCCCCTCCTCTCCCGGGGGCTGTAGTCATCCTCGGGGCGCAGCGCTGTCACCGTGATGGCGTTCTCAGGCTCCACCATCCGCTCCCGCAGGACGCGCATGGACACGGAGCTCCCGGAGCCCCGCAGGGCTTCCACGGCCACGTGGTGCTCAGCACAGTGCAGGGACACCCCGTTCACCTGGGGACAGGGACAGGGTCACCCTCCAGGGGATGGGGAATCCCGGAAATGTTCAGGTTGGAAGAGACCTCCAAGCTCATCAGTCCAACCTCTGACCAACACCACCATCTCACTGCTGATCCATGGCCTTAAGGACCAGCTCCAAATGGCTTTTCAGTGCCTCCAGGGATGGTGACTCCACCACTGGCCTGGCCCATCCCAATGCCTGACAGCCCTCTCAGTCCTCAACAGTCCCCAGCATCAGAAGGACACAGAGCTCCTGGGAGGTGTCCAGAGGAGGCACTGAAATGCTCAGAGGGCTGAGCACCTCCCTGGGAAGCCAGGCTGAGGGATTGGGGTTGTTCAGCCTGGAGAAGAGGAGGCTCCCAGGGGAGCTCAGAGCAACCTTCCAATATCTGAAGGGGCTACAAGAAAGCTGGGGGAGGGCTTTGGACATGGGGGGGTAGGGAGAGGAGAAGGGAAATGGGTTAAAACTTGGAGAGGGGAGATTGAGGTTGGAGATGGGGCAGGGAGAAATTCTTTGGTTGGACTTGGTGAGGGTGCTGAGCCCCTGGTTGCCCAGGTTGCCCCCAGAAGCTGTGGCTGCCCCATCCCTGGCAGTGTTGAAGGTTGGATGGGGCTTGGAGCCCCCTGGGCTGGGGAAGGGGTCCCTGACCATGGCAGGGGTGGCACAGGGTGGGATTTGAGGTTCCTTCCAACCCAAGCCAAAGCATTCTATGATTCTATGAGAAGATCAATGGCAATGTTAATTACACAACCAGCTCTCTGAGCCAGGGGGAATTTTGTGTCCTAAAAAATACCACGATGCAAATAAATCCCAAAGCACACCTCTGCCTCCACTCTCAGGTCATCAGAAGCACTGACTTCCTGACTGTAGCCAGGTCCTTACCTCCAGAAGTTTGTCCCCAACACGAACCCCTGCACGAGCTGCAGGACCTTCTTCTGACACGCGGGAAATAAAGATGCCCTGGAGAGAAAACCACTTGTTAGAAAAGGTGGAGCCCATTCCTCAGCCCTCTCAAGTGAGCAGAGACCACCCCACCCCGTGCATATTAAGGGAAAGGAGAAATCTCTCACCAGCCCCACACCCTGAGGGGACAGGACAGCCTCATCACCCCAGGAGTTGGTAAAAAGGGGAAATCAATCCCACTACAGGGGCAGGGCCACCCCAGAGGTGACAAGGGGGAAAAGGGAACGACACTTTGATCCTTTTCCAGTGGGGTGAGAACACAAGGCAGGTGATGCCACTGCATCTGCAGAAGAGAACCCCAGGCTCTTGGCTGTAAGTCCTGCAGGGGAGGAGAGGAATGGGGAGGAGGTGGCCCTTCCCCTGGCTGCTCTCATGGTCAGCAGCAGGGAGGCAGAAGAAGTTGTGCCCCAGGGACAGGAGGAGGACACCGGGGCTGCTCCCACCTGGCTTTGCCAGCTCAGCCACAGAGCTGATGGTAAAACAGCCCTGGAAGTGGGTGCTGCAGCAAAGATGGGCTCTTACCTCGTCGTCACCCTTATAGGGAGTGGAGCCCTTTCCCCCTGCGATGCTGATCCCCAGCCCCCCCGTCTGCCGCACGATGGTCAGAGTCAGCTGGAAGCAGAAGGGACAGAGGTTACAGCTGAGTGCAGCCCAGCAGCACACCCAGAAGGTCTCCAAGAGCAAGAGGTGGCTGCTTGAGCAGAGTCAGTGCCAGAGCATCAGCTTGGTCTGCATGCATCCGCTGAGCTCTCGGTGGGAGCTGTGGTACTCCTGCCCCAAGGCACCAAACTCACAACCTTTGCAACAAACAAATCCCTTCTCACAGGGGAGGTCTGGAACCCTCACCTCAGGAGCAAGAGACAGTTTGCCTGTAATGGACACGTGGGGAGGAGATGTCCCCCCCCCCACCAAGTGATCTGAGCAGCCCTGGGGTGGGCCTGGAGAAAGCAGCAGGGAGAGTGTCCACATCACAGCTCTACCCCATGGCTCCCTTCGGGGTGCAATCCCACACAGCTTCTAGGAGATGAAGGGTCACCCCAGCGTGGGGTGCAGCAACAAGAACAGCACCTCTTCCAGAACACCCTAGGCAGGTCTTGGCTTCGCTCTATTGATGGAAATCAACGTGTGATTCTAGAAAAGCCATCTACCCCTGTCCAGCTGCCTCCTTCCTCTCCTCCCCTCTGCACGGGCAGGCTCAGGACTGTAGCTGTGCAATCCAGAAGCATCTTCTCCCCCCCATCTCCCACCTCCACATACCAGATCCTGTCCCACAGCAATGCTTTTGGCCAAACTTGAACTGGAATTGCTTACACTCAGGACACCGGCACAAACCACCCCGCTGGTAAGAAGGAAGCACAGAGTAGGACACGGGGAGAGGTGTGGGATAGATGGGACCCTCTGAGGGATCTGTCAGGGCCAAGGACCAAGGAGCTGCTGAGGTGACAGAAATGTAGACAGACTCCTGGAGAAAACCCAATTTGCTGTCCTCCAGACGTCACTTCCCTGGAAACAAAGTCCAGACCAGAGAGCGGCTGCTGCAGAGGTGTCTGCCCTCAACCTCAGGTCCATTGGCCACAGGGTGGGCAGCAGGACCACCAGCCCTGACTGCCTTATCCCCCCCAAATCCTTCTGCACTTTCTACTGTCACAGAAGCAAGAGCCTGGGGTCTTTGCTTCACAGAAGCAAGAGTCTGTCCTTTGCTTCCTGTTTGGTTTAGAACAAAACCAAAGGAAAACTCTAAACAGGACCCAGGAACTGCCCAGGATGAGAGCTGATGGTTTGGGTCAGTGCCTGAACCCACAGGGTTGGTGTTTTGGAGAATGAAGGAGGAATTCTCAGTGTCAGTGAAAGCCCTTTCCAGCTGCACAGTGAGTTGTTTGTGTCAGCTGACTGAAAGGTGAACACTAAACCCCATGGATTTCACAAACTCCTAGAAACCAGGCTTAAAATTTGGGGGAAATCTGCCAGAAAAGTCAAGTGGACTGAGGGCTAAGAACCTTGTGCCTATCACATCCACTGAAAGAGCAAAACCCCAAGGAGGAACCAGACCTAAATGATCTTAAAGACACAGCTAGAACAGTAAATGGGCTTGAATTGCACATGAAGATATTTGGGCTGGAAAGAGGACTTCAAACACACAAATGAAACTGGTTTTCCCCAAAAGAGAGTGTGGTAAGAAACTGAACTGGGGGATGTTTGTCTGAAGGCTATGGAAAGAATAACTGACATGATCATGAACCTGAGGAAGAAACTGGATCCAGTACCCTCTAATGGCCTTTCAGTTTTATATTTGATGTTTCAGTTTTATATTTAATATTTCACTGCTTTTTGCAGCCCAGACACTGCTTTCTGCACTACACCAAGAAGTTATTTCTTCCCCAAAGCATGTCTGTCTCGAGGATTGACTTCCAGGATGTTTGGGCTGGCACCAGAGCCACCATCTGCCCAAGCACAGGGAAAGCAGAGCCTTTATCCTGACCCCTCCTGACACTTCCTGGCCTGGGGAATTTTCTCTTCTGCATTTTTTATCCCCTGGAACCAGGGATCCAGCTGCCCAGCAGAAACTCATCTCAGACCTCACAGCTGATCTGGAGCTCTCTGCTCAGAGGATTTGGGCTCCTTTGCAGGAAGGACAAAGCTTCACTGTGTGGGCAATGTCCCCAGAGCTGTTTCTATGTCCCCAAAGCCCCTTCTGAGCTCCCCCCAGACAGAAGAGCACCCGTGCCCTCCCTGGGAAAGTGCTACAGGGGAAAGAAAAAAGTGGGAGAATTGAAAAAGGCCCTTCAGCCTAGAGCTGTCCTCTCCTTGAACTCTTCCTCAATGACCTTTAGAAGTCCCTCCCAACCCAAATTATTCTGATTCTATGAGGGGGAAACCCATTTGTCACCAAGGAGACCAAGGCAGCATCCTACCTCCATCTGCTCTACCCCCCTCAATTCTCCCTGGATTTCTGGCTGCACTTTTTCCATCTCAAGCTATTTTTCCTACATTTTTTAATAGCAATTTCAAGAGGTCCTCTTGATGCTGAGAGCTCCTCCAGCCTGCAGTGAGTACACAGTGACCCTCCTGGAGAAAGCAGAAAAACTGCAGCAAAACACAGCCTTGCTTTTTTGGGAGCAGCCACAGGTGCAAAAGACCTGAAAGAGCTTCCACTGCTGTGCCCTGCAATGCCAGGTGAGGATTTTTTGCAGCTGGCAGGGACACAGCAGCCAGGGAGCTGACAAACAAGAACTGTGCAGGATTCAGCTGCCAAAGCACAGAGCAGCTCACCCCAGAACCTGCTGGAAGAGCAAGGTGTTCCTGCTGACATTCCCCAGGGATGGGGGGTGGAAGGGCTCTAATTGCAGAGGGCAGAGTTCCTGCATGCACAAGCATCCTTCTGTAACTCACTCTGCATCTGGAGCCATGTGAGTGTCACCCCTGCAGCCACATCACTGAAACAGAAAATGCAAACGTGTGACAGACACTGCTGGTTTGGACTGGGAGAGAAGGATGATGATGGACACACACCACATCCAGGTGATGAGCCACATGTGCCTCCAACAGCAGCTGAAGAATCCATTTAATATCAGCAATAACAAGGAAAAAACATTTTTAACAAGTCAAAAGGAGGGGTAACTCATACCCAAGAGCCCTAACAAGTGACTGAGATCTCTGAGAAGCTTCTAGAGCTTTCATGGAATTCTGGAACCTTGATCCCCTAAACCAGCACTGACCTTGTGCTGTTGGCCTAAGAGATGACACAGATGATACCTGGAGCTGTCAGCTCCTTCTCCCAGCACCAGCTCCTGAAAAGTCACCAAAGGACACAAATGCCTCTTGGCAGGCACACAGGAAGAGCACTCCTGCCAAAGAACTGAAACTGATGAAAATTAGGGCTCTCCAAACCCAAACACACCTGTGTCATCCTCTGGCAGGACTCCAAACATGGCTGATACAGAATTAATGAGCAGTTCTTGTAAAACATGAATCTTGTTATCACAAAAAAAATGACAATCCCACGTTTGTATCAGCACAGGTGTACCAGCACCTCACCCAATGAGGTGGCAGCAGAAGGTTTCAAAAAATGCCTTCTAATTCAGAATCATGGAATGTGGGGGGTTGGAAGGGCCTCTGGAGATGCTGGAGTCCAACTCCTGGCCCAGCAGGATCAGCCAGGGCAGCCCAGACAGGAACACATCCAGGGGGGGTTTGGAAGGCAGCCGAGAAGGAGAGGAACCTCATCTGGAGGTTGGGGTGGTTCAGGAGGGCTTTGGAAGGCACCAGAGAAGGAGAGGAACCTCATCTGGAGGTTGGGGTGGTTCAGGAGGGCTTTGGAAGGCAGCAGAGAAGGAGAGGAACCTCATCTGGAGGTTGGGGTGGTTCAGGAGGGCTTTGGAAGGCACCAGAGAAGGAGACTCCACAACCTCTCTGGGCAGCCTGGGCCAGGGCTCCCTCAGCCTCACCTCCAGGAAGTTTCTCCTCTGGATCTGGAGCTGGAACTTCCCATCTTCTAGCTTCAACCCATTCTTCCTTCTCCTGGGCACCACCCAAAAGAGACTGAGCCCTTCCTCTTGCCCCCTACCCCTCAGCTCTTGACAGACATTCAGCAGATCCCCTCTCAGCCTTCTCTTCTCCAGGCTGAACAGCCCCAGGGCTCTCACTCTTTCTTCCCAGCAGAGATGCTCAAGGCCCTTCAGCACCCTCCCAGCTCTCCAGGGGACTCTCTCCAGTAGATCTCTGGCTCTCCTCAACTGGGGAGCCCCAAACTGGAGCCAGGATTCCAGCTGGGGTCTCCCCAGGGCAGAGCAGAGCAGAGCAGAGGGGGAGGAGAACCTCCCTGGCCCTGCTGGACACACTTTTCCTGATGCCCCCCAGGCCACCATTGGCCTCTTGGCCACCAGGGCACATTGCTGACCCTTGGAGAACTTCCTGCCCACCAGGACTCCCAGGGCTTTCTCCAGGGAGCTGCTCTCCAGCAGGACATCTCCTCCTCTCTCCTCCTGCTTGGGGTTGTTCCTCCCCAGATCAGGAGGGGACTCTACACTTGTCCTGATTGACCTTTGTGAGGTTTAGCATAAGGTGGAAATAAAATGCATGGAGGGGACTGGAGAGAGCAGAGAGCTCCACACAGCAGCTCTGCTGGGTGTACTCCAACAGTGTGAAGAGTGCAGGAATTCTAAACTCCTGATTTTTGGGGAAATACCAATGAAAGGATCACTGTGTCTCACTTGGGTCTGTGCTCCCCAATGAAAGAACCTAGCCCCCACCCTCAGAGGTGTCTTCACACAGGTAACACATCTAACACCTCAAAAAAAATGAAGGCCAGAGAACCACAGTGCCAGAGGTTGGATGGGACCTCTGGAGATCCTCTAGAGATGGATCCTGCCAGAGCATGATGTCCTGGTGGGTTTGGGAACTCTCCAGAGAAGGAAACTCCACCACTCTCTGGGCAGTCTGGTGCAGGAAAGAGGATTTTCCTGCCATTTGGGTTGAACCTCCTGTGGTCCTTACATGGCACCTGAATGTGAGAGCCCCAGGAGCTGGGGAGCCAGGGCACTGACTCACCAGGAAAGATGAGAAGAGCTAAATCTGTCTGGCTTCAGCAGCTCGTGAGGACAAGGGGAGAGGCCAAAAATATCAGTGACCACATGGAAGGTGGGAGATGACTGCATGAGAACTCAATTCAAAATCAATGACAGAAAAAAAAGAGAAGATGAAGGTAAGAGCCTGTCAGTGAGCAGCCTGCTGGGTATGAGCTGAAGATTTTCTTCCTCCTTTCAGACAGTTTTGGAGTGGGCAAGGGGAAAGTTCAGTGGCTGAGAAGGCAGAAGCTGAAGGATTGGTTCCACATGGGCACTCAGAATATTCCTCCTTGGGTTGCTTTGTGCTCCCTTCTCCCTTTATCTTTGAGCAGAGCTCGAGGCTTGTCTGGGTGGAGAGGAGAAGGTGGGGGTCAGGGCAAAAAGCAGCTCCTGTTCTTCCAGAAGGGAAGCCCCAGGCTCCATTCTTGGAGAAAAGCAAGAAAAGAACTGGTTCTGCAGAGAGGAAAGTTGGAAAGTTGGAGTTCTGGGAGCACGATACAGAAGTGAGGTGGGGAAAAGACAAAATTTAAAGCAGAGAGAAAGTCCAGGGAAGGTTTAGGACCACACAAAGAGGACAACTGAGAGGGAAGCCATGCAGCCAGGAATGCTGAGGAAGAAGAAAAAGTCAGGTATGGAAGTCATGTGTCTCCTAGCTTTGGTAGAAGTTCATATTGCAACCCTTCTTTCCCATTGCTCTTTCTCTCTGTTGTGTGAGGGAAGGAACTTTCCAGGATTGGTTGGACAGAAAGAACTGAAATCCCTTGGCATCCCCAGAGGACAGTTCCTCCCACTATCTTCAATACCTGTTCTATGATGGAAATAAAAAATGAAATAGAAATAAAAAAGGCTTTGACTGTGCAGAAAAATTACCAGGACAGCATTATCCTTTCTCTGAATACATTTCCATTTCCAGAAGGACAGCAGCTTGACATGGTGCTGTGTCCTAAAACAAGACCTCAGGCCTGGCCATCTCAGCTCTCACTCACTTTCACAGACTCATGTGTGCATCCCTCCAGAATTCCCCACGTGCTCATTGCTTCTTTTTAAACAAGTAATAAAATATACAGGGGAAAGGATGAGACCTTGGGGAACAACAAGTTCTTAGTGTGGTCTGGAGGACTTTCCAAAAGGGATCAGAAAATTCCTTTGCTTACTCACACAGCAGACTTGAGCTGTCCCAAAGGACACTCAGAGGGAAGGGATGGCAGGGAACAGCCCAGAGGAGCCAAGCACTTCACTCCCTTCTCACCCCCTCTCCATCCAGTGAGGATGAAGAAAGGTGCATTTAAAAAAAAATTCAAATATGATGGCTCCTGTTCCATAAATTAAAAAGCTAACTTCATAGAGACCTGATTAATCTTGACATGAATACAGACATCACAGAGCCATGGAATGGTTTGGGATGGAAGGGACCTTAAATCCCACCCAGTGCTCCCCCTGCCATGGTCAGGGACCCCTCCCCCAGCCCAGGGGGCTCCAAGCCCCATCCAACCTTCAACACTGCCAGGGATGGGGCAGCCACATGTCTGTATAAGCAATTAAAAGACTGAAAGGACTGGAGAATTCACAACTCCCCCCTAAAATCTGGTTCACCACAGTGCTGCCAAGGGCAGCCAGGCAGCAGCAGAGTTAGACATCTAAGGGGACAGTGAGATAAAGGGAAAGTTCTTGCACTAAACCTGGTGCTACTCATTTAAAACTCACACAACTCAAAGTCCACCAGCAGTCTGAAGGACAAAATTCACCAAGGACCTTGATGCCGGAGGCAGGAACAAAACCTGGGATGCTGAATTCCCACCCATGAACAGAAACTACCACACAACTGAGGTGAAAGAGAAACTGGGATTTAGGGAAGCAAAATCTGAATAAACTCTGCCATGTTATCCACAGGCAACAGACCTGAACTCAGGTGGAAGAGGTGAGTGAGAAGGCAGTGGGAAAGACAGGGAATGGAAATGAGTCTCACAGGAGAATACAAGAATTTGGTTTCTTTAATCTAACAAAACAAAGGCTCAAAGGAGCTGTGACTCCACAAAAACCTCCCAGGACAAGCAGACAAAGGGTCAGGCAGCAGGAAGGAGATTTTTCAAGAGAAAATATAATGAAAACAACAAAAATAGAACAAGATGATCTTTGAGGTACCCAAACCATTCTGTGATTCTGTGACTTAACAAATGCAAGTTCAGCTTGAAAATAAGATTTATATTATTCCAAGAAGTCAAAACCTGGAGAAGTATTTGGTTTCTCCCAGTCAGAGGAACTTGAGTGTGTGTACACACTGAGTAACAGCAGGAAACAATCTATATTTAACAAAATATTTGACTGACTTATAAAATAATAGTATGTGGTTACTAGTGGTGGCAGGAGAATTCAGCATTTTTTCCAAATAATCTACACCAAAAATTTAGCTCACTGCTCCCGAATTGAGCACTGCACTTTTTTTGGCTAAAAGGTATCTTCCAGAAATGGCAACCTACCCCAATCTTGCTTTGTTCCAGTTCCCAGACCAAACCTGGTGATTCCACCACAAAGTCCCCCAACTATTCCAGGGTGTGTGGTTCCGGACCGTAACACAGGGGTTACCTTCCCCTCTCCTGACACACTCAGGAACAGGTTTTAAATAAATTGTGTGCAAGGGCCCGGAGGGATGGGATGAGGGGCAATGGTTTAAACTGGAGAAGAGCAGATTGGGACTGGATGTTGGGAACAAGTTGTGTCCCAGGAGGGCAGTGGAACAATGGCACAGGGTGCCCAGGGAGGGGCTTGGGGCCTCATCCCTGGAGATGTTCAAGGTGAGGCTTGAGGAGGCTCTGAGCACCCTGATCTGGGTGAGGGTGTCCCTGATACTGCAGGGCTGGGACTGGAGCACCCTGAGAGGTCCCTTCCCACCCAAATCATTCTATGATTCTACTCATCTTGCAAATTAGGATCAGGTTTTAAAGGCATGGAAGTGTTTAAGCCTCATTAATTTCTACAGGATTATTTTAATGTCTCAACTTGTTGTATAATCCTCCTCCTAAGCAGCAAGACCCACACATACCTTCTGTACTTTGTGTCTTCCTATTTCAAAGGCAAAAAAAAGATTTGTAGGTTTTTTTTTCTTTATAATGATACCTCCCTTCTTTCTCTGTTAAAAAACCCTCTAATGCTTCCTGTCCTTTCCTTTTTGAGAAAGCAAACCAGAAGGTTGTGCCACATTCTTAGAAGCAGGAAAATAAAACCCTGCAGGTTGTTTTGTATTCGTGTGAGAATTCACTCCACAGTTTCCCACTTGGCCCTTGAGAAACCTCCAGAGCAAATAAAATTTGCAGCTGACACAGTCATTTGTTCTATATCTTATTTGTTCATTTGTTATGAAGAAGCAGCAACCACACAATCACTGCTGCCCCTTTCTAGGTGAATTGTGTTCAAACTGGGCTTGAACTGTCCTGAATATGAGATAATATGAATAATATATTGTAATATGAATAAGCTGTGCATCTGCAAGGAGAGACCACAATCCCTACCACCAAACTGCATGAGAAAGGGTACCAAGGGCCCTTCAGCCCAGCAGGAAAAGGTCATAAGAACATTCCTTGGCAGTAAATTAAAGCCAGACAAATCCAAACAGAAGATAGGGCAGATTTTTCCTGCTCAATGAGAACTTCAGCCATGTACAAACTGAATGAGAGAAAGCAGCATGCTGTAACCTTTTCATTGCTTCAGGAGGACTCTGCTCCCTCAGAACTGATGCTGCAGTCAAGGCAGCTGAGCAGACACAGCTGACCTGATCTCCCTTCACATTACAAGGCAAATTTATCAATTTTTACAGAGAGTAAAGACTAAAGTCACACTGTGGGAAAATTCAATTTGCTAGTTAAGAATTCTAAGCCTGAAAATGTTGCAGTGAGTACACAGTGTCACCCAGTGAACAACAATCAGAATCCCAGACTGGGTTGGGTTGGAAAGGACCTGAAATGCCACCCAGTGCCCCCCCTGTCATGGTCAGGGACCCCTCCCCCAGCCCAGGGGGCTCCAAGCCCCATCCAACCTTCAACACTGCCAGGGATGGGGCAGCCACAGCTTCTGGGGGCAACCTGGGCAACCAGGGGCTCAGCACCCTCACCAAGTCCAACCAAAGAATTTCTCCCTCAGGTCACATTTCAGTCTTCTCCTCCCTTCAAGGCCAGGCTGGATGGGGCCTTGGACAACGTGATCCAAGAGGAGACTTCAGGTGCAAATCTGTGCCTAAGAAGAGCTCAACAGACTCCTTGACTCTGCCAGAAGCCTCCCTACAAGCCAGAGACAGAGCAGATGGAGACTCAGACAAACCTCTGGGAACATCAGTGGAAAGCAGAGATCCCCTGTCAGACAGCATTTGCTTTCACAGAATAATTTCCTTCACTGTTGTGCAGTCCCATGGGCACCACCTCAAGCTGGAGGAGCTCTGGAAGCTGGGATCCCCACTCCTGGGGTGCTGACAGAGAGGGGCAGATGTCTCCAGCTCTCCTGCCAAGGTCAGGCTTTGGCTCAGGACTATGGTTTAGGCTCAGAGAACACAGCAGCAGCAGTTCCTTCTCCCTCAGCTGTACAAGGGATGTGATGGCAGAATTATGGACTGAACCTCTGCTGCTCAAGGGGGATCAGGCTCTGCACCCTGCAGTGCTCCTGCTCACCTCCTCAGCTCATTGCTTTAGTGCTCACAAAAGCATCACGGAATGGTTTGGGTTGGGAGAGATCTTCAAGCTCATCCAGTTCCAACCCCCTGGATGGGCAGGGACATCTCCCACCAGCCCAGGTTGCTCCAAGCCCCATCCAACCTCTCCTCTTCATCCAACCCATATAATCTCTTCTCAAGGACATGAAATCATCCTTGGAAGCCACAGGCAGATGCTTCTCCAGGGATTGTTCACTTCCCAAGAATTCCAAGTAGTCTTTAAGGCCCTGAAGATCAGAGAATCACAGGATGTTCAGGTTGGAATGTTCAGAGACCTCCAAGATCATCCAGCCCAACCTTTGACCAACACCACAGTCAACTGCTAAACCAAGATGTTTCCTGTTGTCCTCCACCTTTCCACCAGGAGACATGTGCCTTTCACAGAAGCTACAGGGAAGATGGCAAAGAGCTCTCCCAGCACCTCTGAGGTGTCCCAGCCACACAGTGCTGGAGCTCAGCTCTCACTCACAGCCCCACTGATGGCTCTGGGCACTGAACCATCCCCAGGAGCTGCAGTCCCAACAGGATTCCACTCAAATGACAAAGCACCCCTGGCAGGAGGGCTCAGCACCCACCCACTGAGCTGAGCAGGATAGGGATGCTCTGCTCTGGGGGGATTTCAGCTCCCACCACCCACTTGGTGAACCTTGGGAGCTGCACCACCACCCTGCAGTGAGGGAACGGATCTGCACCAAGCAGACTGCAAACCTGGGGCCTCCAACCCACCCTACCCCTCCCCAGGCAGCACAGAGCTCAGGGCACTTCCATCAGATGCAGGTGGAGCATGGGCAGGAGCCCAGACAGAACATTTCCTGGTACCAGACTGAGGTTTCCTGGGCCACTGCACCTCGAGGAGCAAGAAAACTGCAAATGGAAGAGCTGGAAAGAAGGCCCAGGAGCAGGGACTCCCCAGGTGAGGGACAAAGAAAGACCAAGAGCAGAGACGTCCCAAATGAGGGATAAAGAAGGACCAAGGGCAGTGCCTGCCCAAACCAGGGATCAGGAGGCACCTGGCTAGACTCAGTTTTGCCCCTAAGTGACAGAAGAGATATGCAAAACAAACACAAGAAATATTGAAACATTAGTGTGTTTTTCAGTGACCCAGAGCTAAGATGGACAGAATTCAGGACACACTGATCACATGTGAACCAGCTCGTGTTCTGCCTAAAGGATTTGTCATGTCCCTCCTAGAACATCTTACTCCCAAACCAAGAAAGCAAAACCTCCATTTTACACCTGAGGGAGCAGAGAAGAGCCAAGTCCCCAGTGATGACCAGGCCAGCACTCTCCTGTGACCCATGGCTCTGGTTCCACTGTCCTCTCCTAAGGGAAGAAACCTTCATGAAGCTCTTTGTGCTGGCACCAGGTTCTGCCTCTGGCCAGAGGTCCAACAGGTCCTTGGAAACCCTGCCTGCTACCCCAAAAGATCAGACAAGCCTACTGAAAACTTGGGAACAAACTCAGGAATTAATCCCAGAGGAAGAGCTGAGGCAGCAGGACACTGAGCACCACGTGTGTGCCAGGGGCTCTATGGACCCTCCAGCACCACCTGCCCCTTCCTGACATCCCAAAGTGCTGCAGGGGAAGATTCTCCAGGGGAACTTGGGTGAGATGCACAAATCCTGAGTTCCAGAGTCCACCTTTCCCATGGCATGGCACAATGTTCTGACTCAGATCCTCTTCTCTCTCCCAGCAGACTCCTGAGATCCTTGCTCCTCCTGGGTTCCTCACCACTCCAGGAAGATGCATTTATTTTCTGCCACCTTCTCCTCCCTCAGTGCCCAGCACACAGGAACTGAACTTCCATTTCAGCCCCCTTGGGTTTGTTTTTTGTTTTTTTTTTACATTTCTTCCATCTCATTCCTGATCTGCAGCAGCCATTCTCACCTCAGGTATGGAAAAGTAGGGAAAGGAGGTGAAAAGCAGGGGAGGAAACAATCATTGTGTGTTTGTGATCGTTCAGGTCCAGAAGCCACTTGACCCAGAGAGATCAGAGTTTTCCCTACAACCCTGGGTGAGCCTGGGAAGCAAACCAAGCAGACTGAATGATTTTTGGCAGAGAGAGAGAACAGTAGGAGTGGTACAGACCTCTTCCTCCTCAATGCGAGCAGGTTCAATCAGCAGATTATTGGCTTGATCAAACGACACCCCCTGTTAGGACAGGAACCAGCAAAAGAGGCATGCGGATTAGTGGAGCATCAACCAAACCCACCACCACGACCACCACCACCCAACACACACCACTCCAACAGGGCTGGCCAGGCAGCACCCCAGCAGACCCCACTCACACCTCTCCTGACCCCCACCTGCAGAGTGGCACCAACCCCTGGCACCTCTCAGGGCCACCTTGGGTCACCCTGAGGCTGTGACCACCAAGCTCAACACTACCAGCTGGTTCTACCCCCTCTCTTGTACACCAGAGTCAGGGGGTGAGGAAGGGAGGACCAAACATCACAGGAGGAAAGCACAGAGGGGCCCCTGGTACCACCCAGCTGCTGCACAGGAATGAAGATGTCCCAAACCAAACTGTGCTGACTCCTCCTGCAAAGGGAAGAGCCCAGGGTGGAGATGAGCACCCTGCCAGGCACACAGGGACCCTGCTGCCAAATGGAGAAAAATAGAATTCCTTCTGAAAAACAAATGGCTTTGCAACTAAAACCCCTCTGGCTTAAGGACTCAGCCTCCCGCACACCTTGTCCTCCCTCCTCCTTCCACACATGCTTGCAGCACCTCTTACTTGAAACTCCACTGCACAGGGACACTGCTCCCCCCGTTCCCACCTCTGGAAGATGGCTCAGGAGTCACTAAATCTGCCTTCATGGAGCAGGCATCCAGCCCCAGGAAAAGGGAAGCTGGGATTTCCAGGCAGAAGGCTTCCCTGGTAACTGTGAGAGGTAACACCAAACCTCTGGTCTCCACACCTACACATACTTCAAGAGGCTTTGTCCATGGGTCAAGCACATCCTCAGCTTTGAGTCCTGACTAAAATAAGCTTTTTGGGTGAGGGCATTTCCCAAGCATGGATGAAGGGGACTCCAAAGGGCTTCAACACATTCTTACAGGCAGCAGCAACTCCTTTTCATTCCAAAGAACTTCCCCAACAATTTGGGAAACATTCCTCATCCCTGGGGAGCAGAGGACGAGCTGCATCAGCTCAGAGACAGCACAGCAAGCTGAGAGAAAGGCTCCAAACAACATGAGTGCAAGAACCTTCCCCTGAGCCATCTGAACTCCAGCGTAGGATGGAAACGACCTCAACATCCTGGTGTGTGGCAACAACAAAAACAGATTTGACTCCAGCATATTTTACCAGTCCCAAGACCCACATCTCACCCATGAACTGCTGGTGCCAGCCACATCCTCACCCCTGCCTGCCAGCTACACCTCCCCAAATCATCACACCAGGGAGGAAGAACTGCTCTGAGCTCCTGCAGTGTCTCCTGTGGGCATATTCCCCACCCACTGAGAGGACCTTCCTCCAGCAACCACCTCTGTGTGTCCCTAACCCAAGGTGGTGGCTCAGCCCAGGACCACTCCTCAGCCCCCAGGGTGCCCAGGAAGGTCCCTCAGAGCCCCCTGGGGATGGCAAAGCTCCAGAGCACACATTCCTCTCAACCCCACCAGGCACAGACGAGTGAGATCCATCCAGGGATAAAGCTCATCCTGTTGCAAAGGAGCTGCAACACCCAGCAAGCAAGGAGGAGATTGGAAAAGAAGGGAAGGTGGGACCACAAGAGCTGTCCTGGCAGCCCAGAACATGTCACACGTTAACAGGGAGGGTGCAAGAACCTGGATGCAAAGCAAGGAGTCAGGCATGGGGAACACAGCACAGCTCCTGGACACTCATTTCAGCCCCAGGATGAATTTCAGCTCTCCCCCCCTCAGTCTGTCTCTCCCAAAGTGCTGGAGCCTCCTGCCAAGGTTCTCACTGGTATCACATGGAGGTTGGGAGCTGAAGGGAGCAGAGGGGAGGTCTGGCACCCCCCTCTGACCTTCCCCCTCCCCACCAGACCTTACCTTCACCGATGGCTGAGCAGACAAAGCTCCGTTCTTTCTCTCCTCCTCATCCCACGTTTCCTCTTGATCCTCAGGCTCCCCATTGTTCCTGCAGCCTCCTAACTCCTCTTCCTCTTTGGGGACCCCCTCATTGCTCAGCCCCTGCAGCAGTGCCACCACTGCCTCTGGCTTGGGCAGCTTTGTGATCTTGAAGTGTTTCTTGTAGTGGGGGGTGTCCTTGCGGATCAGCCTCTGCTTCTCCACTGGGAAGGGTCTCTCCTCATCCTCATCCTCATCCTCACTCCGGATCAGGGTGTCCTCAGCAAAGTGTACAGTGGGCTAAAAAAGGCAAAGCCCCAGAAGGTAAAAACCTCATCTGGAGGTAGCACAGAACCTTGCTGCCCCCCCAGTACCAACACAGGCAATGCCAGCACTGCTGCTGCTCTGTGCTGAAGGTGTTGGAGTTCACATTAAAACTCATCCCATTGGCCTTTCCTGACCCAACTCCACCTCCCAGACACATCCCCTCTCAGTTCCAGGGGCTTAGGGCACTCAGAGCTGTAATCCTGATTTTCCCAGAGGCCCTCTCTGGCTCTCACACTGTCCACCTAATCCCTCACAGACCCATCTCCCACATGCTGCCCAAATCTCTACTTGCACTTGGCTTCCATGGATTGAATTTCCCTCCAGTGATGCCCAAATCCCACTCTGCAGATGTGTTTACATTTTCTCTGAAATTTTCAAGTCCTTCCATTATTTAATCTGACCCTGCAGAATTGTCACAGTTGGAAAAGGCATCTAAGATCATCAACCCTGACCATCAACACCCACCCCCTCCCACTAAAATAAGTAAAATCTATTTATTAAAATCTGTGTCACCCCCCAGAGCATGTCCTGGAGTGCCCCATCCACATGGGTTGGAAATCCCTCCAGGGATGGTGACTCCACCACCTCCCTGGGCAGCCCCTTCCAACCCCTGACTGCTCTCTCAGGACAGAAATTCTTCCTCAGATCTGCTCTAAACCTCCCCTGGGGCACCTCCAGGCCACCTCCTCTGCTCCTGGCCCTGCTCCCTGGAGAGCAGAGCCCAGCGCCCACCTCCCTACAACCTCCTTGCAGGGAGTGGTAGAGAGCAATGAGGTCTCCTCTCAGCCTCCTCTTCTCCAAACTGAACATTCCCACTTCCCTCAGCCTCTCCTCCCAGGACTTCTTCTCCAGACCCTTCACCAATTGGTTGCCCTTCTCTGAACCCCCTCCCACACCTCAATGTCCTTCTTGGAGTGAGGGGCCCTGAGCTGAGCAGAGCCCTGGGGGTGCAGCCTCAGCTCCTTGGGGTCCTACCTCATTGTATTCCAGCTCCACATCTTCCTCCTCTTGGTCAGCAGGTTCCTTACGTTCTTCCTCAGCTCTGGGCTTTGCTTCCTTCTCCTGCAGCTCAGGGACCTGCCCGTTTGGCCATGTCCTCTCTGCCTCCTCCTCTGCCCTCACCTCGGTGCTGTTGGAGAGGTGGGAGTCCTCACTGCGACTCGACATGGCACTCAGCCTCTTCTCCTGGGGAAGAGGATTGCAGAAGTCACGATGGAAACCAAAGCTGCAGCACTGAGGTGGGGCTGGTGCCAGGTGGGGAATGAGCCACTACCAACAGAATCAGCTTTCCCTGCCAGCTCTGCTCCATCCCACCCATCTGCACCCATTCTGCCTGCACCATCTGTGCAGACATTTATTCTGAGCATCCCACCCAGCACCAAGATGCCTCCTCCCAGTCCTTCCCAGGAGGAAGATGCCTCCATTCCTGTCCTTTAGGACAAGAGGAAACAGCCCCAAGTTGTGCCAGAGGAGGTTTTGATTATTAGGAACAATTTTTTTTAATGAAAGAGCAGTCTGAGCCTGACCAAGGCTGCCCAGGGCAGGTCTGGAGTCCCCATCATCCCTGGAGGGATTTCAGAGCCTGGAAATGTGGTGCTGAGGGACATGGAGGGGTGGCCATGATGGTGTTGGGCTGAAAGAATTTGATGACCTTAGAGGTCTCTTCCAGCCTTAACAATTCCATGATTCTATTATTCTTTATTGGGAATATCTGAGTCTTCTTTTCTTCTCCCTGTGTTATGACAACTGTGGTACCAATAATACCCAATTCTATCTTTGCCAAAAGTTCTTTCTGCCCAGCATACAGAATCACAGAATTGTTCTGCTTGGGAAAGACCTTTGAGATCCTCAAGTCCAACCATAACCCAACTCTACCAAGTCCAGTGCTTAACCCATGTCTCTCAGCACCACATCTCCAGGCTCTGAAACCCCTCCAGGGATGATGGGGACTCCAGCCCTGCCCTGGGCAGCCTGGGCCAGGCCCTGACAACCCTTGCCAGGGAGAAATTCTTCCCCAGCTCCAACCTAAACCTCCCCTGGCACAACTTGACTTGTGCCAAAAGTTCCTCTTGTCCCATCCCTGGTTCCTTGGGAGCAGAGCCCGACCCCCCCTGGCTCCAACCTCCTCTCAGGGGGTGTCAGAGAGCCAGAAGCTCTCCCCTCAGCCTCCTCTGCTCCAGGATCAACACCCCCAGGGCCCTCAGCTGCTCCTCACAACTTCTCCAGACCCTTCTCCTTCTGCTCCAGACCCTTCCCCACCTCCACTCCCTTCTCTGGACACCCCCAGCCCCTCCATGCCCCTTTTCTCACCCAAAACTGACACCTCACCACCTCCTCATGCCCTGAGTCCCCTACATGTTGTCTCTCTGGCTCTCCACCTCCTGGAGGACAGCACTCACTTCAGAGTTAGGAGAGCTGAGCTCAGGGTCAGGCTTTGCTGCGTACGCCTCGCTGCGCCGAACTTCAATCACTTTCTTCATGACCTTCAGCTCACTGGGGTGAGGGGTTGCTCTGCGCTGCAAACCCTGCCAAGGAAGGGAAAAAAAGCAGTCAGAGGAGGAGATTCCACAGGCAGAGCAGCATCTGCTGTGCCTCCAGCCTGAACCACTTCACCCAGTGTGTTTTATCCCAGCACCAAAGCCCCATCTGGACAGGACCGAAACATCAGGATCTGCCCTGGGGAAGAGGAGAGAACCAGAGGCAAATAACACTTCTCAGATCTCTCTCTGAATTAAAAATCATTAAATCCCAGACTGGTTTGGGTTGGAGGGACCTCACAGCTCACCCAGTGCCCCCCCTGCCATGGTCAGGGACCCCTCCCCCAGCCCAGGGGGCTCCAAGCCCCATCCAACCTTCAACACTGCCAGGGATGGGGCAGCCACAGCTTCTGGGGGCAACCTGGGCAACCAGGGGCTCAGCACCCTCACATTATCCTGGGATGAATTCCAGCAAGGGGAAGTTTTATATTGTGCTTCAGGCTTAGGAAATGTGAAGCTGTCAACACAGAAGCCCTTGAAGGAACACGGAGGTGGAATCCCTTCTTACCCCCTCAGGTATTAATCTTAACATTTCTGACAAGCCAACATGCTACCAGAATTTGTGATGCTTAGCTAGTTCTACCCTAGCTAAGAGTCCAGAAAAGCAGTATTCTGAAATCACTTACCATGCCAAAAATGACCAAAAACTCCCCACAAAAGCCCCAGACCCCAGCAGCACACACTGCTGCAAGGACAGATGCAAACACCATTGATGAGGCAAGGATCTCAACAGGATCTCTCTCCACAAGATAGCAAGGGGAAAGAAAATTCTGCAGGAGATTTGAGCCAACGGAGCACTTGCTGGGAACTGAAACTGCCATCCTGCCCTTTCCATCTGCAGATAAAGCAAGATGATCTTCCTTTTTTTTTTTTTTCTTTTTTTTTTTTTTTTTGAGGCTCTCTACAGCGTTCAGCTCATTCAGGAAGAGGCCACTCCACAGCATGGGCTTCATCTGGCTCCTTGCTTGGAGGGGCAGAGGTTTCCTGGCTCGAGTGTGGCTGTGCAGCTCTTCCCTGGGATGGGGCTCAATAAAAATCCAGTGGAATTTCATTGTTATTTTATTTTATCCTGCTCCATGGGCAGGTGAGCAGTCACAGTTTGACACCCATCAAAACCTAAATCTGCACCAAGGCCCTCAGGGAATTCTCTTTCCTGCCTGTTTGGCTCCTCAGGGCACCAAATGTCCTCTGGACTGCAAGAACCATAGCAGGTGTCTGCAGCACTGTTACTGGGTGAACCATCAACACCACAAGTGCTCCTCATCTTAGGAAAACTGTTGAGATTCTGCCTATAGAATCCTTAATCATGAAGATTGGAAAAAGCCTTCAGGATCATTGGGTCCAACCATAATCAACCAACACAAGCCATCTCCTGAAGCTCCACATCCAAACACTTCTTGAACCCCTCCAGGGATGGTGACTCCACCACCTCCCTGGGCACCCATCCCAAGCCCTCACCCACTCTTTCAGGAAATAAATTTTTCCTAATATCCAACCTCAACCTCCCCTGGCACAATTCCAACCCACTTCCTCTTGTCCTGTTGCTGGTCCCTTGGGAGAAGGGACCAAACTTGGGAGAGGAGACTGCTGTTTCCACAGGGAGCTTTACAAACCTCCAGAAACTCTTCTTACCCGTCTCTCAGCTCCAGACTCCTCTTCATCATCTCCTTTGGGTTCATCCAGGAACTGAATCACACTGACTCTGTTTAAATTGGTGTCTGTCCAGCTCTCATCCACACTGTTCTGCAGAAGGTTCTCTGGGGAGAGACAGAACACAGTGTGAGCTACTTTTGCAATAAGGAGGGCTGTTGGCTTGGATGAAAGAAAAGTCCTCAACCCATGAGGGCACTTCTGTTGCCTCTGCCCAGGGCATCAAACCCCAGAGGCCTTGAGGACAAAGGCTGAAGCCTCCAGATCTTGTCACCTCTGGTCCATCTCACACCAGGTCTCTAGCAGCTCCTACAAAAGGACCTGGATGGTTCTGCTCCAGCACTCCTTAGCCAAGAACTGAGTAAAAGGTAGGACTGAGGCAGCCATCAGAAGTACTGACACCTCAACAGCACCATGACAGGGTGCAAGCCTCACAGACAACGAACTGGTCAATAAATCACAGCAGAAGACTTGAGGTCCAGGCTGCAGCTTCCGTACTACCCGACAGAGAAACAATTTCTCAGATTTATCCATCTCTGCCCTGGAAAGTTGCCAGCAGCCATGCAGGAGCCCGTGTGACAGTGATGAACACCCCAGCAAGCAGCTCAAGCCCTCTTCCCTCCATCACTCTCCAGGGCACTGCAGACCAGGTTCAGCACACAGCCTCTTACCTAAGCTTGGGGAGGGCTGCTGGGGCAGCAGGTAGCACGTCAGAACTTTCTCTCCTGTTTTTTCATCATCCTCTGTTTGGAATTTCAGCATGGGCTGGGACTGATTTTCTGCCAGCCACAGGGCTTTCAGGTTTAGGTTTGTCAAAGCAAATGGCAAGTTCTGCAGTCTGCAAGAGAAAAGAAGTGAAAGGTTAAAGGCACCTTCTAATGAAGGAACCTCAGCTTCAGAGTGCTCCACTTGGACTGGAAGGCACAGAGCTGAACTGCTGCAGGACCCCTCAACTCTTCACAGACCCAAGCAGCTGCTGCTGCTGCACATGGCTCTGCTGGACCCTGGAACCCCCCTCCCACCCCTCTCCCCAGGGGACAACCCCCATTCAAATGGGAAATGTTGAAGAGACAAAAAAATAATGTTTTGAGAACCAGTACCCAGAGTTTTCCAAAGGGAAGCTCTGGTCAGCTTCCAGCTGCTACAAACCCCATCAACGTCAGCCACCAGAACTGCAGAACCCTTCAGAACCCTTCAGAACCCTTCAGATCTGGTGTTTGCAGGCTGTGGGGTTGTGCACATCACAAAGGAGGCTTTGGCACCAACCACCTGAGGCCACAGAAGTGCAAAATCCCCAGGGAGGAGCAGAGATCTCCCTTGATCTGGATTTCTCACATGGAAAAGTGCTCCCATACTTCTGCATGGATTCCACTCAAGTGCCATGGGGAAGGGCTGAGCCTGAGAGATCCAGGTCCTTATCCAGAGCCCTGAGCTTCTCCAAACTGCAGACCCTGGGATCACCACAGATCCAGCAAAGAATCATAGAGGTTGGAAAAGACTTCCAGGATCACTGGGTCCCACCACAACCCAACCAACACAACCACTCAGCCATCTCCTGAAGCTCCACATCCAAACACTTCTTGAACCCCTCCAGGGATGGTGACTCCACCACCTCCCTGGGCACCCATCCCAAGCCCTCACCACTCTTTCAGGAAAGAAATTCTGCCATCCAACCTCAGCCTTCCCTGGCACAACTCCAACCCACTTCCTCTCATCCTATCACTGGTTACTTGGGAGAAGGGACCAAACTGCCTCTCTACACCCATGGAGAGCAATAAGATCTCCCCTGAGCCTCCTCTTCTGCAGACCCAGTAACCCCAGTTCCCTCACTCACTCCTCATACACCCACCAGACCCTCAGGAGCCTCAGAGCTCTGCTCTGGACATGCTCCAGGACCTCAGTGTCTTTCTTAGACTGTGGTGCCCAGCACTGAACCCAATCCTCACGCTGTGGCCACACCAGGGGCACCATCACTTCCCTCCTCCTGTTGGACACAGTTCCTGATCCAGGACAGGAAGCCACTGGCCAACTGGGCCAACTGGGCACACTGCTACCTCATGTCCCTGAGTATTCCCAGACCTTTCTTCATGGGGATGCTTTCCAGCCACTCTTCCCCCAGCCTGCAGAGTTGCTTGGGGTTACACCCAACATCTCCCAAAACACACCAGGGTGCAGCCCACACTGCTCAAGGAAGGGTGCTCCTTCCCAGCATCCTCCAGAGAAACATGGCCACCAGAGGAACATTCCCAGCAGAGGAACATGGCCACCAGAGGAACATTCCCAGCAGAGGAACATTCCTGCCACCAGAGTAACATTCCCACCAGAGGAACATAGCCACCAATGGAACATGGCCACCAGAGGAACATTCCCAGCAGAGGAACATTCCCACCAGAGGAACATTCCCAGCAGGCTGCTGACCTGTTCCCAGCCACATCCAGGACGTGGAGCTCAGTGGTGTTGGAGAGCTCTGGTGGGAGCAGGGCCAGGCGGTTGTCACGCAGGGACAGGACGTTGAGGTTGGCACAGCCCCCGATCTCAGCTGGAAGGGATGTCAGCCGGTTCCGGTCCACGTTGAGGTTGGTCAGCTTGGCCAGCTTGCCAAGGGACTTGGGTAAGGCCTGGGAAGGAGATGACAGAGGCAAAAGGTGAGAGCAGTAGGAGAAAGGTACAAAAAAACCCTCTAAAGGCCTCCATCTGGGGGAAAAACACTGTGTCCTGTCCCAAGAGGCACAGCTCTGATGTCACCACAACTGAGGGACACATTTCCTCCTTACACACAACTTGGGTGGTGCCCAGAAGAAGGAAGAATGGGTTGAAGCTAGAAGATGGGAAGTTCCAGCTCCAGATCCAGAGGAGAAACTTCCTGGAGGTGAGGCTGAGGGAGCCCTGGCCCAGGCTGCCCAGAGAGGTTGTGGAGTCTCCTTCTCTGGTGCCTTCCAAAGCCCTCCTGAACCACCCCAACCTCCAGATGAGGTTCCTCTCCTTCTCTGCTGCCTTCCAAAGCCCTCCTGAACCACCCCAACCTCCAGATGAGGTTCCTCTCCTTCTCTGCTGCCTTCCAAAGCCC
Organism: Phaethornis superciliosus; assembly: GCA_023637945.1. NCBI lineage: Eukaryota > Metazoa > Chordata > Aves > Apodiformes > Trochilidae > Phaethornis > Phaethornis superciliosus. The sequence continues at coordinate 355,305 of JAJQWJ010000002.1, read as the reverse complement.
TCCTGAACCACCCCAACCTCCAGATGAGGTTCCTCTCCTTCTCTGCTGCCTTCCAAACCCCCCCTGGATGTGTTCCTGTCTGGGCTGCCCTGGCTGATCCTGCTCTGCCAGGGGTTGGACTCCAGCATCTCCAGAGGTCCTTCCAACCCTGAGCATTCTATGACTCTATGATAGTATTTAAAGTATTTAAAAGTATTTAACAACTAGATAGATGAGACACTTCAGGACATGCTCTGTGGGTGACACAGATATTGGTGTTTGGATTTTCTTTGGGGAAGGATGCTGACAGTTGGACGTGGTGATCTTGGAGGTCTTTTCCAAGTGTAAAGAATACCAAGATACTCCATGCCCAAGCTCAGCTTTTGGTGCAGTCCGTCAGGGCTGTTTATCCTAGAGGCAGAACCCTGACTATCCTAGAGAATTTTTCAGAGAAAGAAACAGTGGGAGAAAGCTTCCACCTGGCTCCTCTCAGAAGCCTGTGAGCCAGGTGAAAGAAGGCAGAGAGCTGGAGCAGACCCAGGAACCTGGGCAGGAGGTTGGAAAAGCTCCCTGAAGCCCAGAGCTGAGGCTCTGCTGTACTTACTGTCAGCATGTTCTCTGTCAGGATGAGTTCTGACAGATTTTCACAGTCCCCAATTGACTCTGTCACCTCTGTCAGCCGATTCTGGTCCACCTTGAGGATGGAGAGCTGCTTCAGCTGACCTGGCCAAGGCAACAAGTGAGGTGTGAGCTGTGCCAGAGCCAAGAGCACTCCCTGTGCTCATCCCAGCAGGGATCATCCCAGCAGGGATGAGCTGACCCAACACCACAGCCTCTCCCTTCCTTCCAACTGCTTCTGCACTCAACTACTGCCACCACATCCCTCCAGCACTAACACCTTCTGCCATGCTCTACTGCCTGAGAGATTTCTGCCTGGGAAAAAAACTGTTTGGATGGCTGAGCCCAAGGGTTGTGGTGAAGAGAGTCACATCCAGCTGGTGGCTGATCACCAGGGGTGTTCCCCAGGGCTCATCCTTTAATATCAGTGATCTGGGCAAGGGGGTCAAGTGCACCCTCAGTCACTTTGCAGATGACATCAAGTTGGGTGGGAGTGTTGATCTTTCTGAGGGTAGGAAGGATGTACAGGAGGACCTGGACAGGAGGGATTCATGAGGTGAGGCTCTGCAGGGGGTTCTGGACAGGAGGGATCCATGGGGTGAGGTTCTGCAGGGGGTTCTGGACAGGAGGGATCCATGGGGTGAGGTTCTGCAGGGGGTTCTGGACAGGAGGGATCCATGGGGTGAGGTTCTGCAGGGGGTTCTGGACAGGAGGGATCCATGGGCCAAGGTGTAACAAGGCCAACTGCCCATGGGTGACACCAACCCCAGGCAAAGCTCCAGGCTTAGGGGCAGAGCAGCTTGGAAGTGTACAGAGGAAAGAAGGACCTGGGGAGGTGTCTGAGAGCATCTGGATGTGAGCCAACATGTGCCCAGGTAGCCAAGGTGGCCACCAGCATCCTGGCTGGTGTCAGCACTGGGGTGGTCAGCAGGGAAGGGATTTCCCCCTGTGCTGGGCACTGGGGAGGTTGCACCTTGAGTGCTGGGGTCAGTTTTGGGTGAGAAAAGGGGCATGGAGGGGCTGGGGGTGTTCAGAGAAGGGAGTGGAGGTGGGGAAGGGTCTGGAGCAGAAGGAGAAGGGTCTGGAGAAGTTGTGAGGAGCAGCTGAGGGCCCTGGGGGTGTTGATCCTGGAGCAGAGGAGGCTGAGGGGAGAGCTTCTGGCTCTCTGACACCCCCTGAGAGGAGGTTGGAGCCAGGGGGGGTCGGGCTCTGCTCCCAAGGAACCAGGGATGGGACAAGAGGAACTTTTGGCACACCTCAAGTTGTGCCAGGGGAGGTTTAGGTTGGAGCTGGGGAAGAATTTCTCCCTGGCAAGGGTTGTCAGGGCCTGGCCCAGGCTGCCCAGGGCAGGGCTGGAGTCCCCATCATCCCTGGAGGGGTTTCATAGCCTGGAGATGTGGGGGTGCTGAGGGACATGGGGGTAGGGGTGGCCTGGGCAGTGCTGGACTTGATCTTAAAAGCTCTTTTCCCACCCAAAGGATTCCATGATCCCTGCCTCCCATCCCACAGGACTCACCAATCCCATCGGGAATGCATTCCAAGAGGTTCTGTGACAGCAGCAAGTCAGTCAGTGCCACCAGCCCACTGACCTCGTTGGGCAGCTGCTCCAGTTTGTTCTCTGACACATCCAGACAGACCAAGCGGCGGAGGTTGCCCAGCTCCTAGGATCAGAGAGGAGAGAGTGGGGCTTGGAGGAGCAGCTGAGGAAGGGAAGGAAGTGGGGAATCCCCGGAGCTGAGGAGCAGGCACTCACCGGAGGCAGAGCCGAGAGCTGGTTCCGGTCTAACCAAAGCTCCCGCAGGTTTGGAAGGGCTCCCAGAGTATCTGGCTGCAAGGGAGAGGACAGGAAAGGCATCAGTCCCTTCCTAGGATGGCAAGAAGCATTCCACACCTCTGCCAAGCTGGGTGTTGTTATTGCTTGTGGCCTCCCTGGAAGCATTCCCCAAACGTTTGGTGTTGGTGTGCTCCACCACTGAAGTGTCTGGGAGGACACAGGGGCTGCAGAAAGTCCCAACGTGGAACCATGGAAAACAACAGCAAGGACCACCTGGTAGCAGGCAAGGCAAGAACCAACCAAAGTTTTGGAAAGTCTGGCCTTATGGAATAAAAGATTCTTTCTCCACTTCCTCCTTTTGGAGATGAAAACAAACATTTGGCTAACACTGGCCAACTCAAGGTGATGGAGCAGCCATCAGAGGAGGGTTTGGAGCTACTGCCCCACTGGAGAGCAGTCCAACTGGGGCATAGCAAGCTGCAAAAACTCCTTTGCCTCCCAATTTAGATGGGTGTCTGCCAAAAAGCATTCCAGAACATTATGAGTAGGAGTCAGTAGCAGCTTAATCCATAGATGCAAAATTAAAAGAGCATCACTGATGTCCCTGGATGCCAAGAGAAGCTGAACTTCAAGCCTGTGCACTGGCTCTCAGCACACTTACACCCAGAGCCCCCCATGGGCACCCCATCCAGAGGGTCCATGCTTGGCTGACCTCACTGCCAGGAACACCATGGAAAGATGTCCTGCACTTTGCAGCAGATAAATCAGAAAGGAGAAAGGCAGAAAGTTGGCCCAGCAGAAGTGAAAAGCAGCAGCTGGGAGCTGTGCAACACAGAAGGGAAAAGCATTCCCAGAGAGTCTCACTGGAAAGCAAAGCTCCTCAGGCAGCCAGATGGCAAGAAGCCAGCACCCCAGAGCAAAAAGGGCTTGGAAAGAGCAGAGCAAGGTGTGCATGGGGACAGCAGGAGACATGAAGAGAACACGATGCTGGGAAGGATGACGGAGGCCATGGTGGGCAGATCAGACTCTTCCCAAAGGACCTGTGGGTCTCTTTGTTTGCATTTCAGATCAAAACCCACTTGCTTCCCCAGAGGCACAGGAGAAGGTTCTGCCCCTACCAACCCCCCCCAGGCCCTCCCCACCATCCCTCACCTACCAGTACTTCCAGGTCATTGCCACCAAGATCCAACTGCTCTAACTTGACAAGGAAGGAGAGTGAACTGCAAGACAGAGGGAGCAAAGAGGAGAGAGAACAAGAGAGAAAGAACAAAGGGGAGGTTAGCACCTGGGACACACATCTGACACATTACAGAGTTTTTGATACCTCCTGAACCAAGTGGGGCAATCCTGACCTTCTTCACAGCCCCTCTAAACCAAGCAGTTTGGGGAGCTGCTACCCTTCCCCAGCCAGACCATCTGCACCAGGGAACTGGGCTCAGTAGCACCAGCAGTCCCCAGGGGCCCAGCTGCCATTCTGTCACCAATTTGCCTTCTCCCCCTCCCACCAGAAAATATTCTTTGAGCAAAAACACAATGAACAACAAGGCACACCTGAACGTTGCTGCCCATGTTTGTAGCAAGGATGGAGGACAGCAGAGGACAAGACACATTTGGGAGGCAAGGGGAGCACAGCTTGCAGGGAGGGGCAGGAATGACAAATTCAACAGCCTCAGTTTCCCCACAGGGGATGCTCATGCTGCTTCAGAGGAAGGGAAAGACAACACTGGCACGATGTCTCAGAAGAGGTCAGACGTACAGACAAGAAGCTCACTAGGCAAGATACTGTGAGAAGCCCACATGGGAAGCAAAGCCTGCAACACTGGTGGGTCCAAGGATGTGCCCTGAGCACCCAAACACACCACAACCTAAGGTTGAAGGCTGCAACCCCACGGAATTCAGTCCTCCTGACAAGGCCCAGGTGTTCCTGTGTCCTCAGCTCACTGTCCTCCACCACCAGGTCCTGCTGTCCCAGCCAGGGATTGCTGTCTGGTATTTCACACTGGGGCAGAACTGCCAGCTCAGCCCTGCCCACTTCCCCACCAGGGCTTTCAGTTCTTTCTGGTCACTTCAACAGCACTGCCTGAACACAGAAATCCTTGTGTTCCTCTAGAAACAACTAAAGAGCTCAACACCATCCAAGTTATGGATGCTGGGGGCTGCAAATCTGGGAGGAAGCACTGGAAGAAATCTGCCTTGTTTGGGACAGGCTACAAGATATGTGGTCTCCAGAGGAAAAGCACATTCTTACCTCACACAGTGGTGGATTTTGAGATGTGGTGAATTTTGAGTATTTAAAGGGGGATACAAAGCAGATGGAGACTCCCTGTGTACAAGGAGTCCCATGGAGAAGACAAGGGGCAATGGGCACAAGCTGCTCCTGAGCAGATTCCCATTGGACACAGGAGGAAAAATTTTCCCCATGAGGACAGTCAAAGATTGGAATGGTCTCCCAGGGGAAGGGGTGGATTCCCTCACTCTGTAAAGTTTGAAGTCTCATCTGGATGGGGTGCTGGGACATCTCACATCAACAATAACACGAGAAGGGTTGGAGCAGATGGGCCTTGAGGTCCCTTCCACCCTGACCTCCTAGGATTCTATGATTAAACTGAGCAAAGGTTTAACACCAGGATCACCAAAAGGATTCTGCTGTCTAACAGCCTCTTGCTGTGCCTGTATATCTCTTCTTTGACTTCTCTGAAGGATGAAGCACCCTCATGGGTTCAATTCTCCAAACAGGGACAAGCAAATTGTGGAAGCTGATTCATAAGGTCTTGCCAAATGCCTCAGTATCAATCATCTTCCACTATTCATAGAAACCCAGGCTGGAAGGGACCTCAGCCATCTCCTGGCAAAATCCAGGTCTGTCCGATGAAGTTACAAGTGACAGGACAAGAGGTCATGGGCAGTGGTGGAGTCACCATCCCTAGAGGTATTTAAGACACAGTGGTGAGGGATGTGGCTTAGCTGAGGACTTGTTAAGTTATGGTTGGACTCAATGATCTTGAAGATCTTTTCCAACCACAGTAATTGGGGAGATTATTCCAGAGGTGGACTGTCCTTCTTTTAAAAAATGTTCCTCTTGTGTACAGGTTGGAACATTCTCCTCTGGAGTAACTTGTACCCAGCACCCATCCTCTTTTCCATGTAACCCCTTCTAAAAAAGGAGTCTCCACCTTGTTTGTAGCCACCCTTTAAATTCTACAAGAGAGTGGTGAGCTAAAATGGTGTATTCCATAAGAATACACCAACCAGACCCATCCTCCCCAAATTCCTAGCAAGCATCATCCCATCTGTGTGGGAGAGATGAGGACTGATAATGACCTGTCCAAGACAAACTGTTTCAGAACTCAGCTGACAGCAGAAGAGTGACCAATGACATTACATTTTGACAAGGTCATTGCAAGCTGGATCCTTTAAGCAGCTCAGCAACAACAAAAATCCAAAGGACACTGACGCATCACGCAGCCACAAACCCAGAGTATGAGGCCCCTTCTGGGCTTGGTGACCTTGAGGGCTGAAAGCAGGACCCATTCCAGTGTCATTCTACTCTTTGGGAAGATCACATGGACTTGGTTTAGAGACATTTTTGAGCACAATTTGCAACCAGACTAAGTATCAGAGCTTCAGACTTGGGTAGAGTACCTGACAGTACCACTGAAATTTCTTTGGCCATTGATTTCAATCCCATATTTCACTGACAGATCTGACAAATATTGCCTTGGCCTTCAAGATCCTCTTTCTACTTTTGGAAATCATACAAAAGTAGAATTTGGGGAACTGTGGGGAAATGAAAAGAAGCTGGAATTGCACTGCAGAATGAGTATCAAGCCTGGACTTATCTTTCAGAGAAAATCTCAGAGCATGCTACAAGTATCTTGCTGGATGGCATACAGATCTAACACAGGGAAACGATGGAGCACTGGGCATGAGAGGTCTCCCCAGAAACCATATGGGTTTGGTGACAGACTGAATTCTCAAACTCCAGATACTTGCTGGTTCCTAGATGATGAAAAGCCATTGGGACCATTCTTCACTGCAGTTTGAAAGCCCAACTTTGGATGGAGCTATTGCACCTCTTCATTTTTATGGTGTATCACAGTGGAGGCACCTGTCTGTATGAACACAAAGAACACATGGAACAGACAGCAGTGGGTCCCAACACCTGGACCCAAGCTTCTCCTGCTTGCCTGTTCTCAGCCTGGCAGAAGGAGCTTTGGCTCTCACGTTCTCCCTTGTGGCTATATTCCATGTGGGGCCATCTCAGCTGGTCTCTTAGCATCACCTTCCCATGACAGGGTGTTAATGCTGACAACATCTGTGCAGACAAGGGTCCAGAGACTTTGGCATCAGAGATAAGGTGACAGTGTTAATTTGAACTGTGCTTCTACACTGTGAAAACTGAGCAGTGCAGACTCTTTCAGCTCCTTTTTGAAAAGTGTCCTTGTCCTCTGCGTCAAAACTGACACGTGGATTCTACAAGCAGGTGTACCTGATGTCACACCAAGGCTGTCCCTGCAGGTCCCAGAGGAAAATAACCATCAGGAAGAGCACAATCCTGAGTCAAAGCAACATCTCAGGGGGGGGAGGCTTGGCCAACACAGAGGCAGCAAGACTAAAGCCCTAATTGCTTAGAGTCTCAAAGCCTTGCTTGAACACTACCATCAGGTGCCTCCTTTGCTCTTTTTTAAACAAAGCAGAGGAGCAAAGGGGGGGGAGGTACAGGCAGCCAAACCAAATACTTGCCATGAACAGTTAGAGGGGACTGAGGTGACAATAGTGGCATGCTTCACACTCATGGAGGAGTTTGTGTGGCCCCAAACCACACTGCTATTCAGAAAGAAGTCAGGTGGAACCCCTTCAGACATATATTCAAGGAAGACTAGGGGACTCATCACTTGGATGGGTAAGCAGGCAGAAAATAAGCTGAGAGAACTAATGTAGGTTAGAAAATTCAACCAGCAACTCTCATGGGCTCCAAATCAGAGATTTATGTACAGACTTGCTAGTTCTCCACACCCCATCTACCCGACAGCATCAGCTGTACCAACCAAGTCCTCTACCAGGAAATTCTTTTCTGTCCCTAACCTGCTGAAACACTGAAGCAGAATTACCTTGTCTCCCTTGCTGGTTTATCTTCTGACTGCTGTGGGGAAGCCCATTATCCCACCCATTCCCACAAACTGCTCAACCAGAACTACCCAAAGGATACTCCAGAAAACAAAGGTGTCAAAAGCAAAATACCTAAACAGCTGTATTCTGCTGCCCCACAAATGATGAACTTCCCTGCTCTCCCTATACACACATCAACACATTTTCCTCTCTGTTTCCAAAAGAATCCATCATCTCCTCCACCTCTCCAGGAAAATGTGTTCTCAATGTTTCCAGCAGCTTTGCTGTGGAGCTCTGGCTGTTCCAACCCCATCCTGACACAGAGCCTGAGTACAGACTCTGAGCATCCTTCCCCGGTACCACCTCTCCCCCTCCTCAACCCAATTTACAGAAATCCAGCAAGATGCAGCTAATCTATGCAAAGCCTGGAGCCCTCCCAAGCAAAGTGTTAGGGCCTGTACTACAGAAAGAGCAAATCTCTGAGGAATGAACGAGATCAGTCAGGCAGGAGACTCCTGAAGCCACCAGACAGACACTCACGTGGGGAGAGTCTTCAGCAGGTTCTCACGGAGCTCCAAAGTCACCAGGTTTGCCAAACTGCAAAAGAAAAGGGAGTGAGAAAGACAGATTGACTGAGCTTCAGGGATACAAGGAGGTGCTCAGATCCCTCCCCTGGGGACCACCACCCCTCATGGCCTGCAGGAATGGGGAAAACAAAACCCAAAGGGGGTCTTTAATGATTTTGATGGAGGTGACTGCTGTCTGCAAAATCATGGGGAAACAACACTGTGCCCAAACTCAGGACCAGGAAACATGGTAGCACCTAGAGGATTGCCCAAATAAATAAAATCCCTCATGTGTAAAAAGCCAAATCCCAAGGGAGGGGCACTGCACCCCATGGGCAAAGCCTGGGCCATCTGCCAGCAGACAAGATAATTTCAACATCATCAGGCAGATGACACTGATTTGGAAAGGGGCAAATGGGCACGCATAAAATAAGGAAAAACAGGACTGGAGGAGCCTGGATGCACTCCTTGCCTGTGCCACAGATCACGGAGGAGAAGCTGCCAACAGCAGGAAAGGAAATGATTGATAAAGGTTCTTTAATATGTAATGCTCAGCAGAGCTGTAACAGGGATGGCTCTGCTCCTCCAAGTCCTGCTGGTGTCCCCACCCCACCTCCCCATGATGAGGACAGGGCCATACTCACTTCCCAATGTCATTGGGGAGGCTCTGCAAGGACACATCATTCAAGGCCAAATGTCCCAGGCTACGAAGCTGAGTGAAGCCCTCTGGAAGCCTGTGAAAGCATGACAGAACAAAACACCAATGATGCTGTGCACAAAACAAGCCCTAAATTCCTCACTGTTATCCCCCAAAAGGCAGTTTTCTCCCAACTGGTATCAACATGTGGAAAGGAGAAGAGCAGGAACCAAGTGGGCTCCTGGCTCCTGGTCCAGGATACACCTGGTTCCCAAGCCACCATCACTGCCCCTCGGTTCTGCAGGACTCCAGCACAAATCCCAGACTAAAAGATGCCACGTGACCACTGAACCTTGGAAGCAGGGATTGCTACCAAGTAATCCAAACACCCAGCTAAGGATATTTCTGCAGATGAAACAGGTTGCCCCCAGAAGCTGTGGCTGCCCCATCCCTGGCAGTGTTGAAGGTTGGATGGGGCTTGGAGCCCCCTGGGCTGGGGGAGGGGTCCCTGACCATGGCAGGGGGGGCACTGGGGGGGACTTAAGGTCCTTTCAACCCAAACCATTGTAGCTTTCTGTGACACTGCAACATGCCCTGGGACCAAGTAGCTTCACCATAACATCTCCAAGATGCAACAGAACAGAGAAAGACCCATGAAAAGGAGAAACCTTTTGGTGTTCCCAGACTGTTCCTGGAGCTTCCCTGACCAACTGCTCCCATGGCACATCTTACAGTTCAGGGACAAAAGAAAAAAAAAGGACTCTGGAGAAATCACTTGTAGTGTAGCAGTGCTGTTCACTCCTGTGGCAGAGGGATTCTCAGGCACTGAAAAGCTGGCCCTGTTCTGGCAGGGTCTGGCACCACAAGAGGGAAGCAGAGTTTAATCTGTTTAAAATGTGATTTGAGGAGCACTTGCCCCAGAGCAGAAAGGGCAGGAGGCACCTGGGGTCAGGCTGGACCTACAGAACCCTGGCAGACACCAGTGCCTGAAAGCATGGATCACCAGAGAAGAGGAGCCAGGCTTGGATCCCCAAACATTATGGATGAGGAGCTGTAGAGACAGAAAACTGAAGAGACAAGGCAGAGAGTGCTGCTCTGGGGCACAGCTCTGGCACTGAGCTATCAGGGAAACCACCCAAGCACAGAGGCCAAAGGATGGTGATGCTCAGTTCTAAATAAGAGAACAAAAAAGGACTGGCAGAGAGCAGAGGACAACACCCAGCCTTTTCTCTACTCCCCTGTAGCACCAGGAGGCCACATCCATTCTGGTTTCTGCACCAGGGTGAAGGGGTGGAGAGAGAGTAACAAACTTGTTCCAAGAGGAGAGGAGTCCCCACCAGTGACAACAGGACAACTACAGGCTCATCAAGTCACAGGCCCTACAGGATCCCAGAATGTTCAGGTTGGAAGAGACCTCCAAGCTCATCAGTCCAACCTCTGACCAACACCACCATCTCACTGCTGATCCATGGCCTTAAGGACCAGCTCCAAATGGCTTTTCAGTGCCTCCAGGGATGGTGACTCCACCACTGGCCTGGCCCATCCCAATGCCTGACAGCCCTCTCAGGGAAAAAATATTTCCTAACATCCATCCTAAACTTCCCCTGGTGCAGCTTCCATCCACTCTCTGGTCCTGTCAGAAGAGGGAGCACACACCAGCTCTTCCCTCTGCCAAGTCTTCCCTCTGTCAGGAGAGGAGACATCTGCAGGTCTTGGCAAAGACAAGGAGATCCTAGGCCTTGACTTGAGGGGAAGACAATCACAAGATGAAGACAGGAAAAGCTAAGGAGGATGAAGGACTTCAACTCTCCATCTCAGCTGGACAAAAGGGTTGCATGTGCCTTCCTACCTGGAGAGAGGATTCCCACTGAAGTCTGCGATTTCCAGGGATTTGCAGAATTTGATGCTTTCAGGAATTTCTGGAATGTCTGGAAAAATACAAGAAAAGAAGCATGCAGTTGAAAAAAGGGTGAGCAGATACTGGTGCCAATCTGACACATATGAAAAACCCCATTTTCAAAGCTCAGGACCCAGGAGAGATCACTCTGCAGGACTGTGAACAGGCACCTCCCTCCCAGGAGGGCTCTGCTTGGCCCTTACCATTACGGGAGATGTCCAGTTCCACCAGCTGCATGAAGTTGGCAACCTCAGGGGGAAGCCTCTGGATTTCATTGTCACTCAGACCCAACTTCCGCAGGTTCAGGAGCCTGAAGAAAGGCTGCAGGAGGAGAGAGCAAAACTGGGTCAGCAGCAGTGCTGAGGGAAACCCATCTTCTAACCTCAGCAAAAAGCTGAGCATCCCTGGAGACAAATGCCTTTTCTCATAACCTGTCCTGGAGAGGTCCCTGGAGTGCAGAGCCTGCACAGATAAGAACACCAATTAAGGTCTACAAGAGATGAGGATGAGAGAAGAAAGGCATTTAATGAGCTTAACTTGATGATTCATTTAACATCTCCATTACTGCACTGCTCCTAGAAACACTGACTGTAAATCCCCCCCAGTGCCCCCCCTGCCATGGTCAGGGACCCCTCCCCCAGCCCAGGGGGCTCCAAGCCCCATCCAACCTTCAACACTGCCAGGGATGGGGCAGCCACAGCTTCTGGGGGCAACCTGGGCAACCAGGGGCTCAGCACCCTCACCAAGTCCAACCAAAGAATTTCTCCCTCCCTCCCTGCCCAAGATCTCCTCTCCATCTCCCCTCTCCCAGCTGGAAACCCTTCCCCCTGGGAGGCTCCCAGCCCTCCAGGCCCTTGTCCCAAGTCCCTCCCCAGCTTTCCTGGAGCCCCTTCAGGACCTGGAAGCTGCTCCAAGGCCTCCCCATTGCAGCCTTCTCTTCTCCCTCCATTGTAGGATACCAAATGGATGTTCCTAAGCCATGACGGTGTTTATGAGTCTGGTTCAGAGAAGCCAACAAAGGAGAAAGAGAAGGGAAGTTCCAGCCCCAAGCCCTGTCCCTGCTGTCACACACATCTGCTGTACAGTACATCTTAATCACAGAATCCCAGAATTGCTCAGACTGGAAAAGACCTTCAAAATCATTGAGTTCAGCCTCGTCCTACCCTATTACCCTATTTTTGATGTCCCACCACTAAACCATGTCTCCAAGCACCACATCAAGATGATTTTTAAACACATCCAGGGATGGAGACTCAACCACCTCCCTGGGGAGCTTCTTCCAGTGCTAAACAACTCTTTCTGTAAAGAAGTTTCTCTTGATGTCCAACCTAAACCTCCCTGACACAACTTGAGGCCATTTCCTCCTGTCCTCTGACCAACCCCACTCTCACTAGCCACACCACTTCTGATACAAGCCAGAATGCCCTTGGCCTCCTTGGCCAGCTGGGCACATTGGGGCTGTCACTCTGTCCCCCAAGGTCCTGTTCTGCCAGGCAGCTCTCCGGCCACTCTTCCCCAAGCCTGCAGCATTGCCTGGGGTTGTTGTGCTCTCATAGGGCAGTGATCCACAGCATCTCAAACTGATGACTCAAACCTTTCCTGGGACATCCCTCCTGCCATGTGTTCTCTGTACAATCCTCCTCTGGGTGAAGCTGTAGCTGCAGTCTGGTTTAGCTCTATCACCACAATGGAAAGGTTTGCTTCCAGGTTGCAGAATCAGCCCCCATTCTCTGCCAACATTCTTCAGATTTTGTATGCACGACCCTAAAACAAGACCTTAAAATGGGAACAGTGCATACCACGTCCTTAACCCTTTTAAACTTTTATTTGTTTTTATTCAGAACTTCTGTCCCTTTTTCAAAGACCTTGTGCCTTAGTAAACTGGTGATCTAAAGATGGTTAAAAAGAACAAGGAAGTGCAAATTATTTTAGTAAATATAAACATCTTGTCAGGACAGGAGTGACAGGGAGAGCCTTTGTGCCAAGTAATGAAGATTTAAAGAAAGAAAATTCTTTTCTAGAAACAACACAGTCATTGAACTGTTGACTGGAAGGGTCTCTGGAGGTCTCCTGGTCTGATTACATCCAACTTCCTCCTCCCTCCTCTCAGCAGTTAATTACAGCAGCTATAAATGGAAAATTACAAGATTCATCAATCACACTCTTTCTAGACATCAACAGCCCCTCAGCAGTTCACTAAACACAACCTCCTACAGTTATCAACAGAAAAATCTGGAACTATTGTTGGCCATAGGATACGGGACAGGATGGAAAGCAAAGCTCTGGTGTTTGCTGCATTTCCTGGATGGTCTCAAGAGTGCCTGGGGAAAACAAACACTGCTGGGTCTCTGCAGAAAATGAGAGTTTGGAGGAGGTTACCCACAACCATCTAAGGAACCTGAAGGTGCACAAGTCCATGGACCTGGGAGATGAATCCAGAAGTCCTCAGGGACCCAGCAAATGAGGCTGCTAAGCCATAAAATCATAGAAGTGCTGAGGGGGAAGGGACCCCTCAGGGTCATGGAGTCCAACTCCTGAGCAGGGCAGCCCCAGGATCACACCATGTACCTGAGAGCATCAACCAAACTCTTCTGGAGCTCAGGCAGGTTTGGTGCTGTGACCAGTAAAGTGAGTGAAAAACCACGGGGGGAAAGAAAGTTCCTCCTGCAGCTGCACAGCAAACGTTCTTTCCACTGCAGTTTATCTAATGCAAATCACTTCAGTAAAAAAAAGGAAGTAGGTGAAAGTCAAAATGACAACAAAGGTTCAGGCCAGAGCAGGAGGTCCAGAGATTTGATTTGCTATTGTTTCCTAGAGCCTCCACCTAATTTTAGATTGCAAGGAAATTCCAAGCACGACATTGTGTTGACCTCCTCGAGTCTGCAAGCTGGAAAACAACACAGGGGACAGGAGATCCACAGCCCACCCTTCAGCAGGGTCTGATGTGGTCTCCAAATATATTATGAGAGCCCAGCAGAGTAAACTCAGACTGTGTGTAACACTGCAAGGTGTATGGGAAGGGCTTATGGGCACAACAGAGGGTTCAGAGCTCATGGTCCCAGGTGCAGGTGAGTCCTACCCTGGGCATGAGGCTGTTGTCACAACCTCACAACTCTTCCTATCACTTAACTTTGCTTCAGGGAGAATTATACTAAATAAAATCTTCCAAAATACCTCTCTTCCTATGCTACTTCTTATTTTTGTTTGTTTTTTGTGTGTGTGTGTGTGTTTTTGTTAAGTAAGTAAACAGCACCTTTTCCCCCAGCTTTTTTTTTTTTTTTTTTAAGAAAAAAAGGCAACCAACAACCTCCCAACCCCCCTGGGCAGACTACCAGCAGACCTGGGCACAGATTTCCATTTAGCAAACAGCAAGACAACAGGATTAGTGCATCCCACTTCTCAAGACTCAGCTAAGCCAGACTGGAATTAACTATTTTCATGTGAGAAAACCTCAGAGCAGACAGCAGTCATCACTGGGCTGTCAAAAGAAAAAAACTACAAACACGGAATGGCAGCGTTCCTGGGTGAGAATTAAGGCTTTATATTTGCAAAAATAAAGGAAATTAAGCAGGCTCTAAGTGAGCCACCACCTCTCTGCTGGCCAGAAAAACCTTCAGGGTAATTGCTGGGTACCAACCACTTACTCCTCACCATAAACTTCTTACCAAGAGGACAGTGTCAGTAAACACACCAACCAGTCTGCATTTTCCCTTCTTTGTTCCCAAAGTTTGTTCTTATCCTGACCACACTTAAAATGATGTAAACCATAGCACCTGATGTGCTCAGGCCTGACAGGGGACTTCAAAGCCCACCAGAGAGATTTACAGAGCCAGGACCCACCAGAGATTCACCCCACCAAGAACACTGCAGCCAGCTCTGGTGTCCCCAGCAGGAGAAGGACAGAGATCTGTTGGAACCAGTCCAGAGGAGGCCACAAAGATGATCCAGGGGCTGGATGGAGCAGCTCTGCTCCCAGGAGAGGCTGAGCAGCTGGGATTGTTCAGCCTGGAGAAGAGAAGACTCCAGGGGGACCTTAGAGCTGCCCCCCAATCCCTGAAGGGAACCTCCAGGAAGGCTGCAGAGGGACTTTTCATCAGAGTGTCCAGTGACAGGACACGGGGAGATGGTTTCCAAGGGAAGGAGAAGAGCTTGAGCCTGGAGCTTAGGAAGAAGTTCTTCAGGAGGAGGGTGCTGAGCCTCTGGAACAGATTGCCCAGAGAAGCTGTGGCTGCCCCCTCCCTGGAGCTGTTCAAGCCCAGGTTGGAGGAGGCTTGGAGCAACCTGGGCTGGATGAGAGGTGTCCCTGGCCATGGTGGGGAGCTTGGGGGAGAGGAGCTCTCAGCTCCCTTCACACCTCAGCCGTTCTGGGATCCATTTGTGACTCTGGAAATGGAGAGCAAATTAATTCTAACATTGTTACTGGAAATAAAAGTGACAAGTTCAGCAAACACCTCTTTGGAGACTGGCAATTATCCCTTTTTCTAATCAATGTTAATCTTGTTTCATAAAGCTACAAAGAAAAAAAGTCACAAATGCAGTGCTCTGCTGAACATCTCTTGAACTGAAGCATACATGACTTCAAGTTTTTCTGAATACTAAAAAAAGAGAAAAATAAGTAAATCACCAAATCTGCATGACCTAGGTCTTTCAGTGTTGCTAAGTTAGAATATATTACAAAGCTATTCTGCTCTTAAAGGATGTGAATGGCTACGGGATGAAAACAACTACAAAACTGTCTGCCAAACGTGATTCAGGGGACATAAATTCTTACACCACCCGGGGCAGAACAACTGCAAACAGCTTGGAAATGCCCAGGTCATTGCTCTCACCAGTGCACCAAGTGGCTCAAAATCAGTGAAATGTATTAGAGACCCTAAAGCACTGCAAGCTAAAAGATACAAAATGCTTCACAAAATCACAGCATTGCAAAAAAACACAGGAGAAAGTGCAGCACAAGCTCTGCAGAATGTGTTCAGCTGAAACAGCCCCATCCAGCAGCCTCTCTAAAGAAGAAAGCATGAGAAATCAGTAAAGAGTTACCTAATTTCTGAAACAAAACTCAATTACTTCCATTAAAAAAAAACAAAACAAAAAAAAACCCGGCAACCCAGAACCATGGATTGCTCAATCAAAAGGGGCAGTGATGTAATGTTCTTCTGATCATTTGCATGTCACAGACCTTTGCTGCAGGATCATAAAGTATTTCAGGTTGGAAGGAATCCTGGGAGGTCTCCAAGGAGGGACAGCTGGGAAGTCAGCCCAGGTCAAGTCAAATCTTTCAAAACCTCCAACAAGGAAGGTTCCAAAATTCCCCTGGGCCCCTGGGGCAAGCAGTTAAACACAGAATCGTTGAATGGTATGGGTTGGAAAGGACCTAAATTTCATCCAACCCATGGTCAGGGACACCTCCCAGCAGCTCCAAGCCCCATCCAACCTTCAACACTGCCAGGGATGGGGCAGCCACAGCTTCTAGGGGCAACCTGGGGCTCAGCACCCTCAAATTAAAGAATTTCTCCCCAAGATCTCCTCTCCTTCTCCTCTCTTCCAGTTTAAAGCCCTCACCCCTTGCCCCATCACTCCAGGCCCTTGTAGGAGTCCCTCTCCAGCATTATCCTCACAGTGGAAAAAACTTCCCTGGACATGGTTGATAAAACCTCTGTCCTCCCCCAAGCACCCCAAGCTCCTTCTCCTTCAGAAGCCCCTGTTGACCCTGGGAAGCTGCTATGAAGTTCCTCCAGAGCAGTGTTGTCTCCAGGCTGGAGAATCATAGAATCACCATGGATGGAAAGGTGGTTGGAAAGGACCTTCAAGATCATCAAGTCCAACCATCAGTCCTACACCTCCCCAACCACTAAACCCAAAGTACCACATCTACCCCATTTTTAATTCCTCCAGAGATGAAGACTCCATCACCTCCCTGGGACACATGTTCCAATGCCTGAGGAGCATTACTTGGAGAAGTCTCATTCCTGGGGCCTGGTCTGCCCACCCTACAGACCCTTTCCTGTACCCACAGGAGGTGGGTGATGCTGTTCTTGGGCTGGGTGTTGAGGTGAGAGCCATGTGGGCCACCCTGCCAGGAGGTGACCTCCTCTGACCAAGGGAGAAAGCTGAGCAGTTTGAGCACAGCATCCAAGAAGAAGAGTGGAGAGGAGGTGGTCGGGCACAGCACACAAAACTGCCAACAAGAGTAGGGGTGACACTGAATCAAACTCATGGTTTCATTTGCATAACCAAATAAAATGCCACCAACGTCCCTTTTTGCTGTTGCCAGGCAAATTTTGCTGTGCAACCAAAGTAAACGATGGAAGAGAAACATCAGGCCTTTAGGAGACCCTTAACAGGGACAAATGTTTCACTGTGAAACCACAGCAGTTTGGAGACTGCTAAGAACATTCAGATCATTGAGATCATTGCAGAAGGGGCTCCAGGAAAGCTGGGGAGGGACTTGGGACAAGGGCCTGGAGGGCTGGGAGCCTCCCAGGGGGAAGGGTTTCCAGCTGGGAGAGGGGAGATGGAGAGGAGATCTTGGGCAGGGAGGGAGGGAGGGAGAAATTCTTTGGTTGGACTTGGTGAGGGTGCTGAGCCCCTGGTTGCCCAGGTTGCCCCCAGAAGCTGTGGCTGCCCCATCCCTGGCAGTGTTGAAGGTTGGATGGGGCTTGGAGCCCCCTGGGCTGGGGGAGGGGTCCCTGACCATGGCAGGGGGGGCACTGGAAAAGCTTTAAGATCCCTTCCAATCCAAACCACTCCAGGATTCTATGAATTAAACTGGAAAGACTTGTCTAAACAACAAGTGATGCCTCTGCAGACTCCCTCCAGTAATGAAATATAATGGTCCAGGCAGAGGTGGGAAAGGATGAAACCCCAGTGCAATTAAAGAGGAGCCTCTTGATGCAGACCACTGCTGTTGGAGTCAGCTTCCAGAAGAAGAGTCACAGGGGAACAGAGCAGGATCTCTGCTGTGCTGGTCAGAGCCATCATCAGTGCACAGGGAAGGAGAGAGCAGCTTCCATTGGAAATCCTCCAGGCAGCCAAGCAGAGAGCAATGCTGACCACACAACGCCCATCTTCCCTGATGAGGTGAGTTCTGCTCCAGGAACCTTTCCAAACAGCTCCCTGTGGTTTTGTTTGAGGTTATCCAGAGAAACAGGGAACAGGCTCAGCCTGTTATGAAAACAAGAAACACTGGTGGCAGCAAACACAGCTCCACTTGGCAGGGTCACCTCTGCCTTCTGCTGAAGACCAAAACACCTGCACAGAGACAGTCCTGAGCCCCAGGTACTGCTGGAGAGAGGAGAGGAGAAGGAGAGGAGGAGAAGGAGAGGAGGAGAAGGAGAGGAGGAGAGGAGGAGAGGAGGAGAGGAGGAGAGGAGGAGAGGAGGAGAGGAGGAGAGGAGGAGAGGAGGAGAGGAGGAGAGGAGGAGAGGAGGAGAGGAGGAGAGGAGGAGAGGAGGAGAGGAGGAGAGGAGGAGAGGAGGAGAAGGAGAGAAGGAGAGAAGGAGAGAAGGAGAGGAGAAGGAGAGGACCCCCAGGGATCAGTGTTGGGTCCAGTTCTGTTCAGTATTTTCACTGGTGATTTAGAGGAGGAGGTTGAGTCCACACTTAGCAAATCTGTAGATGACACTAAGTTGTGGGGAGTGTGGATGAGCTGGAAGGCAGGAGGGCTCTGCAGAGGGACCTGGACAGACTGGAGAGTTGGGATGATCCCAATGGGACTCTGAGGTTCAACACAACAACCCCATGGGCAGCTCCAGGCTGGGCACAGAGTGGCAGAAAGGGACCTGGATTGGAGTCTGGATTGCCAGGAAGCTGAACAGGAGCCAGCAGTGTGCCCAGGTGGCCAAGAAGGCCAATGGCATCCTGGCCTGGCTCAGGAACAGCGTGGCCAGCAGGTCCAGGGAAAGGATTCTCAGCCCCTCCCTGGCTTTCAGCAGCTTTCCCTGGACACCCAGGAGCAGCAGAGCCCAGGGATGGAACTTCCATGGAATAGGCTTGATGATTCCCAAACATCTCTGTCCTGCAGAGGACAAGGAGGCTCAGCAGAGGAGAATGATGAGAATCAAATCCCCTCTGTCCTTCCACACCTCCAGTCCTGGGTCCAGTTCTGGGCCCCTCAGTTCAGGAAGGAGATTGAGGTGCTGGAGCAGGTCCAGAGAAGAGTAACAAAGGGATTCCAGGATAATTCCTGTGAGGAGAGGCTGAGGGAGCTGGGGGTGTTCAGCCTGGAGAAGAGGAGGCTCAGGGGAGACCTCATCACTCTCTACAACTCCCTGAAAGGAGGCTGGAGCCAGGGGGGGTTGGGCTCTGCTCCCAGGCACATAGCAGTAAGACAAGAAGCCATGGATTTATTAACTTTTTCCTAATATCCCACCTAAACCTCCCCTGGCAGAGCTGATATTAGGAAGAAATTCTTTCCAGAGAGGGTGATCAGACATTGGAATGGGCTGCCCAGGGTGGGGGTGGATTCTCCATCCCTGGAGGTTTTTAAGAGGAGACTGAATGTGGCACTGGGTGCCATGGGCTGGGAACCACGGTGGGAGTGGATCAAGGGTTGGTGTTTACGATCTCAGAGGTCATCTCCAACCCAAATGATTATCTGATTCTGTCCTGATGATGACACAAGATGTCCAACACCACTCTGCAGAGCTTCTCACCCAGAGAGATCCAAAAGCACCCAAGTCCCTGATCCCATGGGACTGAGCCCACGTGGTGCCTGCACTGTGATCCTCAGCTCAGGGATCCAAAGCTGGTCAAGGGTTTGCTCCTGCCTGGGAAAGCAGAGCCAGCCCAGGGAGGAGGAAACACCTGAGTCAGAAGTCAGCTTCTGTCCTCCCCTCAACATGTCACAACTGCTCCCAGCACTGCAGGTTGGGTGGCACCAGAGCTGGTGCTGCCCAGCACCAAGAGGAGATTTTGGATTCCTGAGGAAAGGCAGAAGCCAGAAACTGCAACTCCATTCCAAAACTGACTGCACTGGCCACCTCCTGCTCCTCAAGAGAGGGGATGGAGCCACCAGTGCCTTCAGACCCAGCTTCTCCCTGCCCGTGGACACCAGCACGGAGCTTCCAGCTACAAGAAAGCAGAGTGAGCTTCTGAAAAACCTGAAGAACCAATGCCTGGATTAAAACTTGCAGAGGGGACATTTAAGTTAGACGTCAGGAAAAAGTGTTTCCTGTGAGGGTGCTGAGCCCCTGGTTGCCCAGGTTGCCCCCAGAAGCTGTGGCTGCCCCATCCCTGGCAGTGTTGAAGGTTGGATGGGGCTTGGAGCCCCCTGGGCTGGGGGAGGGGTCCCTGAGCATGGCAGGGGGGGCACTGGGTGAGCTTTGAGGTCAATCCAAACCTTTCTGGGATTCTGTGATGATTCCATGACTGACCTGAGCAGGTGTGGGACAAGACCAGAGGCTGTGAACAGATGCAGCCCCATCCACTGGGATCTTCCCAAATAACCGAGCCCAGCTATAGCAGTGTTTCTTTCTCCACTCGTGGCAGCCTTTGCCACAGACACTAAACTGGGTTGATCCTCTTCTGGCCACAAACACCATAAAGGCAGCAACCCAGCAGAGTCCCAGGACAAGCAGCTGGTGCTCTGTGATGGTTGAACCCCAAGCACTGCAGCCATTCCTGCCACCATCCCTCTGCTTCAGCTGGGGCAGCAAAGCTGGGGGGGGGGGTCTCCTCCTGCCAGCCCACCCCAGGCAGACCCATAGCAAGGAGGAGATAAAGGGTGGGTGTCAGGAGGATGGGACCAATGTGTCCAGTGATTTGACAAGGGGTGATGGTCATAAACTGGAACACAGAGAGGTTCAACTGAAACCTCAGGAAAAACTTCTTACACTGACAGAGCTGCCCGGGGAGATGGTGGAGTCTCCATCTCTGGAGATTTCCCAAACCCACCCACAGCCATCCTGTGCAAGCTGCTCTGGCAAGGGGTTGGCCTGGATGATCTCCAGAGGTTCCTTCCAATCCCAGAGACTGTGAGCTGCATGGATGGGCCCAGCATCTCCCAGCAGGACAGAAGTGCTGAGCAGACTGGAGAGGGGCAGCTCCATGGCCCCTCCAGACACCCAGGGCTGGGGCAGGAGGAGCCCGACCTCCCCGGGACAGATTTCTGACTCTTTAACCCCACTTATTGGGCCCTGAGGAATGTCTTTCAAATACATAAAAGCAACTGAATGCCAGAAACATTCCAGCTGAGACAAAGCAAGTTGTCTCCAAGCCAAAGGCTCTCCAGCTGCCTCTTCCCAGGAATGTGGTCCCCTCTGGGGCTGGAGCCAGCAGCTGCTCCTCTGCCAGGGCAGCAAGTGGGACCTCTGCTCCAAACTGAAATGACAAACCAGATCAGGGCCCCAGGGAGGAACCCCCCGAGCCAGGACGAGATCAGGACACCACAGATAACACCTCACCCCTGCCAAAAGCTACTGAGGAGGCTTCTACTGAGAGCAGCAGTCCCAGGTCTCAGGAAAGCAGCCCCAGAGACATCGGTGCCCATGGAGCATCCAAAGGCATCTTCCAGTGTTCCCCTGGAGAAACCCCCTGAGAACACCCAGGTCCTGAAGGGGCTCCAGGAAAGCTGGGGAGGGACTTGGGACAAGGGCCTGGAGGGCTGGGAGCCTCCCAGGGGGAAGGGTTTCCAGCTGGGAGAGGGGAGATGGAGAGGAGATCTTGGGGAGGGAGGGAGGGAGGGAGGGAGGGAGGGAGGGAGGGAGGGAGGGAGGGAGGGAGGGAGGGAGGGAGGGAGGGAGGGAGGGAGGGAGGGAGGGAGAAATTCTTTGGTTGGACTTGGTGAGGGTGCTGAGCCCCTGGTTGCCCAGGTTGCCCCCAGAAGCTGTGGCTGCCCCATCCCTGGCAGTGTTGAAGGTTGGATGGGGCTTGGAGCCCCCTGGGCTGGGGGAGGG
The DNA here is from genome assembly GCA_023637945.1 of Phaethornis superciliosus. Classification (NCBI taxonomy): domain Eukaryota; kingdom Metazoa; phylum Chordata; class Aves; order Apodiformes; family Trochilidae; genus Phaethornis; species Phaethornis superciliosus. The sequence continues at coordinate 333,830 of JAJQWJ010000002.1, read as the reverse complement.
GTCCCTGACCATGGCAGGGGGGGCACTGGGTGAGCTTTAAGGCCCCTTCCAACCCAGACCATTCTAGGATTCTATGAATTCATGGGACAGCATCCTGGCTACAGGTGAAGAAGCAAAACATAACATACCCCAAGTACGACCCAAAGACCTCTCTCCCTCTCTTACTCTATTTTACCATTTGTCCTCTTCCCACCCAGCCCCTGGCACCCCAGCACCTCAGGAATGATCTTCTCCTGTATAAGAAAGGGACCTGATCCACCCATCTAGTTCTCTTCTAAAGCATCTCCTGACCAGAGGCCACCAGCAACTATAAAAAAGTAATTTACTTATCTGCAGTGCCATAAATATCAGCAATAGGGGGAAATGTCAGGAGTTATGCAATTACCTCTTCTAATTGTTTCAGACAGGACTGTATTTTCTTGAGGCAGAAACCCTATCACCCAGAGGTTTATCCAACAATTTACATCTCCAGCACTGAGAAGCACCATAAGCCAAACAAAAAAACCCCAAGGAATAAGCACTGAGCCTGCACCTGGGAGAGGAGGGCAAGGCAGGGAAGGTCAGGTCTAGTGCAGGTATTGAGACTGCAACAGGCTCTGCAGTTCATGGAATCACATTTGGAGTACTGAAAACCCCTTAAAGAAGAGTTAAGTGTGGAAGGAGACACAAAGCAGATTTGTAGACGCTGAAGACACAACTCTGGTGAACAGGGAAAGTACAAAGAGCTCCCAGGGGACCAGCTCATGCCCTGCACCAGGAATGGGACAGGGAGCAGGCAGAAGCTGCAGAGACCCTTGCAAGGCATTAAGTGTGTCCCACCACACACCACATCCCCACCTTATCCCAGTTTCCACCGGAGAGACGGCACAACAAGGTTCTGGAACCCAGGAATGTTCAGGGGAACACAGGTAAGAGCTCAGAGGAGACCTGGAGAGGTTAACCTAGTTCTGCCTGGCCTCTAACCACCAGTGAAACACCACCTAGATCATTCCTGGCTGATACTCAGACCATAGCCAAAGGGAACAAGGCGAGATCCTGGAGGTGGGAGCAGCTCAGGTAATGAGCAGAAGCTCTGCAGGGCCACTGGGATATCACATTTACTCCTCAGAGCCTCCTGGAACACCAGCAAGGGGAGGGGAACCCATGCCAGGAATTGTCACCAAGGAACAGGAGGAATCCCAAAGGTGCAAACTCCTTCCAAGCAGCCAGTGCACCCAAAGACATGGAAGATATCATCAGTTACACAACGGAGATGGATCCAAAGGTTTACAATAACTGGGTCAGCTGAACCCAGGGAAAGACTCAGGAGGTGCCCTCACTGATGACCTCCCTGCATTGCACAAAAACAGTGCAAAAGATTTGGTCAGAAGCAGCACTGCTTGAGCCATCATCATCATCACAGAATGGTTTGGGTTGGAAAGACCTTGGGGATCATCATGATCCAAGCCCCCTGCATGGGCAGGGACACCTCCCACCAGCCCAGGCTGCACAAGGCCAGGAGGTCATCTAAACCTTCATTAACTCCTTGCTTCACCAAACCTCTTTGCTGCCCACCTTGCCTTTCCACCTCACTGCTACACTCACTCCAACTTTCTCCAAGAGCTGAGCTCCTTTGGAGATCCACACCAGGCAGTGTGCTCACACCTTGTCCAACAGCAAAGTGGACACCTTGGAGCTCACAGAGAACTGAATATTCATACTCAACTCTTATTTGTAGACCTTCAAGCATAAAAGCACTTCCGTGCTCCACTTTGCTCCTCCCTTGTTTGTATGTCCAAGAATTGTATGTCCCAAGAACTTTATCAGCTCTTTTTTCCACATCTGAGCCTATACTCAACTATTACTACTCCAGCACAAATCCTAAATCCCCCTTTGTCACCACCCAGGATTTAGAAAACAGAAAGTTCCTGCTCAGAGATAAAAGGATGAGGGTGACATAGCCTGTGCTTATTTCACCTCCTGGGCAGTAGCAGATCCAGAGTTCCTGGGTTTGGAGAAACAAACCCCCATCCCTGTGTACACATTAACTCGTCAGGCTCCTGGAAGGAAGACAGAGCCATGCCAACTCTGTGCACAGGTCTCACAACAATCAAGTGAAACCAGTTTCTTGACTGGTTTTGTTAAGCAAATGCAGCTTGCAGCTTTGACAAAGCCAGGGGTGGAAGGGAGCCACAAGCAGAAGCAGAGAAGGTGCCCACCACAGCTCAGCAGAGAGATCCCAGAACCGACCATTCCCTGACTTTCTCAGGGAAGAGCTATTAGCCTGGAGATTAAAAGGAGCAGCTTCACTCCTCCACGGAAGTAAATAAACCCCAAGATCCTCCTCGCAGGCCCCAGATGCCAAGAAATTAAAAGCTGCTCTTAATTAGCTTTGTGAGGCCCCACCTTGTCTTGGGAAAGTGACAGTGCTGGAGCTCAGGTTCCGCCCTGCTCAGGGCAGCAGCAGCCCAGGCTCTGGAAAAGGACAGGGATGCTCCTGCCCCAGGCCAGCAGCAGCCACAGAGGAGGAACCAACTGCTGAAACCCCGACCCAGAAACGGCCTTGCCAAGATGCAAAGAACAACAAGTCCCAACAGGAGGGATCTGCACTGGACTCAGAAGGTCTCCTCCTCTCCTCTCCTCTCCTCTCCCTGCTGCTGCTTCAGCCAGGTCTACATCTCCTCATGTAGAAAGCTGACACCAGCTCACCAGGCAGGAGGAAAAAGAAGTTTTCTACTCTGGGCCAAATTTGTCACGGGAACTTTAGTAAACAACAAGCAAAGCAGAGGAACTGCAACCCCTCCACTGGAGAACCCTCGGGCTTGGTTCTTCAGCACCACCACTACGCAGACACTCAGTACCAAAGCTTCCTCTTTATTTCCTCCTTTTTCACCCCTCTGGATGACCCCCTCAGCCTATTCCCCCAACTTCCCAACACTTTGCTGCCCGGGTATCCTTCCAGCAGGTCTCCCGGGGCTTGTCCCTCCTGCTGACACAGAGGAGAGGTCTCCTCCCTCCTCCACACTGACTTCTTCACAATTCTCAGTCCCTACTCCGCTCCACCCTCTCTTTCTCCTACACCAAATCCTACTACCTCTGCTCCACCCAGGTTTCTTCCAACCTCTCCCTGTCCCCTTCCCATACTCCAAACCTGAGCACTCCTCTGAAAACCCAGCAGGAGCCTCTGGATGCCTCTTGAACACACTCTGCTCCTGGGCTGTGACCGGCTCCGTCTGCCACCTCCAAATTCCTCCTCCGGATTCCAAGCTGCATTCATTCCTTTCTGGTGAGAACTGGACCTCTGGAGTGCTCAGGGAGAGCAGACTGAGTGAGTCAGGTGGCTTCTGCAGCTCTAACGTAGTGATTTAGCATCCTTGCAACCTATACCCCTCGCTGAGGAACCTGCTAATTATCCTAATGCTGGAGGGTGCTGCACGCTCCCGGTCCTGCAGAACTGACTTTACAGAAGCCAGGGAGAGCAGAAGCAGGGAGAGCAAGATTATTTCCTCTTCTGGAACTCAGACACCCCCCTGAAGAGCACAGGGAACTTATCAAAAAGAATTTATCATTTCCCATTAAATCGTGCTCTCACCCTGGCAGCAAATCCCCACAAGAAGGCAGCAGCTGCTCCAGAGGCAGATTTAATCTCTCACTTCAAACCACCTGAGTACAGCCACCACCATGGAAAGCATGGACTTGAAACGGATCCCCCATGGTACAAGTGGAAAAAAAAATGGAGAAAGAGCAGAGAGGAGAATATTTGGCACTGCAGGAAGGAGACAGGAGGAGGGGAGCTGAGGCAAGCTTGGTGGTGTCACCCAGCAATGCCAGGAGGATCCGATCCCCTCAGCAGATCAAGAGCAAAGCAGCAGCAAGAAGGGGACCTGAGCAGTGCTGGTGGGGAAGAAAACAAGGCCACAGAAAGACCAAGAGGTTGCCAGTGATCTGCACACAGAGAATAAAGACAAATTAAAGCAGGTCAGAGAGAGGCGGCCTGGTGGTGGGCACAAACGCCCACAGGAGTCAGACAAATTGGAGCATTCTCCAAGGAAGTTGTTTGCTAACTGTAAAACAAATCCTGGGATTCTGTAAAGATGACCTTTCCAAAAACCAGCCAACCCCCCCACTCTTTTGCTTCAAAAATCACCTTCACATGGAAGCCTCCCCCCAAAATCCTGCTTGAGCCACTTAAAAAACACAAGCTTGCTGTGGTCAAACTTGTTCCCAAAGGCTGGATATCATCCACCACTCCTGTTTTCCTAACTCATGTCCATCTGCTGCTCTCTGCTCCTGCCCCAACACACATCTCAGGAGCCTTTTAAATTCTTCTCCAAGGAATGGGCATATTCTGTACTGTGAAACCAGCCCACTCTCCTCTCGTGGCACACACAGATCCTCCCCCACAAAAGGCACCTTCCCATGAAGTGCTCCTCAGCTGGGAAGTGTCCTCCTGACCCCAGGCAAAGACCTCTCCCACTGCCTCCAGGACAACACGTGCTCAAATCCAATGCTGCTGTCCCCCCATTCCCAGGACAAGTCAGATCCTTACCCCTAACCTTACACATCTCTCCCCCAGCAGGAACTACCCTTCAATAAAGCCCTTCCTGTAATGTTTCTGGGAATAAAAAGTGCACCTCTTCGCTTCTCAGGTCAGCTCTGAGTACGAAGGAATAGGAGACATCCTGGGACACACCTTGGGTGGATCTGACCCTGCACTCTGGTTCCACCAAACCTCAGACCTCCACACCAGCTGCCTCCGGACATTCCACACCAAGAGAGTGAGCACAGTAACTCCAAAACCAAATTTCCTCTCAGTTTCTCCTGGAACAGGCAGCACAAGCAGGACGGTGTCTTTGTACACACTCATTTTTGGCTGTTTTCTCTCCCATGAACAGATCCACTTCTTTCCTGAGCTCAGGTAAACTCTGAGCATCCTCTGTTGCCAGCAGCCCCTGAACCACATTTTGCATTAAAAATTATTTTGTTTGTTCTGAGCTGAGCCCCTTTTGGTTTCATTTAATGTCCCGAGGTCCTCCTGCAGGAAGGCACAGGGCTCAGCTGCTCCCCTGTCCCTCCCTTCCAGGCCACCTGTGACACCCTGTCACCTAGCAGAGGGGTGGCACTATCTTTCCAGGCAGGCTGAGGATATCTTGCTAAGGTTTGTTTTCCTCCTGACCACACCACCTTCTGCTCCCCCTTCTCTGTTCCTCTTCTGATTTGCTTCACCTGTTTGGAGACCACAGGACCAGAATTTCACCCACCTGCTCTCTTTTGTTTTTTTTCCCCCTAATCATTCCTTGCCAGAAGGATCCTTTGCCCAGAGGAACTCAAACACCAGAGGGGAAGCTGTGATCCCAGGACAAGTCATCAGCTCTGGTGCTCCCAAGCTGAACAGCTCGGAGTTAAACAACGCTGTGTTCACAAACCCAAACCCTTTGGGTGACAGCAGGAGGGACACCCAGCACTTAGGACAGACCCACAGCACCTGTCCTCACAGGCAGGAACTGCACCTACCTGCTCACAGACTAAACAACACGTCAGGATGAAATCTGCATTCATAATCCAAGGGATGCTCCTCACAAGAGGACCAAACCCCGGTGACACCCCAGTCCCAGCAGGTTCCATGTAAACACAGGGCAGGACGGGGATTATTCAGCAGGAAACAAGGAGCTGAGCAGCAAAAGGACAGGCAAGCTCACTGCAGATATGTTGCAATTAGCTGCTTCTGGAGTAAAGACTGATTCATAAGTCCTGACCTGCCTGGAACACATTTTCCTGTGAGCATGAGAAATATCCCCACCTAAAGCACAAGATCCCCCAGTGATGGAAGAGAGCAGATAAAACATCAGCTCCTGTGTCTCCAGACCTGGGCAGCTCACAGCAGCTCAAGGGAAGACACAGAGAAGGCAAAAATACCAGAGACATGGGGAGGGCAACAATCTGCTCTTTTTCAAGAGAATCTGTTGAGATACGGATGTGTAAATTCTACAGTTTAACAAAACTGAACCAAAATATTTAAGCCTGAATCAAAACCAAGGTTTTGGGGTTTTGCACCTCTTTTTTTTGCACATTTTCCCCCAGATTTAATAGCAAGTTTTGCAACACATCACTAATCCACAAAGAAACCTTAAAGCAAAAAAACCAATAACCTATTTCTCAGTTCAATAAAGAGGTGGGTTAGTCTGTATTCACTGACAAACATCCACCCAACCAAGCTACAGTCAAATACTTTCTGGCACAAGTAATACCTTTTTATTAAAAAGATCCAGAAAAAAAAAAATCCAGAGGGTATGTGGTGGAACTTCCTCCAGAACACCCTCCAGGCCTTGTGGCCCCCTCCCTCCCAAGGAGCAGTCCAAATTCCACATTTTGCCTGCAGTGTCCTCTGCTCCGGATTTCCCAGAACAGGGATGTTCCTGCTGAACGATACTTTGGGGCCCAAACGCACGAATTCGGGGCTCCTGCAAACCCCCCCTTCCCCCCGAGTCAGAGATGGGGCTGAGCAGCTCTGCAGTCCCCCTGCTCCTGCAGGGAAATCCCAGGGAGCGGGGCAGCACCCCCAGGATTTGTCACCAGCACCCCCAGGATTTGTCACCAGCACCCCCAGGATTTGTTACCAGCACCCCCAGGATTTGTCACCAGCAACCCCTGTGCCTCAGAGAGCTCCGGGGCCACCAGGCAGCAGTGGAAGAAGCTGCAAGCCCAAAGTCCCAAAGAACCAAAAAACCCAAAAAAGCGTCGGTACCACTTCCCATCCTTTGGAGTTTAAGAATTAAACCAAGAAGGTGTTAAATTCACCCTGTGCTCTGCCCAGCAGCCAGCGGGGCTCACAGGAATGATGGACCTGGGGGAAGAGTTATCCCCTCTGCGGGGTGGGGAGCCCCTTTTTGGGGTGGAAAGCCCCTTCCTCGGGTCTGGAGCCCCTTTTTGGGGTGGAAAGCCCCTTCCTGAGAATGGAGAGCTCTTCCTCACATGGGGAGCCCCTTCCTCGGGTCTGGAGCCCCTTCCTCACACCTTGGGGTCCCTGCTCCCCGCACCGAGCCGGCTCACAGCCGCCGGTTCCCGCAGGGAGCTCCATCCCCCATCCCCGGAGCTTGACCCTGCGGCTCCCGGAGCCCCTCGGATCCCACCCCGGAGCCGCTGCCGGGAGCGGGGCAGGGCAGGCCGGGGCAGGGGCCGGGGCCGGGGCAGGGCCCGCCCGCTCCCTTTACCGGACACCGAGAGGCGGGCTCGGGGCGGCCCTCCCGCCAGGACCCCCCGGGACACAGCCGCAACCCCCTCCCCTCCCTGCCCCTAGAACCGGGCCGGAACCGGCGCGCTCCGGTCCGCAGCGTCCCGAGGCCTCCCCGGGCCGTGGGCTGCAGCCGGGGGTGGGGAAGGGGAGCTCGGAGCCAACCCCGGAGGCCCCGCTCGGGCCGCGGCCTCACCTTGGGCAGCTCCCGGAGCTGGTTGGCGTCCAGCAGCAGCTCCTCCAGCGAGCGGCTGTACCGGTAAATCTCCTCCGGGACGGCCTGGAGCGAGCAGTGCCGCCGGTCCAAGGCCTCCACGTGCCGGTTGCAGCGCCAGAGCGGCGGCACACAGCGCAGCATCGCGCCGGGCACTGCGGGGCAGCGGCGGGGAAGGGGCCCGGAGCCCCAGGGAGGGCCCGGATGTGCGGGGAGGGTGCGGGGAGGAGGCGGGCGGGGCTGAGCGGCGGCCCCGGTTCCGCTCTCCGGTTCTGCCCCGGCCCCGCTCCGCTCCGCTGCCGCCCCTCGGGCCTGGCCGCCGAGCTCCGGCTCCGGCCCCGCCGCCGCCGCCGCTCCCTCCCGGGGCCCGGTGGCTCCTGAGGCCGCACCGCCCCCTCCGAGCGTCCCTGGGAAACCGAGTCCGCTCCCGCCCTGCCCCGCGCCCGCCCCCGGGGCCCGCCCGGCGCTGAGCAGGGGGCAGCGGGAGGCCCGGAGCGGGGAAGGGATGCGGGGAGCAGAGGGGAGAAAGCGGCGGTAAAAGCCTCGAACCGGAGCTGCGGGGAACGGAGCTCGGAGCAGCCGCGCCTTGAGCCGGAGACTGCGGGGAGCGGCGGTGCCAAACAACCCCCCCCAACAGCTCCAGAGCTTCCCCGCTGGAGTTCATAGAATCATAGAATTCATAGAATCACAGAATCATAGAATCATAGAATGGGCTGGGTTGGAAGGGACCTCAGAGCTCATCAAGTCCAACCCTTGATCCATCTCTGCAGTGCTAGCCCATGGCACTCAGTGCCACATCCAGGCTCTTGTTAAATATCTCCAGGGATGGAGAATCCACCACCTCACCGGAGAGCCCATTCCAATGTCTGATCACTCTCTCTGTAAAGAAATTCTTCCTAATATCCAACCTAAACCTCCCCTGGCACAACTTAAGTCCATGCCCTCTTGTCTTGTTGAAAGTTGCCTGGGAGCAGAGCCCAACCCCCCCTGGCTCCAGCCTCCTTTCAGGGAGTTGTAGAGAGTGATGAGGTCTGCCCTGAGCCTCCTCTTCTCCAGGCTGAACACCCCCAGCTCCCTCAGCCTCTCCTCACAGGAATTATCCTGGAATCCCTTTGTTACTCTTCTCTGGACCTGCTCCAGCACCTCAATCTCCTTCCTGAACTGAGGGGCCCAGAACTGGACCCAGGACTGGAGGTGTGGAAGGACAGAGGGGATTTGATTCTCATCATTCTCCTCTGCTGAGCCTCCTTGTCCTCTGCAGGACAGAGATGTTTGGGAATCATCAAGCCTATTCCATGGAAGTTCCATCCCTGGGCTCTGCTGCTCCTGGGTGTCCAGGGAAAGCTGCTGAAAGCCAGGGAGGGGCTGAGAATCCTTTCCCTGGACCTGCTGGCCACGCTGTTCCTGAGCCAGGCCAGGATGCCATTGGCCTTCTTGGCCACCTGGGCACACTGCTGGCTCCTGTTCAGCTTCCTGGCAATCCAGACTCCAATCCAGGTCCCTTTCTGCCACTCTGTGCCCAGCCTGGAGCTGCCCATGGGGTTGTTGTGTTGAACCTCAGAGTCCCATTGGGATCATCCCAACTCTCCAGTCTGTCCAGGTCCCTCTGCAGAGCCCTCCTGCCTTCCAGCTCATCCACACTCCCCCCAGCTCAGTGTCACCTGGGAATTTCCTGATGATGGACTCAATCCCTTCATCTAGATCATCAATAAAGATATTAAACAGAACTGGGCCCAGCACTGATCCCTGGGGGACACCACTGGTGACCAGTCACCAACTGGATCAGCACCGTTCACTCTCTGGGCCCGGCCCTCCAGCCAGTTCCTAACCCAGCACAGAGTGCTCCTGTCCAAGCTGTGGGCTGACAGCTTTTCCAGGAGAATGCTGTGGGAGACGGTGTCAAAGGCCTTGCTGAAGTCCAGGCAGACCACATCCACAGCCTTCCCCTCATCCCCCAGGCGGGTCACCCGATCATAAAAGGAGATCAGGTTGGTCAGACAGGACCTGCCCTTCCTGAACCCGTGCTGGCTGGGTCTGATCCCTTGTCCATCCTGCAGGAGCTGTGTGATTGCCCCCAGGATGATCTGCTCCATAACCCTGCCAGGCACTGAGGTCAGGCTGACGGGACTGGAGTTTCCTGGGTCCTCCTTCTGGCCCTTTTTTTGGATTGGCGTGACATTCACCAACTTCCAATCCTCTGGGATGTCCCCAGTGAGCCAGGACTGTTGGTAGATGATAGAGAGAGGCTTGGTGAGCTCTTCTACCAGCTCCCTCATCACCCTGGGGTGGATCCCATCCGGTCCCATAGATTTGTGAGGATCCAAGCATTTCAATAGGTCACACAGGGAGCAAGGAATTCGGTTTCAGTCCCCGCTCTGCTTTGGGGAGACCCCCCTGGGGTAAAGCTGTGTCCAGCTCTGGGGTCCCCAGCAGCAGAAGGAGACGGAGCTGTTGGAGCCAGTGCAGAGGAGGCCCTGGAGCTGCTGGGAGGGCTGGAGCAGCTCTGCTCTGGAGCCAGGCTGAGAGAGTTGGGGGTGTTGAGGCTGGAGAAGAGAAGGCTGCAATGGGGAGACCTTGGAGCAGCTTCCAGGTCCTGAAGGGGCTCCAGGAAAGCTGGGGAGGGACTTGGGACAAGGGCCTGGAGGGCTGGGAGCCTCCCAGGGGGAAGGGTTTCCAGCTGGGAGAGGGGAGATGGAGAGGAGATCTTGGGCAGGGAGGGAGGGAGGGAGAAATTCTTTGGTTGGCCTTGGTGAGGGTGCTGAGCCCCTGGTTGCCCAGGTTGCCCCCAGAAGCTGTGGCTGCCCCATCCCTGGCAGTGTTGAAGGTTGGATGGGGCTTGGAGCCCCCTGGGCTGGGGGAGGGGTCCCTGACCATGGCAGGGGGGGCACTGGCTGGGATTTCAGGTCCCTTCCACCCCATCCCATTCTGAGGTTCTGTGGAGGACACAAGGTTTAACACTCGGATAAATAAAATATATATATACACATATTCTCTTACTTGGCTGCTGCTGGGTATCAAGTTTGTAACGTGAGGCATTCTAAAAAGGCACTGGAAAAAGCCTGTGCTGCTGTGGGAAGTTCCATGAGGCATCAACATCTCTCTGGCTAGCAAGGAGTTAAGTCTCAGGACAGTATTTGGAGGCAATCACAAGGATGAGATTCTCTATGAATTCTGCTTGAACAGCAGGAGTCAAGGGGGACACCCCAGAGGTTGCAGAACATGCTGTGAGAGGAGGAAGAACCAACAGGAATTTCCACGTCCCCCCGGCCAGCAAAGCTCAGTTGTCACCAGGGAGGATGAAGATGGGCACGAGCCTGGGACACGGTGCCTGAGAGGGAGAGTTGTGACAAAAATCATCAATTCTGAGGTCAGTTTTTCTATCTCAGCAGCATACAGGACACTCCTGCTCTCCTCCTTGTCCTCTATTGCTTTCACACATCTCTGGTCTCTTCGCCACTCTCAGCTTTTTCTTGCTCAATTATTTCTGCTCATTTATCACCTCTTACTTTCCCACCTCATCCCTGGGGCATTACACTCTTCTCTCCACAGGGGATTTTTTGGTCCCAGCTATTTTTTGTCTCCACGCTCAGCTCTCCAGCCCAGCCAGATCCCTCTGGATGGCAGCACAGCTTTTGGGGTCTCAGCCACTCCTCCCAGCTTGGTGTCAGCAGCAAACTCCAGGTCACCAATAAATATATTGAACAGTACTGGTCCCAGTACTGACCCTTGAGGGACTCCACTGGAAACAGAGTTCCAACTGGACTCCATTCCATTGACCACAACTTTCTGGCTCCTGTCCTGGACAGCTCCCAGTCCTCCTCCCGTCATCCAGGCCATGTTTCTGCAGGTGAGCTCCAAAGAAGCTGTGGGAATCCTTTGTGTTGGGACACAAGGTTCCAATCAGCACCTCCCAGGAGGAACCTGCACCCATTATCCCTCCCCAGGACCCTGGGTACAAAGGGAGCCTCCACCTCCTTTTCAGCCACCCCCTCAGTAGTGGATCATGGTGATGAGCTCTCCCCTGAGCTTTCTTTCCTCAGTTTGAACCAGGGGCCTTGTCTTCATGTGTGTTTTTAAAGGATTTGGCACAATAGGATTCTGGCATAAATTAGTCCTGGGATCATTAGCAGTTTTTCTAATAACAACAACAATAAAGAAAAAACAATTGTTTGCAGTGCACTGATCTCTTAAGCCCTGAAAGCCTGGACTGGTAACTCCATACTAACTCATCTCTTGTGTATGAGAAAAGGAGGGAATAGTTTTCTGGATACCAGAAGTAAAAGCTGAAATCATAGAATTTTAGACTCATAGAATGGTTTGGGTGGGAAGGGACCTTAAAGCTCACCCAGTTCCATCCTAACCCATGGTCAGGGACCCCTCCCCCAGCCCAGGGGGCTCCAAGCCCCATCCAACCTTCAACACTGCCAGGGATGGGGCAGCCACAGCTTCTGGGGGCAACCTGGGCAACCAGGGGCTCAGCACCCTCAAATTAAAGAATTTCACCCCAATGTCCAACCTCAATCTCTCCTCTTCAAATAAGACCAGGTCATATGGGGTTGGGTTTTCCTCCTGACAGAACACACCACTCTGCAGAACATCACTTTCAGCTCTTTTTATCTCTGTGGACTTTTCTCAATTGTTCCTCTGACAGCTTTTGTCTCCAAGATGAATTATTTGATAAACTTTGCCAATTCCAAATGGGCTTTTGGCAGAAGCCACTCCAACCTCTTGCCACGTGACTCCCCACCAGTGAACTTCCCTGGATTTGCCACCCTGAATGAGGACAGAGAACTGGGGTGACTTCCTTAAGATTCAAGCACAGGTCTGCAGAATTGCCTGAAAGAAAGGTCCAGGAAGGCCAAACCTGCCAGAATTTGTCTGCTGGAGTCTTAGGTGTAGATCTGCTGCCACTGCCTGCTGCCGTGGGTCACAGAGGCCCAGATGGGGCTTGAAGCTGAGGGCAACCTCCCCAGAACCAGAACCACGGGAGCAGAAGCAGAGGAGCAGCTGGGATGATTTCCTGACTTATTTATGGCAGCAAAGGGCTGGGGTGCAGCTGCACAAACCATTGAATCACTCTGTCTGGAGGCAACTGTCAGGGGAGGCTCCAGGTTCTAACAAAAGCATCCTAAAAATGTTTGGGGTAAGGAGGAAACTTTTCTGCCCGTGTGTTGGAGCTTACAGACAGGGCCCAGCTTCTATAATCATGGAACCCCAGATTGGTTTGGACTGGGGGAACCATGCCCACCCAGTGCCATGGTCAGGGACCCCTCCCCCAGCCCAGGGGGCTCCAAGCCCCATCCAACCTTCAACACTGCCAGGGATGGGGCAGCCACAGCTTCTGGGGGCAACCTGGGCAACCAGGGGCTCAGCACCCTCACCAAGGCCAACCAAAGAATTTCTCCCTCCCTCCCTCCCTCCCTCCCTCCCTCCCTCCCTGCCCAAGATCTCCTCTCCATCTCCCCTCTCCCAGCTGGAAACCCTTCCCCCTGGGAGGCTCCCAGCCCTCCAGGCCCTTGTCCCAAGTCCCTCCCCAGCTTTCCTGGAGCCCCTTCAGGACCTGGAAGCTGCTCCAAGGTCTCCCCATTGCAGCCTTCTCTTCTCCAGCCTCAACACCCCCAACTCTCTCAGCCTGGCTCCAGAGCAGAGCTGCTCCAGCCCTCCCAGCAGCTCCAGGGCCTCCTCTGCACTGGCTCCAACAGCTCCGTCTCCTTCTGCTGCTGGGGACCCCAGAGCTGGACACAGCTTTACCCCAGGGGGGTCTCCCCAGAGGGGACAATCCCCTCCCTGGCCCTGCTGCTCTCACAGCTCAGCACAGGGTGCCACTGATCTCCAATTTGTCACCATTCAGCCAACTCCTTCTCCACGTGACAGTTCATCCACCAGACCCAAACCTCCCCAGTTTGGTTACAAAGATGCTGTGGGGAACTCTGCCAAAGGCCTCACTCACAGATGATGGTGTCAGTCTTGCCAAGGCACTGACCAAGTCCCTTTTGTCAGGCAGGTCAGGCTGATTGTGCACAAACCTTGCTGATCAACACTCAGGCTGTTCTCCAACCTGTCCTGACCTTCACAGAATTACCACAGTTGGAAGGCAGCTCCGGAAATCATCCACTCCAACTTCCATCCACTCTTATCCACTTTGGGTTCTTAAAACATCAACACCACATGAAAACTTCTGGTGCAGTTTTTATACTCCTCAGTCGAGCCAACCCAACAGGAGAGCAAAGAGCAGAAAACAGAAAAGGCAGACAGACCCAGTCATGGGAGAGGTGGTTGGGTTTCCTCCAGTAGGAATCATAAAAGAGTGGAAGACTTGGAAAGAGGGAATCTTCTGCACCACAAACAAAAGCAGCAGAGAAGCTGTGAGCTCCCCGTATGCCGAGGCTGCGAGAGGTCCCTGGGATCAGGGGTGGTCTGGGGTGAGGAGTTTCCAGCACAAAGCCTCCAGAATATCCTCAGCAGGTCCCATCCACTGCTTTCAAGAAAAGGAAATGGAAGGTACCAAATACAAAGGCTCCTGGGGCAGATGAGCAGGGGAAGAGCAAAGTGATGATCCCAGGAGATTTCATCTCTCAATCCAAAGCCAAGTTAAAAGCAGCCCCGTGCTGCTGTCAGCTGGCAGAGGGTACAAAGGCAGGGAGGAAGCAAGGGTATCTAAGGTAACAGGCAGTAGTAGCAGAAAAAGGAAGTAAATACAAATTAATCATCAGGTTAAACTGCAAATACAAATTTCTAACCTCCAACAGAAGAAAGGTTGAGTGTTTGAAACCAAATACAAAAATTTAATTTTAAAAACATCTCCAGAGCTTAGAAGCAACCTCACAGCTGCAGGCTCACCTCAGAATGCTCTCCTGAAGCTCCCTGGAGATCATTCTTTATTTGATTTTCTCAACCAAAAGGATTATTTCCTTCAGATCTGTGCTGCTGTACCAGTGACAACCCATACAGTAGCCCCTTACATACTTAAAATATTTGAAGTAATTAATGAGCTACTTCTGGTTCCTACTCATTAGCTAGACAGAAAGATTACTAAAATAAAGACATTTAAGCTTTGTACATATTACTAAAGCTTTGAGTCCTCAACAATCCCCCTCCCAAACTTTCTTTCAGGCCAGGTGTGTTCCACACAGCTGGGTGCTGGTTTCAGAAATGCACTTTGGGTGCTGCAGACCCACACTGCTCCCACTCCCCCCTGCCCCAGCTGCCTGGTGGAGGATCAGCAAAAGTCACTCTGACCCAGCAATAAACTGTGAGGTTCAGACCACAGGATCAGAACACAAACGTGATGTCAAAAACTCAAAAAGATCAAGGCCCAGTTGATTTGGTTCTGACCTCTGCTCCATGGGTTGGGCTCCTGAGTCCAAGCTCAAGGTGCAGGGAAGTTCCCTCCCAGCACCACCCAAGCTGCCCCCGTTCACCCGAAATACTTCACCAGGAAATCCCCTCCTCCATTCCAACCATTCCTGGTCCATCTCTGGAGACAACTCCTGTTCCAGCCCCTCCGAGCTGCAGGGAGAGTTTGACCTGAGGGTTTCTGAAGTGAGCAGAGAGTTAAGGCAGGAGCAGGAGCAGCCCCACGTCAGGCTCTGGCCCTGCTCTTCTGGGTGGGTGAGGCTGTCCCCAGCTCAGCCCCAGCTGAGGAGCTCTCAGCCCCTGAACACACACACGGATGCCACAACAGCTTTCTCTGAGCTTTTATCCAAACTACAAGAACATCACAGAGATCTGTGCCCACCCTGGAGCGTTCTTTACACATGGCTAAAAAGAAAAAAAGAGCAGAGAGGTGGAGGAGGGGAGAGGGGTGAAGTCTTTCCAGTGGAGTTCAT
Source organism: Phaethornis superciliosus (assembly GCA_023637945.1). Classification (NCBI taxonomy): domain Eukaryota; kingdom Metazoa; phylum Chordata; class Aves; order Apodiformes; family Trochilidae; genus Phaethornis; species Phaethornis superciliosus. Next base: position 318,577 of record JAJQWJ010000002.1, on the reverse strand, counting down.
GCTGAGAGGTCACTGTTATCAAATCTCTCCTGGTCATAGACCTCTGCCACCACCTTCCTCCCCGCGAACCAGCGCCCGTTCAGAGCCTGGATGGCTTTGTGAGTCTCTGATGCCATGGAGAACTCCACAAAGATCTTAACAATGATCTCTGCATCCTCCTCTTCTCCTTGCTTCTCCTGGTAGATGATGACCCTGTTGACAGCCCCAAATTTGCCACATTCTTCTGTCACTTCTCCCTCGAGGTCGTCGTCAATGTCCTTTGGATCCACCATGTTGCGAAGCACCATCACAGTGGACTGCAGAGAGGAAGCAAGAGCAGGTCACCAAACACCCAGGGGACACTGAGAGAACCAAAGCCACCTGCAGCACCACCAGAGATCCCAGGTGCCAGCACATCCATAGAAACCCAGACTAGATTGGGTTGGAAAGGACCTCAAAGATCACCTGAAGATCATCAGGGGGCTCCAAGCCCCATCCAACCTTCAACACTGCCAGGGATGGGGCAGCCACAGCTTCTGGGGGCAACCTGGGCAACCAGGGGCTCAGCACCCTCACCAAGTCCAACCCAAGAATTTCTCCCTCCCTCCCTCCCTCCCCAAGATCTCCTCTCCATCTCCCCTCTCCCAGCTGGAAACCCTTCCCCCTGGGAGGCTCCCAGCCCTCCAGGCCCTTGTCCCAAGTCCCTCCCCAGCTTTCCTGGAGCCCCTTCAGGACCTGGAAGCTGCTCCAAGGTCTCCCCATTGCAGCCTTCTCTTCTCCAGCCTCAACACCCCCAACTCTCTCAGCCTGGCTCCAGAGCAGAGCTGCTCCAGCTCCTTTGAAGCCAGCAGTGTCCCAGATTCTCAGGGATAAATGAGGACATTTCCTCCCCAGGCAGACACCTCATGCCCTGCCAGCTGGGGGTGGCTGGCCCTGCTCAGAGAAGCTGTGTGCCATCTCTGGGGCTTTTCTAAACATCTCTTTGAACCCACAAGTGACCTGGAGACCCCTCTTGTTTGCTTTGTGCTGTTCCTATCGCTGTTCTTGTTTCCTTCAACACCACCATCATGTAGTTTTTATGAAAATTTTTCCTCATCTCTAAATCAAGTAAAAAGTTTAACCAGGGTTTTTATACCTCTGACAACTGATGGCCCAAACCAGGACACAAGTGGTGTCACCAAGGGCACAATGCTATGGGAACAGCCATGTCACAGATGGCTGAGGTTGGGAGGGACCTCAGGGGTCACTTGGTCTGAGCTCCCCTGCTCAGGCACCTGAAGTGTCCCAGGAACCACATACAGATGACTTCTGAACCTCTCCAAGGATGGAGACTCAGTTATGCACAGGAAGAAACCTCTGGTGATGCCTGATGAGATTATCAATCAAGACCCCCCTCCAAATTATGAGACTCTATTGTTCTGTTTGCTCTATGTTCTGACTTCCTGTCATTCTTTCTTGTCCATTTTCTCATCAAAATTTTGGTGAAATTTTGTTTTGTAAACACCTTTCATCCTACAATAAAAGGTTGTGGGGAAAGGTGCAGCCCCCAGCTGGGACCTGCTTGGCCCTGCCCATGTGCCAATCCCACCTCTTTAAGCCCAAAGGCCATCGTGGTTTGTTTTAATGATGCTAATGAACATTTTTCCTCAGACACCTCCTCTTTCAGCCTCCTCTGGCTTAGGGACTGGTCTGAACCCTCAGAGAAGCTCTGGGAAGATCCCAAAGGCAGAGCCATCACAAGCAGCACCAGCACAAAGCTGTGATGCTCGGACATGGTTTTGTCCTCCTGATCTTGGAGGTCTTCTCCAACCATGCCAATCCTGTCATGCTGCTGAAGTCCCACCTGAGCTCAGTGGGGTACCCAAAACCTGTGCTGCAGCCCACACCAGACACCAACCCCTCAGCTAGACCCCAACAGGACAGAGCCAAAGGCAGGAGTCTCCCCTGTGACCCCAGGGCCCTGCAGTCCCCCCAGGCTCACCTCCTGCTTCCGCAGCAGTTTCTGCATCACCATGTGGCGGGCACTGCTCCCAGAGATGCTCATGTGCTCCTGCTCACTCAGCATCTCCGGCCTCTCTGACTCCTGGAACACCTCCTCCTCCTCCTTCTCCTTCTTAACCTCCATCAGGCCCAAGGCTGGGGGACTTGCCAGGATGGGATTGACAACTCCCACCTGGGGAATGGTGACAGGAATGGGAGGTCGGGCAGGGGTTACACCTGTAAGAGGACAAACTCTGTAGCATCAAGGAAAGAATTGATGTCTGAGACAGCTGAGTACAGACCAGCCAGGGGCACAGGGAACCACAGATCTGAGAGAGTTTGGGGTGCTCTGCACCAACCATCAACAGGGAGACTTCCCCAGAAACCCAGTTATCATCACTGAATCCTAGAATGGTCTGGGTTGGAAGGGGCCTTAAATCCACCCCAGTGCCCCCCCGCCATGGTCAGGGACCCCTCCCCCAGCCCAGGGGGCTCCAAGCCCCATCCAACCTTCAACACTGCCAGGGATGGGGCAGCCACAGCTTCTGGGGGCAACCTGGGCAACCAGGGGCTCAGCACCCTCACCAAGGCCAACCAAAGAATTTCTCCCTCCCTCCCTCCCTCCCTCCCTCCCTCCCTCCCCAAGATCTCCTCTCCATCTCCCCTCTCCCAGCTGGAAACCCTTCCCCCTGGGAGGCTCCCAGCCCTCCAGGCCCTTGTCCCAAGTCCCTCCCCAGCTTTCCTGGAGCCCCTTCAGGACCTGGAAGCTGCTCCAAGGTCTCCCCATTGCAGCCTTCTCTTCTCCAGCCTCAACACCCCCAACTCTCTCAGCCTGGCTCCAGAGCAGAGCTGCTCCAGCCCTCCCAGCAGCTCCAGGGCCTCCTCTGCACTGGCTCCAACAGCTCCGTCTCCTTCTGCTGCTGGGGACCCCAGAGCTGGACACAGCTTTACCCCAGGGGGGTCTCCCCAGAGCAGAGCAGGCAGCACCCAGGATGTAAGCCCTCAATTCTGCCATCACACACTTGCTGCCAAGGGAAGTATTGGGGCAGGATTTAGCACACTGTGACAATCATCCACATTTTCTGTGTGCCACACACTCCTGATGTGAAATTCATTTTCCTGTCAGATCTATTATATCCCAAAATAGATTCCTGCAATGCTGCACAAATAAATAAAAGTTCTTGTTGACTCAGAGCAGGAAGGAGGGTTTCAGCTTCAAATTCTCCTCAGCTGTGAGCCCAGCTTGGTCAGAGGCAGAGGAGTGACCAAAGACAGAGCAGCTGTACCTGTGATGACTCCTGGTGCCTGTGCTGCCATCACAGCCTGGGGCAAGGCCCCCAAAGGCTGGGCCAGAGTCAGTGCTGGAGAGACCAGCCCAGGGGTTGCCAGAGTACCAAGGACTGCAGCTCCTGCCACTGCTTCCTGCAAGACAAAAAAACAAACAAACCAGAAAGAACAAAATTAATCCCCAAAGTGTTAATGCTGTGTCACAAATCCACGCTGTGGGTGCAGTCAGCTGAGGCTCAGGTTTTTTCACCCCTCAGAAATAACAGGAGTGTTGATTCTGAGGATGACAGCTCTCCAGTGCTACTGTTCCAGAAGGAAAATATGCCACCCAGCCCACCAGAGAAAGCAGGAGCTACGAGACACCCAGCCTGGGAAGAAATTCTCCTATAACTCAGATTTCCCCTTCTCAAGCCGCTGGGCTGGTGACTGAGGAAAAAACACCACGAGATTCAGCTCAAGGTGTGAAAGTTGCAGGCAGATCCAAAGCAAGAGGAATCTCGACTTCTTTCCATCTTCTACACAAATAAAGGTTTTTACAGATGCTGAGGAATGTGACCCATTTCAGAAGGTGGATGGGAGGCTGTATCCCACCCCTCAAGTGACACCACAAGGGCCCTGGGGCCACATCACAAACCCCAGGAGGGAACTCCTACAGCTTCAGATTTTCCCAGATCAGCTGGGATGGATAATTCCCATCCCAGTCAGGGAACACTGTACTCAAAACATGACTGCAAGCACAAGGGACAGGGCAAGGGAGAGCACAGTTCTGCTGTTTCTTTTAAACCAAAAATCTTCTCTCTCTCTAATCTTCATCCATTAAACCTTCTCCAAACTTCCAGCCTTGGGAAGTGAAACATCTTCAAACCACTTCATTCTGTCTGCACCTCTTCTCCCATGCTCTTTGCTGCCTGCTGAGCTTCAGGAAAAATCTGATCCACCTTCCAGCACATTTCAAAGTTACACCACAACAAACTTCTCTACTCCTTCCTGTGGATCAGCTTTTCCAATTCTTCCAGTAATTGCACTACTTCTCTACAACTGCTACAACCCAAACAAACATCCTGACTCTTGATGACCAGAGTTCAAACAACACTGGAGATGAACAGCTACTTCAATGAGATGACACTTCCAGAAAACTGCTGAAAATATTGTGCCTAAAACATAGCAGATTATTTTGTTGTTGTTGCTGCTTTCCAGGCTATTACACCCAGGATTTAAGTGACCCAGCTCCTTCTCTTCCTTATTTTCATAGAATCATAGAATGGTCTGGGTTGGAGGAACATTAAATCTCCCCCAGTGCCCACCCTGCCATGGTCAGGGACCCCTCCCCCAGCCCAGGGGGCTCCAAACCCCATCCAACCTTCAACACTGCCAGGGATGGGGCAGCCACAGCTTCTGGGGGCAACCTGGGCAACCAGGGGCTCAGCACCCTCACCAAGTCCAACCAAAGAATTTCTCCCTCCCTCCCTCCCTGCCCAAGATCTCCTCTCCATCTCCCCTCTCCCAGCTGGAAACCCTTCCCCCTGGGAGGCTCCCAGCCCTCCAGGCCTTTGGGCAATCTCTTCCAGCATCTCACCACCCTCAGGAAATAATTTTTCTCTAATTTCTACCCTACAAAGACCTCCTGTAAACCCTGACACCATGGAGCAAAAATAAAATTCTAAGGTCTTGTTCCTTAAATGCAGCATCTTGTAGTCCATTCCTAAATGCTGAATGGATTGCTTACACCCATCTGCTGCAATATTCCATCTCTACACCAGTAACACATCTCACCTCTCTGCTGCCAACCAATTCCATCAGCACTCTTCTCCTAATGCCTGGAATAAAACCACTTCGTTTTACTGGGATGAACCAAGATCTGTCTGTAAGTAATTCAGCAGCAGAGTGAGGAGCCAGCAGTCTCCAGAGCAGCTCATTTCTATCTCTTCCTCTTGCTTGCCTCCATGCCTCAGAATTCAGTCATCCTCTCAGTCTGGTCTGACAGCTCCTCATGGGGCTCTGCACCAGCTCCTCAGAGGATGTGCTTTAGTTTTCCTTTTCCTAATGAAGTGTAACTGTAACCTTATCCAGGAAAGATGGGTGGCTTGGAACTGGGTGGGCTCTGAGGTCCCTTCCAACCCAAACCACTCCATGATTCCATGATCTGGAGAGGAAGTCCTGGGAGGAGAGGCTGAGGGAAGTGGGAATGTTCAGTTTGGAGAAGAGGAGGCTGAGAGGAGACCTCATTGCTCTCTACCACTCCCTGCAAGGAGGTTGTAGGGAGGTGGGTGCTGGGCTCTGCTCTCCAGGGAGCAGGGCCAGGAGCAGAGGAGGTGGCCTGGAGGTGCCCCAGGGGAGGTTTAGAGCAGATCTGAGGAAGAATTTCTGTCCTGAGAGAGCAGTCAGGGGTTGGAAGGGGCTGCCCAGGGAGGTGGTGGAGTCACCATCCCTGGAGGGATTTCCAACCCGTGTGGATGGGGCACTCCAGGACGTGCTCTGGGGGGTGACACAGATACTGAGAGAGAGATTTTATTGTGGGGGGGATGCTCAGAGTTGGACTCAGGGCTCCTAGAGGGCTTTTCCAGCTATGGCAGTTCTATAATCTAGCAGGGGTATTTTCCCTGAAGCACCAAAGATTTTGCGTATCTGTTTTTCTTGAAAATTTTGTCCTTTCTTTAAAGCTTTTCAACCTCTCCCTGCCACTGGGGTGAGAACAAAGCCTGCAGGTTCCTGCTTCCCACACTACCTTCAATGCAAGTATCATGTTTGCAATGCCCTTCTGCTGCTGGGGACCCCAGAGCTGGACACAGCTTTACCCCAGGGGGGTCTCCGGACAGCAGAGCAGAGCAGAGGGGAACAATCAGGGCCATGCTGCTCACACTGCTGGGGCTGCAGCCCAGGACATGCTCATCTCCCCTCACTACACAGGCAGAGTCTTTCCCACAACAATCCTGCTCAAGTGACAATTAGTGCCCCATTAAGCCTGCCCCACCTCAGAGGCTCTCACACATTTCTTTTAGCCTCTCCATAACCACTTCCCCAGGCCATGGCTTCTTTGTCCAGACATGGAAGTTCCTGTCACCCTTCTCCACCATTTCTTTAAGTAAAATTCTGATCAGCTGTGACAGACTCCATTCCAAAACACTGATGTCTCAGTTCCTCACACGCATCAGGGAAAGCTTCTAATTGTCAAGTCCATGCTCTAGGCCAAGAGCTTTCCCTCCAGTCAGCCAGGAGAGATGGCTTGGAACATTTTGCATGCTTGTTTCTGAGCAGGGTCACAAGCACAGAATCAGAGAATGATTTGGGTGGGAAGGGACCTCTCAGGGTGCTCCAGTCCCAGCCCTGCAGTATCAGGGACACCCTCACCCAGATCAGGGTGCTCAGAGCCTCCTCAAGCCTCACCTTGAACATCTCCAGGGATGAGGCCCCAAGCCCCTCCCTGGGCACCCTGTGCCATTGTTCCACTGCCCTCCTGGGACACAACTTGTTCCCAACATCCAGTCTAAATCTGCTCCTTATTTTAAAAGCTTCCCTCTTGTCCCATCCCTCCAGGCCCTCTCCACTGTTCCTGCAGGCCCTTCAGACACTGTAAGGTCTCCATTAGGTCTCCCCCAGGCTGAACACCCCCATCTCACTCACCTGTCCCCACAGCAGAGCTCTTCCAAGCCCTGATCATCTTCCAAGCCCTCCTCTGCCCACCCAGCACCCCCTGGTTTGTGTCCCCCCAGCCCATGCCTTACCTGTGCTGTGATCTTGGCTGTGGCGGCGGCGGCAGCGACGGCAGCTGCGGGGGGCAACCCCCCGGGGGTGGCAGGGGTCAGGAGGGGCATTGGAGGGGTCACAGCTTTCCCAACACGGAGGTACTGACCCCCGAGGTCAAAGAGGTTCATGGAGGAAACAGCATCTTGAGAAGACTGTGCCTTCTCGTATTCTGTGGTGAGAAAAGGGAAGGGTTTAAAAATGGTCCCTTTGTGACTCCACAACTGAGCCACTCGTGGTCAGAGAATCACACAATGGGGGGGTGGGAAGGACCTCTGGAGATGCTGGAGTCCAACCCCTGGCCCAGCAGGATCAGCCAGGGCAGCCCAGACAGGAACACATCCAGGGGGGGTTTGGAAGGCAGCAGAGAAGGAGAGGAACCTCATCTGGAGGTTGGGGTGGTTCAGGAGGGCTTTGGAAGGCAGCAGAGAAGGAGAGGAACCTCATCTGGAGGTTGGGGTGGTTCAGGAGGGCCTTCAGCACCTTCCCAGCTCTCCAGGGGACTCTCTCCAGTAGATCTCTGGCTCTCCTCAACTGGGGAGCCCCAAACTGGAGCCATGATTTCAGTATATATGTATTTATGTATTTATGTATATATATATGAAAAAGTATATTTTATATATATATTTATATACATACACACACTCATACAGTGTATATATATATATATATATGTTCACACAGAAATAGTTGTCTCACAATTCCTATTTATATTTCCAGAAAAACCCCTCTGACTGCTTGGAGCCCCAGTGAGAAGACCCTCAGTGCTCAGCTCACCCCTCTGAGCACACAAACATAGCTGAGAAGCCTCAGCAGAGCAAGAGATCTCTTAACCTACATAAAGAGTGAGTAAAAATACCTGGATGGTAATTATACTTCTAAGTTCAGGCACAGATCTGCTCCAAATTTATTTCTATCTTATTGCTTAATGTAAGCATTCTGGAGTGAGAGGGTGAGGGGCAATGGTTTAAACTGGAGAAGAGCAGATTGGGACTGGATGCTGGGAACAAGTTGTGTCCCAGGAGGGCAGTGGAACAATGGCACAGGGTGCCCAGGGAGGGGCTTGGGGCCTCATCCCTGGAGATGTTCAAGGTGAGGCTTGAGGAGGCTCTGAGCACCCTGATCTGGGTGAGGGTGTCCCTGATACTGCAGGGCTGGGACTGGAGCACCCTGAGAGGTCCCTTCCCACCCAAATCATTCTCTGATTCTGTATTGGTTCCACTAGACTAAAAAAAACAAAACAAAAAAAAACCAGAGGAGAATGTTCCCAGAGACTTCCCCTGCCCCACAAGAAATACCAGAGAAGCTTTTTACCAATGAAGCCATAGCCTTTGTGTTTTCCTGTCGTGGGATCCCTGGCCAGTGTGCAGGATTTGATCTTCCCAAAGGCCTCAAACACACTCTTGATGTCATCATCTGAGAGGTCCTGGTGCACAGAGGCCACGTAGATGCGGTTGAAGGCCCGAGCCTCCTCTGCCAGCTGGTCTATGATGGGTTGTGCCTGTCCTATGTTACTGGGTCTGCCCACCTGCAGAGAAACAGCCAGCACTCCAGCAGCTTCAGCAGAGCACCCCTCAGCCTCCTCTTCAAACCAAAATACCCCTCAGGAGGACAGAAAGAGCAAAGGGCAGGAGTTGGCTCAGCTCCAGGACGTGACCAGGGGACTCTTCAAGCCCCAGGCAGTCTCTGCTGCTCTCTCCCCAACGTTATTTTTCCCATTTATGGTCCTTAACCCATCAGAGATCACCCTGCACAATGCCTCTATACCCTTCTTTTAAATGCTCCTAAACCCCCCTTAGCACTCAGACACTGCAGATGTGCAGGGTGGAGCAGAGATCAGTGCAAGGCATTAAAACACCTGGCAGACAACATCATTTAAATCCCCCAAGTTTTACCTTTGCAAGATCCCAGAAAAAAAAAAATCCCACAGCTACAATCCTTTGCTCATTTCTGTTTGTTTCTTTCTCCTTTTCCTGTGGCCAGTGTGGACTTCTACCTGAAGCCACTCACAGCAACAGCACAAAAAAAGCCTGGGGCTCCTTATCCCACAGCTACAGTATCAGAAGGTGCCATTAAAATATCCAACCATCACCTTGGCTTTGTTCTCAAGAGAATTCCATTCCACCTGGGGGTGGAAAACACCAAGGTACCAGAACAAGTCTCTAGGTTTTATCAGCTTGCTCCTCAGAGGAAGGCACCCAGGGCCACTGTGATCACAATGGGCCAAGTATCAAGGTCTATCAGGGAACAGACCTGAGGTTATCTTCTGTTCCCCAGTGCTGTGGGGGAAGCATTTCTAGGCATAAAACTCCCAGTAGTGAGCACTAAGAATCCTCAGAGCAAGCTTGCTACTCACCTTTATATTTCTTCCCCCCAGCATGACAGAATTCATCTGCTCCAAGGCCAGCTGAGCAGCTTCAGGTACCTCGTATTCCACAAAAGCAAAACCCTAGGACAGAAGGACAGAGGGACAGCCTTGTTCAACCACACCAGCTGCATCTTGTCTCCACAAGCCAAGACTTCCCTTGTACCAGAGTCCTGCTGTGGTGGCCTGAGAAGATGTTTCCTTAAAGAAGCTCTTTTTTAAAAGCAGAAAAGGGGCTTGCAGAAGCAGATGGCTGCCTGTTTCCAGAGCCTCTCCCACTGAAAGGCCCAACAGCAAACAGCCAGGGGAGGGAGGAGTGCTGCTTGCTTGGCAGCCCTCATGCACACCCCTCTCTGCATGGCTTGTTCCCCCTGCAAGGCTCAGCAGAGCAGGCAGCTGCAGGGCTCAGAGGGCTAAAAGCAGCTTGATCTCCACCAGGATCAAGGCTCCTTCCTCTCCTGGATATACTGAGGAAAGCCTTGGAAAGAACAAAAGCCACAGAGAATCATGGAATGGTTTTGGTTGGAGGCACCTTAAAGCTCACCCAGTGCCACCCCTGCTATGGTGGAACACAGCCCAGGGGGCTCCAAGCCCCATCCAACCTTCAACACTGCCAGGGATGGGGCAGCCACAGCTTCTGGGGGCAACCTGGGCAACCAGGGGCTCAGCACCCTCACCAAGTCCAACCAAAGAATTTCTCCCTCCCTCCCTCCCTGCCCAAGATCTCCTCTCCATCTCCCCTCTCCCAGCTGGAAACCCTTCCCCCTGGGAGGCTCCCAGCCCTCCAGGCCCTTGTCCCAAGTCCCTCCCCAGCTTTCCTGGAGCCCCTTCAGGACCTGGAAGCTGCTCCAAGGTCTCCCCATTGCAGCCTTCTCTTCTCCAGCCTCAACACCCCCAACTCTCTCAGCCTGGCTGCAGAACACCCCTTGGGGGCTGTTAACCCACCTTGTGTTTCATGGTAACAGAGTCCCAGGACATATCAATGCTTTTTATAGGTCCAAAGGGGGCAAATGCCTGTCGGATGGTGTCCTCTCCCAGCTCATAGTAGATGGAGCCCACATAGACACGGCACATGATGGCCAAGGCGCGCTGCCTCTGAGCTGCCATCTGTATTGGAAAGAAGAACTGGCAGGTTAGCTCAGGGGGTGGTCATGGACATCAGGACCTCTTTTTTTCCCTTCCTCTTTCCCTCCCAGGAGCTATGACCCAGCAGCAGGCAGCTCCTCCCTGGGCTGCAGGGCAGCCTGGCACACGTAGTGATAAAGAAGTCTTTTCCTGCTCAGTGCACAGACTGCTGGAGTGGACAAGCAGTACAGCTCACTCCCAGGGGCAGCCAAATCTTTGAAGGGCTCTGCCTCCTCAGGAGCCCTAACTCCAACCCCACTGATAAGGTCTAGCCCTCCCCAGCCTGATCACATCTCCAGCAACGCTTGCAGGAGGAGGAAATAACTTCATTCTAGGGCAGGTTCCCCCTCCAGGCAGCAAAGGTTTCCATTCTGGGCACTCTGAGTAACCCCTCCCCTTCCCTCCCACAAGGGACAGCAAGAGATCCAAACCTGGGCACCACCTAACACCACTCCCTCCCCCCACCCCATCCTCCCTGGCAGCAAAAGGATCTGGAATTGGGAACCTCCTCCTCCTCCTCCCCACTCCCTCAAGCATCACACACCACCTCCCCCCCCAGCCCTGGCAGCACGAGATCCAGTACTAGGCACCACTTCCACTGCACAGGTCAAAAGCAAAAGAAAAAAAAAAAAAAAAAAAAAAAAGAAAGAAAAAAAAATAATAATAAAAAAATTAAATGGTTAAATGAAGTTCTTGGTTAAGTGTGTGGTGCTAGTACTTATCACTGCCTGTTGTTACTGGCTCAGATACTGGTGCAGCCCCCCAAGGCTCCGCCCTTATCAGTTTCGGTGCAGAGGTCTCTGTGCTATTTTCTCCTAAGTATGCCTGAAAACCTGTTTGCAAGACAAATCCAGACATTTCTTACAGCAGGTATCAAAAAAAAAAAGCAGTATATCCTTCAATTTTTTTTTTTTTCACCCTTATTGCAATGTTGGAATTGCTACTGCTTGTGATTGTTATTCTAGGAAGATTCTGCCTACAAAACAAAAAAAAATATATCCTAAATATCCTAGCAGCACATCTTGGCACCGAGGCAGACATCAGGTCTCTGTAGGGGCAGGTCCCTATGGTCAGCAAGACTGAGTTTGGGTGATCTGGAGATGTGCACAGGGCTGCATTCCTGTTCCAGATGGAAGAGAGGGCACAGGGAAAGCAGGGGGGGCTACAGACAGCTGCAGAGCTCAGCTCTGAACCACCTCGTCCCCCCCTGCTTAAGGGGGTGTCTTTAATCAGAGGCCACTTTCCAAATGAGCTCTGATGTGTCTGGGCATGCTGCAAAAAGAAGGGACAGTATTTGAGCTGTGCTGGTCACAGCAGGGGGGACACAAAGGGTACCTGAAGAACCCCTTCTCCCTCACAGCACCCACCTGTGAGTGCCACTGAGCATAGGAGGAAACCAAGAGTAAAGGTTCAGCTCCTATGAATACATAGAGCAGGGATCCTATCAAACAGGAACTGTTCTCACCCCATACTGCTGCTCCTGAAGTGACATTAAGCTCACCTCTTGGCTGGGTTTAAGTATTTCACACAGTTAAAAATCAGCCGTGGGTTGGTTTGTTTTTTGGTTTTGTTTTTTTTTTGTTCCCATTCACTCTGCTGTGACTGGGAGGACTATGGCACAGCAGGACAGCTGACCTCTTCTCTGCCAGGTTCTCCACCACACTCCCAGCTCTGGTGCAGGCAAGGCAGTGACCAGCAGCCCCTCAGTGTGCTGGGTGTCCATCTGTGGGTTCAGAGCCACCACCACCCTAACCCCAAGGGGTCTGGTGACCCACGGTGCCACCACTGGGGAGAACAATTTAGTGGTTTACTGGGAGAGCTTCTTGACAAAACACTGCAGCCTCCCACCAGGCACAGGATCTTTTGTTTGTCACCTTCTGAAGGGTCTAGATACACAAAGAGGACACTGCCCTCTGTTCAGTTAGCAATGCAACACCGAGGGCAGAAGTGGTGTTTGTGGCTCCTCTTCCACAGCAGCTGGGGAACAGGAGGAACTCCACATCTTACCCTGCAGCAGGGACCCCAACAACACAGCTGGGGGGAGCTGGGGGCCTCTGCCACAGCACTAACACAGTAAAAATATGGCCCTCCAAAAGGCAGAGCTGAGGTGGGGCCCTGGCAGGAAGGGGGGAATGATGAGCAGGGACCTGAGCCCCTGGCAGTGTCAGGAGACAAAAGACCTCCTGGGATTCACTACTTACACTACGTAGACTTTGCTGGTCTTCCTCCACCTATAAAATGGAGTTTTCAGCATCTGCAGCCTTCATAAAGGCAGCAGCTGTCTCCCTGCAAGGTTCCTGTCAGGTGCTTAATGAAGGTTAATTGAAGGGAAAGCCAAACCAGCCCCTTGGAGCTCTCCTTTAAGCAAAGGAGGTGATGGAAAACCAGCACCACCAGCTTCATTTTTAATACAACAGCACCAGGAGATTGTGCTCATCTTGCTGAAGGGACATGGAAATTCTGAGCTGTAACACTTGAAGGATTAAGCAGAGAGGAAGCTTTAACCTCAGGCACTAAGGTATGGCAATAGGAAGCTCAGGCTGCACTTCCTTCCTGTAGGAGCTGATGATCTTGTCAACAGGAAAAAGTGTTGGCCAGAGCTCTGTCTGCGGTTGTGACATTCCTGAGGGGCTCTGGGGTAAAGCATCTGCTGAGGAGAGGGCACCCTAACAATTCAGACTCCTGCTCTGAGGCTCTGGCCCACCAGCAGCAGCTTTTGACTCCCTGGAGAGGAAGGTCTTGGGACAGGGATTCCTAATACTGGTAACACTCCTGAGAAATTCATTAAGGAGAGATTAAACATTTCTTGTTCTATTATCAGTTCACGCTTCCACCTGCTGCCTGACTGGGAACAGTCAGCCAAATAATTTTTTTAAATGCAAAATTGATGGAGTTCTGCTGTCAAGTTAGCATCTACATTAATTAGTGCCTGGGCATGAGGGTTCAGGAACTCCCATCGAGGTGTGTGCTTCAATTCCATTCCAAACTCAACACCCCCAGGAACACTGATTTTGGCTGCCCTGCTGACACACTACTGACTCTGGTGGTGTTAAAGGAGGGGAAACAGGCGAGTTTAAGCTTTAGTGCACCTTTTTTTTTTTTTTAGTACAAGCCTCTGTTTGCATTTTACACCAAGGAGAAATATTACGTTCCAGCAAGGCGGGAAAATTATTTACAAAATGAATTTACAAATGACCCTTTGCATGCAGAGTGGAGTTTATGGGGCACTTTCTGCAGTGGCCATGATCCAACACGTCTAGGAAAAGGAGGGGATGGATAATCCCAGGTGTTTTAAGCTCTTTATGGCATCTGATTAGAAATTCCAGCTCTAAAGAACTGCACAGATTCTCTGAATAGTCCTATGGTTCCGTTACTTCCCATCCTGCTTTTTCTTCCCTTCACATGTGCCATATTCACCTAGTCTGGAAACATGCAGAGTTAAGAGCAGCCTTACACCTGGGCTATGGTATGTTCTGCAAACCTCTAGTGCCCCAGTCCTCCCCAGCACCTCAGCTGCCAGGTCTCTGGTGCTGTGAGTTTGCTCCATAAAGAAATTGCCCCTTTGTGAGTTACCTTGGCAGTTAGTTTTAGGTCAGGACCTCAGAACTGCAGCGTCCCTAGAAATGCAGCTCCCACAATTTCACAGGTGTGTGTTCTCAGAACTGTCCGAAATCTAAAAGCTTTCTTTGCCAACTGACTCCAGGACCCCGACTGCCCGTGTCACCACAGCAGACTGCACCCAGCCTAGGGTCTTCCTCTGGGGAGTTTACACTTTGCCTCTGCTTGTTGTGCTTGTCCATAACAGGTGGGGATGTGGGAGGGTTGTGCTGGCTTGAGTTAAGAGCATTGTTTTACCACTAGATACTTCCCCAACTCTAGGCCCTGACTAAGACAAAGTGCCCAAGAAGAAGTGAATATGTCTATTGACCGATTGTAAAGGTGAGAGAGGATCTCCAAAGCCCATTGTCACTGCTGCCATCTGAAAGACAGTAAAGACAGAGTTCAGTCTGTTGGAGCTGAGCATACTACGGCTGTTTTGTCAAAACTCAAGCAGAACCTGTGGGAGAGGCCTCTCCTTCCTTGCCCCTCACTGCCTGGTCCCAAGGACTGTCCAGCGCTGGGACCCTGCAGATTCCAGTCCCACCAGGTCAGGGTGGAAGTTGTGCTGCTGCCACTGCCTCAGGAAGCAGGGTCTTCTCCCAGGGATGGGGGTTGGGGGGGTAAGGGAGGGGGGAACTCAAGGCAATAGTAACCTCTGCAACCACTGTCGTTGATTCTCCCCCAGCATTTAAAAAGGAGCCCCTCAACTAGACCAAGAGACTCAGAACCAGGCACAGCCCTGACAGGCCTGAGCTGTGAGTGAGGCAGTGAGGAGCCACAGTGATTTGTCACCAACAACACAGCCCAGTGTCCCCGAGATGATGGCTGGGGCTTCCTAACTTTGAGGAGAAGGCAGTGAAATGTGTTCAAGGTGCCTCCAAAGGGAGACTTGACCTGCCAGGGAAGGGGTCTCCCAGCACACAGGCATTCCGAGCAGGAGAGCTTCTCCAAAACTGAGAAAGCATCTGGGGGAAGGGAGGGAAGGGAGCAGGACTGTGACAGCACAGGAGAGATAGGTACCCCCTGCTCGAGGGGACACTGCTCCCACCACAAACATGGAAGCTGAAACCCACAGCACATCCTTTGGCCCCTGGCATTTCAAGAAGCATTTGCCCAGCCAAGGGGAGAGAAACTCCTAAAAAATTCACTCTTCGAGCAAATGAAATCTGGGGACAATTTGTGCAGGTTTGTGTTGGCAGGCTGGAGACAACAGCTGAATTTCACTGGGGAAACACAAGGACACGTGCCTGGCTGCAGGCTGGCCTCAGGGCTGTGCTCTGGTTCTAAGTGCAAAAAGAACTCCACCTTGTTGGGGAGAGTAAGAGACAGAAGGAGCGACTCAGAGGGTCCCTCACCTGAAGGTTGGTGAGCTGCTGTTGCTGGTGGGCGATGGTTTGCTTCACCAGCACACTCTTGATGCTCTGCTCCATCGCATACTTCTTTGCCTGGAAAGAAAGACAGAGTCTGTAGTCCCAGGACAACACCCACTCAGCTTCCCAGAGCAGGGAACCACCTCTGATTTCACACCACAGCTCCCCAAGGACCACACAGCTCGGCTGCCAGGGGAACTTTCCGGCACTCCAGCCCTAAGGCACTCTGGAGGTAAGAGGTTGCTAACACCTTGGATCTGCATCTCAGAGCCCTGAAATGCAGCATCACCCTTGAGCAGAGGCTTGGAGGGGCTCAGCCAGGAGCAGTGTCAGGAAGCAGCATGCACTACACACTCAGCATCTCCCCTCTTCCGCCCTCTGCCCCTGCCAGCCCACCTTACCTGCTGGGAGGAGGGCAGGACAGAGAAGGCTCCTTCAAGTCCTTTCCACTCAGAGAACATCTGGACAAAGAGGTTCTACAAAAGGGAAGGGGGGCTCCAAATCCCCAGGGCCCAGTCTCCTGACTGGCCACTCCCTCTCCTATCCCAGCTGGCCTAGTTCTGCTCTGGACACCCCCCTGGCTCTTTGCTGCCTCACTGCTCCAGCTCTCCTCTGGCTCCTGGCCTCCAGACACTCCTTTGGCTTTTTCCTTTCAGTCTTCCACCAATTTCACCACAGCCTGAGCTGGACACCCAGCAGGTGCTGACCTCTTTTGTCAAGGGGAAACCTAATGAGCACCCCCAGCTGTGCCTATTCCCAGGGGATGGTACAAAGACATTCAGCCAAACCCTCACAGGCACCTGCTCTCCGTGGCTGTTTGGGAGGTGCCAGGGCACTGCAGGCTCTGACCCGGGGATTTGAGACGTGTGCTTCGGAAACCTGGAAACGGACAAGGGGATTCAGAGCTGTCAGCCACGGAGAAGCCAGAGGAAACGAGGCTGTGTCACACTGTGAGCCACACAACACACACACACACACAGCTCCAACACCAGGGGAACCTTCACACCAAGCCTCCCTGGAGCAAAACTTCACTTGCCTGGCCACAGGGCAGAAGACACCTAAGCCCCAGTTCCCACCTTCCTTGGGTTGGTGTTTCTCTCCCCCTCTTTTTCACTTTCCAATCTCTGCAGGGGCTACAAGAAAGCTGGGGGAGGGCTTTGGACACGGGGGTGTGGGGAGAGGACAAGGGGAAATGGGTTAAAACTTGGAGAGATTTGGTTTAGTAGTTGACTGTGGTGTTGGTCAGCGTTTGGACTGGATGATCTTGGAGGTCTCCTCCAACCTGAACATTCTGTGATTAAGTTGGATATTTAGGAGGAAATTCTTTAATTAGAGGGTGGTGAGCCCCTGGTTGCCCCCAGAAGCTGTGGCTGCCCCTGTGGCAGTGTCTCAGGCCAGGCTGGCTGGGGCTTGGAGCACCCTGGGCTGTGGGAGAGGTCCCTGACCATGGGTTGGGGTGGCACTGGGTGAGCTTTAAGGTCCCTTCCAACCCAAACCACTCTGATTCTGATTCTCATCCCAACTCTGCTCTCCTCTCAGCAAGCCAGGGATCACTCCCCCCCATCAGGACAGGAGATGAGAAGGTGGCAGTAACCTCCCCAAAGAGTTGTCTGAAACAGGAGCAGCCACCAGGACTGAGATGGCATCTTCATTCAAGCAGGCTGAACACGTGCTACCGGGTTTCTTTACAGCAAGATGGGAAGGAGCATTGAGGAAAACAGAGATATTTTGAGAGGTGTTCTTGTGTGGACAGAATAAAAGCCCAGCTGGAGCATGTCAGAAACTTATTTCTCATGGAGTACAGGCTGCTCCTCACAGTAACTTCCTGGCAGTTGCTTTAGAATGACAACGTGATCTTAAGATGTTATTTACTTATGATTGTGGGGTTGTTCTGTTGTTGTTGTTTGTTTGTTTTTAATTAAAACCACTCTCCCCACCCCAGCAGCAAATTCCACACCATGGTCCCCAAAAAGCAGCTATAAACTCTAAAACAAGTAATTCTTTGGCACAAATTTGAGTGTGAATGCACAGGGCCATTACCCCATAGACATTCCTGGTAGGTGAGTTCCCTTTTCTAACATAAATAGCAAAGGCTCGTCTAAAAAGGAAAACAAACAAAAAAACCCCCAACAAAACAAACAATAAACAAAAAAACCCAAGACAAAAAGACAAGTGCTGAAGAAGCAAATTCACATCAGGTTTACTCACTTTCTGGAGAGCTTCCTGCTGTTCTGGAGTGAGAGGAGGAAGCCCCAGCTTAGCTGCTGTGCTTTGTCCATTTTCCATCTTAATGGACTCTGTACCCTGAGGAAGCAGAAAATATCCATGGAAAACCTCTTCTCATGGAACTGACCCATGTCTTCACTCCCAGAAACCCAAAGCACTTGATGTCAGAATGTCACAGTTGCCTAAAAAGTCTTCCCAAACTCATGAGAACTTGTTAACATCCTACCAGCTGCTCCCTATGGGAATGCTATCCCAGCAGCTGGATCCTCAGAGCTCCCTGGCACCCAGATTTTCAGTTACAGGAACCACAGAATCATTAAGATTGGGAAAAACCCCTCCACTCATCAACCCAACACCACCCTGCCCATAGAACCATGTCCTGAAGTGCCACATCTATACACTGGTTTGCTTTTTCACACCTCCAGCACTGCCCCAGGCAGACTGTGCCAAGGACTGACCACTCTTAAAATAAATTCCCCAATACACAATCTAAACTCCCCCTGGGGAGGGAAACATCCCCAGGCCTCACTCACATCACCTCCATCCTTCTTCTCAACAGCCAAACTCCCAAAGGCTCTCTCTCCTCCACCCATTTTCTCCTGCCACCTCTTAATAGGTGGTTTGTCACCCACGGCTTCTCAAGTTCTTTTGAAAAATCCCCTCTGTAAGTTCTCCAAACCTCACACACTGTTCCAGCTGCACACCACCTCCCCACACAGCTTACCAACCCCAGCCTCACACCAGGAAGAAGTTTCTGTGCCACTGGGCTGACTTTCTCATGATTTCAGGCTCATGTGTAGCTGACAGACATCAGCTCTCGGGGGCTTTGGTATTCCAACAACTTCTTTACCTTCTGTTCATGTTGCACACTCAAGTCCTGAATTATTCCTGCCATGATAAGCACCAGTTGGATGCTGCACCCATCAGCCTGGTGGGGTTAAAGTGCTGCAGCACCTTCTGTCCTCCACAGAACCTCAGACTGGGTTGGGTTGGAAGGGACTTTAAATCCCCCCCAGTGCCCCCCCTGCCATGGTCAGGGACCCCTCCCCCAGCCCAGGGGGCTCCAAGCCCCATCCAACCTTCAACACTGCCAGGGATGGGGCAGCCACAGCTTCTGGGGGCAACCTGGGCAACCAGGGGCTCAGCACCCTCACCAAGTCCAACCAAAGAATTTCTCCCTCCCTCCCCAAGATCTCCTCTCCATCTCCCCTCTCCCAGCTGGAAACCCTTCCCCCTGGGAGGCTCCCAGCCCTCCAGGCCCTTGTCCCAAGTCCCTCCCCAGCTTTCCTGGAGCCCCTTTTCATTGCATCCTCTTTGTTCCACCAGAAGGAACACACATGGA
Source organism: Phaethornis superciliosus (assembly GCA_023637945.1). NCBI lineage: Eukaryota > Metazoa > Chordata > Aves > Apodiformes > Trochilidae > Phaethornis > Phaethornis superciliosus. Next base: position 299,562 of record JAJQWJ010000002.1, on the reverse strand, counting down.
TGAAAAGAACAACTGGATGGATAAAGGGAGCAGTCCCACCAAGCTCTGGCAGAGGGGCTCTGTCACCCTGGGGCCAGCAGAGTCAGCAGGGCAGGAGCCCAAACCCATTTCCCTGAGGAGATCCAAGCTCTGGGGATGCTCCTGCAGGTGACTGCTGTGGTACCACTCAGCACAACACAGCACTCACTCCTTTCCTCCAGGATCCCCACCTCCCTGACACTCCAATTTTACCTATTTGCATTTTTTTTCTCTCAATCCTGATACCCAGAACATTGTTTGTGACATGGGGGAGATGTGCAAAACAGTAAAGATACTTTAAGGACATGAAATATGTTATAGCACCTACATGGAAGTGAAGCTCGAGCACATCCACGTGGTTCTCCCAATTTTGGGTAACAATTTAGATTTCAGCATCACTATGATGTTCATAACCAGTGGCAGAACAAGAGAGCAGCTGCTAGCACTGGCACTGCTCCAGGGGGAATGGACAAAGCCTCTGCAGCACCTCCCCACAAACCAGAACCCTACCCAGATATTTGACTTCTTGGGAACCAATGCTGAGACCAAACTGCCTTCTGGTAGTGCCCTAACTAAATAATCCCTGCAGCCACCTGCTCCCCACCCTGCTCTGAGTGCTTCTGGCTCTGCCATCTCCCCTCCCTCCTCTGCCTGGGGTGGTTTTACTGTCCCTGCACGACTGGAGTAGAAATCACTGGTGATAATACTTATCTATCAAGAACTTACTTGTGGTTCACTTCAAGCTGGCTTTGTCTGCAATTTGGAATTCAACTGAATTGCAACAAAAATATTTTAAAATAATTTACTATTAAAGCAAGATAGAAGAAAAGGAGATAAGAGAAAAAAGTGGGTCCACTGGAGGACCCAGTCCCAAAGGAGCAGCTCCCAACCACCCAGGATGATTGAATTAGTGTGGGGGGAGATGAAAAGGGACCCAAATCCTTACCCCCAAAGCTGCTATCCTCAAGATCCAACAGTAATGGAATTAGAATTATTTTATAGTCATGCTACAGTAAAAGCATTATGGTAGTGTGAAAGTAATTCTTTGGTTTGGGGTTTGTGGGTTTTTTTTTTCATTGTTTTAACCATTCCTGGCATTATAAAAGATTCAGATGATAACCTTGTCATTAATGGGAACAAAACAACCCAAAGCAGGTGGTAGCATGGAGCCTTTCTGCTCCCTGAAGGCCTCACCATGCCCATGTCCAAGGCAGCAAAGCCCTGAGTCCCCCTGAGCTCCCTGGAGGATCCTCAGCCCTTTGGGTTTACCAGGGAAGCCACTGCCCAGCTCCAGAAGCAGAGAGGAGAAAAGCAGAGAGGAGAAAAGCAGAGAGGAGAAAAGCAGAGAGGAGAAAAGCAGAGAGGAGAAAAGCAGAGAGGAGAAAAGCAGAGAGGAGAAAAGCAGAGAGGAGAAAAGCAGAGAGGAGAAAAGCAGAGAGGAGAAAAGCAGAGAGGAGAAAAGCAGAGAGGAGAAAAGCAGAGAGGAGAAAAGCAGAGAGGAGAAAAGCAGAGAGGAGAAAAGCAGAGAGGAGAAAAGCAGAGAGGAGAAAAGCAGAGAGGAGAAAAGCAGAGAGGAGAAAAGCAGAGAGGAGAAAAGCAGAGAGGAGAAAAGCTGCATTCTCAGAAGGCACCTTGGATATTAGGGAGCTCTGCCCCCCAACCTCAGCTGACACCCTCTGAGCTGCTCCAGGGGCACTCAGCACCCACCTCGCCCCAACCAAGCAGGGGATTGATGCTAAAAGCTGCTTAATCAGCTCATTAACCAATTTTATTTCACTCCTAGGGTGTAAAATGGGGTCATGTTCCTTTTTAAGAGGATAAACCCTGATTAGTGCCCACAGAGGGAAAAAAAAGACTCTTTTAGAAGGTGTCAGAGAGCACACCCTCAGTTTGCTCCCCCCACTGAACACACATTCTTTATTCTAACATCCCAAAAGCAGCATCAGGCCCAAGGTGGAACCCTCCATGTCCCCCCCTTCTCAGGCCTAACCTGTAGGATCTGAAAGGCTTCCAAATGGGAACAGCTAATATTACACTTCAGGTTCCCATAAATACAGGCTTTCAAGTTCAATTATAAGACTTAAAAATTGTGGCTGGAATAAATGTAATTAATTCAGAATTCTAGTTCTGGCCTCAGCACACACAGTGATGTAGGAAACAACAAATTTCTGCTTTTATCAAACTGTGTTTTGCTGATGAGTTAAAAGATTTAGTGATTTTGGATACAGATGTGTGTTGGTGGAATTTCTTCTATTTTCTTTTTCAGCCACAGAATCATGACCTCTCGATATCATCTAGTCCAAATAACAATGATATACAAAGGACTCCTGTTGCTAAGCTGTCATTTTTCATTTAATTCATCTCAATTTACTTTGGTTTTGATGCTTTTCTAATTTAATTTTTTTAATCTTGAGTATCTATGTCTCTCCTAGAGAGTAAGGTACTTATAATGTGGTGCTGAGGCTCACACAAATGCTGCACTCCCATGTGCTGAAGTACAAACATCTGGAGGTGGAGTGACACTGCCTGGTGTGAGCCACCCAGTTCCTGACGTTTGCTAATTATCTATTACTAATCCTGTTTCTAGAAAGCAGGTGTTAAACTTGTTACAAAATGTTGTTAAAGTACCTCGTGGTTTTATAAGGATTAAATATCCACTTTCAAGGAGCAGGATCTGGATCCACCTTTGTTGTTCAGGTCAAGTGTTGCCTTTATCATCCATCAAAAGAAAAAATGGTTTCTGAATGTTCTCCATCAGCTGCTTGAAATCCCAGGATGGGAAATACCCTCAGCTGTGGAGGGGCAGCCAGAGATGGGCTCAGCAGACCTGTGTCTGGGAACACTACAGTGGCAGTAATAAAAATCACAGGGAAAAGCTAATCTAACAGCAGGAAGTGTCTTTTTAAGCACTTCCTGCACCAAATGCAAAGTTTCTCCCCCATCAGCCCCCCAGGGCTGCCTCCCCCCAGGCCAGGAGCAGGAGTTCACCTGCCCTGAAGCCAGGAGAGCTGCAGGGTGAGGTGAGGATGGCTCCTGCAGCCTCCTCCTCCTCTGCTTTACACCTCACTGGAGACCTGTGGTGTCTGCACTCAGCCTCCAGCTCACCCCAAGGCAATCAGCACGGAGCAGATGCCAAACAAACCCTCCCCAGATGAAAACACCTTCTGCTGGGGCCTGAGGACAAGGCTCCAGGGCTGAGGTTTCTCCACTCCTCCAGACCAAAGTTCACAGCTGCACCGACCAGGAATGAGACTCAGGAGGAGACAAACATAGTGGAAGGGCTCCCAGGTTTAGCCAATCACAGTAACAAAACCCCATGCTCCTCCTCCCCCCCCAAAAAAACTAAACCAAACCAAAAAAAGCCATTCCATTGTCATTTGTTATGATTCCTCAAAAATAAAGACTCCTACACATCTGAATTCAAAGTAATTTAGACACTTGAGCTGATGAAATGGCACAGCTTCCACAACCTGGTGGGTAACACCCAGCCTCCAGCAGAGAAGGTAAAATCAGGGTGAGGAGCACCCCAGGAAGCCAGACCTTGGCACTGCTGCTTCCCAGCTCCTCCCCACCACACCTCAAACCTTTGCTGACCAAGAGGAGAGCTGCAACCAACCCTGATCATCTCAAACCCTTTAGCACTGAGTTTCTTCTTCAGCTCCACAGGCTGTGGAAAATAATCCCAGTTTGGATAAATCTGCACTCAAAGAGCACCAAAATCATGGCTGCCCTGGCACCTCAGGATGGTCCCAGGCTCAGAACATAAATGTGAGGTTCTCAGGTGGGAACACAACAGAACTGCTGAAAGCAGTGGGTGCTTCACCCAAAGGGTGCCCACCCTGAAAACTGCCTCATTCCAGAGCCTCATGGAATGTTCAGGGTGGGAAGGACCTCTGGAGATGCTGGAGTCCAACTCCTGGCAGAGCAGGATCAGCCAGGGCAGCCCAGACAGGAACACATCCAGGGGGGGGTTGGAAGGCAGCAGAGAAGGAGAGGAACCTCATCTGGAGGTTGGGGTGGTTCAGGAGGGCTTTGGAAGGCAGCAGAGAAGGAGAGGAACCTCATCTGGAGGTTGGGGTGGTTCAGGAGGGCTTTGGAAGGCACCAGAGAAGGAGACTCCACAACCTCTCTGGGCAGCCTGGGCCAGGGCTCCCTCAGCCTCACCTCCAGGAAGTTTCTCCTCTGGATCTGGAGCTGGAACTTCCCATCTTCTAGCTTCAACCCATTCTTCCTTCTCCTGGGCACCACCCAAAAGAGACTGAGCCCTTCCTCTTGCCCCCCACCCCTCAGCTCTTGACAGACATTCAGCAGATCCCCTCTCAGCCTTCTCTTCTCCAGGCTGAACAGCCCCAGGGCTCTCACTCTTTCTTCCCAGCAGAGATGCTCAAGGCCCTTCAGCACCCTCCCAGCTCTCCAGGGGACTCTCTCCAGTAGATCTCTGGCTCTCCTCAACTGGGGAGCCCCAAACTGGAGCCAGGATTCCAGCTGGGGTCTCCCCAGGGCAGCGCAGAGCAGAGGGGGAGGAGAACCTCCCTGGCCCTGCTGGACACACTTTTCCTGATGCCCCCCAGGCCACCATTGGCCTCTTGGCCACCAGGGCACATTGCTGACCCCTGGAGAACTTCCTGCCCACCAGCACTCCCAGGGCTTTCTCCAGGGAGCTGTGTCCTCCAAGGTCAGGAGGGAACAAGTGAAACGGGAGAGAAGTTGACATGCAGAGCAGGACAAGAGGAGTTGCTATGAAAAGGGAAATAAATAGAAACACCTGGTGCTCCACCATTGCTCCTGAGTGGTGCTGGGCCCTTTAAGGTGCTTTGAACCCCCAGAAGTTCAGGCACATTGGCTGGAAACTTATTACATGGCTGAGAATTTCTCTGAAGTATAAATACATGTGAGGGCAAAAAAAAACCAAACAACAAAAAACCCCCAGAGAATCTTGTTTATTTTAGGAACCCTAACAAGCAAAGATCCCAAGGACTGACTAAAGCAGAGGTGGGAAAAACCCTGAGGGAGCAGCTGGCCTGGGGGCTGGCTGAATCCTTACACCCCCCCACCTGCATCAGCTCTTGGGAACCTCTATGCCCCTGAGGGATTGGGGTTGTTCAGCCTGGAGCAGAGGAGGCTCCCAGGGGAGCTCAGAGCAACCTTCCAATATCTGAAGGGGCTACAAGAAGGCTGGGGGAGGGCTTTGTACACGGGGGGGTAGGGAGAGGAGAAGGGAAATGGGTTAAAACTTGGAGAGGGGAGATTGAGGTTGGACATGGGGGAGGGAGAAATTGTTTGGGGTGAGGGTGCTGAGCCCCTGGTTGCCCAGGTTGCCCCCAGAAGCTGTGGCTGCCCCATCCCTGGCAGTGTTGAAGGTTGGATGGGGCTTGGAGCCCCCTGGGCTGGGGGAGGGGTCCCTGACCATGGCAGGGGGGGCACTGGGGGGGATTTGAGGTCCCTACCACTCCATGATTCTATTCTCTGTGTTTGGGGATTATTAAGAGCACTTCCATGTTTTGAATTTTGATCTCTTTTGCATCCCCAGTCTCCAAAATAAACACCAGGGAAGGGTTTTCTGAGAAGCATAAGCCTGGAATAAGACTAAGCAGAAAATGAAATTAAAGTCTCCCAGATGTCACCATTCTGTGCAGCATCCTCTGCATTAGCACCTCTGCCATGGAACCCAGACATCACCTCCATTTTCAGCCCTCAAAGGAAATAAGCTGCTCCTGAGCTACAACACAGTCCCAATGCCCATCACCATCATCATCATCATCCCCTTCCTCTTGATTATGAACAGGAAAGGCAGACACAGGGAAACACATTCCTCCCAAAAGGCATCACCACTTCCCCCACCATCTCCTCAGCAGACCCTTCAGCTTCCACCTCACTTCATGCACTTCCAGACAAGACCAAAAGTGCAGCCAGAGCTGATGTGCAATTTCCATGTCCACCTTGGGTTCCTCAGAACCACAAGCTCTCTCAGCAGGAAACTACTCCTCCTGCTCCCATCTGGCACTGTCAAGCTCCAGAAGGGTTTTTACCAGCAGGAAACATGACTGACATTCCCTGCATGGCTGGGAAGAGTTTGAAATGTCATTGTTTTCTACCAAGAAAAAGCTCCTGAGCTCCTCTCCCCGGATCAGTTCTCAGCCCCATTTAAAATTTAACAGGAATTCCACCACCCCCCAGACCCAGTCTGCTTTTCCTCAAGGATTTATGAGAATCCTGCAGTCACAGAGCTCCAGAGCTGCACAGACAGCTGAGGGAACTGCTTTCTGGTAGATTTAACTTGTCACTGAAGTTACCCCAGAGAACACCCATCCCTCCTGCAGGAGAGGCCAAACTACCCCAGGGTTTGGAGCAGCAGCAGGGCAGGCATTGCTCCTGTAGTTTTTTCTAAAAGAATGTCAAGAACCTGGCAAGAGAGTAGGAAGAGACAGAATCAAGGCAAAAAATAATTCACATGACCAAGAAATGGGGTAAATCCCCAGAGCAGCAGCACTGCACATCATTCTGGAGCAGCAGGCTGGGACACACCACAAAGCTCCCAGCAGTGGCACCACCTCAGAGCTTTGAATTGGTGTTAAAAACACCTCCTGCTCCAGGCAGACCTGGAGGATGCAGTCAGCTGCAACAGGTGACTCCACTTCTACCACTAAAATCCAGATATTGAGAAGTTTCACCCCTCTACCTCAATCTCAACTATGCCTTTAGAAGAATTTGGTGTTGGTGTCCAGGCTGGCAGCACAAAGAACAAACCTGACCTGACCTCTGCAGGTTACCACCAGCTCTTCCTTCCGGCAGCACCACAGAAACCATCAACTTCTTCAAAAAGTTTCAAGTTTTGACCGGGGTCCTCATTTTCAGGACCACTCACACTGTGTCTCAGCTTTTCAAGCCCAGCAAGTGGCAAAAAATGCTGCTGAAGAAAGAGGTGGCACTGGGTGGTGGGATTCAGCTTCATGTGAGGAACTCCCAGGTTATGAAAGATCCTGCTGGGAATAAAGGGTCTGAACCCCTCCTGTGAAGCTGGAACAACAACTGCTCCTCAAGTTTAAAATCAGCCCCTCCCAGTCACACCACAGAGGCTCCCAGTGAGCAACCCCTGCCCACAGGCTGCCCCTGACACCACCTCTGATAACTGGTTTGAACTGGAGAAGAGCAGATTGGGACTGGATGCTGGGAACAAGTTGTGTCCCAGGAGGGCAGTGGAACAATGGCACAGGGTGCCCAGGGAGGGGCTTGGGGCCTCATCCCTGGAGATGTTCAAGGTGAGGCTTGAGGAGGCTCTGAGCACCCTGATCTGGGTGAGGGTGTCCCTGATACTGCAGGGCTGGGACTGGAGCACCCTGAGAGGTCCCTTCCCACCCAAATCATTCCATGAGCTGTCCCCATCCTTACACCTGTCCCCTCACCCCATCTCCTGTGCTCCCCTACAAGCTATGGCCACCCCCTTCCTGCTGACACAGCCACCCCTCCAGCAGCACCAGCTCTGAAACTGCACCACAGGATGAGGGGCAATGGTTTCAGACTGCAAAGAGGGGAGATCCAGACTAGATATCAGGAAGAAATTCTTTACTGTGAGAGCAGGGAGACACTGGGAGAGGCTGCCCAGAGAAGCTGTGGCAGAGTTGAAGGTCAGTTGGGATGGGGCTTGGAATCACCTCCTCCAGTGGGAGGTGGAAGTGGGGGAGCTTTAGGGTCCCTTCCAACCCAAACCATTCTGTGATGTGAAGTCCCCACACATCACCTGAGGAGGTTCCTCAGGGTTTGCCTGCAGGAGAGGACTCTGACTCTCTGAAGGTGAGTGTCCCTCTCAGCCTCGGGCTGGGAGCTGGCAGGTTTAAGCTGGAGTGCTTGGGATGTTTGAAATCAATGGAAAAAAAAATAAATAAAAAATATCCAACTCCTTACACCTCCTGTGCTCTGCTCAGCTCAGTCCAAACACCAGACTTGCAGAAAAGCAGCACAAGTTTCTTTTAGAGCCTTGACTAAATCTGCTGAGAACAGCAGAGGCAGAGAGACAAACTCTGGAGCAAGGACTTCATTTTTCCATTCCTGTGGTGAGACCCTGAGAATTCCCTGGCTGGAGCAGTGGGCTGGGAAGCAAAGGCCAAGCCCCACCTCAGCTCTGAGCAATCCTCGGGTTTCCACCACTTTTTGGAATGATCTTTCACCTCAGATGCTCAGGACTGGAATGCTCATTCCTCACATGAAGCTGGCAACACCCAGCCTGGTCCTAATTAAGCACAAATGAGAAGGGAACCAAAGTGAGAGCAACTCCTATTTGCTCACAGTTATGAGCACCACTGTTTGTGGATCCAACAACAGAACACTAAGAAACCAAAGCAGCTCCTTCAGGGGGCAAAGGAAGGGGGCAAAGGAAGGGGGCAAAGGAAGGGGGCAAAGGAAGACCCCTAAAGAAAACCAGGGAAGTTTTAGAATTACAATTATGCCAGAATTCAAACCCTCTGAACCGAGAGTGGTGTTCCTGAACACTCCGTTTCGGAGAGCTCTGCAGAACGCTCCAAAACCAGAAAGAATTCGTAAAAATCCCTGCTCCTGGGATCCCACCGTGAACGCAGAAATGCTGGAAAATGGGAAATATAAAAATCACCGCTGGCACCAAGCCCGTTCGTCAGGAAAGGGGAGCAGTAGCTCAGCTTAACTTCAGACTACAAGGTTCTAGGAGAGGAAAGCCTCGGCTAAGTTTTTTTTTTAAAAAAAACAAACAAACAAAAAACAAAACAAAAAAACCCGCGCAGGCCGGAGCTGCCTTTTTCTGTCAGCGAATTTCTGAAACCACCAAACGAGCCCAAAGAAAGCGATGAGCGAAACCCACGATTTCCTAAGGACCGGAGTTAGAACAAAACACCTGCGGTACCGGGAAAAGCTTTAAGCCGCGGCACCGCCCATTCGGAACCGGACCCGGACCCAGGAGCAGCTCCAGCTCCAGGCCGGTGGCAGGGATGGGGGGAACGACCCTCCCGTCCTCACGGCCCCGGGGCAGGGAGCGGCAGAGGCGGCTCCGGACCCAGGCCCCGCGGCCCCGACCCAGGCCCCGCGCCCCCCCCTGCAGCCGCCTCAGAGGCCCCGCTCGGCCTGACCGGAGCCCGGCCCATCCGCTGCCCCGGAACCCGCTGCCCCGGAACCCGCCGCTCCGGGCGCCCCGTGGCCAAGGGCCCTTCGTGCCCACCCCCTGTGTGCCGGGGAGGCTGCTCGGGCCGGTCCCGGAGCGGTCCCGAGGCGGTGAGGGCCGCGCTGCTCACCAGGGAGATGCTGCTCGTCGCCGCCATCTTCTCCGCTCCCTCAGCGCCAAGATCTCGCGAGACTTTGCCCTTGCCCCGTCCGCGCCCACCGACAGCGCTCTCGCGAGATTTCCCTTCTCCCCCTCCCCCAGCGGGGGCCCGGGGGTAAAGGATCTCGCGAGAGTTCCGCCGGAGTCACGTGACGGGGGCAGGCGGGCTCAGGGCGGGCTCAGGGCGGGCTCAGGGCGCTCCCGGCGGGACCGGGATGGGGCCGGGATGGGGCCGGGATGGGGCTGGGATGGAGCCGGGATGGGGCCGGGATGGGGCTGGGATGGGGCTGGGATGGGGCCGGGATGGGGCTGGGATGGGGCCAGGGATGGAGCCGGGATGAGGCTGGGATGGGGCTGGGATGGAGGCTCTGAGGCTTCCCCAGGCTCCCCCGTTCTGTACCTGTGACCTTCAGCCCTCCGTGGGCCCCGCTGCCCCCGATCTGGGGAGCGCTGTGAGCTCCGGGGGGCTCGGGCCCCACTGGGCCTCTCCGGGCCTGTGCGGTGCGCGCCTCCCGGTCAGCAGCGAGCGAGAGACCGAGCATTGTCCTGAGAAAGCTGTGAACTGGGACAGGGGCACTCTGTGCTGGGTTAGGAACTGGCTGGAGGCTGGGCCCAGAGAGTGGTGCTGAATGGTGCTGATCCAGTTGGTGTCCAGTCACCAGTGGTGTCCCCCAGGGATCAGTGCTGGGCCCAGTCCTGTTCAATATCTTCATTGATGATGTAGATGAAGGGATTGAGTCCATCATCAGGGAATTCCCAGCTGACACTGAGCTGGGGGCAGTGTGGATCAGACACTGATGAGCTTTCCCCCCTCAGTCTCCTCCTGGCTGCACGGAGCCATCTCCCTTTCCTCAGATTCTCCCTCCCGTCCATTCGTCTCCAGCACCTCCCTCTCCTTCTTGAACTGGGCAGCCCAGAACTGGACCCAGTTCTCCAGACGTGGCCTCACCAGGGCAGAGCAGAGGGGGAGGAGAACCCCCTTCAACCTGCTGCCCAAACGCTTCTTGATGGAGCCCAAGATGCCATTGGCCTTGGCCACCAGGGCACAGTGCTGGCTCGTGGTCACCTGGTGGCCACCAGGACTCCCAGGTTTTTCCCCAGCAGGTCACCCCCAACCTGTCCTGGTCCCTGGGGTTGTTCCCCCCCCCAGGTGCAGGACCCTACACTTGCCCTTGGTGAACCTCAGGTGGTTCTGGTTCTGCCCAGCCTGTCCAGGTCCTGCTGGATGGCAGCACAGTGTGTCCCACACCAGCTCAGTGTCACCAGCTGAGTGGACACTGTCCCTTCACCCAGGAGTACTGACCAGGACTGACCCTGAGGAGCACCAGGAGTTCCTGACCTCCAGCTGGACTCCCCCTGACCACAACCTCTCAGCTCTGTCCCTGTTCCAGACACCTCCCTCCAAGGGGGCTGGGGGAGATGGGGTCAGAAGCCAAGGTGGGCACCACCCCCTGCCACCCACCCAGGTGACAGCCGTGTCACTGCAGGAGCCAGCAGCTTGGCCAGGTGTCACTCTCCCTGTACTGAGCACTCCAAAGTTCCTTTTCCTCCAGGTGCTTTGAGATGATGCTCAGAACCATCTCTTGGAGAGCAGCCAGGCAGAAAGGGACCTGGATTGGAGTCTGGATTGCCAGGAAGCTGAACAGGAGCCAGCAGTGTGCCCAGGTGGCCAAGAAGGCCAATGGCATCCTGGCCTGGCTCAGGAACAGCGTGGCCAGCAGGTCCAGGGAAAGGATTCTCAGCCCCTCCCTGGCTTTCAGCAGCTTTCCCTGGACACCCAGGAGCAGCAGAGCCCAGGGATGGAACTTCCATGGAATAGGCTTGATGATTCCCAAACATCTCTGTCCTGCAGAGGACAAGGAGGCTCAGCAGAGGAGAATGATGAGAATCAAATCCCCTCTGTCCTTCCACACCTCCAGTCCTGGGTCCAGTTCTGGGCCCCTCAGTTCAGGAAGGAGATTGAGGTGCTGGAGCAGGTCCAGAGAAGAGTAACAAAGGGATTCCAGGATAATTCCTGTGAGGAGAGGCTGAGGGAGCTGGGGGTGTTCAGCCTGGAGAAGAGGAGGCTCAGGGGAGACCTCATCACTCTCTACAACTCCCTGAAAGGAGGCTGGAGCCAGGGGGGGGGTTGTCTCACCCTTCAGAAGGGGGAATCCCAGAATGGGTTGGGTTGGAAGGGACCTCAGAGCCCACCCAGTGCCCCCCCTGCCATGGTCAGGGACCCCTCCCCCAGCCCAGGGGGCTCCAAGCCCCATCCAACCTTCAACACTGCCAGGGATGGGGCAGCCACAGCTTCTGGGGGCAACCTGGGCCAGAATCCAACTGGCAGAGAGGAACTGAAGAACCAGGCCAGGGTTTGGCTTCCTGGGGGTGGGGGTGGGGTGTCCCACCATGAGCTGTGTTGGGTGACTTTATTATCTGTCAGATGGCAAAGTTGGGGGACACAGCAGAGCAGAGTTGGGGACACAGCAGAGTTGGGGACACACAGCAGAGCAGGGTGCTGGCAGTGTCCCATGGGCAGCAGGGAGGAGCTGGGGGGTGCAGAACCCCAGCCCCCCCAATAGCAGCAGAGAACAAGAGCAGCAGCACGGGGCAGGCCAAGGCCATCAGCAGTGTGCAGAGCACGGGGTATTGGTGCAGGAAACACCCGAGTGGGGTCTGGGGAAGCAGCAGCAGAGCAGAAACACCAGCACGGGGCAGGCCAGGCCCATCAGCAGCGTGCAGGGCAAGCCGGAGCAGGGAGCAGAGCAAAGGCCAGCAGGGCACAGCAGCACTGCCCCTGGAAGCAGAATTCCTCTTTGCACATCTCCCCCTCTGAACCCCAGGGGCACAGCAGGCAGGGGATGGAGCTTTTTCTCCAGGCTGCTGCTGAAGTCCCAAAGAAAGAGTCCATGAGGAGCAGGGAGGGCAGAGCCAGCAGCCGTGGTGCCCTCCTGGAAGGCAGGGACAGCCCGGGGGAGCAGAAGCCTTCACACAAACACCACTGAGCTCTGGGCTGATCCCCAGCCTTGGTGGGGTTTGGATGTTCTGGGATTTCTTTTGCTGCGTCAGAGTCCTCTCAGCTTACACCGAGCTGTGAGATTTGAGTCCCAAGGCAGCGCCGTGGTTCATCTGTGCTGGAGGAAACTTCCAAAACCAGGAGAAATGGGTCATAAAAATGGGAAGGTGGCACCTGTGGGGACACCAGCCCAGAGCTTTCCAAGCCTGCTCCTCTCCTCCCCTCTGCAAGTACCACCAGCCAGCAAAAAGGGGAAAATCAAACAAAAAAAAACAGCTTTGGGACTTGCAGAGATAAAAACTTTTGGTTCCCAGAGGGAAATTTGTCAGTTTGTGGGATTCTGGCGGCAGCTTTGCCCCCATGGGGAAGGGGCTGCAGGATGGGGCACCCCCTGCCTCCCACATCCCTTTGGCTGCTGCAGGAGCAGGGACCAGGACACGAGCTCCTGCTCTGCTCCCGACCTCTCCTGATGCAGTTTCTGGAGTTTGCTGATGACTTCTCCACCTCCTGGGGCCTTTCCAGACCACATCCACCTCCCCAGGACTGCAGAGGTTCAGTCAGGAGCGAGTGGCCCGTTGGGTCCCACGGGGTCAGGAGCCGCTCGGGTGGTTCTGGTCTGGTGCACGTCCCATTCCCTGGGGAACAGGGGGACAGCAGTGTCCCCAGCTCCAGCCAGGGGACTCACAAGGGAGGAGAGCGGTATTTGTGGAAGGCATTTTCCAGGAAGTTGGCCAACTTCTCACAGTCATCCTGAAAGAACAGGGAAAAAAAACAAAAACCACACCAACAGATCAGTTTGGTTTGGCTGCCTTGGACATCTCCTGCCTAACCCCAGGCCACCAATTCCATAGGATCACAGAATGGGGGTGGGTGGGAAGGATTTCTGGAGATGCTGGAGTCCAACCCCTGGCCCAGCAGGATCAGCCAGGGCAGCCCAGACAGGAACACATCCAGGGGGGGTTTGGAAGGCAGCAGAGAAGGAGAGGAACCTCATCTGGAGGTTGGGGTGGTTCAGGAGGGCTTTGGAAGGCAGCAGAGAAGGAGAGGAACCTCATCTGGAGGTTGGGGTGGTTCAGGAGGGCTTTGGAAGGCAGCGGAGAAGGAGACTCCACAACCTCTCTGGGCAGCCTGGGCCAGGGCTCCCTCAGCCTCACCTCCAGGAAGTTTCTCCTCTGGATCTGGAGCTGGAACTTCCCATCTTCTAGCTTCAACCCATTCTTCCTTCTCCTGGGCACCACCCAAAAGAGACTGAGCCCTTCCTCTTGCCCCCCACCCCTCAGCTCTTGACAGACATTCAGCAGATCCCCTCTCAGCCTTCTCTTCTCCAGGCTGAACAGCCCCAGGGCTCTCACTCTTTCTTCCCAGCAGAGATGCTCAAGGCCCTTCAGCACCCTCCCAGCTCTCCAGGGGACTCTCTCCAGTAGATCCCATTATCCCTTATCCTATTTGTGGGCACCAACTTCACATCTGAGTTTCCATATGGGACAAGAACAACTCACAAGCAGATCTCCAACATACTCATGATTAATCATCATTAATTATCCTAAAATGATCAATCCAGAAGGGAGCCTTTTTGTCTCGGGTGCAACATGAAGGCCAAAGAGCAGAGAGTTCTTTGGTGCTTTGATCTGAGGGAACACCACAGCTTCAGCTTCTTTTGTTTAATTTCATTCTGACCATTTGGATCTTGATGATCATTAAGGTCCCTCCCAACCCCAATCAATCTATGACTCCATGATTCTGGGACCACTGAGTCTCAAGTTTATGGCCATCTGCTTTCTAATATCCTCACTGCTAACAAAGAACAAAAAACCAAAAAAATAATAATGTCACCTTTAGTAGGCCTGGGAATTATTTTGCACATAACTTATCTCTGCCCCTCTCAGGTGTAGGTGGTTTCTAACATAATCAGAGTGTTTACTCCACCAGCAGGATGTTACCAGAACACCTGGTGATACCTAAGGGCTGCAGAACCCTCCTTGGGTCATAGACGGGTTTTGGAATTACTGGATACAAACCCAAAATTGTCACACAGTCACTGCCAGGTCAATGTCATTGACCCTGACATCACCCTAGGACTGTCCCTTCAGAACAGCAACCTGGAGAGAGGAGTGAGGGGAAAAACCACGAGAAAAGGAATGGGGGCTGGAGGAGCTCTGCCTGCTCCCAGGATCTGGGATGGCACCAGGTGTGACATGGATCTGGGGATGGCAGGAGGTGTGACATGGATCTGGGGATGGCACCAGGTGTGACATGGATCTGGGATGGCAGGAGGTGTGACATGGATCTGGGGACAGCACCATGTGTGACATGGATCTGGGGATGGCAGGAGGTGTGACATGGATCTGGGGATGGCAGGAGGTGTGACATGGATCTGGGGATGGCACCAGGTGTGACATGGATCTGGGGATGGCAGGAGGTGTGACATGGATCTGGGATTGCACCAGGTGTGACATGGACCTGGGGACGGCAGGAGGTGTGACATGGATCTGGGGATGGCAGGAGGTGTGACATGGACCTGGGGACGGCAGGAGGTGTGACATGGATCTGGGGATGGCACTAAGTGTGACATGGACCTGGGGATGGCACCAGGTGTGACATGGATCTGGGGATGGCAGGAGGTGTGACATGGATCTGAGATGGCACTAAGTGTGACATGGACCTGGGGACGGCAGGAGGTGTGACATGGACCTGGGGATGGCACCAGGTGTGACATGGATCTGGGATGGCAGGAGGTGTGACATGGATCTGGGGATGGCACTGTGACATGGACCTGGGGATGGCACCAGGTGTGACATGGATCTGAGATGGCAGGAGGTGTGACATGGATCTGGGGATGGCAGGAGGTGTGACATGGACCTGGGGATGGCACCAGGTGTGACATGGATCTGAGATGGCAGGAGGTGTGACATGGATCTGGGGATGGCAGGAGGTGTGACATGGATCTGGGGATGGCAGGAGGTGTGACATGGACCTGGGGATGGCTCTGAGTCACACGGTGCCTGCAGGACTGAGATGAGGATTGGTGGAAGGTTACCTCGTGGATGAAGCCATAATGCACCAGCTCCGTGGCCAAGTCCTTGGAGTTGTCAGCTGCAGAGACAGGAATGGTGAGAACACAACAGGAGTGAGCCCAGGACCAGTCAGGATGGGACAGAGGTCATTGAGTCCATCCATCAACCCAACCCCCCCGTGCCCACCCCCAGCTCTGGCTCTAACCCAGCCTGAAATCCACCTGCCCAGGGCCAGGGAGCAGAGCTGCATCCACACATACAAATGGATTTATTTGCAAATAAACTTACTGGGCAGCAAGTCATAGCTCAGCTGGCGATGCAGTTTGTCCTCCAGGATCAGCAGAAGGGTAAGCTGCAGGAAGAAGGGAGAACTTGATGTGGACACACTGAAATTACGAATTGTCTCTCAGTTCAGCATTTCTCTACTCTTAATAAAAAATAACCAAAACTATAGCAAAACTTTTTTTTTTTTTTTTTTTTTCCCCTCTGGCTACCTTAGTTAAAAGGTATCAGTAAACAAAGTCTGGTCTGGCACTTCTGTTTGAAATGTATTAACCCCCTGGCTGCACCAAACTCTCATCAGTCAGCTGAAGATAAAATGCTAATGAGGGGCTCCTGAGAAGCTCTCAGACAGGTGATGCAAATCAGTATCAGATAACAAAAAGTGAAAAATTCTGGAATATCAATGAAATCCCCCAAATCACAAGCCTCTGACAGTAATTAACCAAAAAAGACAGAAGCCCTTTTTCGGTATAAAAACTCAGAGGGAAAAGGAGATGCTCCTTTGATGATAACTTGAAACCACAGCTTAGGACCTTCACCTGTGGCCATCAGCCCCCAAGGGTGAAAAGAACCTTAATTTCTCTTCTCTTAACGACCCTTTCCTCAGAGTGATTAATTTCTGTAAACCCTTTCCTAGTACAAACCTCTCTTTTAAAGGTCACATTTTTTTTCCCTTTCCCTGAAACAAGTCTTTGTGAGCTGCTTTAACTCTAAAGCCTGTTCCTTTTGCAAGTCCCTGCGGTGTGCATATCAGCAGAGGCACCAATGATCCTCACAACAAATATAAAATTGGAGTTAGGGCTCTACCAGAGCTCTTCCCAAACCCCTCTCTGGCTGCTCCACCAGGGGTGAGCAGGGAGGGTGCTGGGGGTTGAGCTGTGGCAGTGTCTTTCAGAGGAATCTCCTCCCAAAAGCCACATCTAGAATCACAGAATCATAGAATGGGCTGGGTTGGAAGGGACCTCAGAGCTCATCAAGTCCAACCCTTGATCCACTCCCCCCGTGGTTCCCAGCCCATGGCACTGAGTGCCACATCCAGGCTCTTGTTAAATATCTCCAGGGATGGAGAATCCACTGCTTCCCTGGGCAGCCCATTCCAATGGCTGATCACCCTCTCTGTAAAGAAATTCTTCCTAATATCCAACCTAAACCTCCCCTGGCACAACTTAAGTCCATGCCCTCTTGTCTTGTTGAAAGTTGCCTGGGAGCAGAGCCCAACCCCCCCTGGCTCCAGCCTCCTTTCAGGGAGTTGTAGAGAGTGATGAGGTCTCCCCTGAGCCTCCTCTTCTCCAGGCTGAACACCCCCAGCTCCCTCAGCCTCTCCTCACAGGAATTATCCTGGAATCCCTTTGTTACTCTTCTCTGGACCTGCTCCAGCACCTCAATCTCCTTCCTGAACTGAGGGGCCCAGAACTGGACCCAGGACTGGAGGTGTGGAAGGACAGAGGGGATTTGATTCTCATCATTCTCCTCTGCTGAGCCTCCTTGTCCTCTGCAGGACAGAGATGTTTGGGAATCATCAAGCCTATTCCATGGAAGTTCCATCCCTGGGCTCTGCTGCTCCTGGGTGTCCAGGGAAAGCTGCTGAAAGCCAGGGAGGGGCTGAGAATCCTTTCCCTGGACCTGCTGGCCACGCTGTTCCTGAGCCAGGCCAGGATGCCATTGGCCTTCTTGGCCACCTGGGCACACTGCTGGCTCCTGTTCAGCTTCCTGGCAATCCAGACTCCAATCCAGGTCCCTTTCTGCCACTCTGTGCCCAGCCTGGAGCTGCCCATGGGGTTGTTGTGTTGAACCTCAGAGTCCCATTGGGATCATCCCAACTCTCCAGTCTGTCCAGGTCCCTCTGCAGAGCCCTCCTGCCTTCCAGCTGATCCACACTCCCCCCAGCTCAGTGTCAGCTGGGAATTTCCTGATGATGGACTCAATCCCTTCATCTAAATCATCAGTAAAGATATTAAACAGGACTGGGCCCAGCACTGATCCCTGGGGGACACCACTGGTGACCAGACACCAACTGGATCAGCACCATTCAGCACCACTCTCTGGGCCCGGCCCTCCAGACAGTTCTTAATCCAGCACAGGGTTCTCCTGGGACTGGAAAGATGTCAAGTTTAAAAATGTCCTGAGAAAGCTGCCAGGCCCTCCCTGTGCTGCAGCCAGAGGGGAATTCAGTGGCTTTGTTCTTCTCTGGGCTTTGCTGATGATGAAGGGAGAAGAGGAAGTCTTTGGGTGCTGCTCCCAAGCTCTGTCCCAGACAGGGGTTGCAGAGCCCCAGCCCCTCGGGTGCTGAACACTCACGTGCCACTGGGTCTTGTCCTCGTTCAGCTCCATGCTGCATTGCATCTGCACCACCTGCAAGAGGACAAAACCCTCATGAGCTCGGGCTCAGGCTCCCCTGGGGCTGCTTTACTTCTCCTCTCCAAGCAGGTCTCTCCAATTCCCACTTAAAGCCCTTCATTCCAGGCCAGCCTGAACCTTCCCCTTCCACCCACACACCCCCAGGTCCTACAAGGAGAGGCTGAAGGAGCTGGGGCTCTTCAGCCTGGAGAGGAGGAGGAGGAGGGAAGAGGAAGGAGGAGGAGGAGGAGGGAAGAGGAAGGAGGAGGAGGAGGAGGAAAAGGAGGAGAAGGAGGAGGAGAAGGAGAAATTTCAGGACAAAAATTTCAGGACAGAAATTCTTCCTCAGATCTGCTCTAAACCTCCCCTGGGGCACCTCCAGGCCACCTCCTCTGCTCCTGGCCCTGCTCCCTGGAGAGCAGAGCCCAGCACCCACCTCCCTACAACCCCCTCCCACACCTCAATGTCCTTCTTGGAGTGAGGGGCCCTGAGCTGAGCAGAGCCCTGGGGGTGCAGCCTCTCCATGCTGGGTGCAGGGACACCATCCCTGCCCCTCTCCTGCCCACACCACTCCTGCTCCAAGCCTGGATGCTGGTGACCTTCCTGGCCACCTGGGCAGAGTGCTGGAGGTGATGGATGGGGAATGAGTGGAGGTGTCGTGGCAGGGCAGCACCCACACCAGGTACCAAATGGGATTTGGAAAAAGAGAAGTGCAGAGAGCCCCAGGATCCCTCTGGACGGGGGGCCCTGCCTGAGCTGTGCCCTGCTGATGGTGGCCAAGGACCTTGTGGCCTGGTGCTCATGTCAGCCAAGGACAAAAGCCAGCTCCTGGCCCTGGGAAGGAACAATTCCAGGCTGCCTGGCTGTCAGGGAAGCATTACTGGTTCTGCTGGAAAGAGTCTGGGGTCAGGGTGGGCAGGAAGGCCAAGAGCATCCCGGGGCACAGCCTGGGGACTGAGGGGTATTCTGCTCTGTTCAGCACTTGATAACCTTGGGGTGCAGGTGCTGCACCCACTGCTGGGCCTCCCAAGGAAGCTGCTGACCCTGGAGCAATGGAGGAGCCACCAGGATGAGCCTGGGCTGGAGCTGCTGCAGGGACCAGGGAGAACCCTGGAGAACCAGAGGCAGGGGATCCCAGGCCGTGTGGATGCTCCAGCAGGTCCTGGAGTGAAACAGACCTCAGGAACTCCATTCCAAGGCACTGCCCAGGTCCTGGGGAGGCCAAGGGGAAGAGCTCAGCCCTGCCTGGGCTCCAGGGCATGGCAAAGGGAGAGGCATTCCTGCAGCCTGGAGTGGGGCAGGGGGAGCCATCTGTCCCCACCTGGGTCTGACCTTACCTTCCTGGTCTCCACATCAAAGGGCTCTGGGGTGGGAGTTTTGGCTTTCTGAGGATCCTCTGGGGGCTGGGAGAGTGCACGGGGGAGGGTGTGGGGTCTGGAAACAGCGAAGTTCATCAGGGGATAAATCCCATTCCTGGTGCAGACACAGAGGGAGGACAAAGAAGTGAGCCCTGTGCTCCCCCCCCCGTGGGGGACACTGCAGAGGGGATGGGACAGGACCAGGAGCTGCTGGGTGAAGGGACACGGGGTGGGTGCTGCAGCACAGCTCCCTGCCCTGGGCTCCATGCTGCCCCAGGAGCTGTGGGACCAGGGATGGGTCAGGCAGAACCTTCAACCCACCTGACATCTTCCAAGAATTTGTCGAGTTCAAGGAAGGAAACCTCTGAGTACCTGGAGAGAAACAGCACAGGCAGATGACTGCTCATGGAATTGTTTTGGTTGGAAAAGAGCTTGGAGATCAGGGAGTCCAACCCTGAGCCCAGCACCCCCCATGTCCCTCAGCACCCCTCATGTCCCTCAGCACCCCCCATGTCCCTCAGCACCCCCCACATCTCCAGGCTCTGAAACCCCTCCAGGGATGATGGGGACTCCAGCCCTGCCCTGGGCAGCCTGGGCCAGGCCCTGACAACCCTTGCCAGGGAGAAATTCTTCCCCAGCTCCAACCTAAACCTCCCCTGGCACAACTTGAGGCCAAAAGTTCCTCTTGTCCCATCCCTGGTTCCTTGGGAGCAGAGCCCGACCCCCCCTGGCTCCAACCTCCTCTCAGGGGGTGTCAGAGAGCCAGAAGGTCTCCCCTCAGCCTCCTCTGCTCCAGGATCAACACCCCCAGGGCCCTCAGCTGCTCCTCACAACTTCTCCAGACCCTTCTCCTTCTGCTCCAGACCCTTCCCCACCTCCACTCCCTTCTCTGGACACCCCCAGCCCCTCCATGGCACTTTTCCCTTTTCTGACCCAAAACTGACCCCAGCACTCAAGGTGTGGGGGAACAAATCCCAGCCCTGCTCCTGCTGGCCACCCCAGTGCTGACACCAGCCAGGATGCTGGTGGCCACCTTGGCCACCTGGGCACATGCTGGCTCATGTTCAGCCCCTGTCTATCAACTCCCCCCAGGATGTTTTTTTTCTCCGGGCACTTTGCAGATGCTCTGCCCCAATCCTGGAGCTTTGCCTGGGGTTGGTGCCAGCCATGGGCAGGTGGGTGACAGCAGGAGGACAGAAGGGTGGTGGGAAGGTGTCCTGTGTCACAGCACCAGGACCACGGGGCTGGATGCCGGTGCTGAAGGCTCTGGTACCTCATCCTCACCTCCACTGAGCTCCAGGCTGACCCTCCCTCCTGATCTCTGCCATCACCATGTTCAGGTCCAGCTCCTTGATCTTCTCCTCCACCACATTCTCTGGCATCAGATCTAAGGCAGAGGCAGAAAAGGGGGTGTGGGGACCCCATCCCTGCAGCACAGACCCCAGGGAAGGTCTCCAGGTCCTGGGCTCTTCCAGAGGGGCATGAGCAGGAGGTGGGCTGGGGCAGGGGGGCTCTGGGTGACTGACATTGGTTGTTGATGAAGCAGTGTGCTGCCAGCAGCTTCAGGGAATGGACCTCAAAGAGCACCCGGTGGAAGAGGAGGTTGTGGGCTGTGGGTCTCTTGTCAGGGTTGAGGGTCAGGCATGAGAGGATGAACTCCTGAGGGACAAAGAGGAGACACAAACTGGAGGCAAAGAAGGACCCAGCCCCTCCAAAAGCTGCCCCCAAAGAGGTGGAGAAGGAGGGGATGGAGGCTTGGGAGAAGGAAAACCCCTCTGGGACATCACCCCAGCAAGGGGACCACTGCTCCAGAGAGGGAAGGGTTTCCTGTGGGATGGCAAGGGGTTAATTCTGAGCTCAAACAAGAGATTTTGAGGGGTGTATGAGTGGATTTTGGGATGTTCTGGAGGGAGGACAAAAGAAGAGGAAGGGAGGGGTTGAGTTGGGTCAGGAAAGAAGATGGAGGGGGATGCAAGGGTTCAGCTGCCTGAGAGCTGGTTCCAAGTTGGTCTGGTGAGCCCTCGGTCTACTGAGCCTTATTAATCCCTCTTCCTGGGCCCACAGAATAATTTTGGTTGGGAAGGACCTTAAATCCCACCCAGTGTTCCCCCTGCCATGGTCAGGGATCCCTCCCCCAGCCCAGGGGGCTCCAAGCCCCATCCAACCTTCAACACTGCCAGGGATGGGGCAGCCACAGCTCCTGGGGTACAACCTGCTGTGCTTGCCCTGATGTTCCAGAGAGCAGCAGAGGAGAAGGATGGAGATGGACAGAGTGACATCCCAGGGGGACCCCTGGCAGCCCCCCCACTCACCCGCATGTTGGGGTCATCCAGGGAATGTCGTGCCCTCATGATTGCCTCCTCTGAGACCCGAGTGTCCCCGTTGGTCTGGATCTCCAGCACAGCCATCTGGGGAAGGAGGAGCTCAGCCACGGCTGCATCTGCCCAAGCCCCAGCTCAGTCCCTGAGAACTTCCCAAGGGAACATCCCCTGGTCAGGTTCCACATCTCCTGGGATCCCCACTGCTCCATGGCTGCTGTGTCCCTGCACTCAGACTCCTTTCTTACCCATCACAGTGCTCCAGAAACTCCACACTGCCAGGGATGGGGCAACCACAGATTCTGGGGCAACCAGGGGCTCATCACCCTCACCCCAAAAAATTTCTCCCTGCCCAAGATCTCCTCTCCATCTCCCCTCTCCCAGCTGGAAACCCTTCCCCCTGGGAGGCTCCCAGCCCTCCAGGCCCTTGTCCCAAGTCCCTCCCCAGCTTTCCTGGAGCCCCTTCAGGACCTGGAAGCTGCTCCAAGGTCTCCCCATTGCAGCCCCCATCACAGTGAGGGATTTCCAGCTCACTCTGAGGTCTGGAAAAGGGCCAGAAAACTCCTCAGGGAGGTCCTGAGTCCATCAGGATCCCCAGATGCTCAGCAGGAAAAACCCCACAGCCCAGGCTGGCTTTGTGCTCTCCATACCTCCAGTGCACACATCCCAAAGGAGAAGATGTCCACGGCAGTCCCATCAGCTTTTTCTGCAAAACCAACCCAGGAACACATCAGGGCATGGGCAGAGCTCAGCACTCACCCCCCTCATCCCCACCCCTGCTCTGCTCTGACCTCCCCCTGCTCCCTGCACAAACATTTCACATTTATCCCCCTCAAATTTTCCCCCAAAACAGTCAAGAACTCAGTTTCCACGTGGCACAAAGATTATTTACTCCTTTTTCCCATAATTGCTGTAACATTTCTCATGGGTCTGAGTTCTCCTGAGCCACCCAGTGACCAGCTCAGAGCTGTTCCTGCTCATCCTGAGATCCCCTTGCCTACCAGTAATGAGAAGCATGGAATCCCCGATGGTTTGGACCGGGAGGACCTCAGAGATCACCCAGTGCCCCCCCTGCCATGGTCAGGGACCCCTCCCCCAGCCCAGGGGGCTCCAAGCCCCATCCAACCTTCAACACTGCCAGGGATGGGGCAGCCACAGCTTCTGGGGGCAACCTGGGCAACCAGGGGCTCAGCACCCTCACCAAGTCCAACCAAAGAATTTCTCCCTCCCTCCCTCCCTCCCTCCCTCCCTCCCTCCCTCCCTCCCTCCCCAAGATCTCCTCTCCATCTCCCCTCTCCCAGCTGGAAACCCTTCCCCCTGGGAGGCTCCCAGCCCTCCAGGCCCTTGTCCCAAGTCCCTCCCCAGCTTTCCTGGAGCCCCTTCAGGACCTGGAAGCTGCTCCAAGGTCTCCCCATTGCAGCCTTCTCTTCTCCAGCCTCAACACCCCCAACTCTCTCAGCCTGGCTCTGGAGCTGCTCCCCATTCCCTCTCCATCTCCCCCCTGCCCTGATCCCCCCCCCCATGGCATCCTCCCCCCCACTTCCTCACCCGAAGACCCCCCCTGGTTCCCGGTTGGCACCTTTGGTGCTGAGCAGAGGGAGCAGTTCCAGACAAAGCCTCCATCCCCCCCGGGACCCCCCTGGCTCCCCCAGGTCCCTCCCAGGTCCCCCCAGGCCCCCCCCAGGTGCCCCCCAGCCCCCACTCACGTCCGTACTCCGGGGGGAAGAAGTGGAGGTTCCGGATCTCTTCCCTCTCGATGCGGATGGGGCTCCGGAGGTCGTCGGGGATGGCTGTGGGGACAGAGGAAACTTCTGCACCCCAACACCCCCAGGGCTTGGCCCAGGGTGCCAGCACTGCTGGGTGCCCACCCAGACCAGCCCTGGGACACCTTCTCCCCTGGGACACCCTCCAGGATCCAAGCACAGGAGCAGCAGTTCCCTGGGGGACACTGATGGCACAGGGGGAGGTGGCAGAGGGACACTGATGTGTCAGGGGGGGTGGCAGGGGACACTGATGTGTCAGGGGGACATGTCAGAGGACACTGATGAGCCAGGAGGGGTGGCAGGGGACACTGATGTGTCAGGGGGACATGTCAGGGGACACTGATGAGCCAGGAGGGGTGGCAGGGGACACTGATGCCATGGGGGGAGGTGGCAAGGACACTGATGTGCCAGGAGGGGTGGCAGGGGACACTGATGTGTCAGGGGGACATGTCAGGGGACACTGATGGCACAGGGAGAGGCCACAGAGGGACACTGATGAGCCAGGAGGGGTGGCAGGGGACACTGATGTGCCAGGAGGGGTGACAGGGGACACTGGTGTGTCAGGGGGGGTGTCAGGGGACACTGGTGTGTCAGGGGGACATGTCAGGGGACACTCACCATTTGCAAACACCCTGTGCCACACTGGATGTCACCACCGATCCAGGAGGGGACACGTCAGGAGCCACGGGGCAGGGGACACCAAGAGCAGAGGTCAGTCCAGCCTTGGCCGGGTGACCCCTCAGGACCCCCCAGGGTCCCAGCCCACCCTGCAGAGCCCCCCAGACCCCTCCTGAGTCCCCGTCCCCCGGGGCTGTGGGGTGGCAGCTCCTACCTGAGCCGATCTTGATGAGCCCGTTGTGCTGGATGAAGATGGTGTCACTGGTGAGATTGCCGTGGATGATGGGGGGGTCACAGGAGTGCAGGAAGCTGGGGGAGCAGAGAGCCACCCTCAGCACCCCCCTTGCACCCCCCGGGAAGGAGGAGGAGGAGGGGAGGGAGATGGGGACCTCACCTGAGGGCAGAGAGGATCTGGGTGCACCAACGTTTCCATGCCTAGAGAGGAGAGCAGAGCCCTGCAGAGGAGGTGCCCACCAGAGCTGCTGCTTTGGGACATTGCTCCCCACAGCCCCGTGCTGGGGACATCTGATCCCACCAGCACTGCTGAGATCCTGGCTCCCAGGGACAACAATCTCCTTCCCAACCCCTGCTCAAAGAACACGGCCAGAGCTGAGATTTATGGAATGGGTTGGGTGGGAAGGGACTTTAAATGCCCCCCAGTGCCCCCCCTGCCATGGTCAGGGACCCCTCCCCCAGCCCAGGGGGCTCCAAGCCCCATCCAACCTTCAACACTGCCAGGGATGGGGCAGCCACAGCTTCTGGGGGCAACCTGGGCAACCAGGGGCTCAGCACCCTCACCAAGTCCAACCAAAGAATTTCTCCCTGCCCAAGATCTCCTCTCCATCTCCCCTCTCCCAGCTGGAAACCCTTCCCCCTGGGAGGCTCCCAGCCCTCCAGGCCCTTGTCCCAAGTCCCTCCCCAGATTTCCTGGAGCCCCTTCAGGACCTGGAAGCTGCTCCAAGGTCTCCCCAAAACTTTTCTCTCTTCTCTCTTTTTTTCTCTTTTCTCTTCTCTCTTCCCTCTGGCACAGAGCCACCCCCTCACCTGGGACCCCCCGTGCCTGCTCCCCAGGAACCTACCCTGGCATTCATGGCCTTGTGGTTTTTCTTTGTCTTCTTCAGGAACTGTTTCAGGCTCCCTGAGGACACATACTCGGTGATGAAGATGACCTGGGGAGGGAGAAGTGTCACCTTCCCATCCTGTGGGCAGCCTGGGGTGACAGAGGTGTCCCCAGGAA
This sequence comes from Phaethornis superciliosus, assembly GCA_023637945.1. NCBI lineage: Eukaryota > Metazoa > Chordata > Aves > Apodiformes > Trochilidae > Phaethornis > Phaethornis superciliosus. The sequence goes on along the minus strand of JAJQWJ010000002.1, from coordinate 274,333 downwards.
TAGGAGGGGGGGTTGTGGAGTGAGAAGCAGAGCTGGGACCCCATCCTGGTTCCCTCGGGGATTCCTCCCTCAGCCTGGGGACCTCCTGCCAGGCACTGTCTCTCCCTGAGTCCTCCCTACCCGTGCCTTCAAGTCTTTGACATCCAGCCAGTATTTGTGGAGCTTGACAATGTTGGGGTGATCCACAAGCACCAGCTGCTCAAACATGGTCTTGATCTTCTCCTGTAGGCAGAGAGGGGACAGATGAGGGGGCAGGGATGGGGCAGGACACCTCTGGGGACAAGGACAGCAGGGTTTAGGGAGCAGGCTGTGTTCCCAGCCCTGGGAAAGATGGTTTTGGGATACAGAGGAGACGTGGAGAGGGAAAGCAAAGGAAAGCAGGATGCCACCAGGAGAGGAGCACGAGGTGACAAGTCCTGGTGGCCACGGTGCTGCCACCCAGGATGGGGCAGGGGGTGGTCCTGGGAGGTGGTCCCAGTTCCCATGGGGAGGGGGGGGGCTCACCTCGTGTGCTTTGAAGGCTTTCTTGTCGGTGAAGAGCAGCTCATTCCACACCACCTCCACCCCCTCCTCTGTGTCCATGGCAAGGAAGGTGCTCTGGATGCCTGGCATGTTCCCCTGGTTCACCTGCCAGCCACAGGAAGGTGTCAGACACCCCTTCTGTCCTCACCCCCCCTGAACATCACTCCAGCTTGACTCTGACTCCATCCCCCCTGTCCCTGGGTCCATCATTTCCTCCTGTCCCTGTCCCTGTCCCTCCGCTCCAATCCCAACATCCAGAGGTTGTGAACCTTACCAACGAGTTCAGTGCCACTTTGATAAAATCTGCATAAAACCAACCCCCCCTTTCCCAATGTCCCTGTGGGTGGTTCCTGAGGTGACCTGAAGATCTTCCACCCCTCTCCTCCCCAGGAATGTCCTGCATGGAGAGGGGAGAGGCCGTGACCCAGAGCAGCTCCCATGTCACCCACCCCTCGGGGCTCCTCCAGCCCAGGGAGAAGCTGCTGGGGACAGTCACCTTCTGACCCCCCTCCTGCATGCCACCCAACCTCCCCAGAGCCATAGGAGAGCCCCCCACACCCAGGGTGATGGCCACACTCCTGAGAGAGAGCAAACAACAAGGTCCAGACAGACCAGAGCCAGAACATCACCTCCCCAGCATCCCAAGGGCACCTGGGGCAAACACCAACACCCCAGGTCCCATCCCTGAGGTCACAGAGCTGTGTCCCAAGACCCTGTGGGGAGGGGACACGACCCAAACATCATCATCATCCCAGGAGACTTCCAGCACAGCCCCAGTGCTGAGATCCTGGGGACAGCCCCAGCTCAGCCATCCCCAGGACTCCCAGGTCCCAGCCCTGACCCAGGCAGGACCTGCTCACAGGAACCTGGTTCTGAGAGGGGCTCAGCAGCCCCAAGACCCCCAAACCCCAGGACCAGAGGGTCCTGCGTGCTGAGACTGGAGGCTGCTGCACCTCCTCCTGCCACAGAGTCACAGTCTGCTGGGAAAAGACTTTTCAAACCATTGAATCCCACCATGAACCCAACTCAAATGAGTCCAGCACCCCCCATGTCCCTCAGCACCCCCCATGTCCCTCAGCACCCCCCCCCCATGTCCCTCAGCACCCCCGCCCCATGTCCCCCAGCACCCCCCCTGTCCCTCAGCACCCCCCATGTCCCCCAGCACCCCCCATGTCCCTCAGCACCCCCATGTCCCCCAGCACCCCCCATGTCCCTCAGCACCCCCCATGTCCCCAGCACCCCCCATGTCCCCAGCACCCCCTATGTCCCCAGCACCCCCCATGTCCCCCAGCACCCCCCATGTCCCCCAGCACCCCCATGTCCCTCAGCACCCCCACATCTCCAGGCTCTGAAACCCCTCCAGGGATGATGGGGACTCCAGCCCTGCCCTGGGCAGCCTGGGCCAGGCCCTGACAACCCTTGCCAGGGAGAAATTCTTCCCCAGCTCCAACCTAAACCTCCCCTGGCACAACTTGACTTGTGCCAAAAGTTCCTCTTGTCCCATCCCTGGTTCCTTGGGAGCAGAGCCCGACCCCCCCTGGCTCCAACCTCCTCTCAGGGGGTGTCAGAGAGCCAGAAGGTCTCCCCTCAGCCTCCTCTGCTCCAGGATCAACACCCCCAGAGCTCTCAGAATCCAATGGAGAACCTGGACCCAAAGAGCCTCCTGGCTGCTCTGCAGGGAGGTTCTGATCCGAGCTGAAACCCCCCCCGATGTCTCCTCCTCATCCTCACCATCACCTCCTTCCTGCCTGCAGATCCTGAGCCCCCCCCATGGACCCCATCCCCACGTCTGGGTGATCTGGGTCCCTGTGCAGGCAGAGCTGGAGCTGCTTCCCCTGTGGTCACCCCTCTGCTGCAGCCCCAGCTGCTGAGAGCTCCTCAGCATGGGTCTGATGGTACCTGGGGGGGTTCTGAGACATGGGGAGGAAGAGCAGAGAGGTCCAGGGGGGCACCTGGTCTGGTGCTGCCTGAGAACAAAACCCATGGAGCAGACACAGAAACACTGCTGCATAGCAGAGCTCAGAGTCCCATCCAGGCTTTATGTTGGAAAGGCCTCCAAAGCTCCTCCAACCCCCCCGCAGGGAGCAGGGACATCTCCAACCAGACCAGGGTGCCCCAAGCCCCCTCTGACCTCCTCTGGGATGGTCCCAGGGATGGGGCAGCTCCCACCTCTCTGGACAACCCGGGCCAGGGTCTCAGCACCCTCACTGCAAAAAAAATTCTTCCATGTATCTTGTCTGAATCTTCCCTCTTTGAGGTTAAATCCCTCACCCCTCACCCTGTCCCCGCAGCCCCCCAGGTGACAACTCCAGAGCTGGGAGGGGAAAACTCCTTGCTCAGGCTCTTCCCAAAAGTCCTTGGCAAGAGCTGAGTTCAGGCTGGAAACATCACTGGGGACAAGCAGGAGGAGATTGCAGGAGATCAGATTGCATCTTACAATAAATCACTCCCTGCTGAGCTTCTCGGGTCAACAAGGTCTGAAATGGTCCAGGAGAAGAGAGGGGGGATGGAGTTCTGGGGCTTTAGGGGAGCAGAAGGCAGACAAGGACAGCATGGGGCTGGAGAGCCATGGATAAGGATTTCTGCTGCCATGGCATTCACACCTGATTTGGAGATGCAGGAGGGTACAAGGTGGGTTCTCACCTGCCTGGGGTCACTCTGGGAGACAAGGGAAGAGGCATGGGACAGCAGCTGGAGGACAGGACATTCTGCTGCTCTTCTACTTCTCCCCCAAACCCTAAACTCATGTGGTCAGGATTAGCCCATGTTGGCCCCATCCCTCCAGAGGGATCCCAGTGCTCTCCTGTGTCCCCAGAACATCCCTCCATGGCATCAGGACCAGCGTGGCCACATCACCCCTGAGGACAGAGCTGTCCCCGAGGACTCCTCTGCTGGTGGCCCCACTCCCAGGAGCAGACAGGAGGGTGAAAGAATGCCCAGGGCAGGGCTGGAGTCCCCATCATCCCTGGAGGGGCTTCAGAGCCTGGAGATGTGGGGGTGCTGAGGGACATGGGGGGTGCTGAGGGACATGGGGGGGTGCTGAGGGACATGGGGGTGCTGAGGGACATGGGGGGTGCTGAGGGACATGGGGTGGGGGTGGCCGGGGCAGGGTTGGGTTCATGGTTGGACTGGGTGATTTTAAAAGTGTTTTCTAACCTGAAGAATTCAATGATTCTGATTCCTGCAGGGTCCCTTCCCCCTGGTCCCCTTCCCCCTGCCCTGGTGCTAAGGGTTGGATGAAAAGCAGCAGTGGGGAAGGGGATGGAGATGGGGAGGGTCCCTCTGAAACCCTGAACACAGGAATCACCATGGCATGGGGGGGTTGATGATCTTAAAGATCTCTTACAACCACAATTATTTTCTGGTTTCCATCCTGACTGTGCCAACAGGAACACAGAGGAGCCCTTGAAGATGATCTTAAAATTTCCCTTCCAACCCTGAAAATTCTGATTCAGAGGCCACCAGAAGACACCTGACCAGGCTGGAGGTTTCCCACAGCTTCCACACAGCCTGAGGCTGGATCAAAGGGAATCAAAACTCCACAGGGATTTTCTGGACTGATGCTGAGCCAGAGACCAGGGGAAAGATGAAGTTTTGGGAATCAAGTCCCAGGAATGTGCAGGAGAGCAAAGCAGCAGCCAGTGACACAGCACCTGGAGCCACCTGGACCTTTGGGGACAGCAGAGATGTTGATGCCATGGGTCACAACCCCTCTGCACCTCTGCCCCAGAGCAGAACCCCTGGTTCTGGAGCAGCAGAACCACTGCTCCAGCAGGTGACACTGAGGCCCCATGAGATGGTGACATGGGGACACGTTATCCTGCTGGCACTGGGACCTGGCAGGGGCTGCTGGAGACAGAATTCCGAGCAGGGAACACGAGGAGCCCAGGAGCTCTTCCACAGAATAAATCCCAACCTGGCCCCTGCTCCTGGATCCCATGAGCCTGAGTGACACCGAGGGCTCTGTCTGGGGCTTCTCCAGGGACTTCAGCTCAGGTTGCAGGAGGCAAGGAGGTAGGGACAGCCTGGGCAGCAGAATCCATCCTCCCCGAGCAGGGTGTGCACAGCAGAGGATGGAGACTGCACTGAGACCATGGCCTGAGGATGAGACCCCCAAACCCTCCAGCTCTGGGGTCCCCAGCAGCAGAAGGAGACGGAGCTGTTGGAGCCAGTGCAGAGGAGGCCCTGGAGCTGCTGGGAGGGCTGGAGCAGCTCTGCTCTGGAGCCAGGCTGAGAGAGTTGGGGGTGTTGAGGCTGGAGAAGAGAAGGCTGCAATGGGGAGACCTTGGAGCAGCTTCCAGGTCCTGAAGGGGCTCCAGGAAAGCTGGGGAGGGACTTGGGACAAGGGCCTGGAGGGCTGGGAGCCTCCCAGGGGGAAGGGTTTCCAGCTGGGAGAGGGGAGATGGAGAGGAGATCTTGGGCAGGGAGGGAGGGAGGGAGAAATTCTTTGGTTGGACTTGGTGAGGGTGCTGAGCCCCTGGTTGCCCAGGTTGCCCCCAGAAGCTGTGGCTGCCCCATCCCTGGCAGTGTTGAAGGTTGGATGGGGCTTGGAGCCCCCTGGGCTGGGGGAGGGGTCCCTGACCATGGCAGGGGGGGCACTGGGGAGGATTTCAGGTTCTTCCCAAGCCAAAGCCCATACGATTCTCTGTGCTGTGGAGCCAAATCTGGTTCCAAACCATCACTCAGAAGAGACTGAGTGGGACTGAGATGAGCAGATCCAGACTAGATTAGATATGAGAAGAAACTTCTTCACTGAAGGGGTCATCAACAGTGATCCAGGCTGCCCAGGGCAGGGCTGGAGTCCCCATCATCCCTGGAGGGGTTTCAGAGCCTGGAGATGTGGGGGTGCTGAGGGACATGGGGGGTGCTGAGGGACATGGGGGGTGCTGAGGGACATGGGGGGTGCTGGGGGACATGGGGGGGTGGGGGTGGCCTGGGCAGTGCTGGGGTCAGGGTTGGGCTGGGCGATCTTCAAGCTCTTCTGTAGCCAAAAGAGTCTGATGATTCTGTGTGGATGAGGTGGTGAGGATGAGGAGGCAGTGGGACAGAGGGGACAATCACTGGTGTGGGAACTTCCCTTGTCCCTCCTGGGATGGTGCTGAGGGGCCTGGGGCTGAGCCAGGGGCAGTGGCACTGCTCAGGATGAGCTCTGCTGGGGTTTAACATCACTGCAGCCACGGTGGGAAGGGAGGGAGGTGGAGGTGAGCATCCCTCATCCTGCAGGGTGAGCACCAAGAGAAGGAAAAGAGCCTTGCATGGAGTGCAGGAGTGGCACTCAGCCATTGACCAGGGACAACAGCTAGGGACAATAACCAGGGACAATAACCAGGGACAATATCCAGGGACAATATCCAGGGATAATAACCAGGGACAATATCGAGGGACAATAACCAGGGACAACAAGCAGGGATAATAACCAGGAATAATAAACAGGGACAATATCCAGGGACAATGAGCAGGGACAATAACCAGGGACAATGAGCATGGACAATATCCAGGGATAATAACCAGGGACAACATCCAGGGACAATCAGCAGGGACAACAGCCAGAAACAATGAGCAGGGACAATAACCAGGGACAGTACCCAGGGCCAATCACCAGATGCCCATCCCTGCTGCAGGGAGGCAGAGTGGGAGCAGCAGAGCAGAGCTCTCCCATCCCAGGACCCAAGGGGCTCCCAGCCCCTCCTGCCCCATCCATCCCCAGGAGCTCCCCTGCCAGCAGCACCAGGGAGGTCCCTGGGTCACTCCCCTGGGATGGGAGAGCAGGATCTGGAGCAGGAACCAGAGCCCCCCACCAGCCTCACCCTTCTGGACACATGAGAACAATTTGTCCCCATGAGGACAGTCAGAGGTTGGGATGGTCTCCCAGGGGAAGGGGTGGATTCCCTCCCTCTGGGAAATGTGAAGTCTCAGCTGGATGGGGTGCTGGGACATCTCAGATCAACAATAACATGAGAAGGGTTGGAGCAGATTATCCTTGAGGTCCTTTCCACCCTGACCTCCTGGGATTCTCTGCCCAGGGAGGGTGGGATGGGAGCTCTCCCCTTGGCTCCAGCCCCAGGGCTGCTTTTCCCTCTCAGCCAGCAGCAAACACTGAGATCCCTGTTCTCCACCCACGGCTGAAAAAAATAATTAAAAAAAAAAGGGAACAGAGGAGTAATTTTCCACAGCCCAGGTAAGATCTTGTGGGCAACAGAAGTGCTGTCATTTCCTGGGCAGAGGATGCACCATTGGGTTGTGGGCTGGGTGGGCAGGAAAGGAGCTGGGACCTGTTTGTTTTACCCTCAGGGCACCTCACACACCCCAGGGAGGAGACACCAGGCTGTGGTCAGCCAAAGCTGAGCCATGTTCTGCTCCAGGGATGAACCACACCTCGGAAATTCACTGCTGAAACCCAGGCACCAGTGGCCCCGGGGCAGCAGCCCTGCAGGTTTGCAGAGGTTTCCCAAAATCAGCAGTTCTGCAGCAAAAAGCTCTGCTGAAAGGGACAGGAACCCCACCAGCATCCTGCACTGAGCCCCAGGCAGAGGAGGGGACCCCAAGGGGTTGGGGAGGTGGGAGAAGAAAATCATTAAACTATCAAATGGGTTGGAAGGCACTTTAAATCCCCCCCAGTTCCCCCCCCTGCCATGGTCAGGGACCCCTCCCCCAGCCCAGGGGGCTCCAAGCCCCATCCAACCTTCAACACTGCCAGGGATGGGGCAGCCACAGCTTCTGGGGGCAACCTGGGCAACCAGGGGCTCAGCACCCTCACCAAGTCCAACCAAAGAATTTCTCCCTGCCCAAGATCTCCTCTCCATCTCCCCTCTCCCAGCTGGAAACCCTTCCCCCTGGGAGGCTCCCAGCCCTCCAGGCCCTTGTCCCAAGTCCCTCCCCAGCTTTCCTGGAGCCCCTGCAGAGAGGGCAAAGGTTTTTTCCCCCAATATTGGGCATTTTTCAGATCCAGCTGCAGGAGGAGCTGGGCCATCTCCTGCTCTGGCTCAGGTTGGACCAAATGATCCTTGAGTTCCCTCTGTCCCTGCATTCCTTGAGTCCCTTGAGTTCCCTCTGTCCCTGCATTCTGTGGCTCTGTGACAGGCTGGGTGTGCAGGACCCCATCCTGCTGCTGCACCCCCAGTGCCCACCAGTATGAACTGGGGATTAATGCCCAGGGACAGACTGGTTTGTGTTGTTTGCTCATCCAAGGACAGCTGGAAAACACTGAGCCAGGTAGGAGAGCAGTGCCCAGCCCAGTTACCAGGGATCTGGTGGGATCTTCCCAGCAGGATTCCCCTTCCTGCTGCCTTGGCACAGAGTGAAGACACCACAGAGCTTCCAGGAAAGGGAACCAACCCCCCAGGCTGCCCCAGGGGAAGGTGAAAACACGAAGTCACCACCAGATTCTGCTGGTCAGCTGGAGGAGACAACTAACTGGGGGTTGATTGTCTTTTAATCCAATTTGTAACATGACCATGAGACATCTCCCTGGTCCCTGAAGTGAAACACAAAAACCTCCTGGGACTGTGTACATCCTCTGGTTACAGAGAGATAAGGAGATGAGGGACAGAAGAGGTGCAGGAGCCAGCAAGGCTCAGGGACCACCTCTGCCCACTGTGAAGAGAAACACCTGCAGGGGAAAAAAATCAATGAAAGGGCAAAAAAAGAGCTTGGTTAAACCCAGGAACACAAGAAGATGGTGATGGCAACACTTCTCCTCGGGGTCTGGTTTGGAGGGAGCAGAGCTGAGGGTGCTGGGGACACAGAGGAGATGCTGGGGCAGGAGCACCCCAAGGAGGTGGGAGCAGAGAGGGCTCCTGGGGGAGGAGATGGATGGGGAGCAGAGAGTGGGTTACTGCATGAAAAAAAAGAAAAAGTTTCTGTGCTAACCTTTACCAGGCTGGGGCTGACGTCACCTCCCTGCCCAGCAGCCAGAACAAGGACTGGGATTGTTCCGAGAGGGTGAGATCCTGCAGGATTAAAGGATCCTTGAAACGGAGGAAAAAAGAGCAGCAGAGGGAAAGGGGACCTGAAGCAAAAGGTCCTTGTGCATCATGAGGACACCAGGACACAGAGTCCCTCCTGCTGCCAGCCCCACAAGCCCAGGAGAGGATTTCTCTGTCTGCTTCCAAAGTTCACACCCCACCCCCCCGGTGTGTGATGCCACCTGAGGTCAAACCCTCTCATCTTGCTGTCACAAACACTCTCCCTCCCACCAACTTGGGCTGCCCCACCTCCTGTCCTATGGAGCAGGAGATGAACCCCTTGGATCAGCTGAGCTCAGCAGCTTCACCCAGCAAACTCATCCTGCAGAGTTCAACAGCAGCAAACAAAAGCTGTAAAACCAGTAAATGGGAAAGGGGGGGGAAAAAAAAATAAAAAAAAAAGTTGGCATGGAAAGAAGGAGCTAAGTCCTTCAGCTGATCCCCTCTGCTCTGGAAAAGCACTTGACAACAAAACACACTTCAAGTCCCAGTCTCCTGGGAGGGCTGGCAACAAAGCCGCTTTCAAAAATAACTCTGGTAGCAAATATTAAATAGTTGGATGCTTCCCAAATCATCTGTCACAGAACTGGTTATCCTGGCTGCAAACTGCAAACATAATTAACACCTGAAAAACAAAATTTAAAAAAAAAATGGGAACCCTGCTTGCACCTCAGTGTAATCCAAACACTTTGACTGGTTTTCCTCTTTTTTCTTTTCATTTTCTGATCTGTGGGAAACTGTAGCACCACTTTAAAACTCTCCTCCTCTTGCTGAGGTTGTAACATCACTTTATTTCCTTTACATTCTGCTCTGGCATTTCTCTGCTTTCTTTCTATTTCATGGTTTCCCTTCTTCCTTTCTTTCATCCTTCTGGTTTTACAAGTTAAAGCTCATAGTCCACAGGCTCTGTATCACCACACACATTCAGTCATTAACCCTTTTACTACACAAGGTGACCAAAATGGGAGCAATGAAATATTGCAAGGGAAAAGATGAGCAGCCCTGTTCCAGGCACCAGCACCACCAGGCAGAACACTGGATGGGAGGGATGCTGGAGAGAGGCTGTTGGTGTATAATAATAATAATAATAATAGCACCCAGCAGATATCCACAGCCCCTAACAGAGCCCTTGCCAACTGGATAAAGCGTTTGCAAAAGCAAAGCAATGGGGATAAAACATCCTGAGCAAAGTGAGGAGGTGCTGGGTCCAGCCCGGGAGCTCCATGCAGGGAGGAAAGAGTTGCAAAACTTTGACCAGAGGCTGCACACCAAATTTCCTCCTCCTTCCTGCTCTTATTGCACAGCCTGAATGGAAAAAAAGCAAATGAAGTCATCCACCCAAGGCTGAGAAAAACCCTCTCCTCCTACATGGCAAAGGCCCCAGCAGTCCCTCTGCTGGGCTCCCACACCAAGAACTGGGGAATGCTGGAGAGGGACTGGGCAAGGACATAGGGCAATGGTTTAAACTGGAGAAGAGCAGATTGGGACTGGATGCTGGGAACAAGTTGTGTCCCAGGAGGGCAGTGGAACAATGGCACGGGGTGCCCAGGGAGGGGCTTGGGGCCTCATCCCTGGAGATGTTCAAGGTGAGGCTTGAGGAGGCTCTGAGCACCCTGATCTGGGTGAGGGTGTCCCTGATACTGCAGGGCTGGGACTGGAGCACCCTGAGAGGTCCCTTCCCACCCAAATCATTCTATGATTCTATGATCCCCTCTCCACAGATGTTGTGGAGATGTAGGTGCTTATATTTCCTGATCTGCTCCTGGAAATCTGTTTCTTCCTGCCCCCCAGGAACACACAGAGCACAAAAAGGCAAAGGGAGGTAAGAAGGGAAATGGTTTCCTCCTGGGTGGGCATGGCCAGACCCAGCACAGCTTTAGGGCCTGGCATGGTTCAGCTGTCGTGTCCCTACCTGGAACCTGTAAGATTCCTCATCCCAGTGATTTGGGGTGGGATGCACCTCACTGGAGTTTGATCATAACATTCAGCCATGGTGACTCTCAGCTCCCTGAGAGAAGGGGACCCTCCAGCTCCCCAGGGTCTGGAGCAGCCACCTAAGAGACCATTGAGCTCCATGAGTTCCCCTTTCCCTTCACTGAGCTGAAAGGGGACTACAGAGGAGGACATCTCCTTGCTTGGGCAGGTGAGGTGGAGCTCCCCATGGGGATCAGCCCTGTTCTCCCAGTGGGCTAGGTCAGGAATAAATCCATTCCACATCCAAGAGGGAAATTCTGAATGGTGAGCTGCTGCTCCATGTCCTCTCAGAGGAGCACAGCTCTGATGGCCTCGTCTGAAACCACAGGAGAAATCCTTGTGTACAGGTAGGTAATGCAGACACAGCAGGGACTCAGCACCCCCTGCTCCTCAGCCCACACCAGAGAGCATCAGGATTGAAACCTTGGAGCAGCTTCCAGGTCCTGAAGGGGCTCCAGGAAAGCTGGGGAGGGACTTGGGACAAGGGCCTGGAGGGCTGGGAGCCTCCCAGGGGGGTTTTCAGCTGCCAGAGGGCCACGTGCCCCAGGGGACAGTCCTGAAGGAGAGCAGGGATGGTTCCAGGGTCCAGGATCTGTAAAGCTGCTGTGACAAACAGAAGATGTTCTGTGGGAGGGAGTGGTTTGTCAGAAATCCATCGATGCTTCATTAGGTACCAGGAATTAAGAACCCTTTGCTGCCTGCAGGCTGTGGGTCTGGTATCTCCTGCCCTCCACCAGCAGCTGCTCTGTTTGACACAGGTTCTGGTTGCTGCAAGCACTTGGAGGATTTTTACCAGCAGGGATTTGCTCTCCTGATGATTCATTGCAATTACTTACGCTTCTTAATTTGCTCTTCTCAGGACAGGTGGGTCCTGCAGGGCACCCACAGAGCTGTGCTTGGTCTCAGGTTTTGCTGTTTCAAAAAGGGGTCCAGCAGGGCAGGAGCTGCTGGTGAGCTGGCACCCCCAAACTCCTGTCCTAGAGCAGGGTCTGGAAGCCTGGAGAGCTGCAGTGGGCAGAGGCAATCACCCCAAGGTGTGATCATGCTCAAAGAACCATGGAACGGGTTGGGTTGGGTGAGATCTTAAACATCATCCAGTTCCAACACCCCTGCCATGGTCAGGGACCCCTCCCCCAGCCCAGGGGGCTCCAAGCCCCATCCAACCTTCAACACTGCCAGGGATGGGGCAGCCACAGCTTCTGGGGGCAACCTGGGGCTCAGCACCCTCAAATTAAAGAATTTCTCCCCAAGATCTCCTCTCCTTCTCCTCTCTTCCAGTTTAAAGCCCTCACCCCTTGCCCCATCACTCCAGGCCCTTGTAGGAGTCCCTCTCCAGCATTATCCTCACAGTGGAAAAAACTTCCCTGGACATGGTTGATAAACCCTCTGTCCTCCCCCAAGCACCCCAAGCTCCTTCTCCTTCAGAAGCCCCTGTTGACCCTGGGAAGCTGCTATGAAGTTCCTCCAGAGCAGTGTTGTCTCCAGGCTGAAGAATCATAGAATCACCATGGTTGGACAGGACCTCACCACCAGGGTCTCACCACCCTCACCCCAAAGAATTTCTTCTGAACATCTCCTCTCCTTCTTCTTTTCCTGAAGTCTGAAATTGTTCTTCCTCATCCCATCCCTCCAGGTCCTTCCCACCTCTCCACCCTGAACACCTCCCTGCAGATGGATGGCACAGCCAGGGACAGAACCCTCTGGGTGGAACCGAACCCAACCGGGCTGTGCTCCACCACCTTCACCTCCACTTCTCCCACCATGGGAAAAACCTCCAGGGCTTGGCTCACCAGCGTTCCAGAGCACTCCCTTGTTGAACCAAAATGTTTAAAATCCACACCATTCGGTGTCACAGTGAGGTCAGAACAGATGTGGGATTGTTCAAGCGAGGAGTTACAGCCCAGACATTTCTTCCCCCAGGACACTGAGGGGTTCTCAGGCTGTTTGGGGGTCTCAGACTCAACACACATTGCCCAGGAACTACTTGGAAAACCAGACTGCAGTTCCAGGATCCCACCTCAGGGCCTTACCCATCACCTGCAGCAGCAGCTGAAGCTCCATCAGGTGTGGCATAGACTGAGGGGTGGCCAACAATGGGCCAAAAAAAGAAAATTTAAACAAGGCAGAAATCCAGCAGGCTCCAACACCTCAGCTGTGATCCCCACACGGGTGGGATCTGGTACAAGGAGGGGAAGGAGCCCTGGGGTTTGGAAAGTGGTGTCAGATCACAGAATCATGGAATGTCTTGGCTTGGAAGAGACCTCCTGGATCATCCAGTCCAACCTCTGAGCAACACTCTAAGTTCACCACTAAACCAGGACCCTAAGGACCATGTCCTGACACACATCCATGGGACAGGGCTCAGGCACCATCCACAGGAGATCTCCAGCCTGCTGCAAGGTCCTGACACAGGGGAGGTGTGGGCAGAGGGGGCAAGGGAGGAGGAATGGAGACCAGAGAGTGATATGTGAGTGTGGAAGCCCCAGAAAGCAGAGAGGAACCCCAGAAGGTGGTGATGACCCCAAGCTCAGCAGGTTCCTGAGATCTCAGCAAAGCCCAGACTGGGCAAACAGCCTCACAGATCAGAGTTGTTCTGCTTGGAAAAGACCCAAAAGATCATCGAGTCCAACCAAAACCCAACTCCACCAAGTCCAGAGCTTAACCCATGTCCCTCAGCACCACATCTCCAGGGCTCTGAAACCCTTCTAGGGATGGGGATTCAATCCTGGGCAGCCTGGGACACCCCGTCAGGCTCTGACAACCCTCTCAGTGAAAAATTTTCTTCTCATCTCCAATCTAAACCTCTCCGGGAGTAACTTGAGGCCGTTTTCCCCTTGTCCTGCTGCTCGTTTCTAGGGAGGGAGAAGCGCAGCCCATGGCGACCCGGAGCAGAGGGACTGAGGAGAGGTTCTGAGAGGCGATGGTGGCAAGGTGGAGGTTCTGATGGGCCCTGACACCCCTCACAACCTGACAGCACCTCGGGCTGTGGGACACTGACCGCACCCTCAGGGCACGGCGTGGCTCCCCGCACCGGGACACAGCCCGCACCGGGACACAGCCCGCACCGGGACACAGCCCGCACCGGGACACAGCCCGAACCGGGACACAGCCCGAACCGGGACACAGCCCAGCTCCCCGCACCGGGACACAGCCCGCACCCGGACACATCCCAGATCCCCGCACCGGGACACAGCCCGCACCGGGACACATCCCAGATCCCCGCGCCGGGACAGCCCCGCACCGCGACACAACCCAGCTCCCCGCTCCAGGGCTCCCCGCGCCGGAGCACAGACGGATTCCCCGCACCAGGGCACCCCGCACCGAGTCTCCCTCCAGCGGATCAGAGCCCGGCAGCAGCTTTCCTCTCCCCCTCCTCTCCTCTCCCTCTCCCCTCCTCTCCCCTCTTCTCCCTTCTCCTCCTCGCCCTCCCCCAGCACCGGCCCCTTGCTGCCCCGCACAGCCGGGAGAGCCCCGCAGGGCCCGCTGGGGACGGCGGCAGCAGCAGCCCCCGGCAGCACCATCCCTCCCGCACCCCCATCCCGCACCCCCATCCCGCACCCTCTCCCCCCGCACCCACCTGCTCTCGCCGTTTCTGCCACCGCCCGCAGGGGCTCTCCTCCAGGATCTCGCTTTCCTCCTCGCTTTCCTCTTCCTTCTCCTGCGCCAGCCTCACGTCCGGCTCCGGAACCGCCATCTCCAAACCGAACCCAGCCCGACCGAACCTCTCCGAACCGCTCCGAACCCAGCCGAACCGCTCCGAGCCTGGCCCAGCCCCAACCTCTACCGAGCCCAACACGACCGCCCCCAGCCCAACCTCCCAACCGCAGCCCTGAGCGGCACCGAACCCGGCCGAACCGCCCCGAACCTTGCGGCGGGGCTGACAGCGGAGTATGGGCCGGTCCCGGGTTCAGCCCGCCCCGCTCCGGACGTGCGACCGCGCACGCCCCGCCCCGCTCCGCCCCGAGGGGCCCCGCGTACCCCGCACCGGGGGGGAACCGCTGGGACACCGCACCCGGCACCAACCCCCCCGCACCCCGCACCAACCCCCCCGCACCCAGCACCAACCCCCCCGCACCCCGCACCAACCCCCCCGCACCCCGCACCAACACCCCCGCACCCACCCGCCGCCGGGGTTTTGCATCCCAGCCCCCGGCCGGAGGATGGGGATCCAAGCGCTGCCAGGAGGACATGGGGGGTCTGGGGGTGTCCAGAGAAGGGAGTGGAGGTGGGGAAGGGTCTGGAGCAGAAGGAGAAGGGTCTGGAGAAGTTGTGAGGAGCAGCTGAGGGCCCTGGGGGTGTTGATCCTGGAGCAGAGGAGGCTGAGGGGAGACCTTCTGGCTCTCTGACACCCCCTGAGAGGAGGTTGGAGCCAGGGGGGGTCGGGCTCTGCTCCCAAGGAACCAGGGATGGGACAAGAGGAACTTTTGGCACAAGTCAAGTTGTGCCAGGGGAGGTTTAGGTTGGAGCTGGGGAAGAATTTCTCCCTGGCAAGGGTTGTCAGGGCCTGGCCCAGGCTGCCCAGGGCAGGGCTGGAGTCCCCATCATCCCTGGAGGGGTTTCAGAGCCTGGAGATGTGGGGGTGCTGAGGGACATGGGGGGTGCTGAGGGACATGGGGGGTGCTGGGGACATGGGGGGTGCTGGGGGACATGGGGGGTGCTGAGGGACATGGGGGGTGCTGGGGGACATGGGGGGTGCTGAGGGACATGGGGGGGGTGCTGAGGGACATGGGGGGTGCTGAGGGACATGGGGGGTGGTGCTGAGGGACATGGGGGGTGCTGGGGACATGGGGGGTGGTGCTGAGGGACATGGGGGGGGGTGGCCGTGTCAGTGTTGGGGTCACATTTGGACTCGATGATCCTGAAGTCGTTTCCAAGCTGAACCATCCCCTGCCCCTCTCTCTCTCACCCCTCCAGTCCCTTCATCCCTTCCCTCCCCCCCAATCCCACCCCCTCCTCCCCAGAGCTCCACCCCAGTCTGTGCCTCCCCTGACCCCCCCGGACCCCCCCCAGAGCCCAGGGAGAACTCTCCCGGATCTCTTCATTCCTCCCGGAGGTTTCTGGCTCCCTGGGTGTTTTTCTGCTCTTTTTGGCCGTCTCCGGTTTCTTTCAGCACGTTCATTATTTGTTCCCCCGGTGTTTTGGGAGGGGTTCTCTGGTTCTCTCCCCCCGGGCCGTTGCTCCTTTTAGCTGCTGTGGTTAACCCGGCGGAGGAGGAGGCACACCGGGTACTGCCCACAAAATCCCCTTCCCTGGAAGTCAGTGTCAATAAAAAAATAAAATAAAATAAAATAAAATAAAATAAAATAAAATAAAATAATAATAATAAAATAATAAAATAAAATATAAAATAAAATAATAAAATAAAATTATAAAATAAAATGATAAAATAAAATGAAAAACGAAATAAAATAAAATTTTAAAATTAATAAAATTGAAGAATATAAAATAATAAAATAATGAAATTAAATAAAAAATAAAATAAAACAAAGTAATGAAATGAAATAATGAAATGAAATAATAAAATAAAATGAAATAAAACAACGAAATGAAATAAAATAATAAAATTAAAATAATAAAATTAAATTAAATAAAATAATGAAATGAAGGGGAAGGGGAGGGGAAGGGGAAGGGGAAGAGAAGGGGAAGAGAAGGGGAAGGGTGAAGGGAACCCCCGGGTCTCCTCTCGAGGTGGAAAGGAAAAGTTCAGCTGGGGATAAATGCCAGGACTGGGAATAACGAGGTTGGGAGCAAAGAGAAAATGCACCCCCCACCCAGGCACCTCTCCTGTCCGTGTCCCCGTGAGCCCCGTGACACTCCTGTGACACTCCTGTGACACTCCTGTGACACCCTCCTGTCTTGTGCCCTTCCTGTGCCTGGGGAGAGACAGGGGACATTCTGGCCCGGGGTTGACCTGACAGTTTTTACAGCTGTCCTCTGCAATGCAAAACCTCTGCCCAAAGGATGGAGATGGGCCCAAAGTACAACAAAAGAAGAAAAAGGAAAAATTAAGATAAAAGCAAAGATAAGAAGAAAAATAAAAAGAAAGAGAAGAAGAAAAAGAGAAGAAGAAAAAAGACAGAAAGAAGAAAAAGAAAAAGAAAAAGAAAAAAGAAAAGGAAAAAGAAAAAAGAAAAAGGAAAAGGAAAAGAAAAAGATTAAATGAAAAAAAAAGGAGAAAGAAAGAAAGAAAGAAAGAAAGAAAGAAAGAAAGAAAGAAAGAAAGAAAGAAAGAAAGAAAGAAAGAAAGAAAGAAAGAAAGAAAGAAAGAAAGAAAAGAAAGAAAGAAAGAAAGAAAGAATAAAAGGGGGATTTGCTCAAAAACTCTGAAGGCAAGATCCTTAGCAGAATGTTTGTGGAGGCCAAGGTCTGAATGTGTCACTGCAGGGACAGGAGTGCAGTGGAAAAGCCAAGTTTGTTCCCTGCTGCTGCATTTGCTGGGTGGAAAACCCAAAGGGCAGGCAGAGGAATTGTCTGCAGATGAGGTGACAAAGAACAGACAATGGTTAATCAGGAATGGTGATGAGCTGGCCCTGAGACATCCCCCCAGGAATGGGGAAAAACAAGGAGAAAAGAGGAAAAAGAGGAGAGGAGAGGAGAGGAGAGGAGAGGAGAGGAGAGGAGAGGAGAGGAGAGGAGAGAAGAGAAGAGAAGAGAAGAGAAGAGAAGAGAAGAGAAGAGAAGAGAAGAGAAGAGAAGAGAAGAGAAGAGAAGAGAAGAGAAGAGAAGAGAAGAGAAGAGAAGAGAAGAGAAGAGAAGAGAGAAGAGAGAAGAGAAGAGAGAAGAGAGAAGAGAGGAGAGAGAAGAGAGGAGAGAGAAGAGAGGAGAGAGGAGATCTCAACATTACCATGTTCCAGTAATTAAAAGGGGCTACAAATGAGATGGACACTCCCTGAGTACAAGGAGTCCAAGGGGCAATGGGCACAAGTTGCTCCTGGGGAGATTCCCATTGGACACAAGAGGAAAATGTTTCCCATGAGGACAGGGATTGGAATGGTCTCCCAAGGGAAGGGGTGGATTCCCCCACTCTGGATCACCTTGGGAGGCCCCTTCCAACCCAACCCACTCTGTGATTCTGTGAGCAATAATATTCGATGGGTTGGACCAGATGATCCCTGAGGTCCCTTCCAACCTGGCACTCCATGATTCCGTGTCCCAGTGTCCTGTGGTACTCCGGGAGGGCTCTGTACCAGGCACTGATCCCTGCCAGGGCTGAACAATGAGCTGGCAGAGTTTGCTGATGACACCAAACCATTCAGGAGACTCAGCTGGAAAGCTGGCTGTGAAGAGCTGCAGAGGCTCTCCTGACCTGGGGGTCATCAAAAATGTCGACAGCTTTTGCCGTGACAATAAATCCTTGGCAAATGGGCAAAAGTTTGCCCAAGGAAGCTGTGGCTGCCCCATCCCTGGCAGTGTTGAAGGTTGGATGGGGCTTGGAGCCCCCTGGGCTGGGGAGGGGTCCCTGACCATGGCAGGGGGGGCACTGGGTGAATCCATTCTGTGATTCTGTAACTCCTGGGCTTGCAGAACACCAAGAGCTGAGCTGCCCAGGAGCTGCCCCCAGGGCATGGGGAGAGCAAGGAGGAAGGAGTGGAGATGCCCCACATCACACCCGTGTTGGTGGGGATGCCTGCTGAGAGGAGAGCTGTAAAACTACTGAATGGGAGGGAGTTTTATCCCCCCAGCAAGTGTTTCTTGGGTTAAAATGCTGGTGGGTGACACGTGGTGGAATTCATTGCCAGAGGGTGTTTAGGAAGCAGAAAGGGGTTTTAAAAGCCATTAGGCAAATTTGTGGGAGAAAAAAAAATTGATTGAGGGCTATTAGAGGCAGAGGCAGATGCAGCCTCTGGCTGAGGAGGGCTCTGAGCTGTGGGTTTGTCAGGAGCCTGCAGCAGATGAGATATTGTGGGTACCCTGCTCTGCTCCTGTGCTCCTCCTCTTGGGATCTGGAATTAGCAGCTCACAAAAATGGGATGTAGGGATGTGGAGGGCTTGGCTCTGGCCCAGGGGAGTTGCTCTCATGCTGTTTGTGCTCCAGGCTTTCTTGGGAGGGGGTGGAAACTCCTTCAGTGTTCACATGTTCTTTGTGGAGCTCTACTCTTCGTGCAGGACGTGTCTGGATGTTCCTGCACAGGACAAGCTCTCTGTAGGCAGCACAGTTCTTTAAGGTCCTACGAGATCTATAAATTGCATCCATCAGCAGGAATTGGCAAGGTCCTGGATCCCTCTGTTCTAACTCAGCCTCTTTCAGCTCCATGTTCTCAGCGTGGGACGTCCCTGCCCCCTCTGGACATGGTGTGGGAATGGCAGAGATGAGGCAGGAGAAGGGAAGTTCCCACAGCAGTGATTGTCCCCTCTGTCCCACTGCCTCCTCATCCTCACCACCGCATCCACACAGAATCATCAGACTCTTTTGGCTACAGAAGAGCTTGAAGATCACCCAGCCCAACCCTGACCCCAGCACTGCCCAGGCCACCCCCACCTTCCCCATATCCCCCAGCACCCCCCATGTCCCTCAGCACCCCCCATGTCCCTCAGCACCCCCACATCTCCAGGCTCTGAAACCCCTCCAGGGATGATGGGGACTCCAGCCCTGCCCTGGGCAGCCTGGATCAGTGTTGATGACCCCTTCAGTGAAGAAGTTTCTTCTCATATCTAATCTAGTCTGGATCTGCTCATCTCAGTCCCACTCAGTCTCTTCTGAGTGATGGTTTGGAACCACATTTGGCTCCACAGCACAGAGAATCGTATGGGCTTTGGCTTGGGAAGAACCTGAAATCCTCCCCAGTGCCCCCCCTGCCATAGTCAGGGACCCCTCCCCCAGCCCAGGGGGCTCCAAGCCCCATCCAACCTTCAACACCGCCAGGGATGGGGCAGCCACAGCTTCTGGGGGCAACCTGGGCAACCAGGGGTTCAGCACCCTCACCAAGTCCAACCAAAGAATTTCTCCCTCCCTCCCTCCCTCCCTCCCTCCCTCCCTCCCTCCCTCCCTCCCTCCCTCCCTCCCTCCCTCCCTCCCTCCCTCCCTCCCTCCCTCCCCAAGATCTCCTCTCCATCTCCCCTCTCCCAGCTGGAAACCCTTCCCCCTGGGAGGCTCCCAGCCCTCCAGGCCCTTGTCCCAAGTCCCTCCCCAGCTTTCCTGGAGCCCCTTCAGGACCTGGAAGCTGCTCTAAGGTCTCCCCATTGCAGCCTTCTCTTCTCCAGCCTCAACACCCCCAACTCTCTCAGCCTGGCTCCAGAGCAGAGCTGCTCCAGCCCTCCCAGCAGCTCCAGGGCCTCCTCTGCACTGGCTCCAACAGCTCCGTCTCCTTCTGCTGCTGGGGACCCCAGAGCTGGACACAGCTTTACCCCAGGGGGGTCTCCCCAGAGGGGACAATCCCCTCCCTGGCCCTGCTGCTCACACTGCTGGGGGGGTTGATGGCTCCTGGGGACCTTCTCCTCACCCAGCACCCCTGGGTCCTTTTCCGTGGGGTTGCTCTCCATCTATTCTCCACCCAGTCTGGATTCTTTTAAACCCCTTCCAAGGTTTTTTTTGCTTTTATTCCTCTCCAGCACACTCCAGGGGTGGTTTTCAGAGGAGAGCTCAGGTGCTCAGCTCCATGGCCCACCAGGAGCTGCTGATGTCTGGGCTGACCCCCCCTGCCCCCTCTCCTCCCCTCCTGCCTTGGGGGCCCCTCTTGGCTTTCCATTTATTTTTATCCCCATTTGATGGATGGGGGTGGGCTGGAATGACATCAGATGTTTCTGCACAGCTTGCACTTTAGGGTTTCAGGTTCAGCCTGGGTGCCAGACTGACTCCAAGGAAGCCCCAAAAACATCTTCCCTGTTGCTTTGCCTCCTCACAGCCCATTTCTTCGTGGTTTTCTGGGGGGCAAACACTTGGCCAGCGCAACAGCTGCTCAGGAATCTGTGTTGACCAAAGTCCATGCATTTGAGGCTGAAACTTGGAGTGAACAAATGACAAGAGGAACTTTTGGCACAAGTCAAGTTGTGCCAGGGGAGGTTTAGGTTGGAGCTGGGGAAGAATTTCTCCCTGGCAAGGGTTGTCAGGGCCTGGCCCAGGCTGCCCAGGGCAGGGCTGGAGTCCCCATCATCCCTGGAGGGGTTTCAGAGCCTGGAGATGTGGGGGTGCTGAGGGACATGGGGGTGCTGAGGGACATGGGGGGTGCTGAGGGACATGGGGGGTGCTGGGGACATGGGCTGGGGGTGGCCTGGGCAGTGCTGGGGGAAGGGTTGGATTTGAGGATCCTAAAGATCTTTTCCAAGCCAAACAATTCCATGGTTTGCTGCACAAGCCCTCCTGGCTGGATCTGTGCCCTGGCAGCTCCCAGAGTGTGCAGGGATCACATCCCCATCCCTGCTGCCAGCAGACAGAGCCCCCGGGGGTGGAAGCAGAGAGGGGTGCAGGTGGTGACAGCAGGGTGGGTGGGTGGGTGGGATGGGGACATCTGCTGCCACTCCTCACAAAAGCTAAAAATGGAATGTCTGGAGGCTGCTTGGGAAGGCTGACCCTGAGAATAGGAGGCTCAGAGGAGACCTGGTCACCACGGTCCTGTTCTTGAAGTGAACCTCCAAGAGGAAGGAGATTAATTTTTTACAAGCATTCACATGGAAAAGAGGAGGGGTGCTGGGTGCAGGTGACAGCTGGGGAGATCCTGATTGGACACCCAGAAGAAAAATTTTCACTATGACAACATTTGGACATTGGAATCATCATGGAACCATAGAATGGCTGTGGTTAAGCTCCAGCCCCCTGCATGGGGGTGTCCAACCCACAGCACAACCAACCCAGGGAAGGGAGGAAGAAATTTTTTAATTAGAGGGTGCTGAGCCCCTGGTTGCCCAGGTTGCCCCCAGAAGCTGTGGCTGCCCCATCCCTGGCAGTGTTGAAGGTTGGATGGGGCTTGGAGCCCCCTGGGCTGGGGGAGGGGTCCCTGACCATAGCAGGGGCTTGGATGATCTCTCAGGTCCCACCAACCCAAACCACTTCATGATTCTCTGGGGTTCTTTACCCCAAATCCTGGGCTGGATCCAGCCTGTGCCCTTCCTGCTTACTCCACCAGGGCAGGGGAGAAACCCAGCCCAGCACCCGGAGCCTTTGTTTGCTCTGTCCCCAAACTGCTCTACAGCCCCAGGAACCAAACCCTCCCTGCATCCCCTGGGGGCTGCCCTGGACCAGAACCTGAGGGCAGGAGAAGAACCTGGAACTGGGCCTAGGGGTCCTGGGGTGGCCAAATGTCCTGGGGAGCAGTGGGGCTGTGAGGGGATGGGATCTGCAGGAGCCAGCATGGATTTCCTCAGGAAACCATGTCCTGAGGAGCAGGAAATACCCTGGCAGCAGAACAGGGGGGGCTGGGAGGTGGAAACCTCGTGCACAGGGTGTCCTGCAGCTCTGGACACACTGTCCCCAGCCTACAGAACCACCTGCAGCCAGGAAATTCCCCCCCAGCCCCCTGCCCAGGAGCAGCGTGGAGCCCATCCAGCTGCCTGCAGGAGCAGATGAAGAGCAGGAGAGGGGAGGCTGGCACCAACCTGGAGCCCTGGCTTCAGCTGGAGTTCAGGATGGAGTTCCCAAACCTTTCCCCTCAGGTGGGAGCAGCAGTCGGAGCAGCTCCTCACCTGCCCGGGGCTCCCAGGGCTCTGACCTCCCCCTCCCTCTGTCCTGACCCTACTCCCCTCCACCCCTGGATCAGACAGGGACAAATCCTTCCCTCCTGTCCCTGGTGCCTGGATCAGCTCCTGTGTGTCCCAGAGCCTGTCCTGGGCTTCTCTCACCCCCTCCTGGCTCCCACACAGCCCCTGCCAGCTGCCCACCCTCCTGCCCTGCCCCTCACAGCCACCCCCAGGCCCCCAGACCCATCACCCAGTGCTGCAGGCAGAGGATGCCAGGCAGGGACCTCAGGGACCTCTGGGTCCAGCATCTGTGTGTGGGAATGAGGTTTAGGTGAGATATTCCCTCACCCTGGGCAGCTGAGCCTTAGAGATGTCCTGGGCTGGGGGAACCCAACACTTCATAGAATCATCAAGTCACGGAATGGTTGAGGCTGGAAGGACCTGAAATCCCCCCCAGAGCTCCTCCTGCCATGGTCAGGGACCCCTCCCCCAGCCCAGGGGGCTCCAAGCCCCATCCAACCTTCAACACTGCCAGGGATGGGGCAGCCACAGCTTCTGGGGACACAGGATCCGTGTTTGCTGCTCCAGCAGAGAGGAGTCAAGTGGAGCTGGGGCTGTCCCATGGCAGCTGAGGATTTCCAACAGCCTTTCAACACTTTTTTTTTTTTTTGACCTTTTATTAATAAAAAGAAGAAACAGGTAGAAGATGAAGCAAGGCTTTCATAACATTTTTTTTTTCCTTTTTCTCCTTGTGGTGAAACCTTCATAGGAACACAGAAGGGTTTGGGTTGGAAGAGACCTTAAACATCATCTGGTTCCCACCCCCAAAGGACCCCAAAGATCATTTGGTTCCCACCAGCCTAGCTTGCCTGGAGTGAAACTGAGAAACTTTGAGCCTGAAGATGATGTAAACTCTCACTTCTGGGGGGTCAAAGTGAGTGGGGACACCCTGGAACTTGGCTGCTAAATCCCTCTCTTTGTGCTTTTAAGACAAAACCAAAACAGCCTCAGCAGACTATGACAGCAGCAAAAACAAACCAAAAAAAAAGGAACTTTTGTCCCCTGCAGCGTGGGGGGGTGCAGACACCCCCGGGTTTGCTGCCCCCAGGAGATTGGATGAGGCTGAAAGGGGAAGGGGAGCTGAGGAGCTGGGGCTCCAGGAGCCAAGTTAATTCCATGTGTTTGTCAAAGGCTTTGTCAGAGCAGAGCAGGTGGAGGCAGGGGAATGGTTGGAGCAGCGAGCAGGGCCAGGGGGTGACATTGAGGGTTTGGCTTCATGGTCACGAGAGGAAATGGCACGGGAGAAAATGCAAAGTCATGCCCTGGAGTCACTGAACAAACATCTCTGCCTCAAACCAGGCCCCTGGTTGGGAAGGAATGAGAGAGGAAAAGGGGGGAAAGGGCTGTGTGGGCTCAGCAGCTCCAGGGGGGATGCAGACCTGGGGCATGGGGAGGCATCTCCAGGGTCCAGACCCTGCACCAGCCAGGAGGGGAAAAAAAACCCCAACAATCCACAAATTGTGGAAAATGGAAAATGGTGCAGAGAAGAGGAAGGGAGATGGCTGAGGGAATGCAGAGGGGAGAGCAGCCCAGCTTGGGAGCTTCTCAAAACAGATGTTGGGGGAGATAAGGTGGCTGGGGGCAGCTTTATCAGTGGAAAACACGGGAGCAGGAGGAGATCTGCTGGAGCTGATGGATGGGTGTCGTGCCAGGGGAACTTGGTCTGAGCTGGCTGAAGAGTAGGAAGAGGTTTCCAGCTGTTGGAGGAGGCAAACTGGGACAAACTGGGAGCCTGCATGTTTGTGGAGCAGCCAGGTTGGCCCAGCAGGCCCCAGGTTGGGTGCTCCAGCTGGGGTGATGGGCATGGCTGGTTCTGTGTCCCCCACATCCCGGAGGGCTTGCCGGGCTCCATCACTCAGCAGGAAAGCTGCTGGGCCGTGGGCACTTGGCCAGTTCCCCACTGGTGGCTGTGGAGTCGCCCAGCCCCAGGGTACAGGGTGGGTTTGCTGGTTCTGTCTCCGGGAGGTCTCAACCTCTCCTCTCCC
This sequence comes from Phaethornis superciliosus, assembly GCA_023637945.1. Lineage (NCBI taxonomy): Eukaryota > Metazoa > Chordata > Aves > Apodiformes > Trochilidae > Phaethornis > Phaethornis superciliosus. The sequence goes on along the minus strand of JAJQWJ010000002.1, from coordinate 250,218 downwards.
ATGAGAGGGAGAAGTTCCCAGAGCATCCACTGTGGAGCGATGTTCCCACAGGGACTGGGGCTGCCAGACCCCCCCCTGCCCCCCTCCTGCCTCCCAAACCCAATTCAGATGCTGCTCAGATGCCTCCAGTTATGCAACCCGCTGCTCACTATGCAGATGTATGCAGCTCTCCCTGACACAATGTCCTCCTTTCTTTCAGATTCTCTTTGGGAAATTCAGCACTTCCCAGGGGAGTGCAAGCTGAGGTCCTGGGGAACCATCTGGAACCCTCCCACCCCAGATCCCCCCTCAGCTGGTACCAGAACTTTCCCCACCCTTACTGCTGGAGTCCTCCTGCCCACTGTCCCCTGCTTGCCACCACCCTGGGGACAGCCCGGACACCCGGGACACCCTGGAGCGGTGGCACAATTGGTGCCCATCCCCTGGTGCCAGAAGGGGGGAGATGGAAGGGGGCAGGGGGTGAATCTGCGTGGCCCACCCAGCTCCAGAACCTGGCACCAGCCAGCAGCAGGAGTGAGGACAAGGACAGAACCCCCCAGCACCCCTCTGCCACGTCCTCACGGGGCTTGGGGAGCTGCTGAAACAATCATCTGCTAATTAGTGCCTCCTGATGGGTTCTCCTCCAGGGCTTGCTGTTTTTTGAATCCACAGAAAAGTTTCATGGAATCATAGACTCATGGAATGTGTGGAGTTGGAAGGGCCCAATGGAACTGATGGAATCCAACCTCCCTGGCACAGCAGGATCAGCCAGGGCAGCCCAGACAGGAACACATCCAGGGGGGGTTTGGAAGGCACCAGAGAAGGAGAGGAACCTCATCTGGAGGTTGGGGTGGTTCAGGAGGGCTTTGGAAGGCAGCAGAGAAGGAGAGGAACCTCATCTGGAGGTTGGGGTGGTTCAGGAGGGCTTTGGAAGGCACCAGAGAAGGAGACTCCACAACCTCTCTGGGCAGCCTGGGCCAGGGCTCCCTCAGCCTCACCTCCAGGAAGTTTCTCCTCTGGATCTGGAGCTGGAACTTCCCATCTTCTAGCTCAAATGTTTAGCATCCAGGACATCCCGCAGCAAGGGGTTCCTCAGCTCAGCTCCCCAGTGCACTCAGCATCACCTCCTCCCACCTGAACTGAAGGGGCTCCAAGAAAGCTGGGGGAGGGCTTTGGACACGGGGGGGTAGGGAGAGGAGAAGGGAAATGGGTTAAAACTTGGAGAGGGGAGATTGAGGTTGGAGATGGGGGAGGGAGAAATTGTTTGGGGTGAGGGTGCTGAGCCCCTGGTTGCCCAGGTTGCCCCCAGAAGCTGTGGCTGCCCCATCCCTGGCAGTGTTGAAGGTTGGATGGGGCTTGGAGCCCCCTGGGCTGGGGGAGGGGTCCCTGACCATGGGTTGGGGTGGAACTGGATGGGTTTTGAGATTCCTCCAAACCATTCCATGAGTCTCAGCTGTGACCATGTTCTTCAAGCAGGGATTGGGAAGGAGATTTTTTTGTCACTGGGCAGCACGAGGCTCATCTCTGGGTCACCAAATCAGTGGGGCTGGAGAAGGAGCTGAGGGATGGAATGAGGGGTGGAATGAAGCTGATGGTGTGCCTGGAGGGGACAGCACGGCTGTCACATGGTGTCACAGCCTGGGCCTTAGTTACACACACAGACACATGCACACAGACACACTGACACACAGAGACACACAGAGACACAGACACAGACATACAGACACTCACACACACACACTCACACACACTCACACTCACACACTCACACACACTCACTCACACACACTCACACACACACACACTCACTCACACACACTCACACTCACATACACTCCCACTCACACACACACACACTCACACACTCTCACACTCACACACACTCACACTCACACACACTCACACACTCACACACACACTCACACTCACACACTCACACACACACTCACACACACACTCACACACACTCACACACTCACACACTCACACTCACACACACACACTCACTCACACACACTCACACACTCACACACACACTCTCACACACACACACTCACTCACACACACACTCACACACACACACACACACTCACTCACACACACTCACACTCACACACTCACACACACACTCACACACGCTCACACACGCCATGGGCTGTGGTCTCCATGTCCCTCCCCTCCATGGCACAGCCAACCCTGTGCACACGTGTGTGCATGACAAAGGCACATGCCTGGGAGGTGCCCATGTGCACAGCCTGGGGCACACACACTGCAGCACAGACACATACAGCTCTGCAGCACACACATTTACACACACAGCACACACATGTACACACACATGTACACACACAGCATACACACGTAGAGCCCTGCAGCACACACATCTACACACACAGCACACACATGTACAGCCCTGCAGCACACACATGACACACACAGCACACACAAGTACAGCTCTGCAGCACACACATGACACACAGACATGACCACAGCACACATGTCTGGATCCTGCCCTGACCCTCCCACTCCAGGATTTGGGTGAAGGAGATGTCACAGACTCAGCGAGGGAACCACGGAACCATCAGAGCCAAAGGAATCTCCTGAGCTCCTCTGATCCTGGCAGCTGCTGGCACTGGACCCCTCTCTCCATCCCGCTGCCTCTCAGAGAGCAAAGTCCCCCCCTGCCCGTCCCAGGAGGCAGAGCCCCGGGAGGTTCCTCTCCCCAGGTGGGTCCCCATCCTAATGTCCCTGGTGGTGCCTCCTCTGCCTCCGCGGGCCCGTGGTGATGGTGGTGGTGATGGTGATCTCGTTGACCGTCAGCCCTCCCGCGCCGTAGCTGTCCAGGTGTGCCTCTCGCCGGTACTCAGAGACTTGTTTGGTGGAGAGGAGCTCCCAGATGGACACCCGCTGCTCCTGGAACTGCCCACAAGTGATGTAGGAGCCCTCGGACCGGAGGAGATCCACTGTCTGCGGGGGGAGGTGTCGGTCTGGGGCGTCTGTCACCGCGGTGCTGATGGTGCTGATCAGTTCTTGGGTGGGGAGCACCCCTGCCTGGTACAGCTCCAGCAGCTCCTGCCTCTTCTCCTCATGGATGTGGTCAGAGAAGAGCAGGTCCCACAGGGACACCTGCCTGCCCTGGGACCCATCCTCTGACACCTCAACGGTGGTGGACTTCAAGGTGTCCTCCCAGGTCCTGTCCTCCTGCAGGTGGGAGTGCTCATCCCCTGGGATCCTCACCTCTGCTCCTGGGCTGCTCTCACTGACCGGCTCCTTGGCCCTTGCTGCTTCTGCCTTGGTGACAATAGTGCTGACCACGGTTTTCACCTGCTCCAGGGTCAGCTCTCCTGCCTGGTACAGCTCCAGCAGCTCCTTTCTGTTCTCCTCAGGGATGTGCTTGGAGTGGAGCAAATCCCACACGGAGACTTTGTGGCCCCGCAGCTCCCCCACTTCCATGTCAACAGTTGTGGTTTTCAAAGCTTTTTCCCATGGTTCTTCTTTGGAGGCACCATCACCCATCTCTGCTGTGGCTGACACCCTGTCCTGGTGGGAAGGTTTGACTGCAATTAATAACTTTCTGTTTGTAGATTCTTTTTTCTTGATGAGGGTGGTGACAACCATCTTTAACTGCTCCAAGGCCAATGTGTCTGCCTGGTACAGCTCCAGCAGCTCCTGCCTCTTCTCCTCATGGATGTGGTCAGAGAAGAGCAGGTCCCACAGGGACACCTGCCTGCCCTGGGACCCATCCTCTGACACCTCAACGGTGGTGGACTTCAAGGTGTCCTCCCAGGTCCTGTCCTCCTGCAGGTGGGAGTGCTCATCCCCTGGGATCCTCACCTCTGCTCCTGGGCTGCTCTCACTGACCGGCTCCTTGGCCCTTGCTGCTTCTGCCTTGGTGACAATAGTGCTGACCACGGTTTTCACCTGCTCCAGGGTCAGCTCTCCTGCCTGGTACAGCTCCAGCAGCTCCTTTCTGTTCTCCTCAGGGATGTGCTTGGAGTGGAGCAAATCCCACACGGAGACTTTGTGGCCCCGCAGCTCCCCCACTTCCATGTCAACAGTTGTGGTTTTCAAAGCTTTTTCCCATGGTTCTTCCTTGGAGGCACCATCACCCATCTCTGCTGTGGCTGACACCCTGTCCTGGTGGGAAGGCTTGACTGAAATTAGGAACTTTCTGTTTGTAGATTCTTTTTTCTTGATGAGGGTGGTGACAACATCTTCCATCTGCTCCAGAGTCAACAGCCTCTCACGGTACAGCTCCAGCAGCTCCTGCCTCTTCTCCTCATGGATGTAGCTGGAGAGGAGCAGGTCCCACAGGGAGACCTGCCTGCCCTGGAGCTCACCGGCCGGCACATCAATGGTGGTAGACTTCAAGATGTTATCCAGTTGCTCCGAGAAATCATCTCCATTTTCCTCTAACCGTGTCACCACCTTGGGCGGACTCCTGGAGTTCGCCCTGAGGGTGGCATTTGTGGCATCTGTTCTGTTGATGATGTTGGTGACCACAGTGGCCACCTGCTCGGTGGTCAATATCCCTGCTCTGTACAGCTCCAGCAGCTCCTGGCGCTTCCCTTGAGGGACGTGCTTGGAGAAGAGCAGATCCAGCAAGGAGACGTTTTGTCCCTGGAACTCACCGGTGGTGACCTGGATGGTTGCAGACTTTAAGGACTTCCTCAACTGTTGCTCTTGGGAGTGTGGATCCTGAGCTGGTTGTGGTGCTTCCACCTCAGCGTTGGGTGTGACCGGAGCTGGGCCCGGATCCCCATTCTCCATCCCAGCCCCGGTGATGATGGTGGTGAGGATGGTGATCATCTCCGGGATGGTCACCGTCCCCGCCTGGTGCTTCCTCAGCAGTTCCTCTCTCCGGTGGTCGGGGACATAGCGGGAGAAGAGGAGCTCCCAGAGGGTGAGGCTCTGTCCCTGGAAGAGCCCCAGGCTGAGGGTGGTGCGGGCGTTCTGCAGGGCTTGCCGGGCCTCCTCGGGCAGCTGGTAGAGCACCGAGCCCTTGTCCATCAGCTGCAGCATCAGCAGCCCCGTGTCTGGGTCGGGGACACAACGGCGCAGGAGCTGCATGTAGGTGAGGTTCTCGTGGGTGTTGGGGTCGAAGCAACTTCTGCTTTGATTCTCGGGGTTAGAAAGAAACTGGAACATCTCCTGGTCAAAGTATCCCCTCTTGTAGGCCACCTCCACGGGGACGCGGTGGCCGCTCACGGGGTCGATGATGCCGCCGGTGGCCACCTGGGCCTCCAGCAGGCGGACGGCATGCTCCTTGACAATGAACTCCTTCTTCATGGCCTGGAAGAGGGAGATCTTCTCCCCGGTGTAGGGCTCTGTGTACCCGGTCACGGCCCCCTCAGCCGACAGCAGCTTCTCATAAAAATCTCTGCCGATGAGTCCTGCGCTCAGCGCCTCCTTCACCGACAGCTTCTGGTTCCTCACGGGGTCGGTGAGGAAGCCTGAAGCAGCCTGAGCCTCCAGCAGCACCAGGGCTGTCCCTGGAGTCAGCAGCCCCCTCACCATGGCATCAAAGATGCTCAGCTTCTTATTCATGGCCTGGATGAAGACTCCAGCGATGAAGTTGCTCCCACCCCCAGCCATCCCCTTGTCTCCACCAGCACTCAGGGTGCTCCCTCTGTCCTTTGAATTGTCCTTCTCAGGGTGTCCGTTCATCTTCTCCATTCCTGGGACACTCTCTCTGCTCTGAGGAACTCTCTTCCTCTGAGGACAGGGAAAGGAAAGACTTGGTAAGACACAGGTTCTGCTGCAGGGTCTGTGGTGTCTGTGACTCTGGTTGGAAAAGACCTTTAAGATCTTTGATTCCAACCCTTCCCCCAGCACTGCCCAGGCCACCCCCACCCCATGTCCCCCAGCACCCCCATGTCCCTCAGCACCCCCACATCTCCAGGCTCTGAAACCCCTCCAGGGATGATGGGGACTCCATCCCTGCCCTGGGCAGCCTGGGCCAGGCCCTGACAACCCTTGCCAGGGAGAAATTCTTCCCCAGCTCCAACCTAAACCTCCCCTGGCACAACTTGACTTGTGCCAAAAGTTCCTCTTGTCCCATCCCTGGTTCCTTGGGAGCAGAGCCCGACCCCCCCTGGCTCCAACCTCCTCTCAGGGGGTGTCAGAGAGCCAGAAGGTCTCCCCTCAGCCTCCTCTGCTCCAGGATCAACACCCCCAGGGCCCTCAGCTGCTCCTCACAACTTCTCCAGACCCTTCTCCTTCTGCTCCAGACCCTTCCCCACCTCCACTCCCTTCTCTGGACACCCCCAGCCCCTCCATGGCCCTTTTCCCTTTTCTCACCCAAAACTGACCCCACTACTCAAGGTGCAATCCCCATGACTGCCCCAGGAGATGCTCCCAGATCTCTGCAGCACCAGTGGCTCAGTCCCTGTGATCCAAGCACTCCTTGCAGGGAAAGTAATTCCAGAGGGAGGTTCTATCTCCTCGGGAGGTCACTCATGGTTGGTTTGTGTCACCAGCTAATTGCCATGTAGGGAAAATGGCAGTGTCAGGCCAAGGGTCTGCGTAGCCCGGAGTCCTGTGTCCATCCAGAGCCATCAGAAGAGAACAGGGATGGGTGAGGAGTGGGGCAGGGTCTGGAGCATCTCCTGGGGTCAAGGCCTGGCTGCCTCCAGCTGGGTGGGTGCTGTAAGGTGGGTGGGTTCTGGGAGATGGGTGAGTTCTGGAGGTGGGTGGGTGCTGTAAGGTGGGTAGGTTCTGGAGCGGGGTGGGTTCTGGGAGCTGGTTAGGTTCTGGAGCTGGGTGGGTTCTGGGAGGTGGGTAAGTTCTGGAGCGGGGTGGGTTCTGGGAGGTGGGTAAGTTCTGGAGCGGGGTGGGTTCTGGGAGGTGGGTGGGTTCTGGGAGTTGGTTAGGTTCTGGAGCTGGGTGGGTTCTGGGAGGTGGGTGGGTTCTGGAGCTGGGTGGGTTCTGTGCTCTCTGGGTCAGTGTGGTGCTGCTGGAGGGATGTGTCCCAGGCTCCAGGTCCCTTTTGGAAGCCCTGCAGCTGGCAGCATCCCTAGAGTGATGAGGCCACAGCCGTGTAAACACAGCAGAAACGAAACCCAAAGCATTCCCTGGGGAACACCCATCTCCCATAACCTGCAGGGAGTGACATTAATGATACCTTCAGCTCGTTATCGGGGTCAGAGCTTCTTTCTCCATCTCTTTACCTAACTGGTCTCAAACCCTCTGAGTCATGGCTTTTGATCCATTTAAATATTGGATTGATGCTGGGGCAGATGGAGCAGAGCAGAGGAACAAACCCAGCAGCTCCAGAGCTGCCTCCCTGGGACCCTGCCCACGGCTCCAGGCTCTTCCCCAGCCCGTGCCTTTGGTCCACCCCAACTTCTCTGCCTTCCCCAAGAGCTGAGACCTCCCAGGAGGTGACGAGCTGGTTTGCTGCCTTGCCAGGGTGGCACTAGGTGCAGGACAAAGCAGAGCCCTTGGTGTCACACCCTGGAGCAGGTGACACCGATGTGGGACACAGGAGATGTCGTGCAGACACCGTGGGCCGGGGAGACATTGCCCAAGTGCAGGCTGTCATTAGGTGCTCTCTGATCAGGGCTCCTGGGGCTGGGGCTGGGCTGCACACACAGCTCCCAGGCCAGGACCTGCTTGTCCTTTCAAGCTGTCCCAGCAGCCCAGCCCAGGAGGCTTTGGTGGAAATGGTTTTCCAGCCGCAGCGGGGAGGGTTTGGCCCGGCAGTGCCGCGGTCCCCAGCCCTGCTTGCACCCCAGGCACTGGAATGGGGTCGGTTCCCCCATCCTGACTCTTGTCCCACAGCCTCAGGCTGCCAGGGACCCAGCTGGGACCCTCAGCACTTTGGCAGCCCCCCAGGCTGGGTGCCTGCAGGCTCAGGAAGGTCCCACAGCTCTGCTGCCTTCCCCACCCGTGTCCCCAGCGGCTCAGCTGACGGATCCAGGACACGACGCCTGAGGAGCAGCAGCTCCATCCACCCCTGCTGCTGCTTTCTCCCTTCTTGGAAAGGACCAAGCTCTGCCTGTGGACCTCCTGCTCACCACTGCCCTGCTCACCAGTCCCCACATCAGGTTTTGGGGGAGAAGCAAAGTCCCCTCCATCCCCTCCATGCCCCCAGTGTCTGCTTAGGGGGTGTCACCCAACGTGGTGGTCCCGGTGTCCCCTCCAGATGGGCTTTGTCCTACCTGCTGGACACGTCTCCAGAGCAGCTGGCTCCTGGCAGGCTCTGGTCCTCTTCCTCCTCCTCCTCCTCTTCTCAGCCAGGATGAGCAGCCCAGGCAAGTGCCCAATTTAAATCCTCCCCTTCCCCGCCCCAGGGATGAGGTGGTGGCCCTGCCCTGGGTGCAGGAGCAGAGATGAAACAGGGGCATCCAACCAGAAGTTTGAAGTCTCATCCTGACAGGGTGCTGGAACATAAATAAACAGTAATATTGTAATTGGGACCAGAGGATCCTTGGGGTCCCTTCCAACCCGGAGTTCTGGGATTCTGTGATCACCGCAGCCCCGGAAGGGGGGGACAGAGGCTGGGACACGGTGACCAGAGGGATGTAGGACGTGTCTGTCACTGGACTTGGGGCAAGTGATGGCTGTGGAGGGTGCAGAGGCACCGTGTGGCTTCTGGACTCTGCCACCACCTTCTGCTGGGGGGCTGCCTTGTCCCTGGTCCCTGTGGCCACGGAGGATCCGGGATTGCTCTGATGAATCCCTTGGATGGGGCAGGGACTTCGGGCCACCTTCCTTCTAGCTGTCCCTCTGCCCCAGCTGGGACAGAGATGGAGTCTGTCCCTCACTGTGGCCATGCCAGAGGCTGTGGGGGCTGCTGGCGGTGATGGTGTGGAGCGGGTGGTTCAGCACCCTGTCAGGATGAGACATCCAGCAGTGCCTGTGGATGAAGCAGGCCCAGGATGGAAACTTCTGATGCTCCTGGTGAGTCTGTCCTGGAGCTCTGGCCAGCGTCTGCTGAGGAGCTTGGGACACCTGATCCACCTCTGGTTGGGTGGGATTGTTCTGGGGTGCAGTTCATGGGGTGGCTGTGTCTGCACTTGGCTGCTGACCCCATCTGTGTAGGGGGGGGTGGTGACCCAGAGACCTTCACACGTGTCCCTGTCCCCACGTGTCTGCATCGTGGAACCCCAGATGGTTCAGACTAGGAGAGACTTTACAGAGGATCTTGTTCCAACCCCCTGCCATGGTCAGGGACCCCTCCCCCAGCCCAGGGGGCTCCAAGCCCCATCCAACCTTCAACACTGCCAGGGATGGGGCAGCCACAGCTTCTGGGGGCAACCTGGGCAACCAGGGGCTCAGCACCCTCACCAAGTCCAACCAAAGAATTTCTCCCTCCCTCCCTCCCTCCCTCCCTCCCTCCCTCCCTCCCTCCCCAAGATCTCCTCTCCATCTCCCCTCTCCCAGCTGGAAACCCTTCCCCCTGGGAGGCTCCCAGCCCTCCAGGCCCTTGTCCCAAGTCCCTCCCCAGCTTTCCTGGAGCCCCTTCAGGACCTGGAAGCTGCTCCAAGGTCTCCCCATTGCAGCCTTCTCTTCTCCAGCCTCAACACCCCCAACTCTCTCAGCCTGGCTCCAGAGCAGAGCTGCTCCAGCCCTCCCAGCAGCTCCAGGGCCTCCTCTGCACTGGCTCCAACAGCTCCGTCTCCTTCTGCTGCTGGGGACCCCAGAGCTGGACACAGCTTTACCCCAGGGGGGGTCTCATAAGGGGGAAACAATGAGGCTGCTTCAGGTTGAAAATTTCGACACTTGTTAGAAGTGGGGCGGGAGGTGTGGAGGGGACAATCTGGGAGTTGTGGGACTCCATCCTTCCCGTGGGGTACAGGAGGTGGGTGTGGGGAGGTGCCTGGAGGTGCAGGAGAGGGTCCCTGCAGGTGATGTCTGTGTGGGGGACACATCCCCCCCATGTCCCTGGGGCAGCCAAGGGAAGCAGATCCATGCAGGTGGTGGTCGCTTCCTGGCCACGCTGAGGAGGTCGGGGGGGGGCCACACCGTGGGTTCTGCTCCGTGTTCTGATGGGCTCCCCAGGGCTGTGAGAGGACCTGGGCTGCAGCTCTGCACTGCGGGGAGGTCACCCACAGCCTCTGCTGGGACCAATGGGACAGAGCTGCGGGAGAAGCCACCAAGTGCCAGAGGTCCAGAGGTGTCTGAGCCTTTTTCAGAGCCGGGTTGGATGGGGCTGGGAGCAACTCGGGCTGCTGAGAGGTGTCCCTGCCCATGCAGGGGGTTGGAGATGGATGAGCTTTGAGGTCCCTGCCCACCCAAACCAGCCTGGGATTCCGTGATGCTATGAAATGAGCAGATCCAGCTCCAGTGGTTCCTGTCACTGGTACCCCAGGGGGCACGGACCATTTACACCCCTCAGGACTCGGTTCCTGACACGGACTCAGCCCCGAGCAGAAAAACTGAGCCCAGAGCGAGGTGCAATGAGCAGGGAATTGGTGGCATCGTGGGCTGCCCAACATCAGGAGAGCTGCAGAGAGAGGTGGGGCAAGGAAAAGGTTCTGAGGAGGGACCCGAGGGAAAAGCAGAGGGACCTCCAAGCCCAGGTGTCCTCCCCAGAGCCAAACCACCCCGGCTGAGTAAGAGGCTGAACACTCCCAGTGCTGCTGATCCAGTTGGGTGAGCACCCACGCCAGCTGGAATGTGCACCCCAAGCAGGAGAGCCCGGGGAGAAGGGGCAGGGGCCACCAGGACCTCCCCTGCACTGGGACAGAGAGATGGACACCCACATGGGTCACTTGGACACACACAGAGTGACCCCCAGGCAGAGCCACACATCCAGCAGGAGAGGGAGGGGATTGTCCCCTCTGGGAAGACCCCCCTGGGGTAAAGCTGTGTCCAGCTCTGGGGTCCCCAGCAGCAGAAGGAGACGGAGCTGTTGGAGCCAGTGCAGAGGAGGCCCTGGAGCTGCTGGGAGGGCTGGAGCAGCTCTGCTCTGGAGCCAGGCTGAGAGAGTTGGGGGTGTTGAGGCTGGAGAAGAGAAGGCTGCAATGGGGAGACCTTGGAGCAGCTTCCAGGTCCTGAAGGGGCTCCAGGAAAGCTGGGGAGGGACTTGGGACAAGGGCCTGGAGGGCTGGGAGCCTCCCAGGGGGAAGGGTTTCCAGCTGGGAGAGGGGAGATGGAGAGGAGATCTTGGGCAGGGAGGGAGGGAGGGAGAAATTCTTTGGTTGGACTTGGTGAGGGTGCTGAGCCCCTGGTTGCCCAGGTTGCCCCCAGAAGCTGTGGCTGCCCCATCCCTGGCAGTGTTGAAGGTTGGATGGGGCTTGGAGCCCCCTGGGCTGGGGGAGGGGTCCCTGACCATGGTGGGGGGGGGCACTGGGTGGGATTTCAGGTCCCTTCCCACCCAAACCATGCTGTGACCCCGTGACTCCCTGTGCAGCACCCTCTGCAGAGGTCCCCATGGTGCCACCACCCAGGGCTCAGCCACATGGCTGCCGGGACCATCAGGAAGGGAGAGGTGTCAGCACCCGAGTGCTGCCAGAGGAGCTTCCCCAAACCAAGCAGCAAAGGCAAAGAACCCTCCCCAAACAGCCCCATGCTGAAGCATCCATGAGAAGCCATCTCCCAGCTCTCTGATGTGGTTGGCAGCAGCTCCAGCCAAGGACACCCACACTTTCCGGCGGGTGAGGCCAAGCCACCCGGCTGCAGATGCCCAACCCGGGTGGTGTCCCCATGCCAGGAGTCCCGGGAAGCTGCAGGACCAGCTGCTGAGTCACGAAGGGCTGGGAGGACGGGGGCATCCCGTGGGTCTGCGTCCTGGTGGCTCAGAGCTCCTGGCACTTGGAGGACAGCAGAAGGTGAAGTCATTGCCTTTTGGCTTGCAGAGCAAAGCAGGAGCTGCTGCCCAGCTCCAAAAACTGCTGACCCAACACAAACCAGGGCAGGTGCTGTGTCAGCTTCCAGCAGCAAAGCAGCTGCTTTCCAGGGTGAGGAGATAAAAGGGGAAAACCCCTCAGCATGGACCCGAGGTGGCAAATTATTGGCAGGGATTCCACCCGTGCTCTCACAGACTGCACAGCACCCAGATGATCCGTGTCACCTCCGTGCTGAGTGACAAGGAGTGGCCAGGCCAGGGGTGGCCTGAGAGATCTCGTCTCCATGGTGTCTCCAGGACTTGGAGCAGATGGAGAGCAGGGCTAAGGAACAGCGTTTCCAGGGGACAAACAACTGACCCCCCATCTCCCTTTGGCTCTTCTCCTGCTTCTGAGTTCGCCGGTGATGTAAACTGAAGACAATGCAAAGACTTGGTCACTGTGTCACAGAATGATGGAATGGGTTGGGGTGGAAGAGACCTGAAATCCCACCCAGTGCCCCCCCTGCCATGGTCAGGGACCCCTCCCCCAGCCCAGGGGGCTCCAAGCCCCATCCAACCTTCAACACTGCCAGGGATGGGGCAGCCACAGCTTCTGGGGGCAACCTGGGCAACCAGGGGCTCAGCATAGAATCATAGAATCATAGAATTGGCTGGGTTGGAAGGGACCTCAGAGCTCATCAAGTCCAACCCTTGATCCACTCCCCCCGTGGTTCCCAGCCCATGGCACTCAGTGCCACATCCAGGCTCTTTTTAAATATCTCCAGGGATGGAGAATCCACTGCTTCCCTGGGCAGCCCATTCCAATGTCTGATCACCCTCTCCGTAAAGAAATTCTTTCTAATATCCAACCTAAACTTCCCCTGGCACAACTTGAGACCATGTCCTCTTGTCTTGTTGAAAGTTGCTTGGGAAAAGAGCCCAACCCTCCCCTGGCTCCAGCTTCCTTTCAGGGAGTTGTAGAGAGTGATGAGGTCTGCCCTGAGCCTCCTCTTCTCCAGGCTGAACACCCCCAGCATCTCAGCACCTTCACCCCAAAGAATTTCTCCCTCCCCAAGATCTCCTCTCCATCTCCCCTCTTGCACCTGCAAACCCTTCCTCCATTTCCTACCTGGAAGGTGACAGCCTCAGACCTGGCATGGATGGGGCATCCCCTGTGCTTGGGGAGGATCCCTCCCTTTGGAGAAACCCCCATGGGATCCATGGGGCCCCAGCAGCATCCAATGCTCCCGAGACCCACGGTGTGGAGCTCCAGCGCCAGGGTTCCCAGCAGCAGAATTGTCCCCAGGGGCTGTGTGGGTGCTCCTGGGAGGCGTGGAGCTGAGCTGGGACTTGCTGGGTGGGGTGGGACCTGAGGGGGATTTCACCTTGGGTGCAGGGACCTTCTGGCCCCCTGCCTGCTCCTCCTGTCCTGAGCCCAGCAAGGCGAGGTGGGCAGGGAGGGAAGAACAACAGAAATTAGAGTGGTTAAGATTGAACAACTGATTAGTGGTTAAGGTGGTGTAGGGCTGAGAGCTCGATGATCTGGAAGGTCCTTTCGAGCCATGATGATTGTATGAAACAAAAACAAAACCAAAACCAAAACAAAACAAAACGAAAATATGCTCTTTCCAAAGAGCCACCACAAAGCGGCCCCGCACCCACGGGATGGGCACTGGCAGGTGGCCATGGGCAAACAGCAGAGACAAAAATCCCTTTTCTTCTGGCTGGGAGATATGGGGTGATTGCACAACACCCCTCTGGGTGGGAAAGCAGCTCTCAAGCATCTCCCTCCCTGACAGGCGATTCCTGGGAAACGGGGAGCAGGGAGAACTTCCCGGCTCCTCAGGGGCACCTGGACCTGGCTGGGGCAGGGAGGGAGATGAACCCAAGGAGCTGGGCTGGTGCCAGGGCTGGACCACAGCAGCAACTGCTGCCTCCCACCCTGCCCAGGGAACTGGGTCATCACTTGGGCTTCCAGGTCCTGAAGGGGCTCCAGGAAAGCTGGGGAGGGACTTGGGACAAGGGCCTGGAGGGCTGGGAGCCTCCCAGGGGGAAGGGTTTCCAGCTGGGAGAGGGGAGATGGAGAGGAGATCTTGGGCAGGGAGGGAGGGAGGGAGGGAGGGAGGGAGGGAGGGAGGGAGGGAGAAATTCTTTGGTTGGACTTGGTGAGGGTGCTGAGCCCCTGGTTGCCCAGGTTGCCCCCAGAAGCTGTGGCTGCCCCATCCCTGGCAGTGTTGAAGGTTGGATGGGGCTTGGAGCCCCCTGGGCTGGGGGAGGGGTCCCTGACCATGGCAGGGGGGGCACTGGAAAAGCTTTCAGATCCCTTCCAACAAAAGCTGGTTTAGGATCTCTGAACCTCTGGTTCTGGTGTCCCCCAGAGCTGCCCCCTGGGACCAAAGGGTTCTGAGCTGTGGCCTCTAAGAGGTCAGAGCAGCTTCCAGTGCCTGTTGCCCTGCCTGCCCATGCACCCCATCCCCTGCTGCACGCCCTCCTGCCCTGCTTCCCCCCACCCTGCTGCCCCTCTCATAGAATCATAGAATCATAGAATGGGCTGGGTTGGAAGGGACCTCAGAGCTCATCAAGTCCAACCCTTGATCCACTCCCCCTGTGGTTCCCAGCCCATGGCACTCAGTGCCACATCCAGGCTCTTCTGAAATATCTCCAGGGATGGAGAATCCACTGCTTCCCTGGGCAGCCCATTCCAATGTCTGATCACCCTCTCTGTAAAGAAATTCTTTCTAATATCCAACCTAAACTTCCCCTGGCACAACTTGAGACCATGCCCTCTTGTCTTGTTGAAAGTTGCTTGGGAAAAGAGCCCAACCCCCCCCCTGGCTCCAGCCTCCTTTCAGGGAGTTGTAGAGAGTGATGAGGTCTGCCCTGAGCCTCCTCTTCTCCAGGCTGAACACCCCCAGCTCCCTCAGCCTCTCCTCACAGGACTTGTGCTGGATCCCTTCACCAGCCTGGTTGCCCTCCTTTGGACCTGCTCCAGCACCTCAATCTCCTTCCTGAACTGAGGGGCCCAGAACTGGACACAGGACTCGAGCTGTGGCTTCTCCATCCTCTGTCCTGAGCTCTGAGCCCTCCCTTCCCTCTGCCTCACTTGTGGCCACATCTCCAGTCCTGCAGCAAATGTCTCCACATCCTCTGGAGGCATTTCCCACACTCTGACCCAAGCCAAGGAGCATCCCTGGGGCCTGGGAGGGTTCTGCAACCTCACTGAGCCCAACACTGCCCTGTGGCACCTTTGAGGTTCAGCTGCTGGAAAGGAGTCAAGATGAGGACTGAAGGCCCTGGTAACAGCAACATTGGGTGGGCACCCATCTCCCTCCCTGCCTGCACCCAGAAGGGGACCTGCTGGGGAAGCCCTGGGAACCTTAGAACCATGGAACTGATCAGGTTGGAAAAAAAAACATCTAAGATCCTCAAGTCTAACCATGAAGCCAATGATGACCAAGGCCACCCCCACCCCCAGCCCATGTCCCTCAGCACCCCCACATCTCCAGGCTCTGAAACCCCTCCAGGGATGCTGGGGACTCCAGCCCTGCCCTGGGCAGCCTGGGCCAGGCCCTGACAACCCTTGCCAGGGAGAAATTCTTCCCCAGCTCCAACCCAAACCTCCCCTGGCACCACTCGAGGATGGTTCCTCTCAACCCTCTGATGGAGGGGTGCAGTCAGATCTCCCCATGTCCCAGGGCATCTCCTGGGTGTCCAGACTCTTGGCAGAGGAACATCTGCTATTCTTCAGCTAAGCTGCTCCAAGGTCTCCCCATTGCAGCCTTCTCTTCTCCAGGCTGAACACCCCAAACTCTCTCAGCCTGGCTCCATCCCTTGGCTCATGTCTGTGTCCTCCTGCTTGGTTCCTGCATGCCCATGGCCATGCCCTGGGTACTTGGTGCTCCAGACCACGGGCAGAACGTGGCTCCAGCCCAGAGCAGGGGGCACAGAGTCAGATGTTACACCCAGGAACATGGCCAGGGACAGGAGAGCAGCTGCTCCCCTTTGCTGTGGTGTAAGAGAAAGTTTCCAGGAAGAGTAAAATGGACCAGAAGGGAAGGAGAGGCTTTGAACAGGCAGACAAAAGAAGCTGGCTTCCCCAGGCAGGTCACCCAGTTTCCATCATGGTCCCAAACAAAAGGTTTTGGGGCCCTGCAGCTGGGCTGGCAGGAAGATGGGGATGATGCTCAGTGTTGCAGCTTTGGTGTTTAATTACCCAGGACGTTAATTGCTGCTCCTGGAAGGAAGGCCTTTTGCAAGGCACTGTGTCAGTGTGAGTGGGGCTGTGCTGGAGCCCAGGTGGAGGAGAAGGTGTCCAGATGAGGCTGTGGCATCTCCTGGGGTGACAAGAGTGCTGCCATGCTTGGGTTGGAAGGCACAGGCAGGTGAGGTGTGGAGGTTGGAGCTGCTGGGGCCACACAGCCCCTTCTGCCCTTTAAAGAAAGAAATAATCAGCAGAAAAACAGGATCATCACATAATTTAGGTTGGAAGGGGCTGTCTAGTCCAGCTCAGAGAAGGTCTGGTCAGATCAGATTGCTCAGGGCTCTGTTCAGTCCCTGCTGATCACCTCCCTGGAGATCCACCACCTCCTCTCAAAGCAGGGTCAGGCACAACCAGGCTGAGGGGGCTGTGGCCAGTGGGGCTTGAGTATTTCCAAGGACAGAGGCTCTGCAGCCTCTTTGGGTGATCTGTGCCAGGGTTTGACCATCTTCACTGTGAAAAAGCTTCTCCTGATGCTCAGAGGGAACCTCCTGTCCTGCCTGGCATTGTGTCCTGGCACTGGGCACCACCACCAAGAGCCTGGCTCCATCTTTACCCCCTGCCTTCAGGTATGTCTACACATCACTCAGACCATCAGGGGCCTCTTCTCTCTTCTCTTCTCTTCTCTTCTCTTCTCTTCTCTTCTCTTCTCTTCTCTTCTCTTCTCTTCTCTTCTCTTCTCTTCTCTTCTCTTCTCTTCTCTTCTCTTCTCTTCTCTTCTCTTCTCTTCTCTTCTCTTCTCTTCTCTTCTCTTCTCTTCTCTTCTCTTCTCTTCTCTTCTCCTCTCCCTCTCTTCTCTCTTCTCTCTTCTCTCTTCTCTCTTCTCTCTTCTCTCTTCTCTCTTCTCTCTTCTCTCTTCTTCTCTCCCTCTCTTCTCTCTTCTCTGCCTCTCTTCTCTCTTCTCTCTTCTCTCCCTCTGTCCCTCTCTACCTCTCTTCCCTCTTCCCTCTTCTCTCTTCTCCTCTCCCTCTCTTCTCTCTTCTCTCTTCTCTCTTCTCTCTTCTCTCTTCTCTCTTCTCTCTTCTCTCTTCTCTCTTCTCTCTTCTCTCTTCTCTCTTCCCTCTTCCCTCTTCTCCTCTCCCTCTCTTCTCTCTTCTCTCTTCTCTCTTCTCTCTTCTCTCTTCTCTCTTCTCTCTTCTCTCTTCTCTCTTCTCTCTTCTCTCTTCTCTCTTCTCCTCTCCCTCTCTTCTCTCTTCTCCTCTCCCTCTCTTCTCTCTTCTCTCTTCTCTCTTCTCTCTTCTCTCTTCTCTCTTCTCTCTTCTCTCTCCTCTCTCCTCTCTCCTCTCTCCTCTCTTCTCTCTTCTCTCTTCTCTCTTCTCTCTTCCCCTCTCCCTCTCTTCTCTCTTCTCTCTTCTCTCTTCTCTCTTCTCTCTTCTCTCTTCTCTCTTCTCTCTTCTCTCTTCTCTCTTCTCTCTTCTCTCTTCTCTCTCCTCTCTCCTCTCTCCTCTCTCCTCTCTTCTCTCTTCTCTCTTCTCTCTTCTCTCTTCCCCTCTCCCTCTCTTCTCTCTTCTCTCTTCTCTCTTCTCTCTCCTCTCTTCTCTCTTCTCCTCTCCCTCTCTTCTCTCTTCTCTCCTCTCCTCTCCTCTCCCTCTCTTCTCTCTTCTCTCTTCTCCTCTCCCTCTCTTCTCTCTTCTCTCCTCTCCTCTCCCTCTCTTCTCTCTTCTCCTCTCCCTCTCTTCTCTCTTCTCTCCTCTCCCTCTCTTCTCTCTCCTCTCCCTCTCTTCTCTCTTCTCTCTTCTCTCTTCCCCTCTCCCTCTCTTCTCTCTTCTCTCTTCTCTCTTCTCTCTTCTCTCTTCTCTCTTCTCTCTTCTCTCTTCTCTCTTCTCTCTTCTTCTCTCCCTCTCTTCTCTCTTCTCTGCCTCTCTTCTCTCTTCTCTCTTCTCTCCCTCTCTTCTCTCTACCTCTCTTCCCTCTTCCCTCTTCTCTCTTCTCTCTTCTCCTCCCTCCCTTTCCCGAATGAGGGACATTCCCAGCTCCCTCAGCCTTTCCTCACTGGACAGACCCTCCACCACCTCTCTCTGTGCCCATTTTCTGGACTGTCTCCAGCATCTCCATGTCTGTGGTTCTGGGGATCCCAGCACTGCACAGGAGGAGCTCGCCCTGGTCCCTCTCTGAACATCTCCAGATCCAGAGAGCTGAGGCCCCTCCAGCTGTTGTTGTTGAGACCCTCAGGGTCACATCTGCAGCAGCTTCAATCCCAGGTGTTCCTGCAGCCTCCTGACAGCCCCTCAATCAGTGACAGCTTTGTTCCTCTTGATTATTTTCATTAACACTAATTGGCCAGTTCTGATGTTTGCCTCCCTCCTCTTCTCTGTGACCAGAAACAGCCCCCAGGCTCTCACTCCTCACCTCCTGAGCCCCTGGTGGGACTGCCCAGGTTTCCCATCACCACCTCCTGTACCCTTTGTGGACCAGGTTTGTCCCTGGGGTTCTTCCTGGTGGCCCATCTGCCCAGGCACCCTCAGAGGAGCAGCTCCTCTCCTTCCACCAAAGCCTCCCTGAGCACCAAATCTGGGCCACAGCTGAGATCCTGATTGTACACACACCTCCCCCCAAGGAGCTCTGTCTGCTCCTGGGGTATTATCCCATCCCTGGCACTGCTGAAGGTTGGATGGAGCTTGGAGCTCCCTGGGCTGGGGGAGGGGTCCCTGACCATGGCAGGGGGGGCACTGGGACCAGGTGGGCTTTGAGGTCCCTTCCAACCCAAACCATTCCATGATTCTGTGAAGCTGGGGAAGGATTTGGAGAAGTTGTGAGGAGCAGCTGAGGTCCCTGGGGGTGTTGATCCTGGAGCAGAGGAGGCTGAGGGGAGAGCTTCTGGCTCTCTGACACCCCCTGAGAGGAGGTTGGAGCCAGGGGGGGTCGGGCTCTGCTCCCAAGGAACCAGGGATGGGACAAGAGGAACTTTTGGCACAAGTCAAGTTGTGCCAGGGGAGGTTTAGGTTGGAGCTGGGGAAGAATTTCTCCCTGGCAAGGGTTGTCAGGGCCTGGCCCAGGCTGCCCAGGGCAGGGCTGGAGTCCCCATCATCCCTGGAGGGGTTTCAGAGCCTGGAGATGTGGACATGGGGTGGGGGTGGCCTGGGCAGAACTGGGGTCAGGGCTGGACTTGATGGTCTTGGTTTTGGTCTTCTCCAACCAAAATGATTCCGTGATTCACTGTTTTCCAGCTTCTGCCTCCATGACAACCCAGCAGGGACTCCCACAGAGCCCATCTGTGTGTGCAAGGACCTTCTCTGCTGCTTCCCCACAACCTCATTCTCAGAGGATGTCTGTGTCCCCTGCTTCTCTCCCCCATGTCACCTGTGTCTCTGTGCCCCTTCCCACCTCCCTGCTCAGACCCTGCCCTTCTCCTGCCCTGCTCCCCAGAGCTGGGGTTTCCATCCCGGTTTCTCTGTTGTGTGTTTATGACTTTCACCCAGGTCCCAGCTCCCATTCTGCCACCACCCATCCCCCCCACCCCTCTGCTGCCTTCGTGCTTGGGCGTCACAGAGTCCTCCTCCCAAGGAGCTGCTGACGACAGCATTCCGATGAGGATGAAGCATTCCAGGTCCTCAGCTCTTCAGTTTACCTTTGTCTTGTTTCTCTACATTTTTTCCCCCCATATCATGTTTAAACAAGATTCTGTTTCTTGGAACTGCTCTGCACTTCTCCTTTTCTCCACGCTGGTTTTTACCGTAAATCTTTGGTGTGACTTTGACCTCTCCTTTGCTTGGAGATGGAAAACTTCCCTAGCAGCATTTTTTTCTGATTCTCAGCCTGGTTTCATGACTTCCTGTCTCAATTTTACTGTCTGACCCAACCTGGAAATTGGGTGGGACCAGGGAATGCTGTCATAAATCATATCATAGAATCCCAGGAGGTCAGGGTGGAAGGGACCTCAAGGCCCATCTGCTCCAACCCTTCTCGTGTTATTGTTGATGTGAGATGTCCCAGCACCCCATCCAGCTGAGACTTCAAACTTTACAGAGTTGGGGAATCCACCCCTTCCCCTGGAAGACCATTCCAATCTCTGTCCTCTTGGGGAAACATTTTCCTCTTGTGTCCAGTGCGAATCTCCCCAGGAGCAACTTGTGCCCCTTGTCTTCCCCATGGGACTCCTTGTACACAGGCAGTTTCCATCTCATTTGTAGCCCCCTTTGAGTGCTGGAACATTGACATTTGGTCTCCCCTGAGCCTTCTCTTCCTAAGGCTGAACAGACACAGTTCTCTCACCCTCTCCTCACAAGGAAGGTGCCCCAGTCCTCTGATCATCCTCGTGGCTCTTCTCTGGACCCTCTCCAGCCTCTCCAAATCCTTTCTGACATGGAGGGTCCTGGCTTTCACCTACCTGAAGCCTCTTGTAGTGAGTTTTGGGCCCCTGAAGACAAGAAGGACATGGAGGGGCTGGGGGTGTCCAGAGAAGGGAGTGGAGGTGGGGAAGGGTCTGGAGCAGAAGGAGAAGGGTCTGGAGAAGTTGTGAGGAGCAGCTGAGGGCCCTGGGGGTGTTGATCCTGGAGCAGAGGAGGCTGAGGGGAGACCTTCTGGCTCTCTGACACCCCCTGAGAGGAGGTTGGAGCCAGGGGGGGTCGGGCTCTGCTCCCAAGGAACCAGGGATGGGACAAGAGGAACTTTTGGCACAAGTCAAGTTGTGCCAGGGGAGGTTTAGGTTGGAGCTGGGGAAGAATTTCTCCCTGGCAAGGGTTGTCAGGGCCTGGCCCAGGCTGCCCAGGGCAGGGCTGGAGTCCCCATCATCCCTGGAGGGGTTTCAGAGCCTGGAGATGTGGGGGTGCTGAGGGACAGGGGGGGTGCTGGGGGCATGGGGGGTGCTGAGGGACAGGGGGTGGGGGTGGCCTTGGTCAGCATTGGGTTCATGGTTGGACTTGATGACCTTTAAAGTCTTTACCTTGATACTGGGATACCAGAGGGAGTGGGAGCTCCCCAGACCGTAGGTGGATGGACAGGATACATGGCACAACCACGTGCACCAGGAGCTCCCAGCACGAGAAGCAGAGGGATGGAAAGCAGAGCCATGGACTGACTGTAGGGAGCCCACTAAACACTGCTCTGGGAAATGAGGACAAGATGTTTCAATAAAGTGGCCCGAGATAACCCAGGCTGTTCCTCTGTTTCTGAAAGCTTCAGAAGACAAAGAGTCAACAGCAAAAGCACAAGAACCAGGGCAGGCACTTGGTGCTCGACTGGAGGTGGGAGGATATTATAAAGGGAAGAGAATTACAATGAATTATTGCGAGATAGAATTGTAAAATACAGGATATAAAAAAACTAAAGGAAAACCTCAGGTAGCAGAAGGAATATTCACAGAAGATAAATTTGTTCTCAAAGCTCAAAATAGAAGAAAGAAAAAAATGCAACAGGATTAACAATTACTTTGTAAAAACATTAAGGAGGTAAAGTCCCGTGTCCGGGTCAGGGACACAACGGCGCAGGAGCTGCATGTAGGTGAGGTTCTCGTGGGTGTTGGGGTCGAAGAAGCCCTTGGTGTCGTCGCTGGGGTCGGAGAGGACCTGGTTCATCTCCTGGTCAAAGTACCCCCTCTTGTAGGCCACCTCCACGGGGACGCGGTGGCTGTGCACGGGGTCGATGATGCCACCGGTGGCGATCTGGGCCTCCAGCAGGCGGATGCCGTGGTCCTTGACGATCAGCTCCTTCTTCATGGCCTGGAAGAGGGAGATCTTCTCCCCGGTGTAGGGGTCGGTGTAGCCGGTGACCGCCCGCTCGGCCGAGAGCAGCTTCTCCTGCAGCTCGCTGCCCACCAGCCCGCTGGAGACGGCCTGTTCCACCGAGAGCTTCTGGTTGGTGAGCGGGTCGAGAAGGAAGCCGGTGGCAGCCTGGGCCTCCAGCAGCACCAGGGCCGTGCCCTGACGCAGGAGGCCCTTCCACATGGCCTGGTAGATGCTCATCTTCTCCCTCTTGGTCGGGTCGTCTTTGGAGGGCACCAGCACGCCGGCGATGCAGCCCGTGCCGTCCAGGTAGCGCTTGACGGAGGCCATTTGCGTCACCTCCTGCACCGTCTTGGAGCCCTGCACCAGGTGGGCCAGCGTCTCCTTGTCGATGATGCCCGAGTCGGCCAGGTCCGAGGCGGTCACCTGCCTCCTGAGGCCCGGGAACCTCACCTTGCTGCTGCGCTCCGCCGCCTCCCGCACCAGGAGGCTGAGGAGCCTGGCCAGCTCCTCCAGCGCCAGGCTGCCGGCCCGCACCTTCCCCAGCAGCTCCTGCCTCTTCTGCTGGCAGACGTACTTGGAGAAGAGGAGCTCCCACAGGGAGACCTCTGGGCCCGGGAAGCCGCCCGCTGACACCTCGACGCTGTGGGACTTGAGGGACCGCTCCAGATCCGCATCCACATCCACATCCACATCCACATCCTGCTCCTCCTTCGCCAGTTTCCGCTTCTCCTCCCGCTCCCTCCTGGAGCCCTCTCCATTCTGGACCGGTGTCTGTGCCGGCTGCTGGCCCTCCTCAGCCCCAGTGACCATGGTGGTCAGGATAGTGGTCATCTGCGAGATGCTGAGCGTGCCCGACTTGTACTGGCGCAGGAGGTCCTGGCGCCGGTGGTCGGGGACATAGCGGGAGAAGAGGAGCTCCCAGAGGGTGAGGCTCTGTCCCTGGAAGAGCCCCAGGCTGAGGGTGGTGCGGGCGTTCTGCAGGGCTTGCCGGGCCTCCTCGGGCAGCTGGTAGAGCACCGAGCCCTTGTCCATCAGCTGCAGCATCAGCAGCCCCGTGTCTGGGTCGGGGACACAACGGCGCAGGAGCTGCATGTAGGTGAGGTTCTCGTGGGTGTTGGGGTCGAAGAAACCCTTGGTGTCGTCGCTGGGGTCGGAGAGGACCTGGTTCATCTCCTGGTCAAAGTACCCCCTCTTGTAGGCCACCTCCACGGGGACGCGGTGGCTGTGCACGGGGTCAATGATGCCGCCGGTGGCGATCTGGGCCTCCAGCAGGCGGATGCCGTGGTCCTTGACGATCAGCTCCTTCTTCATGGCCTGGAAGAGGGAGATCTTCTCCCCGGTGTAGGGGTCGGTGTAGCCGGTGACCGCCCGCTCGGCCGAGAGCAGCTTCTCCTGCAGTTCGCTGCCCACCAGCCCGCTGGAGACGGCCTGTTCCACCGAGAGCTTCTGGTTGGTGAGTGGGTCGAGAAGGAAGCCAGTGGCAGCCTGGGCCTCCAGCAGCACCAGGGCCGTGCCCTGACGCAGGAGGCCCTTCCACATGGCCTGGTAGATGCTCATCTTCTCCCTCTTGGTCGGGTCGTCTTTGGAGGGCACCAGCACGCCGGCGATGCAGCCCGTGCCGTCCAGGTAGCGCTTGACGGAGGCCATTTGCGTCACCTCCTGCACCGTCTTGGAGCCCTGCACCAGGTGGGCCAGCGTCTCCTTGTCGATGATGCCCGAGTCGGCCAGGTCCGAGGCGGTCACCTGCCTCCTGAGGCCCGGGAACCTCACCTTGCTGCTGCGCTCCGCCGCCTCCCGCACCAGGAGGCTGAGGAGCCTGGCCAGCTCCTCCAGCGCCAGGCTGCCGGCCCGCACCTTCCCCAGCAGCTCCTGCCTCTTCTGCTGGCAGACGTACTTGGAGAAGAGGAGCTCCCACAGGGAGACCTCTGGGCCCGGGAAGCCGCCCGCTGACACCTCGACGCTGTGGGACTTGAGGGACCGCTCCAGATCCGCATCCACATCCACATCCTGCTCCTCCTTCGCCTGTTTCCGCTTCTCCTCCCGCTCCCTCCTGGAGCCCTCTCCATTCTGGACTGGTGTCCGTGCCGGCTGCTGGCCCTCCTCAGCCCCAGTGACCATGGTGGTCAGGATAGTGGTCATCTGCGAGATGCTGAGCGTGCCCGACTTGTACTGGCGCAGGAGGTCCTGGCGCCGGTGGTCGGGGACATAGCGGGAGAAGAGGAGCTCCCAGAGGGTGAGGCTCTGTCCCTGGAAGAGCCCCAGGCTGAGGGTGGTGCGGGCGTTCTGCAGGGCTTGCCGGGCCTCCTCGGGCAGCTGGTAGAGCACCGAGCCCTTGTCCATCAGCTGCAGCATCAGCAGCCCCGTGTCTGGGTCGGGGACACAACGGCGCAGGAGCTGCATGTAGGTGAGGTTCTCGTGGGTGTTGGGGTCGAAGAAGCCCTTGGTGTCGTCGCTGGGGTCAGAGAGGACCTGGTTCATCTCCTGGTCAAAGTACCCCCTCTTGTAGGCCACCTCCACGGGGACGCGGTGGCTGTGCACGGGGTCGATGATGCCGCCGGTGGCGATCTGGGCCTCCAGCAGGCGGATGCCGTGGTCCTTGACGATCAGCTCCTTCTTCATGGCCTGGAAGAGGGAGATCTTCTCCCCGGTGTAGGGGTCGGTGTACCCCGTCACGGCCCTCTCTGCAGATTGGAGTTTTTTTTGTAGTTCACTGCCCACCAGCCCAGAGGCTACGGCCTCATCCACAGAGAGATTCTGGTTCTTGATTGGGTCAACGACAAAGCCGGTGGCAGCCTGGGCCTCCAGCAGCACCAGGGCTGTCCCTGGCCTCAGGATGCCCTTCCACATGGCCTGGTAGATGCTCATCTTTTCCCTCTTGGTTGGATTATCTTTGGAGGGCACCAGCACGCCGGCGATGCATCCGGTTCCCTCAAGATATCTTCTCACACTCTCCATCTGTGCGATATCTTGTGCCGTCTCCTTTCCTTCGTGGAGTTTTTCCATTGTTTCCTCTGTAATTATCTGTGCACTGAGAAGTTCTGAGGCTGTTATTTGTTGTCTCAGTCCTTGGAACCAGATGTCACTTCTGTCTTCTTCTTTTTCTCTGATGATTGATAGGATTACTTCAATGATTCCTTGCAGAATGTGGTGGGTTTCCGCTTTATATTTTTTCACCAGTTCTTTCCTCTTCTCCTCAGTGATGTATTGCGAGCAAAGCAGTTCCCACAGTGACACCACCTGTCCCTCGTATTTTCCAAGAGGCACTCGTACCTTTGTGCACAGCAGGGCAGTCTTGGTTTGGTCATCGATGTAGAAGTAGTCATCATCTTTCTCCATGACCTGCAGCAGGTACAATCCCGTCTCCTTCTCTTGGGAACACCTCTCCAGGAGCTGACTGTAGCTGATTTTTTCGTGAGTGTTTGGATCTATGAAGCCTTTGCTGCCATGGTCTGGATCAGAAAGTAGGAGAAACGTATCATCATCCAGGTAGCCCCTCTTGTAGGCCACTTCCAGGGGCAGGCGGTGGCCGTGCACGGGGTCGACGATGCCGCCGGTGGCGAGCTGGGCCTCCAGCAGGCGGATGCCAAGCTCCTTGGTTGTTAGCTTTTGCTTTATGGCCTGAAAGAGGGAGATTTTCTTCCCTGCCTGAGGATCTGTGTATCCTGTCACAGCTTTCTCCGCCCACAGCAGCTTCTGCTGCAAGTTGCTCTCCACCAGCCTGGAGGAGACAGCCTGCTCCACGGAGAGCTTCTGGTTTTTCAGTGGGTCGATAATAAAGCCAGTGGCAGCCTGTGCCTCCAGCAGCCCCAGGGCACATTGCTCTGTCAGGAGCCCCCTCTGCAGGGCTTGGGAGATGCTCATCTTCTCCTTCTTTGATGGGAGCAGAACCCCAGCAATGCATCCAGTGCCTTCCAAGTACCTTTTGATGGTGTCCCTCTTGGCAAGGCTGTCAAGTGTCAGACTCCCATTCTGCAGCTGGTCCAGAGTTTTCTTGTCGATTATCTCTGAGTTAAACAGCTCTGACACTGACACGTCCCCCCGCAGCCCCCTGACCTTGAGGGCTCCTGCTCTGTGCTCCGTGTCCTCGATGATTTTGAGGATGTGGGAGATGAGATCTTCCAGCGGGAGGGTTTTGCTTTTGTACTGGATCACGAGTTCTTTCCGTTGCTGCTGGGAGATGTAATGAGAGCAGAGAATTTCCCAGATGGAAACCCTTTGGTCCTTAAACTTCCCAACTTTCACTTCCAGAAGCCTGGAGCGCAGCGCCTGCTTTGTCAGCTCATCGATGTAGAAGTACTTTCCTCCTTTCTGTACAACTTGTAGCATGTACAACCCAGTGTCCGGATCTTGGACACATCTCTCCAGGAGCTGCATGTAGGTGAGGTTCTCGTGGGTGTTGGGGTCGAAGAAGCCCTTGGTGTCGTCGCTGGGGTCAGAGAGGACCTGGTTCATCTCCTGGTTGAAGTATCCCCTCTCGTAGGCCACCTCCACAGGGATGCGGTGGCTGTGCACGGGGTCGATGATGCCGCCGGTGGCGATCTGGGCCTCCAGCAGGCGGATGCCGTGGCTCTTCACGATCAGCCCTTGGTTCATGGCTTCAAAGAGGGACATTGGGGCCTTGCTGTAGGGGTCGGTGTAGCCTGTCACGGCCTTTTCCGCACAGAGAAGCTTTTCAAAGATCTCCCCTCCGATCAGACCTTCAGCTAACGCTTCCTCCACAGAAAACTTCTTGTTTTTCACTGGGTCAATGATGAAGCCGGTGGCAGCCTGAGCCTCCAGCAGCACCAGGGCTGTCCCTGGCCTCAGGATGCCCTTCCACATGGCCTGGTAGATGCTCATCTTCTCATTGCTGGGCTGGATGAGGACCCCTGCTATGAAATTGGTGCCCTCCAGGTACCTGCGGACGGAGTCCATTTCAGTCACCTCTTTGATCGTTTTCTTCCCCTGGTTGAGCTCATCAAGGGTTTTTTTGTCTATCAGTTGAGACTGGAAGAGGTCACTGGCAGAGACTCTTTTCCGCAGGCCCTTGAAGGCAAACTTTTTGCCTTGTGTCTCAGTCTCTCTGATGATCGTGGTGACCATTGTTATGACCTCCTGGAGCACTTCAGACTTCTCCTCTTTGTACTTCTGCACTAGCTCTCTTCTCTTGCTGTCTGAGAGGTATTCGGAGTTGAGAAGGTCCCAGACTGACACCGTCTGTCCTTTGAACCGCCCGATGTTGACGCAGACGGTCACAGACTTCAGCACCTCCATGGTTTGTTCATCCACACAGAACGTGGCATCCTCTGAGAGAGGAAGGAGCCAGAGCCCTGACTCCGCCTCGTGAAGGCACCTGTCCTTCAGCTGCTGGTAGGTCACGTTCTCCTTGGTGTTTGGATCAAAAAAGATCTGGGTGCTGTCGTTCAGCTGTGAGAGGGTTTGGTTGAGGTCCTCGTCGTAGAAGCCGTACCTGCAGGCAGCCTGGTGAGGAAGGTGGAGGTGGTGGATGGGATCGATGACTCCTCCCGTGGCCAGCTGGGCCTCCAGCAAGGGAAGAGCCTCTCCCAAGGGGATCAGCTCTTTCCTGAGGGCCTGGCACAGCGAGATGGGGCTCCCCGTGTAGGGGTCTGTGTAGCCGGTCACTGCCCTCTCAGCCAGGAGGAGTTTCTCAGTCAGCTCTTCACCAATGAGTCCTGCTCTCACTGCCCCCCTCACATCCAGCCTCTGGGTGGTGGTGGGGTCAGGGAGGTATCCGGTGGCTGCCTGAGCTTCCAGCAGCCTCAGAGCAACCCCAGGCAGGAGAAGATTGTTTTTCATGGCGTCATAAAAACTCATCTTCTTTTTGGATGCCTCTATGAACACGCCGGCGATGCTGCCCGTGCCCTGCAGGTACCTCCTCACGCTCTCCATCCCAGCCACTTCTTCGGGAGTTCTGACACCCTGAGCCAGTTCTTCAAAGGTCTTTTCAGGAATGATGCCAGCCTCCAGCAGCCAGACAGCAGGGACGCTGCCCCGCAAGCCTTCCAGGGTGATGTGGGTGCAGGCTTTCATCTCCATCTCCCTGACCAGCCGGAGCACCAGAGCCACCAGCTGCTGCAGGGACATCTCCTCGGACCGGAACTTCTCCGTGAAGTCATTCCTCTGCTCCTCGGTGAAATACCCGGAGTGGATCAGCTCCCAGAGGGAGATTCCTTTTTCCTTCACCACAGTCTCCTTAAAGATCTGTTGGATTTGCTGGTCGGTGTAGGCAGGAGCAGCTGCCTGTGGCAGAGGCAGGAGGTGGAAGCCGGAGACCTCGTCCTTCTGGCAGCGCTGGATTAGCTCAGCGTAGGTCATGGCCTCCTTGCTGTCTGGGAGGCTGAAGGCTCTGCTGCTGTCACTGGCCTCAGCAAGGGCCTTGCTGATGTCCTCATCCAGGCACCCTCGCTTCTGGGCAGATTCCACGGGGATGTGGTGGCCACAGGTTGGGTCGATGATGCCTCCCGTAGCCATCTGCACCTCCATCAGCTGCATGGCCTGCTTGTCAGGGATCAGGCCCTTCTTCATCGCCTGGAAGAGGGGGATCTTCTTGCCCGTGAAGGGATCTTTGTAGCCCGTTACAGCCCCTTCTGCGTGCTGCAGCTTCTCGTGGACTTCTGGCCCGATGACCCCCTCCTTGATGGCGTCATCCACACAGAGCTTCTGGTTGCTCACCGGGTCGATGATGAAGCCCGTGGCAGCCTGGGCCTCCAGCAGCGGGAGGGCTACTCCTGGAACCATGATGTTTTTCTTCATGGCCTCGTAAATGCTTATCCTCTGGTTTGATGGCTGCAGCACAACCCCCCCGATGCTGCCAGAGCCGTAGAGATACTTCTTGACAGAGTCCATGTGCAGGACTTCTTCCGGAGTGACGGATCCTTCCAGCACCTTCTCAAAGAGGCCCTTGTCAATGACCCCGGTCTCCATCAGGTGGTAAGCACTGACGCTGCCTCTCATGGCCGGGAATTTGATGGGGGCCCATTTTTTCATTTCCTCCTCTAACATGATCCGGATTTGCTCCAGGGTGAGCTTCCTCAGCTGGTAGTGGTTGAAAATCTCTCGGCGCCTGCCCTCGCTGAAGTACTCGGAGTTCAGCAGGTCCCACACAGAGACCTTCTCCCCCCGGAACCTCCCAAACCTGACAGGCATCCAGGAGCTGCTGAACACCCGTCTGGTGGCCTCATCGATGAACTGGCGCTTCCTGCTGTTCAGAGGGAGGAGGCAGAGCCCGGTGCTGGGCTCCGTGATGCACTTCTCCTTCAGCTGCAGGTAGGTGAGGTTCTCGTGGGTGTTGGGGTCAAAGAAGCCCTTGGTGTCGTCGCTGGGGTCAGAAAGGATTAGGTTCATCTTCTTGTCGAAGTACCCCCTCTTGTAGGCCACCTCCACGGGGATGCGGTGGCTGTGCACGGGGTCGATGATGCCGCCGGTGGCGATCTGGGCCTCCAGCAGGCGGATGCCGTGGTCCTTGACGATCAGCTCCTTCTTCATGGCCTGGAAGAGGGAGATCTTCTCCCCTGAGTAAGGATCTCGGTAGCCGGTGACTGATTTCTCCGCGGCCAGCAGCTTGTCATAAACATCCGGGCCGATGACATTGGCTCGGAGCGCCTCTTCCACGGAATACCTTTTGTTGGCAGCCGGGTCGATGACAAAGCCGGTGGCAGCCTGGGCCTCCAGGAGGATCAGGGACGTCCCTGGCCTCAGGAGTCCTTTCCTCTTTGCCTGGTAGATGCTGATCTTCTCCTGGGAGTCGGGAAGCAGGAGCCCACCGATGCTGCCTGTCCCCTGCAGGTACTTCTTGACGGTGTCCATGCTGACAACTTCTTGGGCTGACGTTTCTCCCTCCTTCAGTTTCTTGAACAAATCCTTGTTGATGATTTCAGAGCTCAGGAGCTGGTCGGCTGTCACCCGGTCCCTCAGTCCTTCAAAGGTGACATTAGCAGTGGAAGCCATCTCCTCAATGGTGGCACTGACCACTTTACCCAGTTCTTGGGCAGAAAGTGTTCCTGAAAGGTACTGCTGGGAGAGAGCAGCTCTCTGCTCGCCCGGGATGTAGTCTGAGAAGAGGAGTTTCCAGAGGGACACCAGCTTCCCCTTGAACTTCCCCAAAGCCACGGGCACCTCGGTCTTTTCCAGAGCTCTCTGTGTCCTATGGTCAAAGAAGAGGTGGCTCCCCTGGGAGTCTTCCCTGCTGTCCTCACCAAGTGGCAGCAGCAGGAGCCCGGTGATGGGGTCAGTGAGGCAGCGCTTGAGCAGCTCTGCATAGATCAGCTTCTCCTTGGAGATGGGGTCCAAGAACCCTTTCATATCATCAGTGGGATTGGAGAGGAGCTGCCTTGTGGCCTCATCCAGGTAGCCCCACTTGCAAGCAGTCTCTGTGGGGACACGGAGGTGCCTGCCCGGAGCAACGATCCCTCCTGTGGCCATCTGTGCCTCCAGGAGGAAAATGCCATGATCCTTGGGGATGAAGCCCTTCTTGATGGCTTGGAACAGAGAGAGCATTTCCCCAGTGCAGGGGTCCCTGTACCCCGTGATGGTTCTCTCAGCTGAAGACATCTTCTCGTAAAGTTCTGGGCCGATGAGACCAACCCTGACGGCCTCCTCAACTGAGTATTTTTTGTTCTTGATGGGGTCCATCAGGCTGCCGGTGGAGGCCTGGACCTGCAGGAGCATCAGAGCAGCACCAGGCAGGAGGAGATGCTCTCTCAGGGCCCGGTAGAGACTTTTCCTTTCACCAGAGGGCAGGAGGACTCCAGCCACGCTCCTCGTCCCACAGAGGAACTGATGGACAGAGTCACTCTCTGCCACCTCCTGGACAGAGACTTTTCCCTCCTCAAGGTCTCGGAACATGTCAGGGCTGATGATGCCCGAGTCCAGCAGATCCCTGCTGCTCACCCTCCCTCCCAGCCCCGCAAAGGTGATCTGCAGGGGTAGGAGGAGGAAGCCCGAGGACGGGTCAACAACACATTTCTTCATAAGCTCCACGTAGGTCACCTTCTCCATAGTATTGGGGTCGAGGAACCCTTGGCTGTCCTCAAGGCTGGGGTCAGAGAGGAGCTCTCTCATCTCTTCATCCAAATACCCCCTCTCACAGGCAACCTCTGCTGGGAGCCGGTGGCCCGTGGCCGGGTCAATGATGCCCCCGGTCGCCATCTGGGCCTCCAGCAGCCGAGCCCCTTGCTCCCTCCCCAGCAGCTCCTTCTGGATGGCCTGGAAGAGGGAGATCTTCTCCTCCGAGTAGGGATCTACAAAGCCAGTGGCAGCTTTCTCTGCGGTCAGGAGCCTCTCCTGCAGCTCCAGCCCCACCAGCCCCAGCCTCACAGCTTCTGCCACCGAGACGCGCGTCTTCTGCACCGGGTCAGCCATGGAGCCCGTGGCTGCCTGGGCCTCCAGGAGCCAGAGGGCTGAATCCAAACTCAGGAGGTGCTCTCTGGTGGCATCATAGAAGCTCATGATCTTCTTGGATGTTTCCACGTAGACTCCGGCAATGCTGCCCGCTGCCTCCAAGGGTTCCCTGGGAGCATCCATCACCACCACCTCCCCCCCGGCTGCCTTCTTCTCTTTGCACGGCACCGTGTCCTGGCACAGGGGGTTTCCTCCTGGCACATGGTCCTGGGGAGCAGTGGGGCCAGCGTGGCCATTGACTACTGCCTTGTTCTCCATCCCCCACTCTGCTCCTTCCCTGGCTCTCACGAAGCTCTGGAGAGAGAACAGGAAAGCTTGGTGAGAAATCAACTTCTGTGATGGTTTCCGTGCCAAGTATGGGGGTGGAAACAACAAAACCTCATGGGCAGGAGGGAGAAACAACAAAAGGCTGAGACGTTCAGGGCATGGCTCAGTCTCTGAACCAGCCCTGCCAGAGGCAAACACCCCCCAGCTCCCTGAGCTTGGTTACTGGGAGAACTGGGAGCACCTCAGCGTGAGAGACGCAGCAGTAAGGGCACCGGTGGGACCTGCAGAGCAGGAGCAAAGCACCAACCAAAATCAGCAGCCCAGAGGCTGGGCGAGCACTTGGACCAGCAGTTGCTGTGGTCAAGGTTTGGGGGGACTGTTCCCCTCTGCCCCACTCTGGGGAGCCCCCCCTGGGGTAAAGCTGTGTCCAGCTCTGGGGTCCCCAGCAGCAGAAGGAGACGGAGCTGTTGGAGCCAGTGCAGAGGAGGCCCTGGAGCTGCTGGGAGGGCTGGAGCAGCTCTGCTCTGGAGCCAGGCTGAGAGAGTTGGGGGTGTTGAGGCTGGAGAAGAGAAGGCTGCAATGGGGAGACCTTGGAGCAGCTTCCAGGTCCTGAAGGGGCTCCAGGAAAGCTGGGGAGGGACGTGGGACAAGGGCCTGGAGGGCTGGGAGCCTCCCAGGGGGAAGGGTTTCCAGCTGGGAGAGGGGAGATGGAGAGGAGAGCTTGGGGAGGGAGGGAGGGAGGGAGGGAGGGAGGGAGGGAGGGAGGGAGGGAGGGAGGGAGGGAGGGAGGGAGAAATTCTTTGGTTGGACTTGGTGAGGGTGCTGAGCCCCTGGTTGCCCAGGTTGCCCCCAGAAGCTGTGGCTGCCCCATCCCTGGCAGTGTTGAAGGTTGGATGGGGCTTGGAGCCCCCTGGGCTGGGGGAGGGGTCCCTGACCATGGCAGGGGGGGGCACTGGGTGAGCCCAAACCAGTCTGGAGTTCCATGGCAGAGCTGGGATCCTCTGTGGTACGGAGGTGGAGAAGTTGCTGACCCAGCAGCCCAGGCGCTGCTCCTCCTGTGGGGGTCACAGCAAGCGGGGAGGCTGCAGACCACACCTGGGGCACAAACCCTGCCCGGATTAGTGATCCCAACACGCCAGGGAGTGCCGAGCAGCCTGCCGGTGCCGGAACCGCTCTCTGCAGCGGGTTTCTCACCCCTTCCATCCCCCTGCGCCCATCCCTCACTCATCAGCACCTCCTCTCCCGGCTCCCAGCTGCTCCCGGGGAAAGGTCCCAACAGGCTCCGTGATCTCAGCGCGGATCTGCCCGGGCAGCGCCGAGCTTTGTGTCTGCCGAGAGGTGGGGAGGGGCGGGACGGCCATGGGGCAGGGCCATGGGGCAGGGCTATGGGGCAGGGCTATGGGGCAGGGCCATGGGGCAGGGCCATGGGGCAGGGCAATGGGGCACAGCCATGGGGCAGGGCCATGGGGCACGGCTATGGGGCAGGGCTATGGGGTACGGCTATGGGGCAGGGCTATGGGCACGGCTATGGGGCAGGGCTATGGGGCACAGCCATGGGGCAGAGCTATGGGGCAGGGCTATGGGGCACCCCTCCTGACACAGGGAAGGGCCAGGCTGGACCCACAGTGGGTGAGGGGACTGGGGGGGTCTCTTTCTGGGGCTGGGGGGGCAGTGAGGGGCTGAGAGGTGGGGGCGGGTCGTTGTCATTGAGTCATGAAACCTCAGTCTGGGTTGGTTTAGAGGAAACTTAGGGCTCACCCAGTGCCCCCCCTGCCATGGTCAGAGACCCCTCCCCCAGCCCAGGGGGCTCCAAGCCCCATCCAACCTTCAACACTGCCAGGGATGGGGCAGCCACAGCTTCTGGGGCAGCCTCCATGTCCATGGTGGGTCAGAGGGTGCTGGGGGACAGTGGGGCTCAGCTCAGCTGTGCCATGACCAGAGAGGTGACCAAGGTGTCCAGAGAATCCCTGGCAGATCCCTGCACCCCAGACACCCCACGCCCCCCCCAAAGGGGAGCACCGAGGGGATTCGGGTGCTGCCACCCATAACGCTGCAGCAGCTTGAACCCCAATTCCCATCAGAACTTGGGAAAAGGAGGGGGCCAGGGCCGGACCCCCCTGGGGCTGAGGTGGGGAGGAGGCATCATCAGGTGTGGGGCAGGGCCAGGACTCTGCTCCCCGTTGTCAGAAGACGTCAGCCCCATGGAAACTTTGAGTAAGCAGCTGGGGAGAAGCTGGCACGGGCTGGGCCGCTGGCACCCAACGCCTTCCCCGGGGCCACCATCTCTGCCCTGAGCCTGCAGATCTCCCAGCTCCGCACCTTTGGCTTCTGGATTCCTCAGGAGAAGTTTTGGCCTCTGTCCCGGCACCTCTGGACGTCGTCAGTCGCCCCGGCCTCTTGTCACCCCCCCCAGCCCCTGTCACACCCTGAGTCACCTCCTCAGCTCTTCCTCCTCCGCCCAGCACAGGGGTGGGAGCCCTGAGCCCCCTCCCACCGGGATCACCCCCACGGGATCACCCCCCACGGGCTCACCCCCAGGGAGGGAGAGGCTGCGGGGGACACCGGGACAGGTTTTACTGGAGGAGTTGGGGGGACAGGTTTCAGGGTGGAGGAGATGGTGGAAACACTGAATCCCAGACTGGGTTGGGGGAACCTTAAAAATCACCCCCTGCCATGGTCAGGGACCCCTCCCCCAGCCCAGGGGGCTCCAAGCCCCATCCAACCTTCAACACTGCCAGGGATGGGGCAGCCACAGCTTCTGGGGGCAACCTGGGCAACCAGGGGCTCAGCACCCTCACCAAGTCCAACCAAAGAATTTCTCCCTCCCTCCCTCCCTCCCCAAGATCTCCTCTCCATCTCCCCTCTCCCAGCTGGAAACCCTTCCCCCTGGGAGGCTCCCAGCCCTCCAGGCCCTTGTCCCAAGTCCCTCCCCAGCTTTCCTGGAGCCCCTTCAGGACCTGGAAGCTGCACTTTTTTTGGGGGGGGGCTGATCTAAGGGGTCCTAGAAGGGGACATGGCCCCTGGGTCCCATCAGTGGCTGGTGGCAGATGGGGACAATCCCACAGCACCCTGTGCCCACCTCACTGGGCAGTGGGGATGGGAGCTGCCGGTCCCTGTCCCCCATGGGCCCCTCTGAGCCCTGAGCTGGCACCAGCTTGGCCTTAGGGACCGTCCTGCCCTCATGGTCATTGTCCCCTGTCCCACCGCTGGGACATGCCGAGGCTTTCCCCCGGCTCTCTCCTGCTCCCTTGTCACCTCCTGTCCATTTTCCGGGTCAGTTGTCACCTCCCGTCCCCCTCCTCGGTCATTTGTCACCCACCTCCTGTCCCTCTTCCAAGTCAGTTGTCACCTCCCCTCCTCCTCCCTGGCTCCGTTGTCACCTCCAGTTCCTCTCCCGGGACATCCCGGGCTCATGGACCACCACCTTCCCTCCCTGCTGGCCCCGGAGGACCAGTGATGTCCCCATTTAGTGGCCCTGGCTCCCTGTGCCCCCTCCCCCGGCCGGGGCGATGCCGCATTCGCCGCATTCCCGGGATCTCTCCCGGCCCCTCCCGCAGCCTCCGCCGCCCCCGGGACCCTCTCCCCGGGTCCTTCCCACCTTCCGCCGGTGCTGGTGGCTCTGGGGGGTGCTGGTGGCTCTGGGGGGTGCTGGTTGCTCTTCCAGGGGTGTCTCTGGGGGGTGGCAGGTGCCCGCGGTCCCGCTGCTTCTCCTCCCCGCCCGCACCGCTGCGGGTTTAAACCCCGCTGCTTCCCCGCCCCGGGGGTGTCACCACCTCCACCTCCACCTCCACCCCCACTGCCCCCGGGGGGAGGACACATCCCCCAGACACAGGGGTCCGGCTGACCCCCACCCCCCCGGAGACAGCTGCCCACCAGGACAGGGTGGGGGGCTGCGGGGTGGGGGGCTGCGGGGTACGGGGAGGGGGATTGGGGGGTAGGGACGAAAGGGTCTGGGGGGCAGGGGGGCTGGGGAAGGAGGGTTGGGGTGTAGGGAGGAAAGGGGCTGGGGGCAGGGGGGCTGGGGAAGGAGGGTTGGGGTGTAGGGAGGAAAGGGGCTGGGGGCAGGGGGGCTGGGGAAGGAGGGTTGGGGGGCTCAGGGCTGGGTGACATGGGGGATGGGGTGTAGGGGGACTGGGGGGCTGGAAGTTGGGGTCTCAGGGGAAGGAAGGGTAGGGGTCAGGGGGCTGGGGAGTAGGGGGGAGAGGGTGCGGGGGGGATTTGGATTGTGGGGAACAGAGGGGTTGGGGGACTGGGGTTACAGGGGCTGAGGAGCAGGGGGCTGGGGGCTGGGGGGGTATAGGGGCAGTGGGCTCTGGGTAAGGGGCAAGGGGGTGTGGGAGGCCCAGAGGTGGGGGGAAAGGGGGGCTGGGAGGAGGGGGGCAGAGGGGGAGCGGGTGGGGGTCACAGGGGGGCAGGGGGCAGGATCTGGTGCTGCTCCTGTGTCCCTATCACCCCAAAACCACTCCTGGCCCCGGCAGCTCCCCAGCCCCTCTCCCCTGTCCCCCCTCGGACCTCCCGGGTCCCTTTGTCCAGACCCACAACCCCCAGTTGTGGGGGTGACCCTGGCCCCACACACCCCAACACCCCCACCCCACCACCATGGCCAGCCCCACGCCCTCCCCTCAACCCCTGCACCCCCACATCCAGCAC
Organism: Phaethornis superciliosus; assembly: GCA_023637945.1. Lineage (NCBI taxonomy): Eukaryota > Metazoa > Chordata > Aves > Apodiformes > Trochilidae > Phaethornis > Phaethornis superciliosus. Next base: position 214,229 of record JAJQWJ010000002.1, on the reverse strand, counting down.
CCCCACATCCACCCATGGTGTTGGGGAGAGGGGATGGGGGGCCAAGGCCATGGGGGACACCAAGACCTCTGGGGTCCTACCCTGGGGTCCCACCATGGATTCCCACCCTGGGGCCCCACCCTGGGGGTCCCGCCACGGCCCCTCCCGGTGCCAGCGGGGCTGTGGGGATGCTGAGTTGAGCAAGATGTTTCTGGGGTGTGGAAGTGTTGTCTGGAGAGGCGCCGGTATCCAGGTGTGGTGTGGCACAGAGCCCTGGCACTGCCAGCCCTGGTGACATCCCATATGGAGGGGAAGACCCCAACCCCATTACCCCACCCCCCTGGGAATGGCACTGACAACACTGGGGCAGGAGCCCACCGGGGGCCCAGGGCTGGGGTGGCATTGAGGTGGTGGTCCCAGGTGGGCAAAGGGACCCTCAGGAGGGCAGAGGGACCCTCAAAGGGCAGAGAGACCCCTATGAGGACAGAAGGACCTTCAGGAGGGCAGGGAAATCCTTGGTAGGGCAGAAGGACCCTTGGGACAGTGTCCCACCAGAGCTGTGGGGTTGAGAGAGAGGCTGCACAGGACAATGCCTCAGACTCGTGTGACAACCTCCCAGCGGGGACCGTGCCACCAGGGGCTGTGTCCCCCGACCAGGGTCAGCAGCCACCACCACAGTCATTCCTCATGTCCCAGAACCCGTCCTGGGTTCTTGGCGGCTGATGGGCCTGGCCCGGGGGACCCGCAGAGGTTTTGGCTTTGGGAGGTGCTGGGGAACCCCAAATCCTGCGGCAAACAGAGGGGGAGTTGAGGGCTGGGACCCACAGAGCTGCCACCAGCACAGAACCATGAGACCACGGATAGGTTGGGGTAGAAGGGACCTGAAATCCCCCCCAGTGCCCCCCCCCACCATGGTCAGGGACCCCTCCCCCAGCCCAGGGGGCTCCAAGCCCCATCCAACCTTCAACACTGCCAGGGATGGGGCAGCCACAGCTTCTGGGGGCAACCTGGGCAACCAGGGGCTCAGCACCCTCACCAAGTCCAACCAAAGAATTTCTCCCTCCCTGCCCAAGATCTCCTCTCCATCTCCCCTCTCCCAGCTGGAAACCCTTCCCCCTGGGAGGCTCCCAGCCCTCCAGGCCCTTGTCCCAAGTCCCTCCCCAGCTTTCCTGGAGCCCCTTCAGGACCTGGAAGCTGCTCCAAGGTCTCCCCATTGCAGCCTTCTCTTCTCCAGCCTCAACACCCCCAACTCTCTCAGCCTGGCTCCAGAGCAGAGCTGCTCCAGCCCTCCCAGCAGCTCCAGGGCCTCCTCTGCACTGGCTCCAACAGCTCCGTCTCCTCCTGCTGCTGGGGACCCCAGAGGTGGACACAGCTTTACCCCAGGGGGGTCTCCCCAGAGGGGACAATCCCCTCCCTCTCCTGCTGCTTGGGGATCCCAGCCCTGGTCCCATTGGGTCGGTGCCGGTACCGGTCCCGCCCCAGCTCAGCCGCCGCCGGGCAGGGAGCGGTGGCTCCGTGGGCAGCTCGGGGTTGGCTGGGATGTGGCGGCTGCAGACGGGTGTTAATTACCCCAGCGCCGTAATTACCCTAACGAGAGCCTTTCCGCTGGCAGGCGGCCCGGCAGAGCACAAACAGAGCCTGGGCGGAGAGGGGCCGGGGGGGTGGGGGGGGGAACCCCTGGGAGCAGAGGGACCTCGGGGTGCTGGGGGTGCAGAAGCTCCACGGGAGCCACCGAACCCCCCCCGTGCTGGGCTGCGGTGTCACCAGCAGGAGATGGGGACACACGGGGACACCCCCTGCCTGGGGACTGCCCCCCCAGTGCCACAGCTCTGCCCGGAGCCTCGGAGAAGCCCAAGACCCCCTGGTCCTTCACTGATCCCCCCCCACGGGATGGGGTTTGGCCTGGCCACCTTCTCCTGGTGCTGACTCTGGTCCCATCTCTGTGCTGGTGTTCCTAAAACTGTCCCCAACCTCGCTGTGGTTCTGGAAGACCCCTCTGCATGGGCTGGGGACCCCTCACAGCCCCCCCCAAACCCCCAGGGCTCTGTGGGGTCACAGAGGTGTCTGTGGCATCAGTGGGGCTGGAGATGGGGAGGGGGTCAGGGACCATGGGTTATGGGGCCAAAGTAGGGGATTTGGGGCATCCCTGCACCCACACCCATGGGAGGCCCTGGCCCAGTCTCTGGGTGAGGTCCTTGAAACCATCAAACCCCAGAGTGGGCTGGGGTGGGGGGAGCTTAGAGCTCATCCCGTGACACCCCTGGGGACACAGCTGGTGGCTCTGGACACCCCATCCCATAGCCCCAACCCCACTGTCCCCTGGTGAGCTGCACGGAGAAGGGACCACGGGGACAGGGACGGTGCCTTGGTGGCCGCAGGACGGGGGGATGGGGACGTGGCAGCTGCTCCCAAAGCCACCCCTGTGGGGGGACAGTGGCCCTGATTTCCTAGGAAAGGAGGGGACATGGCCCGGTGCCCACTGGCACCCACCCCACACCCCAGGAGGTTCTGCTGGTCACCCAGCCCCGCTGGGCCACCAGGTGCCACCATGTTGGCTTTGGTGATGCCACAGCCCCCTGTGCCACTGTGACAGCTTTGGTGATGCCACATCCCCCCCGCTGTGCCACTGCACTGGCTTTGGCCATGCCACATCCCCCTGTGTCACCATGTTGGCTTTGGTGATGCCACATCCCTCTGTGTCACCACAGGGGCTTTGGCCATGTCACATCCCCCCGTGCCACCACACTGGGTGCCACCGCGCTGGCTTTCGTGATGCCACAGCCCCCCTGCCCCCCTGCCATGTCACCCCCTGCCCCCCTGCCACGCCACCCCTGTCCCCAGCAGTGTGCCGAGCGGATGGACAGAGGGACAGAGGGACAGAGGGACAGAGGGGGGGGTGGCCAGTGGTGGGTGCTCTCGACAAGGACCCCATCAGTTTATTGTGCCCAGGAGCTGTGCTGCCACCCTGCCCCCTCACCCTTAGCGGGGGATGGGCGGGGGTCCCGCTGCAGGGGGGGCTTGGGGCGGGGGGGATGTGGGTGCCAGGGACTCTGCACCCATGGCAGTCCCAGTGGGGCTGGGGGGGGTGGCAGCTGGGCCCCCTCTGTGCCTCCCCCGAGGGGTGAAGGGGGGAAGCACCAAAGTGGGGCTCGGCCCCAGCCAGGGGCACCCACAGCCCCCCCGGTGGGATGGGGGGACCCCCCCCAAGAACTGCCCAAAGCTTGGGGGCACCTGCAGCACCCCCAAAGGTGAGAGAGCCCAGGGACCACCCCGGGGGGGTCTGGATGGCCCCCCCTGACCCTAGGGATGCACTGGGTGTGGGGGGCTCAGCTCTGGGGGGCTGCACCGGGACCCCGAGGGGTTTGGGGGGGTTGGCACCACGCCAGGGCAGGGGGGCTGCACTGGGACCCCGAGGGGGTCTGGGGGATTGTCCGGGCCCCGTGGGTGGGTGGGGGACCGAGAGGCGTCTCGAGGGTCCTCAGTGCCTCGGGGGGCTTCGTCAGTCTCCATCCTGGGGCTGCCGGGGGGTCCTGAGTGGGGTCGGGTGAGGGTGGGGGGGGCTCAGCGGCAGGGGCTGCAGCACCCCGGGGGGGAACCTTTTGGGGGGCAGCCCCACAGCCCTGCCCCACCGGCTGCGTTCCCCCCCCCTCAGCTCCGTGGGGTGGGCAGGGGGCAGCCGGGTCCTCACCTGGGGGGGCCGGGGTCTCCTCGGGGGCGGGGGGCTGCAGCTCGGCTCCGTCGGGCAGGGGGGAGCCGCGGGGCCGGGGGCAGCGGTCACCGGATCGCGTCCTGCGCAGCACCGACTGGAGAGGAACCGGGAGTGGGTCTGGGGCCGGGCCGGGGGGGTCCGGGGGGAGGGGGGGGGTCCCCATCCCTCACCTTCCTGGCCAGGGGGCTGCTGGGGGCCGAGGCGCTGGTGTAGAGGCTGAGGCTGGAGCTGGAGCGGCTCGGGGAGAGGGGCTTGGAGGAGGGGGAGGAGGGGGTCCCCGCGCCCTTGGTGACCCCCGGGGTCTCTGGGGAGAGGTACTTCTCGTTGATCTTCAGGTTCGTCCTTCCCTTCACTGGGGAGGAAGGAGGGGGGGGGGATCCTTGGGGCACCCATGGGCACCGGGACCCCCGGCTACGCCAGCACCGGGGGTCTCAACCCACCGCAGACCCCCTGGGAGCCACCGGCTGTGGTGGGGACCCCCCCTCCCCCCCAAACCCACCTCTGCAGGGATCGTTCTTCACCAGGAACTCGTCCAGGGCGATCCAGCCCCCCCCGACCCGCACCATCAGGGTGCTGCGCAGGATCCGCACCATCCGCAGCTGCTGGGACTCCCCAAACTGCGGGGGGGTTGGGGGGAACCGTGGGGCTGGCAGCTGGGGAGGGGGCACCACCGGGTACCGCCCCCCCCTCATCAACACCCCCCGGCTCCCCCCCTGCAGCCTCTGGGGCTCACGGGGGACACGGGGGTCACGGGGGTCTCCCCTTCTCCCCGCTGCTGCTGCAAGGGTTTGGTGGCACGGGGGGGGGTGGGAGGGGGATGAGACCCCTCCCCACGTTGGGGGAGGCCGGGGGGGGCTGCAGCACTTACCCGGTACCTGTTGGCACTGATCTGCTCCACCTGGAAGCGCTTGGCACAGTTGCATTGTGCCACCTGCCTGTTCACCTGAGGAGGGGGGTGCTCAGAGCCCCCCGTCAGGACCCCCCCACCTCGGCAGACCCCTCCCCTCAGCCCCCAACCCCCCCACCCCACCTCATCCTGGATGCGTTCGGCATCGGCGTTGCGGCGCAGGGGGTCCCGGTGGGGGTGCAGGGTGCTGATGAATTCGTAGTAATCGATGAAGCCGTCGCCGTTGACGTCGAAGATGGTGGCGACCGCGTTCATCTCCAGGACGTTGGTGGGGAACTCTGGGGGGGGGCACAAAACGAGGAACCTCAGCCCCAGCACCAAAACCCCAGGCCTCAGAATGGGGGGGACGTGGCTGGTGGAACCCATCCCTGTTCCTCTCCATCCCTGTTCCTCTCCATCCCTGTTCCTCTCCAGGATGTTGGGGAAGAACTTGAGTTGAGAGGAGGGGGGGACACAAACCAGGGACCCCTCAGCCCCAGCACCAAACCCCGGGCCTTAGAATCATGGAATCCCAGAATGGTTTGGGTTGGAAGGGACCTTCAAGATCATCAAGTTCCAACCCCCCTGCTCTGGGACCCCTGAGGTGTCTGTGGCATCAGTGGGGCTGGAGATGGGGAGGGGGTCAGGGACACGGACCCTGGGGGTATGGGGTCAAAATAGGGGATTTGGGGCAATCCTGCACTCACACCCACGGCAGGCCCTGGCCCAGTCTCTGGGTGAGGTCCTTAAAACCACCAAATCCCAGACTGGGTTGGGGTGGAAGGGACCTAAAATCTCCCCCAGTGCCCCCCCTGCCATGGTCAGGGACCCCTCCCCCAGCCCAGGGGGCTCCAAGCCCCATCCAACCTTCAACACTGCCAGGGATGGGGCAGCCACAGCTTCTGGGGGCAACCTGGGCAACCAGGGGCTCAGCACCCTCACCAAGTCCAACCAAAGGATTTCTCCCCCCTTGTCTAGCAGGGTCTCTGTGTTTGTCGGAGCCCCTCCCAGCACCCCGGGGCACCCACTGGAGGCCAGGACACCCTGGATGAATTCCCGCTGGCTGATGCGCCCGTCCTGGTCCCGGTCGATGCCTCGGAAGACGTCGAGGACCCGGGACTTCATCTGCCCGATCCACTGCACGTAGCGGCGCCGCCAGACCCCGAAGTCGAAGTGGGCGAATTCCTCCAGCTCCCGGGGGCACAAACGGGAATTAAACACACATCTCCCCCCCTCCTTGAGACACCTCCCCCCCTCCCGGAGACCCCCGCCCTGGCACCCACCATCGCCAACCTCGCGGCTGCACCCACAAAGCCGATATCGGGGGGTCTGCCCGGCCCCCCCCGGGAGATGAGGGCTGGGAAGGCTCCCGGGTGCTGCCCTCCCCCATCCCCTCACCCTGGGGGGCTGTGTCCCCCCCCCGTGTACCCCCCCTGGCCGGTACCTCCCGCAGGCGCCGCAGCGCCGTCTCCAGCCGGTATTGCCGGTCCAGTGCCAGGAGCCAGAGCTGCTGCCAGCGCTGCAGGACCTGGGCCAGCACGGGGGGCTGCGGCTCCACGCCCCCCAGGACCACCCCCGACGGGACCCCCGGAGCCTTCCCACTACTGCGGCGGCCTGGGGACAGCGGGGACGGGGGGGGGGTGGCATGGACTGGGGGTCTCAGGGTACATCTGGGGGCCCTGAGCCATGGCCAAGGGGTCTCAGGGAATGGCTACGGGGTCCCAGGGTTCATCTGGAGGTCCCAAAACATGGCCAAGGGGTCTCAGGATACGTCTGGGGGTTCCAGGGTTCATCTGGGGGGCCACAGGAATGGGCAAGGGGTCTCAGGGTACATCTGGGGGTCCCAGGGGGGTCAGTGGGTGACCCTCACGTGTGGCCAGGCGCCGGGCAGCTGGGGGTCCCAGCTCGGTGGGCAGTTTCTGTTTGCCGCTCTTGGTGACCTTCTCCACCTCGGGCTGTTTGCGGTTCAGCTCCTCCATGAAGACCTTGGGGAGAGCAGCAGGGGCAGGGGGATGGAGCCATGTGGTGGAACAACCCAACCCAACCCAATGAACCCAATCCAAACCAATCCAACTCAATCCAACTCAATCCAACTCAATCCAACTCAATCCAATCCAATCCAATCCAATCCAATCCAATCCAATCCAATCCATTTTAACCAATCCAATCCAACCCAACCCAACTCAACCCATCCCATCCCAACCCAGCCCAGTCAATGCCTTCATGTTGGGGGGGGGTTTGGTGTTCCCCTCACCGCGTGCTGGGTGCTGAGCTCCTCCAGTGCCTCGGCCTCCTGGGGCAGGGGCTCTTGGTCCCGCAGCCCCAGGGCCTCCTCAGCTGCCCCCATCCACTCCAGCAGCCGCGTCCTCTCCTCCCTCTCGGCCGCCATCGCCGCCGCCTGCGCCCGCAGCCGCTCGCTCTGGTGCTGGGCCCAGCTCTGCACCTGGGGGGCACAGGGGGTGTGGGGGGAACGGGATACCCCCACCCCCAGGGGGCAGGAAGGGACCCCCGGGCAGCAGCCAGGAGGGATGTGGGGAAGGGATTTGGGGGTCAGGGATTGGGGGGCAGGGATTTGGGGGGGGGGTCTCACCTCCTGGAAGCGGCTCTTGACGACGGTGATCCAGGAGCTGATGGTGAGGACGGCATCAGGGTGGGAGGTGCTGAGGATTTCCTCCCCCAGCCAGGAGATGCATTCCAGCTCCAGCTGCTGGCATTCCAGGGACTCCAGCACCTCCTGGGGGGAACAGGGACCATGGGGGACACATCCCAGACCCCAGGGAGAGACCCCCAGGGATCCCTGGGAGCTCCACAGCTGGGGCAGGGAACCTGGGGGACCCCAAAGCTCCTGCCAGCCCCTTGTGGGTGTGATGGGAACCACTGAAAGGAGGGGGAGAGGGGAGGGAAAGCCCTGGGGGTGAGGGGCATGGGGGGGGGCCCTGGGCAGGGTTGGGGTCACAGTTGGACTCCATGACTTCCGAGCCCCTTTCCCCCCCACCCCATCCCAATGGTCCCAAGGTGGTGACCCCATCCATGGGATGTCCCAAGGGGAGGATGGGGACAGCAGGGATGGAGGAGTTGGGGCTATGTGGGTTCTGTGGGTCCCTGTGGGTTCTGTGGGGCCATGTGGATCCCTGTGGGTCCCTGTAGGGCCATGTGGGTCTCTGTGGGTCCCTGCAGGGCTGTGTTTTGGGGCTGCCCCCCACCTGCAGCTGCCTCTGCCCCTCCTGTGCCGCCGTCTCCTCCTCGGGGCAGCCCCAGACCCTGAGGTTCCTCTCGGACTCCCCGAGACGCCCCAGGAAGCTCTGGACCAGCCTGTGGAATTCCTCTGCCTGCCGGGACCCAGGACCCGCTCAGCACCCACGCACAGCACCCACAGAACCCCCGGATCCCCGCGTTCCGGACCCACAGACACCAGGACCCCCAGAACCCCGACCTCAGACTCCTGAGGTCCCATTCTCTGAGGCAAACCCCTCAGACCCCCATCCCCCAGGTCCCAGCCCCCTGCCCTCCCCCCAAATCCCAAGATTTCACACCCCCCAACCCCCCCCAAGCCCCCCCAGCTCCCTGGACCCCCAGGTCCCAGCCCTGGAAGTGCCAGAGCAGCACCCAGTGTGGCTCCAGGTCCCCAAAATCTGCTGCTCCCAAACCCTCCAAAAGGGCCCAGGGGGGTCTCCTCACCCAGCCTGGGGTCACCCCACCCTCACACCCCCTGACACCCCCCATGGAACACACCCCAAAATGGCCACCCCATGGAGCACCCCATGGAGCACCCCAAGGAAAACCCCATGGAGCATCCCATGGATCATCCCATGGAGCACCCTAAGAAGCACCCCACAGCATGGCCACCCCACGGAGCACCCCACGGAGCTCCCCCCCCCATGCCCCCCCTCTCCCATAGGGTGCCCCCCTCCCACCTGTCTGAGCGCAGCCTCCAGCCGCTCCTGCTTCCCGAGGGAGAGGCTGCAGACGAGTTCCCACCGAGCCCCCAGCTCCTCCACCTGCTGCTGGAGCCACCTCGAGTCGGGGACCCCCGAGCCCCCCCCGCGCCCCGGGTCCCGCACCCATCGCTGCAGCATCCGCACGCTGCCCGCGCGCTTCCCCAGCTCCTTCTGGAAAACCTGGGGAGGGGACAGGGGGGCTGGGGGAGACCCGGGGGTCCCGGCACCCCACCGAGAACAACCCCCCCCTTGGGGTCTGCGTCGGGGACCCCCGGGGCTGCTCCGAGCTGGGCCGGGGGTCCCGGGGTGGGAGAGCACCCACCTTGTGCTTGTCCATCAGGTCACCCACCAGGTCCCGGTCCCCACCGACGGGGACATCCTCACTGAGCTGGGGCTCAGCCCGGTACAACCAGTCCATCAGGGCCTGCAGAGCCTCCGTCATCTTCCCTGAGAAGAGCAGGTTCTCCTCCAGCTTCTGCTGCCTGGGGGGGGGAGATGGGGGACAACAGACCACCCCATTTCAGCCCATCCCATCCCATCATCCCTCCCATCCCACCCCATTTCATCCCATCCCATCAGCCATCCCATCATACCCCATCCCATCCCATACCTGTCTTCATCATCATCTCCATCCCCCCCATCCCATTTCCATCTCCATCATCCCCATCTTCATCATCTCCATCCCCATCCCATCATCCATCCCATCCCATCCCACCCCATCCCCATCTCCATCATCTCCATCCCCTCCCATCCCACCCCTCCCCTCCCCCCACCTCTCAGCCGCCCTGCTCCACATCCCATCCCATTTTTCCTTCAGTTCCCCCAGGAGCTGCTCCAGGGGGGGTCGGTCCTGGGGTCTCTGAGCCACTTCCCGCAGCGCCCGCCCGCTCCTCACCGCAGCCTCGAACATCGGGCGCTTGGCCCGCAGCAGCCGCTGGAACGCCTGGGGAGGGGGCATGGAGACCCCCCGGGGATGGAGACCCCAGCCAGGGGCATGGAGACCCCCCCAGGGATGGAGACCCCAGCCAGGGGCATGGAGACCCCCCGGGGATGGAGACCCCAGCCAGGGGCATGGAGACCCCCCCGGGGATGGAGACACCATCCATGGGGAGGTGGAGACCCTCACCCAAGGGGGGATGGAGACCCCCACACAGGAGATGGAGACCCCAGCAGGGGGGGGGGAATGGAGACCCTTACCCAGGGGACAGAGACCCCCCCCGGGGGTTGGAGCCCCTCATCCCTTCGGGTTGGGGACCCTCACCCAGGGGGATGCAGCCCCAGCCCCGGAAAGCACCCAGAGCTGGGCACCCCCTCCCACCCCACCCCCAGCCCCCCTTCTCTGAGGGACCCCCGGGGGGGCAGCCCCACCTTGTGCTGGGCCAGTTGTCCCTTGATCTCCTCCCGGGTCCCCCCGGGCTCCGGTGGCTCCGCCAGCCCCGGCTCCACCGCTGCCATCCACTCCAGCAGCAGCCGCCGCGACTCCATGAACTGAAACGGGGACAGCGACATGGGGACAGCGACATGGGGACAGCGACATGGGGACAGCGACATGGGGACACGGCGGGGACACGGCGGGGACACCGCGGGGACACTGGGCCACAGGGACAGACACCACGCGTGGCCCTGGTGCCACCACGTCAAACCCTGGGACAGCGTGGCACTGTCCCCATGTCACAGCCACCTCACCCCTGCTCTGTCACAGCCCCTGAAGGACCCGTGTCCTCTGTCATTGTCCCCACGCCACAACCAGGTGTCCTCAGCACAGCTCCTCGCTGCAGACCCGTGTCCCTGTCACTGTCCCCATGTCACATCCCCACGGCCCCTGCTCTGTCACAGCCCCCGAAGGACCCGTGTCCCCGTGTCCCTGTCCCCATGTCACATCCTGCAGTGCCCCCGTGTCCCCGTCCCCACGCCGCAGCCCACAGTCTCCCAGTCCCGGTTCCGGTCCCGGTTCTGGTCCCGGTTCTGGTCCCGGTACCTCTTTGCTCCGTTTCCTCCCCTCCTCCAGCGCCGCCCCCCGCTCTGCCGCGCGCTGCTGGACCCTCCCCAGCCGCTCCCGAACCGAACCCAGCAGGGTCTGGGTGACAGCCCCGTCCCGCTTCCTGCTGAACTCCCTCAGATGGGCACCCATGGCCTCCAGGCCACTCAGCTGCTCCCCGCGGGCCACCAACTCCTGCTCCAGGGCCTGGGGACAGCGGGGGGACGGGGGGGCAGCGGGAGGGGCAGCAGGACCCCAACCCAACCCCTCCATCCCTGCTGGCCCCATCCTCCCCTCGGGACATCCCATGGGTGGGAAAAGGGCTCAGAGGTCACGGAGTCCAACTGTGACCCCAACCCTGCCATGGCCACCCCCACCCCATGTCCCCAGCACCCACCCCATGTCCCTCAGCACCCCCCATGTCCCTCAGCACCCCCCATGTCCTCAGCACCCCCCATGTCCCCCAGCACCCCCCATGTCCCCAGCACCCCCCATGTCCTCAGCACCCCCCATGTCCCCCAGCACCCCCCATGTCCCCAGCACCCCTCATGTCCCTCAGCACCCCCCATGTCCCTCAGCACCCCCACATCTCCAGGCTCTGAAACCCCTCCAGGGATGATGGGGACTCCAGCCCTGCCCTGGGCAGCCTGGGCCAGGCCCTGACAACCCTTGCCAGGGAGAAATTCTTCCCCAGCTCCAACCTAAACCTCCCCTGGCACAACTTGACTTGTGCCAAAAGTTCCTCTTGTCCCATCCCTGGTTCCTTGGGAGCAGAGCCCGACCCCCCCTGGCTCCAACCTCCTCTCAGGGGGTGTCAGAGAGCCAGAAGGTCTCCCCTCAGCCTCCTCTGCTCCAGGATCAACACCCCCAGGGCCCTCAGCTGCTCCTCACAACTTCTCCAGACCCTTCTCCTTCTGCTCCAGACCCTTCCCCACCTCCACTCCCTTCTCTGGACACCCCCAGCCCCTCCATGTCCTTTTTCTGACCCAAAACTGACCCCAGAATTCAAGGTGTGGCCTCCCCAGTGCCCAGCACAGGGACTTGGTCTGGATACTGGGGAGAAATTCTTTGGGGTGAGGGTGCTGAGCCCCAGGTTGCCCAGGTTGCCCCCAGAAGCTGTGGCTGCCCCATCCCTGGAGGGGTTGGGGGTTGGATGGGGCTTGGAGCCCCCCGGATGCTCCGTGGCTCCAGGGTTCGATGTCCCTCCCAGGACCCCCCCTGGCCCAGCAGGGTCCCCACACTGACCTTGTGCTCCTGGATCTGGGTGGTGATGACCTCCAGGAGGACACTGGGGGGCTCGGGGGACCCCAGGATCTCCTCAGCCCTGCTCAGCCAGCGCAGCAGCTCCTGGGCCGTGCCGTGGAACTCGGTGCTGAGCCTCAGCCCCTCCGAGAGCCGCTCCTGGGGGACACGGCGTGGGCACAGCCATGGGGATGGGGAGGGGGACAGGGGACAGGGGTCTGGGGGTGGGCAGGGTGTCCCCACAAACCTTCCTGTCCTGGGCCTGGGCCTGGACACTGCTCCACTTCTGCTCCAGCAGGCGGAGGGTGTGCTGGGTGCTGCAGGGCTGGGGGGCAGGGCCGGGGGGCAGCAGCCGCTGCAGCCGATCCCGCAGACCCCCAAAAGTTTCCTGACGGGCATCCAGAGCACGGCAGAGCTCCTGGGGACAGCCAGGGACAGGGGGACAGTCACCAGGGGACAGGGGGACGGGGACCTTCAGGGGATTTGGGGACAGGGATCACAGGGGGACAGGGAGCACCAGGGGATGGGGGGACAGGGAATGGGTGGGGAGGGAAGAGGGAGGGAGATGGGGATGGAAACAAAGAGGGGGACAGGGACAGACAGAGGGATGGGGATGGAGAGAAGGACATGGGGACAGGGATGGGGACAGGGACATGGGAATAGGGATGGGGACAGGAAAAGGGATGGGGATGCAGATCAGGATGAGGACAGGGTAGGGATGGGGACAGGGAGAGGAAGAGGATGGAGCCAGAGATGGGGAGAGGGGTGAGGATGGGATGGGGACAGGGATGGGAACAGAAGAGGGATGGGGACAGACGGGGAGGTGGAGGAGGACAGGAGCAGGGATGGGAAATGGGAATAGGATGGGGATGGAGATAGGGACAGGGACACGGGGACAGAGGTGGGGAATGGGGATGGGACAGGAAGAGAAACGAGGACACAAGGACGGGGATGGGGCCAGGGATGGGGCCAGGAGCAGGGATGGGGACTCCACCCCCGCCCTGGGCAGATGAAGACCCCCAGGGGACCCTTGGGGACACATCCCCAGCCCTGGCACCCACCAGGTGTGCTGCCAGCTCCTCCCTGGTGGTCTCAGGAGGTCCCCAGCCCGGAGGGGCCAAGCAGAGCTGCAGCTCCACCTGCTCCAACCACTGCAGCAGCTCCGTCATCTCCAGGGTCAGGTCCTGCACCTGGAATGGGGAGGGGGCTCAGGGTCAGCCTGGGGATGGGGAGGGGGCTCAGGTCCTGCACCTAGGGATGGGGAGGGGGCTCAGGGCTGGCCTGGAGGACGGGGAGGGGGCTCAGGGCCAGCCTGGGGATGGGGAGGGGGCTCAGGTCCTGCACCTAGGGATGGGGAGGGGGCTCAGGGCTGGCTTGGGGATGGGGAGGGGGCTCAGGTCCTGCACCTAGGGATGGGGAGGGGGCTCAGGGCTGGCTTGGGGATGGGGAGGGGGCTCAGGGTCAGCCTGGGGATGGGGAGGGGGCTCAGGTCCTGCACCTAGGGATGGGGAGGGGGCTCAGGGCTGGCTTGGGGATGGGGAGGGGGCTCAGGGTCAGCCTGGGGATGGGGAGGGGGCTCAGGTCCTGCACTTGGGGATGGGGAGGGGGCTCAGGGCTGGCCTGGGGATGGGGGTCAGGGGGTAGGGGGCAGGGGGGAGTGGCAGGGGGCAGGGGTCAGGGGGGGTGAGGGCTCAGGGGGTACCTGGCTGAGGGTGTTCTCCAGCTCCAGCTGCCGGCTCTCGGTCTGGCTCCTCACCAGGTCCCAGCGCTGCTGGAGCTGCTGCAGGTCCTGCTGGAGCCCCTCCAGGTTGTCCCCAGGGGTGGCCACCAAGAGCCCCTGCCCCACCTCAGTCACCGACTGCACCGTGCGGGCGTGGGACAGAACGTCGTTCCTCAGCACCTGGGGACACACAGACACCCCCCAATGCAGGGACACAGCCACCTCACTGCAGGGACAGAGCCACCCCACTGCAGGGACACCACAGCCACCCCCCCACTGCAGGGACACACAGCCACCCCACTGCAGGGACACCACAGCCACCCCACTGCAGGGACACACAGCCACCCCCCCACTGCAGGGACACAGCCACCCCACTGCAGGGACACCACAGCCACCCCACTGACACCCCCGGACACCAGAGTGACCACCAGGGACAAGGGTGGCACCACCATGGCCACCAGAGTGACCACCAGGGCCATGACCCCAGATGGTGGCACCACCCAAAGCCCCTGGGCCACCCCAGTCACCACAGTGGGGACACTGCGGGACCACTATGGTGACACATTTCACCACAGTGGGGACACCAGGGGACCCTGCCTGTCCCCCCGGGGATGTCCCCATGGGGCTGGGGCCCAGGGCTGGGTATCCCCTGCTCACCCTGTGCTTGGCCAGTTGGATCTCACAGCTCTGCAGGTCGGGCTGGGGGTCCGGGGGTCTCTGGAGCTGCTGGGCCGTGGTCCCCAGCCAGGACAGGAGCTCCTCCAGTTGATGTCTCAGCTGCCCCAAACCCAGCAGCGCTGCCTCCAGCTGGTGCTGCCCGACCCACAGAACCGTGAGCACAGGAACCCGGCACCACCCTGACCCACGGAGACCCACCGAGACCCACAGAGACCCACGGAGACCCACCGAGACCCACAGAGACCCACCGAGACCCACAGAGACCCACCAACACCCACAGAGACCCACAAAGACCCACCAGCACCCCTGGGACCCACGGGGCACTCAACAGACCCACATGGCACCCAATGGACCCAATGGACCCACATGGCACCCAATGGACTGACATGGCACCCAACGAACCCACACAACACCCAACGGACCCACAGGGCACCCAATGGACCCAATGAACCCACATGGCACCCAACGAACCCATAGGGCACCCAATGGACCCACACAGCAACCCACAGACCCAATGGACCACATGACACCCCAGGGACCCTCATGGCACCCAGAGACCCCCATGGACCCCTCCAGTCCCCCCCAAGGGGGTCCCAGCCCCCTCCCCACCTGCCGGCTCCCCAGATCCTCCTCCAGGCGGTCCCAGCGGCGCCGGAGATCCCGGAGCGAGTCTGGGGGCTCCCCCTGCCCCCCACCCCCCCAGTGCTGCAGGGACTCCACTTCCACCCTCCACTGGTACAGCTCCCGCCTCCACTCCTGCGGGGGGGTCAGGGGGACAAGAACCCCCCCAGGACCACACACCCCAACCCAGACCCCCCCCCAGGACCCCACACCCCAACCCAGACCCCAGACCAGGACCCCCAGATCCCATCCCACCACCCCCAAACCCCCACCCAGGACCCCAGACCCCCCCACCCCAACCCTGGACTCCCCCCCCCAGCCAGGGCTCAATTGCCAGCCTTGGGGACAGGATTTGGCCACCCCTGCGGGACTTTGGCCACCACCGGTGAGTGCCCTGGGGACATCAGCACTGCCCCCCCCACTGCCCCCCCACTATCACCCCACTCCCCCCCCGTGACACCTTCAGCTCCGCCAGCTGCTGCTGCACCACCTCTGGGTCCCCGCTGAGCAGGGATGTCCCCTCCTGGGTGACACGCAGCTCGGCCGCCTCCAGCCACCCCGACAGCCTCTGGGGACAGAGGGGGACAGTGGGGGGGGGGGACGGCACCTCTGTCCCCATCCCTGTCCCCATCCCTGTCCCCATCCCATCCCTGTCTCCATCCCTTTCCTTGTCACTGTCCCCATCCTTGTCCCCACCCCATCCCCACCCCTGTACCCCGTGTCCCCCCACCCCACAGCCCCTCCTCATCCAGCAGTGGGGCCAGGGCCCCCCCACAGTCCCGGGGAGAGGGGGGGAGGGGGGGGTGTCCCGGGGATCTCCCAGCCCTGAGCCCACCCGGGGGCAGCCCCATAGGGGAGGACACGGAGCACAGTGACCCCCCCGCCCCATAGAGTGACCCCCCATGAGGTCACAGGGAGCAGCAGAGCAGCCCCCAGCCCCACACCTGCAACCCCCAGCCCCCCACAGATCCCAGCCCCGCAGCCCCCCGCCCCAGCCCCCGCCCCAGACCTCCAGAGCCTCCCGGTAGCTCAGGGCTCTCTGGAGCTGCTCCTCCAGGCGGGCGCAGCGCTCGCCCCACACTTTGTTCAGATTGTGCCAGGAGGAGTAGAGCTGGGGGGCAGGGGGGGTCCGGGTCAGCGGTACCGGGGGGGCAGGGGGTTCCGATTCAGCGGTACCGGGGGAGGCTCCCAACAGCACCACTGTGGGGTCCGTGGCACCATGGGGAGGAGGTCGGGGGGGTGGGGGGTCCCAGTAGCACCACTGGGGGTCCCGGGGGTCAGAGACAGTGTGTGGGGGGGGTCCTGGGTGTCCCCGGCACCGCCAGCCTGGGACAGGGGACACCAGGGCTGGGGACACCCCCTGTCCCCTCACCAGCACCGGGGGGGACACCCATCCCTGGGATCCCGCGACCCCATTCCCTGGGGGACCCCCGGCCCTGGGGGACCCGGTCCCGCCCTGTCTGACCTCGTCCAGGCTCCTGGTGACATCGGGTCTGTCGGTGTCCCCGCAGTGCGACATCAGCTCCACGCCCAGGCTGCCCAGCGCGTCCAGTTCGCCCTGCAGAGCATCCACCTCCTCCCGCAGCGCCTGCGGGACGGGCAGGGGGCTGGGGGCTGCCCTGAGGGGCTGGGGGCTGTGCTGAGGGACTGGGGGCTGCCCTGAGGGGGCTGGGGGCTGTGCTGAGGGACTGGGGGCTGCCCTGAGGGGCTGGGGGCTGTGCTGAAGGGGCTGGGGGCTGCAGGGATGGGGGCTGCAGGGTTGAGGGTCTGGGGGATGCACAGATGGGGCTGGGGGCTGCACAGATGGGGCTGGGGGCTGCACAGGTGGGGCAGGGGGCTGCAGGGATGGGGGGCTGGGGGCTGCACAGGTGGGGCTGGGGGCTGCAGGGATGGGGGTCTGGAGGCTTCAGTCTTGGGGGTCTGGGGGCTTCAGTGTTGGGTGTCCGGGGGCTGTAGGGTTGGGGGTCTGGGGGCTTCAGTGTTGGGGTCTGCAATGGCGGGGGTGCTGCCTGAGCTCTGGGGACGCCCCCCGGTACCTGCATGGTGTGCAGCCGGGCTCGGATCTCCTGGGGGTCCCCCCCGGGCTCCCCCAGCCCCAGCACCTCCTCCTGAGCCTCCCCCAGCGCCAGCGCCAGTTCCGACAGCGCGGGCCAGAACCGCTCGGCCCGGCCCAGCAGGTCCCGCAGCCACCGCTCCTGCTCCCCGCACCGGCACCGCAGGGACCCCCACAGGGACAGCAGCTCCCCAAAACGCTCCTCGAGCCCTGCGGGGAGACGGCGTGGGGACACGGCACCCCAAAACGGGGTGGGGACACGGAACCCCAAAACGGGGTGGGGACACGGCACCCCGAAATGGGGTGGGGACACGGCACCCCAAAACGGGGTGGGGACACGGCACCCCGTCACAGGATAGGGACATGGCACCTTGACACGGGATGGGGACATGGCACCCCAACATGGGCCCATGGGGAACATGACCCTAGGCAGGGACCCGACACCCCAAGATGGCCTGAACAGGAACCCAGCACCCCAACATGCCCTGAACAGGAACCCAGCACCCTAATATGTTCCCAGCAGGGAGACGGCACCCCAAAATGGCTCTAAATGGGGTGATGGCCACGAGCAGGGACCAAGCACCCCAAGATGTCCCCAAGAAGGGACGTGGCCCAGGGCAGGGACCTGGCAACCCCCCCATGGCCCCGCGTGGGGACCGGGTACCCCAAATGGCCCGAACAGGAACCCCGCACCCCAACCCCTCCCCAGGCAGGGACCCCGCACCCCAGGATGTCCCCGCGTGGGGACACAACCGTGAGGACCCCTGGGCAGGGGGACCCCGCGGTACCTGTGGCAGCAGCCTCCAGCCCGGCGTCCCGCAGGGTCCCCACCAGGTCCCCTCGCTGTCCCCGCACGCTCTCCAGGGCCCCCCCCAGCTCCTCCAGCTCCGCCAGCGCCAGCCCCGTCTCCCGCAGCCGCTCCCGCAGCTGCCCCGCGTCCCCACGCACCCCGGGACCGAGGGAAAGGCGGAGGCCCACGCGCTCCAGGCTCCCCAGCAGCAGCGAGAGCCGCTCCGAGAGCTGGGGACAGAGGGGACAGGGAGGGGACAGCGTGGGGACAGCGAGGGGAGAGTGAGGGGAGAGTGAGGGGACAGCATGGGGACAGAGAGGGGCAGGGAGGGGACACCGCACCCAGGAACAGTGAGGGGACAGCGAGGGGACAGCGTGGGGACAACACACTGCACCCGGGCACAGCATGGAGACCACGCCTCAGCCCGGGGGGGTCAGCACCGGGGGAGGGTGGACATGTCACTTGGGGTGACATCACGGGGGACTTGCCACCTCAGTCAGGGGGGTGGCATGGGGGGAGCAGAGATGTCACTTGGGGGGACAGTGTGGGGGCACTGGAGGTGTCATCTGGGGGGTGGCACGGGGACACCGGTCACACTGGGGGGTGCAGTGTGGGGGGGCTGGGACACCACGGGGTCCGGGTGGAGCAGTTGGGGGGACGGCGTGGGGTGAGTCGTCGGGGTCCCCGTGTCCCCTACCTGGCTGTAGCGTGGCAGGGTGTCCTCCAGCAGGCTGGTGGCGCGGTGCAGGCGCTGCCGGAGGGCCCCGTACCGCTCCTCAGCCCCACGCCAACGCTGCCGGAACGGGGCCGCCTGCGCCGGGCTCAGCTCCAGCAGCTCCGTCACCACCCGCTCCAGCTTCCCCAGCACGGGACGGTGCTCGGCCATGGCCTCCCGCAGGCACTGCCACACGGGGACGGCACCGTGGGCGTGGGGACAACGCTGTGACCCCAGCCCAGTGGCACCGCAGCCTCTCCACCCCACGGGCAAGCAAAGAGCTATGGACACGGGTTGGGTTAATGGGTTGAGTTGGGTCGGGTTGGGTTGAGATGGGTTGGGCCAATAGGTTGAGTTGGGTTGAGTTGGGTTGAGGTGGGTTGGTTCAGGTTGGGCTAATAGGTTGAGTTGGGTTGAGTTGGGTTGGGCCAATAGGTTGAGTTGAGTTGAGTTGGGTTGAGTTGGGATTGAGTTGGGTTGAGTTGGGTTGAGTTGAGTTGAGTTGGGTTGAGTTGGGATGAGTTGGGATGAGTTGGGATGAGTTGGGATGAGTTGGGATGAGTTGGGCTAATAGGTTGAGTTGGGTTGAGTTGGGTTGGGAACGACCTCCTGGTCCTTGGGAGCAGAGCCCGACCCCCCCTGTCTCCAAGCTCCTCTCAGGGGGTTGCAGAGATCCAGCAGCTCTCCCCTCAGCCTCCTCTGCCCCAGGGATGCTCCTGCCTGTCCCTGGCACTGGGGGGGGGGGTCTCAGCTCTGCCCCCCCCATGGCCCCTCACCTGCAGCAGTGCCTGCTGCTCCTTCAGGTCCTGCCCGTCCATGCTGGGAGGGTCCAGCCGCCCCCCCAGCTCCTGGGCCTCCTCCAGCCACGGCTCCAGCTCCTCCTGGGCCTCACTGAACTGCTCCAGCAGCGCCTGCGCACGCTCCAAACGCGCGGACACGGCCCCGCAGCGCTGGGACAACTGCTCCGTGTCCTCCCGCAGCCCCCGTGCCGCCCGCTGGGGACACCGGGGACATGGGGGTCACCGGGGGAACACGGGGTCACCGGGGGGACAGGGGCAAGGTGGCATCCCAGGACACAGAGTGGGATGGGGATGGGGTCATGGGGGGACAGGGGGACAACCAGGGGGGATGGGGGCATCCCCGGACACACCATGGGATGGGGGTGAGGACATGAAGGGACACGGGGGACACTGGGGTGACAGGCATGGTGGCATCCCAGGACACACCATAGGCTGGGGCTGGGGACACTGGGGGACAGCAGAGTCACTGGGGGCGGGGGGGCAGGGGGCATGGTGGCATCCCAGGACACACCATGGGGTAGGGACAGGGGACACCAGGGAATGGGGGGGGAACCAGAGAGGACACAGAGGGGTCAGCAGGGAGGAGAACCAAGTGGGAGAAACAGGGTCACCCCCCCTGCCCCACAGGCTGGGGACAGAGGGGCTCCCGGGGGGACACCAGGGAGGTGCCAGCAGCCTCCCCCCAGGTCACCTGGAGCTGCTGGCGCAGGGGCTCGGGCCAGGCCCCCAGGAGGGGCTCTGAGACCCCCAGCAGCCGCTCCACCAAGCCCTGGTGCAGGAGAACCTCGGCCGACAGCAGCTGGGACAGAGACGGGGGGGGTCAGAGGGTGGCGACGGGGACACGTCGTCCCTGGGGACACAGCCAGGGTGAGGAGCCCCCCGGGAAGCCCACCCACCCCACCTCCCCCAGACCCACCTTCTGCTGGGCCAGCTGGGCGCGCAGGGCCGGGGGGTCCAGCTGGAGCTGCCCAACCTCCTCCAGGCGCCGGCCCAGCCCGGATGAGCGGCACTGCTGGGACTCCAGAACCTGCTGGAACTGTGGCCAGGAGGGGGGGGTCAGCCGTGACCCCCACACCCACCCCCCGGGGTGACAGAAGCACAGAACCCCCGACCGGAGGGACCTCAAGGACCACCTGGTCCAACCATGCCAAGTGGGGATGAGGCGGCCTAGAACCCTCAGGAGTGTCCAGGGCTGGGGATCCAGCACCTCATGGCCATCAGTCCTTGGGTTGGGTTGGGTTGGGTTGGGCTGGGGGGACCTTGAAGCCCATCCATGGGCAGGGACACCTCCCACCAGCCCAGGTTGCTCCAAGCCCAGTAATAGGACAAGGAAGAATGGGTTGAAGCTAGAAGATGGGAAGTTCCAGCTCCAGATCCAGAGGAGAAACTTCCTGGAGGTGAGGCTGAGGGAGCCCTGGCCCAGGCTGCCCAGAGAGGTTGTGGAGTCTCCTTCTCTGGTGCCTTCCAAAGCCCTCCTGAACCACCCCAACCTCCAGATGAGGTTCCTCTCCTTCTCTGCTGCCTTCCAAAGCCCTCCTGAACCACCCCAACCTCCAGATGAGGTTCCTCTCCTTCTCTGCTGCCTTCCAAAGCCCTCCTGGATGTGTTCCTGATCCTGCTGTGCCAGGGGTTGGAACCAGCATCTCCATTGGGTCCTTCCCACACTGAACTTTCTATGATTCTGTGATTCTAAGTCCCTTTAGCCACTCAGTTTAACAATTTGACTTCAAGGTCTTCTCCAACCCAAATGACTCAAGCACAGAGCCAGGGCCTGTCCCAGGCTGCCCAGGGCAGGGGTGGAGCCACCATCCCTGGAGGGACCCAAGAAATTTGTGGAAGCGGCACCTGGGGACAAAGTTTAGCGGGCAGAGCAGTGTGGGGTTAATGGTTTGATGATCTTGGAGATCTCTTCCAACCTCAGAGACTGCACCAGAGCCCCCAGGACCTTCTGGTCCCTCCCACCCCTCCGCCCCCCCCCCCCGTCCCTCACCTTCTCCCTGTCGCTGTCACTGAGGGCTATCTCCTGGCCACCCGTTTGGCCATCCCTGGTGGCCAGCTCCTTCTCCAAGTGGCTCAGCCAGAGGGCCAGGTCCTCCTGGGACGTTCCCAAGCGGGACGAAGCCTCCAGTGTCTGTCGCAGCCGCTGCTCGGTGTCGGAGCTGCTCTGTCCCACCAGGAGGTAGCGCAGACGCAGAGCCTCCAGCTTCTCCTGGGCCACCGCCGCCTCCTCCCCTGCGCCAGCACCCGCAGGTGGCCCTGGGGACCCCGGGGACGGGGACCCCACGCCGTCCCCTGCATCCCTAAGGTCCCCTGCCTCCTCCCCCGGGGTCTGAAGTCCTCCGGGGTGCACCCCCTGCCACCGAGGGTCCCTGTGTCCTCCAGCGTGTGACACCAGTGGGGACAGAGCCCCCCAAGGACACTGAGGCCCCCCAGGTGCCGCCACAGCCATCCCTTGGTCCCCACACCGTGGCCACCAGTGCCAGCCCTGGGCAGTGTCCCCCCCCTCCCCAGCTCCCCCAGTGCCCCCCAGTGCCAGCTGTCCCCCCTGACCTGTCACCATCTCCAGGACCCGCTGTCCCCTCTCCAGGGCCACATCCAGCTGGCCCAGATGCCCGCGGATCTCCTGGCACAGCACCTGGAACGGTGGCACCCGTGGCACCCACCTGTGATGGGTGCCCCCCTGGACACCCCCAGCCCTCCCCATAGACCCGCTGCACCCATGGGTGGCCCCACAGTCCCCCCAAGACCTCCCCAGGGTCCCCCTGCACCCATGGGTGGACCCCAGAGCCCCCGCACCCATATTATCCCCAACCACCCTCCTCACGGGCCCCCTGTACCCATGGGTGCTCCCCCAAGCCCCCTCCACCTATGGGTGACCCCCAGACCCCTGTGCCCCCCCCATGCTCCCCATGTCCCCCCGCACCCACGGGTGCTCCCCCAGCCCGAGCCCCCCCGGGGGTCCCCACCTGGCTCTGCCGGTGTGCATCCCGCACGCGGTCCAGGCAGCCCCCCGGGTGCCAGAGCTGGGCCAGCTGCCTCTCGGTGGCCACCAGCCACTCCTGGAAGGGGTCCGCAGCCTCCTGGAACTCCTGGGCCGCCGGCACGATCCGCTCCAGGCACCGGGACCTGAGCCGGTACCGGGGAGGCTGAGCCGGGCAGGGGGAAGGAGCCCACCCCCGGGATGCCGTGGGGAGGGTCTGTAACATGGGGACACGGGACAAGGGGCCCCCCAGCCCCCTGCCCTGCTCCCCAAGGGAGGGGACCCCTGCCCAGGCACCCCCGGGGGGTGACACAGGGGGTGGGGGTCCTGGCAGTGCTGGGGGGGGACACACACAACACCCACCTGGCCTCAGCCTCCTGCACCAACCGCTCCCACCGCGCCCCCAGACCCTTGGGCACCGCGGCCGGGTCCAAGATGGGTTCTGTGTCCGGGATGGGTTCTGTGTCCAAAACATGTTCCATGTTGGGGCCAGGACCTGTGCCTGAGCTATGTTCCGTGTCCGAGACATGTTGTTCTGTGTCTGGGACGGGTTCCGTGTCTGGGACGGGTTCTGTGTCCAAGATGGGTTCCGTGTCTGGGACATGTTCCATGTTGGGACCAGGACCTGTGCCTGAGCCATGTTCCGTGTCCAACCCATGTTCCATGCTGGGGCCATGACCTCTGCCAGATCCGTGTTCTGTGTCCGAGATGTGTTCTGCACCAGTGCTGGAGACCTCTGCCACACCAGAGCCGTGTTCCGTGCTGGATCCATGTTCTGTGCTGGATCCATGTTCTGTGCTGGATCCATGTTCTGTGCTGGATCCATGTTCTCTGCCCAATCCATGTTCCATGCCCAAGCCGTGTTCCATGCTGGATCCATGTTCCATGCTGGATCCATGTTCTCTGCCCAATCCATGTTCTGTGCTGGATCCATGTTCCATGCTGGATCCATGTTCTGTGCTGGATCCATGTTCTATGACCAAGCCCCGTTCCATGCTGGATCCATGTTCTCTGCCCAGTCCGTGTTCCATGACCAAGCCGTGTTCCATGTCCTGCAAGACCATCTCCACCCGTGGCCTCCGCTCCTCCAGGAGCCGCTTCAGGAGCTGCAAGGCAGTGGTGGGGGTGGGCACGGTGCTGCAGACCCCCCCCCACACCCTCCAGCAGCCCCCTGCTCCCCCCAGGCTGGGTGACAGCAGGGTGGGCTGCCCCCACCCACCCCCCACCCAGCCCCCACCCACCTTCTGCTCCTCCAGCTGGGCCTTGGCCACCTTCATCTCTGCCGAGGGTGGCTTTTGGTTGCCCACCAGCTCCTCCATGTCAGCCACCCAGGCCAGCAGGCTCTCCAGGGTGTCCTGTGCCCGCTCTGTGCCCCCCGACTCCTCCGGTGCTGGGACAGCCCGTGGGGACCCCTGGGGACAGAGGGGGGGAGGAGCTGAGCCAGCCAAGGGGGCAGCCGGGGGGCTGGGGGTTCCCCTTTCCCCACCACGGTGATGCCGGGGATGGGGGGGACCTGCCCAGGTCTCCCCGGTGGCCCCTGCTGGGATGGACCCCCACGGCCTCGTGTTCCTGCTGGGGGGTCCCCAGCGCGGGGGCTGTGTCCTGCAGAGGCCCCGGTGCCACCCCCGGCGTCCCGCGTGCCACACGTGGGCACCGGAGCCCCCGGGAGGGACAGAACGGGGAAAACCGACTGGTGGTGCTGGTGGCACCGGCCGAGCTGGGACGGTGAGGGTGTCCCGGGGCCGGGGTCCCGCAGTCACCTCGGCCGCGTCCGTCTGTCCGGCCAGGAGCTGCGTCAGCCCCGTCACCGTGCGGGTGAGCAGGGGCTCTCCCCAGGGGTACTCCGTCACCTCCACGATCTCCGTCACGATCGTCTCCGTCACCTCCGTCACCTCCGTCACCTCCCGGGTGGTCAGGGGTTTCCAGGACCACGTCCCTCGGGGGCCACCAGCCCGGGGAGGGGGGGTCCACGTTGCCGCCCCCGCCGGGACCCCGGGGGTGCCCCCGTTGGGCACCGTCACCTCCGAGCGGCTGCGCCGCAGCCTGGGGCTGCCCACCCCGCCCCGGGGGGCTGCGGGCACCGGGCTCCGGCCCTTCCCCACGGGGGGCTTCTCCGGAGACCCCGGCCAGGCCTGGGGCGGGCTGGGGGCGGGGGGCTGCCCCACATCCGTCCCCACATCCCGGGGCTCCCGTCGGAGCTCCTCGGGCCGGCGGCTCTTCTGGCCCAGGCAGCTGGGCCGGCTCACCGCGTTCCCCATGGTGGGCACCGGGACCCCCCTCAGCTCCCCGCCTGCAAGGAGCCGGGAGACCCCCGTCAGTGGGGCCACCCCGGCGTCCGGACCCCCGCCCTGTGCCCAGGACACCCCCGACCCCAACCGCCCACATCCCTGCAGGGGCTCTGGGGGGGGGTCCCGGTCCCCCCGAGGAGACCCCAGGCGGATCAGAGGGAGGGGACCCGGGGGGGCTCCGGGGTCGTCACCCCTCGGCTGGCACCGTGGGGGGGGGACAGGGGGCAGGGGGGGTCGGGCAGATGCTTCCACCCGGCGTCACTTTGTGCCGTTACCCCAACAAGGGACCATCTGTCCACGGCAGAGGCGTGGGGGCTGCCGGGGGGGCTGCGGCCACCACACCCACCCACCCGCCCACCCAGCTGGGGGTAGGGTCTCTACCTTGCCGCAGACACAAATCCCCCACCACACCCAGCAGCCCCCCCCCCACCGCAGCCACAGGGCTGCCCGCACCGGGACCACCGCCCAACACCCACGCCCACCGCCCACGCCCAGCCCAGGCTAACCCGGCCCCACACCCATCTGTGCCCCCCACGAGACCCCCCGAGGCCCCGCACACCCCCTGACCCCACGGAGCCCCCAGCCCCGCATCCCACCCCACGCGTGTGCGCACACACGCCCCGACACGCGGCTTCACGCCCCGCACCGTGACACCCGCGTCTCGACACGCGACACGGAAACGCGCCACACGCAATCAGACCCCACTCCCGCGGGCACCCCAGAGCCCCCAGACCCCCCTCCTGGGCACGATCCTCGTGCCTGAGGTCACCGCGCACACGCGTGGGGCCAGGACACGCTCGGCCCACACGTGGTGTCCCTGTCACCCCCCGCTGCAGCCGCCCCCACGGGTGGGGGCTGACACCAAGACCCCCGGGTGGGCGACGGGGGATTCGGGGGACCCCGCACTTGGGCACCAGTGGCCTCTGCCCCACCGTGGGGACACAGTGCAGCCCCCAGCCCCTCAAAGCCCAGAGCCTTGGACCCCCAGAGCCAAGAGCCCCCAGGACTTGGACCCCAGGACCCCAGACCCTAAACTCCCGGAACCCCCCGAACCCCCAGAGCCCCGGAGCCCCCAAGCACCTCAAAGCCCAGGGGCCTCGGACCCCAAACCTCCGGACCCCCTGCCCCCCATGCCGGCGGTGCCCAGCCCTGCCACCCCCCCCGCCATCCCCCTCCGCCTCTCGCCCCCCCCTCGCAGTGTCCATGGCCCTGAACCCCCCCGGCCGCCCCCCACTCACCCCTGGGCCGAGCCGGGTGCCGGCGGGGCCGGGCCGGGGGCTTCACCGCCGCCGCGGGGCCATGGCGGGGCCGGGCCGGCGGGCGGGGCCGGGGGGATATGCGGGGGAGGGGGGGGGGATATGCGGGGGTGTCGTGGGAGGGGGCGGTGGGAGCCGGGGAGGGGTCCCGCTCCCCGTTACCACCGCCCGGGCATCGCCCCCCGCCTCGCCACCGCCTTTGTGCGCCGCGCCCCGGGGGAGGGGGGGGAGCGGGGGGCACCGGGACCCCTCCCCAGGGACCCCCCCCCCCCCCCCGCCGGAACTTCCCCCCCCCCGGTACAAAGCGGCCGCGTTAACCCCGGTGTGGCCGTTACCGGGGAAACCCCTGGGGCCGCGCAGCCATCCCGGGGGGAGGGGTCTTCGGCCGTTCCCACCGCACGGGCAGGGGGCGACACGACCACCCCCCAGCCCACCCCCTGCCCACCCCCAGCCCAGCCCCCAGCCCAGCCCCTGCACCTGCCACCGCCCCGCCTGCTGCCGCCGGGACACGGGGACACCGGGAGATGGGGACATGGGGACACGGGGAGATGGGAACATGGGGACACTGGGAAACGGGCACATGGGGACACCGGGAGATGGGGACATGGGGGACACTGGGACACGGGTACATGGGAACACCGAGACAGCGGGAGATGGGGACATGGGGGACAACGGGACACCGGGAGATGGGGACATGAGGACACCGGGAGATGGAGACATGGGGGACACTGGGACACCGGGAGATGGGGACACAGGGACAGGGGGACATGGGGGACACGAGGACATGGGCACATGGGGACACTTGGACATGGGGACACAGGGACGTGGGGACATGGGGGACACTAGGACATGAGGAGATGAGGACACGGGGACACTGCAACACCAGGACATGGGAACACAGGGACAGGGGGACATGGGGACATGGGGGACACTGGGAGATGGGGACATGGGGACACAGTGCACACGGGGACACTGGGCACACTGGGACATGGAGATACAGTGGACATGGGGACACTGGGACATGGGGACACTGGTGACCCAAGGATATGGGGACATGGGGACAGCAGAACAATAGGACACCAGGGCATCTGTACAAAGGGACATGGGGGGACACTGGGGACATGGGGACACTGGGACACTGGGATATCAGGACACTGGGACATGGGGACACCAGGATACTAGGAACTGGGGACACGAGGTACTGCAGCCCCACAGCAGCTCAGCCCCTCCAGGATGCCCAGACCCCGGGGTGACCCCCACCCAGAGGTGTGGGGGGCTCTGGATGGGGCTCCCTTGGGCCCTCCCAGAGCCAGGGGCTGGGGGGAGCCAGGGGCTGGGGGCTCGGGGCTCGGTACCGAGGGGCTCAGCACCCAGCAGTGGGTTCATGCAGGGGTCCAGCTGCAGCAGGGGGGTCCCTGGGTGGTCCGGGTGTCCCCAGCTGAACCCAGACCTGATGGTGCTGAGCCCCCCCGGCTGCCCCTGTGCTGGGGGACAACGAAATGGTTTGGGTGGGAAAAGAGCTTGGAGATCATGGAGTCCAACCCTGAGCCCAGCACCCCCCCATGTCCCTCAGCACCCCCACCCCATGTCCCTCAGCACCCCCCATGTCCCTCAGCACCCCCCATGTCCCTCAGCACCCCCACCCCATGTCCCTCAGCACCCCCCATGTCCCTCAGCACCCCCCATGTCCCCAGCACCTCCCATGTCCCTCAGCACCCCCCATGTCCCTCAGCACCCCCACATCCCCAGGCTCTGAAACCCCTCCAGGGATGATGGGGACTCCAGCCCTGCCCTGGGCAGCCTGGGCCAGGCCCTGACAACCCTTGCCAGGGAGAAATTCTTCCCCAGCTCCAACCCAAACCTCCCCTGGCACAACCTGAGGCCATGGCACTGGTGAGGGACCCCAAGCAGCACCCAATTGGGACCCCTGTGACTCATGGGCTGGGTTGGGGCAGGGGGAGGTGGGCGTGGGGCAGGGGGTGAAGGTGGGGTCCAGGCTGGGCAGAGAGAGACCCCGGGAGGCGGGTGGGCTGTGGGATCCCGCCAGGCTGGGGCTTTGTCTGTGCCGGGGTGGATGAAAAGATCTTTTCAGTTTGTGCTGCCATGTGTGCGGCGAGGGAGGACAAAGGCGGCGGTGAGGGGCTGGGGGAGAGGGGAGAAGGGATGGGGGAGAGGGGCTGGGGGAGAGGGATGGGAATGAGGGGCTGGGGAGAGGGGAGAGGGGCTGGGGGTGTCAGGGAGAGGCAGCCGGTGCCCCCCCCCCAGTGGGGATGGGTGGGGCTGATGGGTGCCCCCAAGTAGTGGGGGCAGAGGGCTGGGGGTGCCCCCTGCAGAGGGGCTGCAGAGCCCTGGCCTGGGCAGGGGGATACAGCAGCAGCGTGTCCTGGGTTGTGTGACACAGTGCCACAGGTGTGACCTGGTGTGACCGTGACACAGTGTCACAGGTACCTCTGGGGACACGGGAAGAGGCAGTGCCAAGCCCCCGATGGTGACAGCAGGGACAGAGGCCACAGCCTGGGCACTGTCCCCCCCGGAGTCACCAGGGCCATCTCCTGGCCACCATTTTGGTGACCCAAAACCCGCCAGCCTCAGGGGACACACTGGCATCTGCCACCTGTCACCACGAGCCTGGTGTCCCCCCATTACCTGGGGTCTGTGTCTGGGCCCTGGCAGCCGCGGCAGCTCCTGCTCCACCACCTCCAGCCAGAGCCGCAGGGCCAGGAGCTGCTCCTGAACCCCCCGATGCCCCTCGCTGCCTCTGCAGAGAGAGGGGGGGACACCGGCATGGCCACGTGTCCCCTGGCCTGGCATGGCGACAGCAATGGCATCTCTGGGGGTTGGACTGGATGAGCTTTGGAGGTCCCTTCCGACCCAAATTTTGGTTCTTATGGTTGTGCCCAGCAGTGGCCCAGCCACAGCACTGGGGACCTCCCCCTGGCTCTGCCAGCCTGGGGACAAAGGGGCACAGAGCCCCCTGGGGTGACCATGCAGGGACACTGGGGCTGGTGGCTCCGTGGCTCCGCTTGCCATCACCGGCCTGGCACCCACCCACCAGTGCCCACTCCACCCCTGTGCCCACCGTGCCACCACCGGAATGTCCCCAGGAGCCACCACATCCCCCGAGCTGTCCCCAGCCCCACGTCCCCCTGGGCAGGAGACACCGAGTGTCCCCAGGGCTGGTGGCCTCAGCTCAGCCATTGGTGAGATAAACCCAGTGCCATCCCCACGTGTCCAGAGCTGCAGCCCCCCCGGCCCCCTCCCAGAGCCAGGACCCCCCGGTACCTCTCAGTGTCCCCGGTGGCTGCTGACGACCCCTCCACGCTCTGCCCAGGGGGTCCGCGGGGCTCCGGGCTGCACTGGCTCTGTGGGGAGAGCAGTGGGGTGGTGGGGACATGGGGGGACAGAGCCGGGTCCCCCCAGCACAGTGACATTGCTGGGGGGTCCATCCCCCCGTCCGAGACCCCTGCTTTTCACCCTGGTGTCCCCAAACCTGCCCCCACCCCTTTCCCGGTGCCACTGCAGGAGGAAAGGGAAAAACATCCAATTTTGGGGCTTTTCCAGCAGTTTGAGTCAAAACCTGGATCATCCTCAGGCCCCGACCCCCCCACTCAGAGCCCCCCCCGAGCACAGACAAGCAGGGACACAGGTGACAAAGGTGCCAGTAAGATGAGGATGACCACAAGGACAGGGTGGGCCACATGTCTGAGGGGGGGACCCAGCTCTGCCCCCCAGGGAGGGGGCTGGGGGCTCCAGGAACCCCAGGAAACACCTGGGGGGTCCAGGGTGAGGTCAAGGGTCCAGGGTTGGGGTCCAGGGTCAGTGAGGTCCACAGGGAGGGTGGCACCAGCAGGATCTGGCACCCGTGGGTCCCACAGCGCCCAGCACCTGCCCCGGGGGGCTCGGGGCCCCACCTGATGCCAAGGACACCGACCCCCCCCCACACAGACCCCAGGGGAAAGCGAGAGGAGGCAGCAGCCCCCCAGCAGGACCCTTGCTGTCCCCACCCTGTCACCATGTCACCCGGTGCTGGGGGTACTGGGCAGCTCAGGGGGGGGCAGACACTGCCCCTGGGAAGGGGTTTGGGGGGGAACAGGGGGGTCCCGGGGAGCAGGAGGGTGACACGGGGGGCACGAGGCTGCTGGGGAAACTCCAGAGAGGTGGCAGGGGGAGGATGGGCCTCCCCCACGCACCCCACGGCTCACCCCACAGCTCACCCCACGGCTCACCCCACGGCTCACCCCACGGCTCACCCCACAGCTCACCCCACGGCTCACCCCACGGCTCACCCCACGGCTCACCCCACAGCTCACCCCACGGCTCACCCCACGGCTCACCCCACAGCTCACCCCACGGCTCACCCCACGGCTCACCCCACGGCTCACCCCACAGCTCACCCCACGGCTCACCCCACGGCTCACCCCACAGCTCACCCCACAGCTCACCCCACGGCTCACCCCACAGCTCACCCCACGGCTCACCCCACGGCTCACCCCACGGCTCACCCCATATTTGACCCCGTGGCTCTCCCCACAGTTGACCCCACAGCTCAGGGACCCTCCCACTGTCATGGGGGGCGAGGGGCTTTTGGCCCATGGGGGGGGACTGGGCCCGGGAGACTCAGCCCCAGGACCCCCGGGATCAGAGCGGCCCCATGGGGTGTGTGAGGGGTACAGGATGACCCCAGGCCCCGGAATCTCCCCGAATCCCCTGCAGCCCGTGCCCACCCACAGCACAGGGGACCCCCCCCAGCCCCACCCCCACCCCCCGGCTGCAGACACGGGGAGGGGCGCGGGGGGATGCCGCTAATTACAGCCCCACTAATGACCAAGGGGCTCCCCAGCTGCCAGCAGCTGCTCCCGCGGGTGGCACTGAGGGGGCAGAGGACACCGAGGAGCAGGGACAACCCCGGCACAGCCTCCTGCACCCCGTCCCCCCCAAAGCAGAGACCCCCGCTGCCCCCCTCCCGCCGAAGCCCCCCGGGGGAACCGGGGCGGACAGAGGACGCGGAGCTGCCGGCGGCTTTTAGGATTCGTTTTTTTTTTACTGCCCTGGGCCCAAACTGCGGGTTTTACAAACACCCCGGGGTATGTACAAGGCAGGCTTTAGTGTTTCGCCCGCCCCCACCTCCCCTCCCCA
Organism: Phaethornis superciliosus; assembly: GCA_023637945.1. Taxonomy (NCBI): domain Eukaryota; kingdom Metazoa; phylum Chordata; class Aves; order Apodiformes; family Trochilidae; genus Phaethornis; species Phaethornis superciliosus. The sequence goes on along the minus strand of JAJQWJ010000002.1, from coordinate 183,460 downwards.
CCCCCCCAAAAAAAGAAAAAAAAAAAACGAAAACAAAATAAAACAACCCAAAATAAAAACAAAACCACAGAGATGTGTTTGGGTTCTGGCTCGGCCCCTCCGAGGGGGGAGCCCCGCGCCGCCCGCCCCCGCACCACATGCGAACAAAAGCGAAATTGGGTAATAATGAGGAGGAGAACAATTAAGGAGGGGACGCGGAGCAGCGAGGTGACATGAGGCGGTTACAGGTGGCAGATGAGCAGGGAAGGAGGAGAGGGGACACGGCCACCGCGGCACCCCGGGGAGCAGGAGGAGGAGGGGGGCACCCGGCATGGGGGTCAGCCCCGGCGTCTGTGGCATTTATTGCTTCAGCCCCTGCCTGGGGGGGTCCCGGCGCCCCCCCTCTGCCTGGGGACTCTGGGTAAGTGTCAAGGGAGATTTGTCCCCGTGTCCTCAAGTGTGGTCCCAGCGGCGGCGGGGCGGGGGCCGGGCCCAGCGGTGGGGGGAGGTGGGATGATGGATCCAGCCACACTACAACAGAGCGAAAAGATGGGATGAGAGACGGGAAAAACGGGACGGGGGATGAAGCCGGTGAACACCCCAACCAACCCCCCCATCCCCACGGGGGTGACCGTCCCCCGGGACACGCAGAGAACCGAGACCTGGCCACCTGGGGCTCCCCGCACCCAACCGAAGCCCCCGCGGCCAAACCCGGCTCCAAAAAATAAAAGAATTTTAAAAGTTTTGTTGTTACCTGTGCCGGCACGCCCGTCCGAGGAGCTGCCGCGTCCAGGGCTCCCCTGGGGCTCATCCAGGACTTGGTGACACCGGAGACCCAGGTGAGGAGCTGGCCCAGCGGCACCGGGACCGGGGCGGTGGGACTGGAACGAGAGGTCTGGCGGAAAGAGAGTGAGTTACCGGGGAGGGGGGGGCGGAGGGGACAGGAGAGGCCCTGGTTTGACTGAAATCCACCCATTTCCAGTGCCCTGCCACCCCCCGGGGCTGGGCTGGGCCCTGCGGGCTCTGGCGGAACCCCTGGCAATGAGGGCGGCAAAGCCTGATCAGCGTTGGGTAACAGCTCAACCTTGCGCCAAGGAGGGAGAAAAAGAGGAGGAAGAGGAAGAAAAGGAGAAAGAGGAGGAAGAAGAGGAGGAAGAGGAAGCAGAGTGCTTCCCAGACAGACAGACAGCCAGAGGCAGGGAGGGGGTGGCAGGAGCCGTGCCGGGCTGGCGGAGGCGAAGCGGCAGTGGCAGAGCCGGTCCCTCAGCGGGAGTGGCAGTGGTGGTGGCAGCCGCCGGTGGCACTTATGGTGGTGGCAGCGGCTGGGGCGGGCCGGAGGGTTGGGGGCCGTGTCCTCCACCTCCTTGGGGCAGTGGTCTCTTCCGTTGGGGTGCGGGGGAGGGAGGTGGGGGGGTGGGTGCCCAGGGGGCGAGGGAGATGGCAGAACTGTTTTCCTGTTTGGCGGGGGTGCGGCCGGGCGGGAGGGTCCCAGTGGCCGTAGTGTGTCTGTGTGTTTATTTCTGTTTTAATCTCTTAATATACAAATCCTCTCGCGCGGTCGCATATATTAATCTATAAGTCAGTCTTTTTGGTTAAACTCGAGGCACTGCATCGGGGGGAGGGGTGAGGAGCAGGGGTCAGGGGGGAGGCAGCGGTGAGGCCACATGCGGAGCAGGCGCGGAGGCGGCGGTGAGAATGGGTCTGGGGAGGCTCAGGCCAGGCAGAGCCGGGGTCCAGGCAGCTCCCGGTGCCCCCTGCCCCCCTCCCACCCGCAGCTCGCGCTGGGGAGGGCGGCGGCGAGGGAAGCGACGGCGGCACCCCCGGCATATCTGCGACCGAAGCTGGAAGAGGAGTAGGAGGAGGAAGAGAAGGTCATGGAGAAGCCGGAGCCGGTGGCGTCGAAGCTGCCTCGCCGGGAGCTGGAGCGGGAGCCGGTGCGGGAGCCGGTGCGGGAGCCGGAGGTGGATCCGGCGCCGCTGACATTGTAGGGGCTGTAGTAGCCCTTGCTGGAGTGGGAGGAAGCCTCCAGCAGCCGCAGGCCTGTCCCGTCCTCAATCATGCTTCGGTCCATGGCGTCCTTGTAGGAGATCTTGAGCTTGGTCTTGGGGCAGGTGAGGTACTTGGAGTAGGTGTTGACGTCGCGGAGCTTCTGGGCTGTGCGGGCGTCGATGGTGCCCTTCTGCAGCGCCTGCTCCAGGGAGACGCGGCCCTCGGCCTCGGGCTCGATCAGGCCCCCGGTCAGGTACTGCACCTCCAGGAACCGCTGCCCGGCCTCGTAGTAGAGCCAGCCCTTCTTCAGGGCCTGTGCCGCTGACATCTTGGTCTTGGTGCGCGGGTCCTCGAAGCCATAGAAGGCCTTCTGCGCCAGGTTGATGCGGTCCACCATGATCTTGTCCACCAGGCCCTTGTTGACGGCGTCAGCGACCGTGCACTTGTCGCCGGTGTTGGGGTCGATGATGCCGCCGGTGCAGGCCTGGGCTTCCAGCAGCCTCTGTCCCGTGATGTTGTCCACCAGGTTGCGGCGCATGGCCTCGGTGATGGACACCTTCTCCAGAGTGTCCGTGTCCAGGATGCCTGCCACTGGCCCCGTCTCCTCCGTCGGGTCGCTCCACATGGAGATCTGCATGCGGGAGGGGACCGGGCTGGCGGCGTAGGAGGAGGAGGAGGAGCCCACTGAGGAGGAGCGGGAGCGGAAGCCGCTCATGTTGCCGGAGAGCATGTCGGCGAACTCGGTGATGGAGAGGGTGCCGGAACGGTACTGGTCCAGGGCCGACTGGTCAATCAGGCCCTTGCTGATGGCGTCGTCGATGTCGTACTGGCGCCCTGAGCGCCTGTCAATGATCATGGACTTCACCACCCCATCGGAGGAGGAGGTGGTGATCTCCTCCCACTCGCACTCCTGCTCTGACAGCTCCAGGTAGGTCTGGTGGTCGATGAGGCCCTTCCGGTAGGCTTCATACACCGACATCTCCTTGCCCGTCTCAGGGTCGACGATCACCACCCGGCGCTTGCGGACAGAGGACTTGGAGGAGGTCTTCCTCTCCCGCTTCTTCTCCTTCAGGGGCAGGAGGCACAGCCCCGTCTCCGGGTCGGTGATGCAGCGCTCCATCAGCTGCAGGTAGGTGAGGTTCTCCTCCGTGTTGGGGTCGAAGAAGCCCTTGGTGTCATCGCTGGGGTCCAGCAGGATCTCGTTCATCTCCTCATCGAAGAGGCCCCTCTTGTAGGCCATCTCCACAGGCAGGCGGTGGCTCTCCTCGGGGTCGATGATGCCTCCCGTGGCGATCTGGGCCTCCAGCAGGCGGATGCCGTGGTCCTTGAGGATCAGTCCCTTCTTCATGGCCTGGAAGAGGGAGATGAGCTTCCCAGTGTAGGGGTCCCTGTAGCCAGTGACCGCCCTCTCAGCAGAGAGCAGCTTGTCCTTGAACTCAGGGCCCACGATGCCCATCCGCACGGCCTCCTCCACCGTCAGCTTGAGGCCCTTGATGGGGTCGATCACATAGCCGGTGGCCGCTTGCGCCTCCAGGAGCTCGAAGGCGGTGCCCGGCCTGATGATGCCCTTCTTCATGGCCTGGTAGACCGACAGCCGCTCCTTTGTGGAGTCCACGAAGACACCAGCGATGCAGCTGGTGCCCTCCAGGAACTTCTTCAGGTTCTTGGAGACCTCCTCGATGGAGGTGAGACCTTCCTGGAGGCGCTGGGCGGTGTCCTCATCCATCACCTGGGAACGGACCAGCTCCTCCACGGTGATCTGCTTGCGCAGCCCCCGGAAGGTGAGTCTGCGGGTGTCGCAGAGGGGGAGCAGGAGGAGCCGACTCTTCTCGTCCTTCCGGCACCGCTTCAGGAGCTGCGTGTAGCTCAGCTTCTCCTCCGTGGATGGGTCCACGTAGCTTCTCACCTCGCTGGGCTCAGACAGCATGTCGTAGGTCTCCTTGTTGATGAAGCCCCGCTGGTAGGCCACCTCCAGGGGCAGGTGGAAGCCCAGGTGTGGGTCGATGATGCCCCCCGTGGCTATCTGGGCATCCAGCAGCTTGAGGGCCTCTTCGCTGGGAATGAGGTCTTTCTTCATGGCTTGGAAGGTGGAAATCTTCTGCTCGCTGTAGGGGTCTCGGTAACCGGTCACGGCCCTCTCTGCTGATAGGAGCCGGTCGTGGATTTCGGGCCCCACCACCCCCTTCCTGACCGCTTCGTCAACCGTCAGCATCTCGTTCTTGACGGGGTCGATCATGAAACCGGTGGCAGCCTGGGCCTCCAGGAGGGAGCGGGCCACCTCGGAGTTGATCAGCCCCTTCTTCAGCGCCTGGTAGATGCTGAGCGTCTGTTTGGAGGAGGGGATGTAGATGCCGGCCACGCAGCCAGAGCCATAGAGGTACTTCCAGACAGTCTCCACATCCAGGAGCTCCCGGAAGGTTTTGGAGCCTTGCTTCAGCAAGTTGTAGATGTCCTGGGAGATGATCTTGGCCTCATAGAGGTCCTCAGCCGTGATGCGGCGCCGGATGTAGTCATAGGAGGTGAGATTCTGCTGCCGGATGATCTCGGTCTTCTCAATGATCTCGACGATGATGATGATCATGCGCTCCTTAGAGACGCGGCCCGACTGGAACTCCTCCATCAGCTGCTTCCGCTGCTCCTCAGGCAGCAGGTCCGAGTGCATGATCTCCCACAGCGACATGGAGGAGCCCGCCCTGCTGCCCACCGGGATGTCCACCTGCGTCTCCTCAAACACCTTCCGTGTCTCGGCCTCCGTGTACACCTGCGTGGTCTCCACCGCCAAAGGCTTCTCGGGCTCCCGCAGAGGCAGCAAGTACAGGCCGGTCTCGGGGTCCTCAATGCACTTCTCCTTCAGCTGCCTGTAGGTGAGGTTCTCATTGGTGTTGGGGTCGAAGAAGCCCTTGGTGTCATCGCTGGGGTCAGACAGGACCTGGCTCATCTCCCGGTCCAAGTACCCCCTCTCGTAGGCCACCTCCACGGGCAGGCGGTGGCTGTGCACAGGGTCGATGATGCCGCCAGTGGCCACCTGGGCCTCCAGCAGGCGGATGCCGTGCTCCTTGACAACGAGTCCTTTCTTCATGGCCTGGAAGAGGGAGATGGTGTCCCCGGAGTAGGGGTCCTTGTAGCCCGTGACAGCTTTCTCAGCCGACAGCAGCTTCTCGTGCAGTTCTGGCCCGACGACGCCGGCCTTCACCGCCTCGTTGACATAGAGCTTGCGGTTCTTCACAGGGTCGATCAAGAAGCCGGTGGCAGCCTGGGCCTCCAGAAGGACAATGGCGGTGCTGGGCCTCAGCAGGTTCCTCTTCATGGCCTCGTAGATGTTCAGCTTCTCCTTGGTGGCCTCCACGTAGACACCAGCGATGCAGTCGCTGCCATGGAGGAATCTCCTCACTGCCTCTGTCTCGGAGAGGTCCTTCACTGATTTCTTGCCTGCCTTCAGCTGCTCGAACTGGGCTTTGCTGATGATGTGGGACTCCACCAGCTCGCTGGCGGGTACGGGTGCCCTCAGACCACTGAAGGTCAGCTTCTCCTGCTTTTTGGTCTCTGCCTCCTCAATGATGGTGATAACAATCTTGATGATCTTCTCGATGGTCACCTTGCCAGTCTTGTACTGCCGGAGGAGCTCCCGCCTGTGCTCCTCTGTGAAGTACTCCGAGTGGATCAGCTCCCAGATAGTCATGGTCCGGCCCTTCATGCTGCCCACCGGGACCTCCACCATTGCCTTCTCGAAGCACTCCTTGGCCTGGCTGTCGGTGTAGACCTCCTCCTGCTGGGACTGGATGGCTTTGTCAGAGAGGGGCAGCAGGCAGAGCCCGGTCTGCTGGTCACGGTGGCAGTTCTTCTGCAGCTGGGCATAGGTGAGGTGCTCCTGAGTGTTGGGACAGTAGAAGGTCCTGGAGTCACCCTGCAGCTCAGACAGAGCCTCGTACATCTCCGGGCTCAAGTAGCCGCGCTTGTAGGCCGTCTCCAGCGGGAGCCGGTGGCTGTTGACCGGATCGATGATGCCCCCGGTGGCCAGCTGGACCTCCAGCAGACGCAGCCCGGTGTCGCTGGGGATGAGGCCCTTCTGGAGGGCTTGGAAGAGGGAAACCGTCTGGCCCGTGTAGGGATCCTTGTAGCCGGTCACTGCCCTCTCTGCCGACAGCAGCTTCTCGTGGAGCTCTGGCCCCACCACCTCAGCCTTCACCGCCTCGTCAACGGAGAAGAGACTGTTCCTCACCGGGTCGATGATGTAGCCGGTGGCAGCCTGGGCTTCCAGCAGGGACAGGGCAACCTCTGGCTTTAGCAGGTTCCTCTTCAGGGCATCGTAGAAGGTCAGCTTCTGGCCGCTCGACTCCACCAGGATGCCAGCAATGGCGTCAGTGCCCTTCAGGTAGCGCCGCACCGATTCCATCTCCTCCAGGTCCTTCACCGACTTCTTGCCCTGGTGCAGCTGGTTGTAGAGGTCCTTGTTGATGATTTTGCTGTCCAGCAGCTCGGCAGCCGGCACAGGGGCCCGGAGGCCCTCGAAGCACATCTGCCTCTTCTTCTCACTTTCCTCCACAACCGTGATGATGATCTTAATGATCTTCTCCACCGTGATCTTGCCGGTCCGGTACTGCTGGATCAAGTCCCGCCTTTGGTCCTCGGTGAAGTACTCAGAGTTGATGATCTCCCAGATGGTCACAGTCTTCCCTTGGAACTTGCCAAAGGGTGCTGTCACCGTGGCCTTCTTAAAGACGTCTTTAGCTTCTTTGTCAGTGTAGACCATCTCCCCGGCTTTGGCCGCCTGGTCGGTCAGCGGCAGGAGGCACAGCCCCGTCTCAGGGTCGGTCACGCACCGCTCCATCAGCTGCAGGTAGGTGAGGTTCTCGTTGGTGTTGGGGTCGAAGAAGCCCTTGGTGTCGTCGCTGGGGTCGGAGAGGACCTGGTTCATCTCCTGGTCAAAGTACCCCCTCTCATAGGCCACCTCCACGGGGACACGGTGGCTGTGCACGGGGTCAATGATGCCGCCGGTGGCGATCTGGGCCTCCAGCAGGCGGATGCCGTGGTCCTTGACGATCAGCTCCTTCTTCATGGCCTGGAAGAGGGAGATCTTCTCCCCGGTGTAGGGGTCCTTGTAGCCGGTGACCGCCCGCTCAGCAGAGAGCAGCTTGTTGTGCAGCTCGGGCCCGATGACGCCCTCCCGCACCGCCTCGCTGACGGAGAGCCGGGCATTGCGCACGGGGTCGAGGATGAAGCCGGAGGCCGCCTGCGCCTCCAGCAGCACCAGGGCCGTGCCCGGGCTCAGCAGCTGCTTCTTCATGGCTTCGTAGATGCTCATCTTCTGGTTGGTGGGTTTGATCAACAAACCCGCGATGCTGCTCTTGCCCTGCAGGTACTTCCTGACATCCTCCCTCTGCGAGAGCTCGCTGACGCTCACCACACCCTTGGCCAACTTGTCCAGGCTCTCCTGGCTCAGGATGCCAGCCTCAGACAGCTTCTCTGCCGACACCTTCTGCCGGATGCCATCAAAGGCGAACTCGGGCTCTCCGTTCTGAGCCAAGCCGTCCACCGCGTCGCGGCCGTTGGGCACGGCTCGGGCGTCCGGCAGCTGTGCCCTCGTAACCGTTGCCTCCTGGGGCAGCTCATCTGTCTGGATCATGATCTCTCGTGTCTGGGCCAGAGCAGCCTTGTATTCTTCCTCCATCTGCTCCAGCCTCTCCCTCAGCTTCTTGTTCTCCTCCTCCAGGAGTTTCTCCTGCTCCTGCCGCTGCCTCTCCAGATGCTGCAGCTCCTCCTGCTTGTACCGGACGCTCTCCTCCGCTTCTCGCTGGTGCTTCTTGGCTTCATCCAGCATGGCCTTCAGCTGCTCTTTCTCCTGCTCCATCTCCTTCTGCTGCCGTTCCTGCTCTGCCTTCAGGGTCTGGGCTTTCTCCACCTCGTCTTTGAAGAGCTTCTCCAGCTTCATTTTCTCCTCCTCGATGAACTTCTCCTTCTGCAGCAGGCTGTCCTTCTCCATCAGGAAGTTCTGCTGGAGGAGCTCCGTCTCCTGCCGGCGCTGGGCCTCCTGGGCCACCTGCATCTGGAGGGGGAGAGAGGAGAGCGGGGTCAGAGGGCCCGGGGCTGGGGGGGGAGGCAGGACGGTGGGCAGGGAGGTGGCAGGGGGCTGGTGGGGCTCAGGGTGCCCCCCAACTCCCGTACCACATGGTTAAGGGGGCGCAGCCGGGGTTAGGGAGCCGCAGAAACCAACACAGGGGGGACAACGAGCAGGGGACAGACACGGGGGGCACGGGGAGATGTCCGGAGGCTCCCTGCCCGGCACCGAAGCCGGCAGCTGGGGACGGCTCCTGCCTACGGAGAGGAACAGCTCAGGAGGTTTCCCGGGGCCGGAACGGTGGCACAAGGGGTGGGGGGTGGCCCCGGGGGCCGCCAGCCATCCCTGTGAACCCCCCCCCAGCCGAGGGGGACCCTCGCCCAGTACCTCCTCTGCCTTCTGCTGCAGCAACGCCGCCTCCTGCTTCAGCCTCTCCTTCTCCCGCTCCAGCTCAGCGATGGCTTTGCGCAGCTTCTCCGCGTCCTCGTCGCTCTGGTGCCGCTGGATCTCCAGCGTGTGAACCAGCGTCATCTTCTCCTGGGTGGCCAGCTCGGTCTCGTGCAGCCTGCCACTGATCTCCTCCGCCTGCTTCTTGAAGCGCTTGGCTTCCTCCTCCGCCTTGGCCTGGGCGGCGCTCAGCTCCGCCACGTGCAGCTTGAGGCGCTCGGCCTCGGCCGTGATCTCCAGCTGCCGCCGGCGCTCGGCCTCCAGGGTCTTCTGGAAGCCCTCGGTCTCCTCGGCCAGGCGCTGCTGCATCTGCTCCTTGTCCTCCTGCAGCCGCTTGGCTTGCTCCTGCGCCAGGTCCTTCTGCTTCTGCAGCACCTCGGCCTCGGCCCGCAGCCGCGTGGCCTCCTGCACAGCCTGCATCTTCTCCTTCAGCATCTTCTCAGCCAGCGCCCGCTGCTGGGCCAGGTCGTCCTCGGCCAGCTGCCGCAGCCGGGCGGCCTCCTGGGCCTCCACACTCAGCCGGGCCACCTCCTCCGCCACCTGCTTCATTTTCTCAGCCTCCTCCACCAGGAACTTCTGCGTGTTGTCCTTGTCCTTGAGGATCAGCGCCTTGTTCTCCTCCTCGATCCGGGCCTTCATCTTGGCCAGCTCCTCCATCTGCACCCGCACCTTCAGCAGCTCCTCCTCCACCTGGGCCTTCTGCCGGACGGCGTCGGTCACCTCCTCCTTCAGCCGCTGCAGCTCCTCGTCCAGGATGCCCTTCTGGTGGTCGGTCTCGTCCAGCTGCAGCTTCACCTTGGCCAGCTCCTGCTCCACCTGCGCCTTCTGCCGCAGGGTCTGCTCGGCGAACTTCTTGTGCTTCTCCATCTCGGCGTCGGCAAGCTGCTTCTGCCGCAGGGCCGCCTGCTCGGCCTGCGCCCGCCGGGCCGCCTCCAGCTCCGCTTCCTTCCGCAGCTTCTCAGCGTCCGCCTGCGCCCGCGCCTGGGCCTGCGCCTCCTCCTCCGCCCGCTGCTTCAGCCGCTCGGCCTCCTCCACCCGCTGCCGCGACAGCCCGGCCTCCCGCTCGGCGTTGCCTCGCGCCAACTCGGCCTCCTCGGCCGCCCGCCGGGCCCGCTCGGCCTCCTCCCGCAGGCGCTCGGCCAGGCTCTGCTCCTGCTGCCGCGTCTGCAGCAGCTCCTGCTCCTTCTGCCTGACGGCGGCCACGTGGGCCTTCTCCTCCGCTTCCAGACGCTTCTGCGCCGCCTCCCGCGCCAGCTGGATCTGCCGCTCTGACTCCTTCTCCGCCAGCTCCTTCTGCCGCCGCGCCTCCTCCACCATGGCCCGTAGCCGCTCCACCTCCTCCAGGGCCAGCCGCCGCTGCCGCCCGGCCTCCTCCTCGGCCGACAAGATGGCCCGCACCTTCTCCTCCGCCTCGCGCCGCCGGCCCTCCTCCTCCAGCGCCAGCGCCCGCTGCCGCTCGGCCTCCCGCTCCGCCTGCTCCCGGCTGCGCTGCACCTCCTCCGCCTCCCTGCGGATGCGGCTCAGCTCCCGCTCCAGCTCGCTCTTCCCGGCCGAGGCCTTCTCGAAGCTGGCCTTGAGGGCGCGGATCTCCTCCTCCACCTGCCGCCGCTGCCGCAGCGTGTCCTCCACCAGACCCTTCTGCCGCTCCAGCTCGCTCTCGGAGGAGCGCTTCAGCTGGGCGATCTTCTCCTCGATGTCCTGCTTGTGCTGGGCTGCCTGCTCCTCCAGCAGCTTCCGCTGGTAGCCCTCATCCTCCGCCAGACGCCGCAGCCGCTCGTTCTCCGCCTCCTTCTCCTTGAGGGCAATCTCCGCCTCCGCCTTCAGCCGCGAGGCCTCGTTGATGGCCGCCAGCTTCTCCTTGAGGATGCGCTCGGCCTCGGCGCGCTGCCGGCCCGCCTCCTCCTCCGCCAGCTGCCGCTGCCGCTTGGCCTCCTCGGAGAGGGCCCGCAGCCGGGCGGCCTCCTCCGCCAGCTCCCGCAGCTTGCTGGCTTCCGCCTCCAGGCGCTGCTTGGACTTCTCGCTGCTGGAGCGCGACTCCTCCTCCGCCTTGGCCTTGCTCTCCAGCAGGACCTCCATCTCGGCCCGCAGCTTGGCCAGCTCCTCCTCCACCTCCTTCCTTTTCTGGATGGCCTCTCCCACCTCCACCTTCAGCCGCGCCAGCTCCTCCTCCAGCAGCAGCCGCTGCTGCTCCCCGTTGTCCATCTCGGCCTTCAGCCGGATCAGCTCCTGCTCGGCCGCCAGCTTCTGCTGGGCCGTGCCCTCCGCCAGCTCCCGCTGCTTCTCCAGCTCCTCCTCGGCCATCTCCTTCTGCCGCAGGGCCGACTCCTCCGCCTTGGCGCGCTTCCGGGCCTCCCGCTCCGCGTCCTCCTTCTGCTTTTCCGCCTCCTCCTGGGCCAGGGCCTTCTTGTGGGCCACCTCCTCCGCCTGCAGCCGCAGCCGCAGCGCCTCGTTGGCCTTCTGCCGCCAGCGCTCCAGCTCCTTCTCGGCCTCCTCCCGCGAGCGCTCGGCCTCCTCCTGCTGCCTCTTCAGCCTCTCGGCCTCCTCCTGCAGCTGGGCCACCGCCATGTGCTCCTGCTGCAGCGACAGCTCCAGCTGCGCCGTCTTCTCGGCGAAGGAGAGCCGCTTGCTCTGCAGCTCGGCCTCGGTGCTGCGCTGGGCCGCCTCCTGGGCCACCCGGATCTGCCGCTCCTTCTCGGCCTCCGCCTGCCGCATCCGCCGCTCGGCCTCCTCCGCCTGCAGCCGCAGCTCCTCCAGCTCCGCCACCGCCCGCTGCTTCTCCCGCGCCGCCGCCCGCTCCGCCTCCACCTTGCGCCGCAGCTCCTCCTCCGCCTCCCGCTTCTTCTGGCTCTCCTCCTTCACCTGCCGGAGCAGCCGCTCGGCCTCCTCCTGCGCCTGCCGCTTCTGCCGCTCGGCCTCCTCGGCGCGGGCCCGCAGCTCCTGCAGCTCCGCCTCGGCGCCCGCCCGCTGCCGCTCGGTGCTCTCCAGCTGCAGGCGGACCAGGCGGATCTCCTCCTCCACCCGCTTGCGGCTGTACTCCGCCTCCTCGATCAGCTTCACCTTGGACTGGATCTGGTGCTCCGAGTTCTGCCGCAGCTGCAGCAGCTCCTGTTGGATGTTCTGCTTCTGCTGCTCGGCGTCCACGGCCACCACCTGGCGCCGGGTCACCTCCTCCTGCATGCGGAGCTGCAGCTCCCGCGCCTCCGCCTCCGCCTGCGCCTTGGCCTCGGCGTGGGCCTGGGCCAACTGCCGCTGCGCCTCCAGCTGCGCCTCCGCCTCCGCCAGCCGCTGACGCTCCTCCGCCTTCAGCTTCTCGGCGGCCTTCTGGAAAGGGGGGTGCGAAGAGAGAAAAAAAGGGAGGGAAGAGAAAGAAATCACAAGGGATGGACGGGTGGACGGATGGATGGACGGACGGGACCGGCCGCCGGCACCGCGCCGGGGCAGAGGACACAGGGGGAAACGGCTCCGGCTCCCCGGAGGTGACGCCGGCTTCCAGAAGAGGTGATGGCAGACAGAGAGACACGGCACAGCGTGGGCGACAGGACAGAGACGGCACCACAGAGAGGGGACGAGCACCGGCCAAGCCCGGGGAGATGGAGAAGGAACCCAGCAGCTGGCAGAACAGCACCGAGCCAGGAGGAGCCCCCCAGCTCAGGAGGAGCAGACCCGGCTCGGGGACGGCGCTGAGCCACCACCACGGGGACCAGCCCGGCATGGAGAGAGCGAGTGGCAGCAAGGAGCCAGTGGTGATTTCCCAGCGGGGAAAGCCGGGGTGGAGCGGGGAGCAGCCCGAGCTCCTCCGGCCATGGCCCCACAGAGAGCTCCTGCATGGAGCAGCCTGCGGTGCCAGACCACTCCTGCCACCCCCGGTGACACCCCCGATGCCACCCCCAGGGACACAGGGGGACGAGGAGCACGGGGAGAAGGGAGCAGCGAGCGGGAGGGGTCCGTCAGCCACGGGGGGAGGTGGAGAGGTGGATGCGGGGACATGCACCAAGTGAGTACCTGCTGCGGGGGGTGCCAGAGTCATCCGGGGAGGGGCTTTTACCCTCCATTAGCTCCCCACCAACACAAACATCCCCCAAGACAAAGCACCGGCAAAGCGGCTCCGAGGGCAGAAACCAAGAGTTAGAGAGGTGAGCAGGAGGGGGGCAGCCAGCCCGCCGGGCCCCCCGAGCCCAGCGCTGCGCTGACGTCTGGGAAGTGCCTCCTACCCCCGGTTCCGCCAGAGCCCACCGAGCCCGGAGCCAGCCAGCCCGGTGCCACCGGGGTTGTTAAAGAGCCAGGGGCCAGCGTTAGTCACGGGGCCGGTAGCCGTGGCCCTGCGTGGTCCCGGTGGCGGTGGATGCAACCATACCTCCTCCTCCTCCATCCGCCGCAGCGTCTCGGTGATGAATTTGATGTACTGGCTGGTGAGCGTGGTCAGCTCGCTGTACTGCGTCCGCAGGTCCACGTACTGCGGGCAAACGGTGGAGTCAGAGCCAGGGGACAGCACCGCCACCCCCCCCAGCACCCACCACCCCCAGGGACCCCCAGGGACCCCCTCACCTCCTGGATGATGCTGTCAGATGCCGACTGCACTTTGGGTTTCTTGGCTGGAGACGCCACCGGCTCCACCTGTGCCTTGAAGGTGACCAGCTGCAGCTCATAGTCCTGCAGGAGAAGGGTCCTGAGTGCCCCAGCCCCACACAGATCCCCCCCCAGCACCACCCCAGGAGCCCCCCAAGGCACCTTGATGGCATCGATGTACTGCTTGGCGTAGCGCTGGCACTCCTCCACCTTCTCCTTGTTGTGGTCACACTCCTCCAGCAGTTTCTGGGGGAAGGCAGCAGGGTGAGCCCGGTGTGGTGGGGGTTGGAAGGGACCTCTGGAGGTCACTCACTCCAAGCCCCCTGCCCAGGGAGGGTCACCCAGAGCAGGGTGCACAGGAGGGTGTCCGGGTGGGCTTGGAATGGAGGCTCCACCACCCCTCTGGGCAGCCTGGGCCAGGGCTCTGCTAGCCTCAAAGTCAAGAATTTCCTCCTCATGTTTTGTTTGGAACTTCCTGTCCCAAGTTTGTGCCCGTTACCTATTGTCCTGTCACTGGGCACCACTGGAAGCTGTCATCCCCCTGACACCCCCTCCAAGGACTGGTAAGCATTGATGAGATTCCCCTCACTCTTCTCCAAACTAAAACCACCCAAGTCCCTCAGCCTTTCCTCCTGGGAGAGATGTCCCAGACCCCTCATCATCTTTGCAGCCCTTTGCAGGCCTCTCTCCAGCACCTCCCTTTCCTTCTTGAACTGGGCAGCCCAGAACTGGACCCAGTTCTCCAGACGTGGCCTCACCAGGGCAGAGCAGAGGGGGAGGAGAACCCCCCTCAACCTGCTGCCCAAATGCTTCTTGATGGAGCCCAAGATGCCATTGGCCTTGGCCACCAGGGCACAGTGCTGGCTCGTGGTCACCTGGTGGCCACCAGGACTCCCAGGTTTTTCCCCAGCAGGTCACCCCCAACCTGTCCTGGTCCCTGGGGTTGTTCCCCCCCCCAGGTGCAGGACCCTACACTTGCCCTTGGTGAACCTCAGGTGGTTCTGGTTCTGCCCAGCCTGTCCAGGTCCTGCTGGATGGCAGCACAGTGTGTCCCACACCAGCACCAGAACCATTCTCCCACCACAACCAAGGGATGGCACCGGTCACCAACCAGCAGGGACTCACAGGACTGTCACAGCTGGAAAAGCCCTCTGAGGTCACCAGGTCCCCACAATAAAATCTCTCTCTCAGTATCTGTGTCACCCCCCAGAGCACGTCCTGGAGTGCCCCATCCACACGGGTTGGAAATCCCTCCAGGGATGGTGACTCCACCACCTCCCTGGGCAGCCCCTTCCAACCCATGACTGCTCTCTCAGGACAGAAATTCTTCCTCAGATCTGCTCTAAACCTCCCCTGGGGCACCTCCAGGCCACCTCCTCTGCTCCTGGCCCTGCTCCCTGGAGAGCAGAGCCCAGCACCCACCTCCCTACAACCTCCTTGCAGGGAGTGGTAGAGAGCAATGAGGTCTCCTCTCAGCCTCCTCTTCTCCAAACTGAACATTCCCACTTCCCTCAGCCTCTCCTCCCAGGACTTCCTCTCCAGATCATGGAATCATGGAGTGGTTTGGGTTGGAAGGGACCTCAGAGCCCACCCAGTGCCCCCCCTGCCATGGTCAGGGACCCCTCCCCCAGCCCAGGGGGCTCCAAGCCCCATCCAACCTTCAACACTGCCAGGGATGGGGCAGCCACAGCTTCTGGGGGCAACCTGGGCAACCAGGGGCTCAGCACCCTCACCAAGTCCAACCAAAGAATTTCTCCCTGCCCCATCTCCAACCTCAATCTCCCCTCTCCAAGTTTTAACCCATTTCCCTTCTCCTCTCCCTACCCCCCCATGTCCAAAGCCCTCCCCCAGCTTTCTTGGAGCCCCTTCAGATATTGGAAGGTTGCTCTGAGCTCCCCTCTTCTCCAGAAGAATTGCTCCAGAACAATTCCAGAGAATTCTCCAGAACAATTCCCTCACCCTCTCCTCCCAGGACTTCTTCTTCAGACCCTCCACCACTCAGTTGCCCTTTTCTGACCTTGCTTCAGGACCTCAGCATCTTCCTGGAGCGTGGGGCCCATCTCGCAGCACCAGAACCATTGGCCCCATCGCCAGCACCGGGCTCACCTTCTCCTGCAGCAGCTGCTCCCGCACAGCCTGGCTGTGGGTGATGGGCACAGCCTGGATCTCCTCCTGCCTCCTCCTGGCCTCCTGCAGCCACCCCCGCAGCCCCTCGCAGCTCTCCCGGTAGTACCGGAGCTGCCGGCCCAGCTGATCCAATTCCCGCTGCCGGAGGTCGCTCTGGGCCAGGACGCCGTGCCAGCGTTCCAGCAGCTGCTGGACCTTCTCCTGGTACCGGTCCAGGTCCACGTCCCTCTCGCTGTGACCTCTCACCATCCGTTCGTTCACTTCCTTGGCCTTGCTCAAGTCGCTCTCCAGCGTCTCGAAGAAGGGCTGGTGGCTCTCAGCCTGAGCCCGCAGGCGCTGGGGGCACCGGAGGGGTCAGCACTGACCCCCACAGCCCCCCAGAACCCCCAGGACCTCCCCACAGCCCCCTGAGCTGTCACCTTCATCTAAGTGCTTCGATTGGAAAAGACTTCGAAGATCATCGAATCCAACCTTCAACCCAACACCACCATGTCCCTCAGCACCCCCACCCCATATCCCTCAGCACCCCCACCCCATGTCCCCCAGCACCCCCCATGTCCCCAGCACCCACCCCATGTCCCTCAGCACCCCCACCCCATGTCCCTCAGCACCCCCCATGTTCCCCAGCACCCCCCATGTCCCTCAGCACCCCCCCCCATGTCCCTCAGCACCCCCCATGTCCCCCAGCACCCCCCATGTCCCTCAGCACCCCCACATCTCCAGGCTCTGAAACCCCTCCAGGGATGATGGGGACTCCAGCCCTGCCCTGGGCAGCCTGGGCCAGGCCCTGACAACCCTTGCCAGGGAGAAATTCTTCCCCAGCTCCAGTCCATCTCCCACCTTCAGCTCAGCCTTGCTGGCCTCCAGCTCCTGCAGGTCAGCCGGCACGGTCTGCACATCCTTCAGCTGCTCCTCGAACTTCTTGACCAATTCCTCGGCCCCCTGGGTGCTGCGGATCACCAGGCTGATGGTTTTCAGCCTGTGGAGAGCGGACACAGAACCACAGAATCATTTGGGTTGGAAGGGACCTCAGAGCTCATAAACACCAACCCTTGATCCACTCCCCCCGTGGTTCCCAGCCCATGGCACCCAGTGCCACATTCAGTCTCCTCTTAAAAACCTCCAGGGATGGAGAATCCACCCCCACCCTGGGCAGCCCATTCCAATGTCTGATCACCCTCTCTGGAAAGAATTTCTTCCTAATATCAGCTCTGCCAGGGGAGGTTTAGGCGGGATATTAGGAAAAAGTTAATAAATCCATGGCTTCTTGTCTTACTGCTATGTGCCTGGGAGCAGAGCCCAACCCCCCCTGGCTCCAGCCTCCTTTCAGGGAGTTGTAGAGAGCGATGAGGTCTCCCCTGAGCCTCCTCTTCTCCAGGCTGAACACCCCCAGCTCCCTCAGCCTCTCCTCACAGGACTTGTGCTGGATCCCTTCCCCAGCCTGGTTGCCCTCCTTTGGACCTGCTCCAGGACCTCAATCTCCTTCCTGAACTGAGGGGCCCAGAACTGGACACAGGACTCGAGCTGTGGCCTCCCCAGCACTGAGTACAGGGGCAGAATCCCTTCCCTGGACCTGCTGGCCACACTGTTCCTGATCCAGGCCAGGATGCCATTGGCCTTCTTGGCCACCTGGGCACACTGCTGGCTCCTGTTCAGCTTCCTGGCAATCCAGACTCCAATCCAGGTCCCTTTCTGCCACTCTGTGCCCAGCCTGGAGCTGCCCATGGGGTTGCTGTGCCCAAAGTGCAGGAGCCGTGCATAGGGGATGATTTCCTGCTCCCCCCAGTACATGATCCCACCAGGAATGGGGGGGATGGGGTGGCTGGAGGCCATCTGGGGCACAGTGACCAAGGGGGACAGAGCCCAGGGGACAGGGAGGACCCTGCAGAGCGCGGAGCTGCGGGGAGGATGGGCACTCACTTCTCCAGGTAGATGCTGGAGAGCCCATAGACCTGCTCCATCTTCTGCAGGGTGATCTCCAGCTCGGAGCGCAGGATGGGTGCTGAGCTGGCCGGCTCGGGCTGGGCCAGCACCTCCTCTGCCTTCTCACTCACTTTGTCCAGGTTCTTCTTGATGCCCTCCAGCTCCAGGTGGATTTGCTGCAGCACAGGAAGGTTCCTCATGGTTTGGGCTGAGCACTGACCACGGCTGATCCCACTCTGTCCCACCAGCCAGGACCCCAGACCCCAGGCAAGACCATGGAATGGTTTGAGTTGGAGAGACCTTAGAGATCATCCTGTCCCAACCCATGGTCAGGGACCCCTCCCCCAGCCCAGGGGGCTCCAAGCCCCATCCAACCTTCAACACTGCCAGGGATGGGGCAGCCACAGCTTCTGGGGGCAACCTAGGCAACCAGGGGCTCAGCACCCTCACCAAGTCCAACCAAAGAATTTCTCCCTCCCTCCCTTCCTCCCTCCCTGCCCAAGATCTCCTCTCCATCTCCCCTCTCCCAGCTGGAAACCCTTCCCCCTGGGAGGCTCCCAGCCCTCCAGGCCCTTGTCCCAAGTCCCTCCCCAGCTTTCCTGGAGCCCCTTCAGGACCTGGAAGCTGCTCCAAGGTCTCCCCATTGCAGCCTTCTCTTCTCCAGCCTCAACACCCCCAACTCTCTCAGCCTGGCTCCAGAGCAGAGCTGCTCCAGCCCTCCCAGCAGCTCCAGGGCCTCCTCTGCACTGGCTCCAACAGCTCCGTCTCCTTCTGCTGCTGGGGACCCCAGAGCTGGACACAGCTTTACCCCAGGGGGGTCTCCCCAGAGGGGACAATCCCCTCCCTGGCCCTGCTGCTCACACTGCTGGGGGGTTTGATGGCTCCTGGGCACCTTCTCCTCACCCAGCACCCCCGGGTCCCTCTCCTGGGTGCTGCTCTACCCCCAGCTCTGTGTTTGTCCCCCCCTGAGGGCCTCGGGACCCCCCTGTGGTCCCCAC
Organism: Phaethornis superciliosus; assembly: GCA_023637945.1. NCBI lineage: Eukaryota > Metazoa > Chordata > Aves > Apodiformes > Trochilidae > Phaethornis > Phaethornis superciliosus. The sequence goes on along the minus strand of JAJQWJ010000002.1, from coordinate 165,376 downwards.
CCTCTGCTCAGCCAGGCGCTGGGCACACTCCTGGGCTGGGTCTGGCTCCAGGGGCAGGCGCAAGCGCTGGATGGTTCTGGTGCCACAGCTCTCCAGCTGCAGGCGGAGATCCTTCAGCTGAGAGATGAAACTGCGGCACAGGGTCTCATCCTGCTCCCCTGGGGACACAGCGGGGACACCTCAGCACCCCAACATCACCCCCGGGCAGCTGATGAGGTGGGGAGGGGCTCACAGGGGGTGTTCTGCTGGTGCGGAGGGGGTGATGGTGGGCAGGGGGCTCATCAGGGGTCTCCACACAGATGGGGAGGGGGTTAAGGTGGGGAGGGGGTCTTGGTGTCAGGGGTCTCTGTGGGGAGGGTTCCCCATGGGGAGGATCTAGGAAGTTTCTGGAGGGGGGTTCTGGGCAGGGTCTTCATAGGGAGGTCTCTATGGGGAGGGGTCTCTGTGGGGAAGCTCTTGGTGGGGAGGGGTCTCTGTGGGGTGGGGTCTCTGTGGGAAGGATCTAGAAAGTTTCTGGGGGGTGTTTCTGGGCAGGGTCTCCATAGGGAGGTCTCTGTGGGGAGGGGTCTCTGTGGGGAAGCTCTTGGTGGGGAGGGGTCTCTGTGGGGTGGGGTCTCTGTGGGAAGGATCTAGAAAGTTTCTGGGGGGTGTTTCTGGGCAGGGTCTCCATAGGGAGGTCTCTGTGGGGCGGGGTCTCTGTGGGGCGGGGTTTGGCGGTTTTCTGTGAGTTGATTCTGGGCAGGGTCTCCCTGGGGAGGGGTCTCAGTGGTGGGGGTCTCCCCGGGGGTCTCACCTCTCTCCAGCCCCCGCAGCAGCCCCTCTCCCCTCTGGGCACACTCCTGGCTCTGCTGCCGCAGGCGCTGCCGCTCCTGGGGGCTGAACCCCGGCACCCCCCGGCTCTGCGCCTCGAACTCCCCCAGCGTCACCTCCAGCTCCCCCAGCGCCCGGCGGCATTCCTCGGGGGGCAGCGCCCGCAGCTGGGGGGCACGGGGGATCCCTCACTCCACTGGCACCCCCCAGGACCCTCGGCACAGCCCCAGGGATGGGGGGGCACCCCCAGACCCCCAGCACCCCCAAGGGACAGGGAGGCACCCCCAGACCCCCAGCACCCCTAAGGGACAGGGAGGCACCCCCAGACCCCCAGCACCCCCACAAGAACCCCAGCACAGCCCCAGGGATGGGGGGGGGCACCCCCAGACCCCCATGGGAACCCCAGCACCCCCATGGGAACCCCAGACCCCCATGGGAACCCCAGCACCCCCATGGGAACCCCAGCACCCCCATGGGACCTTCTAGGTGAGGGGACCACCACCAGACCCCTACAGGACCCCCCAGGGGCAGGGGGGGCACCCCCAGACCCCTCAGCACCCCCTGGTACCCTCCTGGGACCCCTGACACTTCTCCAGGGACAGGGGGGCACCCCCAGACCCCCAGCACACCCTTGGGACCCCCAACACTCCCCTGGGGAAGGGGACACCGTAGGACCCTGCCATGGGACCTCCAGGGAGGGGACGCCAGCAACCCCCCCCATCCACCCCCATGGGACCCCCACTCAGTGCCCTCCCCTCCCCGGGCCCCCCCGGGCCCCCCACTCACCCCCTGTGGGGTCCAGGCCTGGATCTGCTGCAGCAGCCGCGTCAGGCGGTGCCAGGAGAGCAGCGCCCGCAGCCCCCGCTCCTGCTGCTCCCACAGCTCCTGCAGCTCCCGCAGGGAAGCACCCAGCCTGGGGGGCACGGGGGCATGGGCGGGGGGCACGGGGGGGGGGGCACAGGGCGAATGGGGAGGGGCATGGGGGGGGCACAGGGGCATGGGGGGCACGGGGGGGGGCACAGGGCGAATGGGGGGTATGGGAGGGGGGGGGCACGGGGGCATGGGGAGGGGGCATGGGGAGGGGGGGCACAGGTGGGGAGGGCACAGGGGCATGGGGGGTATGGGAGGGGGGGGGGCACGGGTGGGGGACATGGGGTGGTGGCGTGGGGGGAAGACCCCCAGGGAGAGAGGGGAGCTGGGGGAGGACACTGGGAGGAGACACTGGGGGCCCCATGGGAGAAAGGGGGGACACAGGGATCCAGGGTGGGGAGGGGGGGACACCCCCACAGGAGGGGACCCCACGGCAGGAGGGGTACAGGGGGGGAACAGGGGACCAAGGGGGAGGAGGATGGGGGACCCTGCAGCAGGGGGGGCTGGGGGGGACCCCAAGGAAGAAGGGGATTCAGGATGGTGCTGGGGAGGGGACCCCAGGGCAAAGGGGGACCCGGGATGGTGCTGGGGGGGCAGACACCCCCATAAGAAAGGGGGGGACAAGGGACACCCCATGGCAGAGAGGACCCGAGGGTGGGGGTCACCAGCAGAGGGAGGGACAAGGGACCCCCCCCTCAGACGGGACCCCCACTCACCGTGTGACGGCATCGATGGCCTCGCTGTTGGGGGGGGGCAGGAGGAAGCAGACGGAGGGGACCAGGGCCTCGCTGCCCCCCGCACTCTGCACCCGCCAGCGGTGGGGGTGGGCATTGCTCAGAAGGGTGCAGGGGTCCCCCTTGTGCACCGTGATCTGGGGGGGGGCAGGGGTGTCAGGCAGGGGACGGGGAGGGGGCAAAAGGTACTGGGACCACCCCCAGGACCCCATGGACCCACCCTCAGCTTCCCCCCAGGTCCCCATTGCCCCCCAAGCAGCCCCCCATGCCTGGGGGTCCCCATTGCCCCCCCAGTTGCCCCCCATGCCTGGGGGTCCCCATTGCCCCCCCCAGCATCCCCCCCTGCCCCAGGGGTCCCTATTGCCCCCCCCCAACGGCCCCCCATGCCTGGGGTCCCCATTGCCCCCCCATTGCCCCCCATGCCTGGGGGTCCCCATTACCCCCCCTGCCCCCCCCGGCCCCCCTGACCTCCATCTGTTTGTAGTCGCAGACCGCCTGGAGGGGGGGGTGTCCCTGCAGGGGGGTCTCGGGGCTGCGGGGTTTCAGCTGCACGATGGTCCCGGCCCGTTGGGTCAGGGTCTCCAGTGTGGCCCCAAACTCCATCAGCTGCTCCTTCAGCTCCTGGGGGTCCAGGGGGGTCAGGGGTAGGGGGGGGGGAACCCCCGGGGTGGGGCAGGAGGAGAGGAGGATGTGGGGGGGAAGGAGGGAGGGGGGGCACTGTGGGGGGGCTGGCGTCCCCAGGGGTCCCTGTGGGGCTGGGGTCCCCCCCAGAGGTGCAGTAGATCTGGGGTCACTCTGAGGGGAGGGGAGCCCCATGGGTCTGGGGTCCCACCTGGCAGGCTTTCCCCTTTGGGGGCTGCAGGGGGTCTGGGGGTTCCCTGAGGGGGTTCTCCTATGGGTCTGGGGTCCCCCTGGGTGTCCGGTTGGTCTGGGGTCCCCCTGGGTTCCCTGGTTGGTCTGGGGTCCTGGTGGGTCTGGGGTCTCTGGGGTCCTGGTGCGTCTGGGGTCCTGGTGGGTCTGGGGTCCCCAGGGTCCCAGTGGGTCCGGGGTCCCCCTGGGTGTCCCGGTGGGTCTGGGGTCCCCCTGGGTGTCTCAGTGGGTCTGGGGTCCCTGGGGTCCCAGTGGGTCTGGGGTCCCCCTGGGTGTCCCGGTGGGTCTGGGGACCCGGTGGGTCTGGGGTCCCTGAGGTCCCGTGGGTCTGGGGTCCCTGGGGTGCCGGTGGGTCTGGGGTCCCAGTGGGTCTGGGGTCTGGGGTCCCTGGGGTCCCAGTGGGTCTGGGGTCCCTGGGGTCCCCGGGATCCCATGGGTCTGGGGTCCCACCTGCCCGTCCTGCAGCAGATCCTCCAGACGCGTGGCGGTCAGGCTGCGGTCACAGCTGAATTTCCTCCTCATGGTCTCCCCCGTGCGCTGCAGGAACCGCTCCGCATCCCCCACCTCCCCAAAAAACTGCGGGGCAGAGGGGAGGGCTCAGGGCACACACAGGGCACACCCAGGACCCTGATGTCCCCATGCCCCATGTCCCCATATCCCCAATGTCCCCATGTCCCCGATGTATGTCCCCATGTCCCCATGATGTCCCCATGTCCCCATGATGTTCCCATGTCCCCATGATGTCCCCATGTCTCCATGTCCCCATGTCCCCATGCCCCATATCCCCAATGTCCCCATGTCCCCGATGTCCCCATGTCCCCATGATGTCCCCGTGTCCCCATGTCCCCATGTCCCCATGCCCCATGTCCCAGTGTCCCCATGATGTCCCCATGTCCCACCTGTCTGTAGGCTGTGCTCTCTCTCAGATGTGTCTCCACACAGCAGCAGAGCTGCAGCATCCAACTCCACTGCGTCTGCAGGGCTGCCAGGAAAGCCTGGGGACAGGGACAGGGGACAGGGAGAGGGGACAGGGAGAGGGAGAGGGACAGGGAGAGGGGACAGGGGAGAGGGACAGGGAGAGGGGACAGGAACAGGGACAGGGACAGGGACAGGGGACAGGGAGAGGGGACAGGAACAGGGGACAGGGACAGGGAGAGGGGACAGGGACAGGGGACAGGGAGAGGGAGAGGGACAGGGAGAGGGGACAGGGGAGAGGGACAGGGAGAGGGGACAGGAACAGGGACAGGGACAGGGGACAGGGACAGGGAGAGGGGAAAGGGACAGGGAGAGGGGAGAGGGGAGAGGGACAGGGGAGAGGGGACAGGGACAGGGACGGGGACAGGGGAGAGGGGACAGGGACAGGGGGGATAGAGGGTGGCAGAGGGGAATGAGGGGTGGAGATAAGGGGGGACACAGGGGGGACACAGGGGGGGGGGACACACAGGGTGACAGCAATGGGGACAGGGAGAAGACCAATGGTGACACCACTGCCACCAGCACCCTGACTGCCCCCCCAGGCTCTCACCCCCACAGGTCTGTGCCCCCCCTCATTTCTGCCCTGCCCCATTCTCTGCCCCCCCTCTCTGTCCCCCCCCATTCTCTGCCCCCCCTCTCTGTCCCCCTCCCATCCTCTGTCCCCCCGAATTCTCTGCCCCCCCTTTCTGCCCCCCCTCCCATTCTCTGCCCCCCCATTCTCTGCCCCCCTCTCTGTCCCCCCCCATTTTCTGCCCCCCTCTGTCCCCCCCCACCTCCAGGCTCTGTCTCCCCGGGTGCTCCCCCCTCAATAATTTCTCTCCGGAGCTCTGCAGTTCTTTGATTCTCTGCTCCCGCACCTCCAGGTCCCGCATCAGAGCCTGGGGGGGGCAGGGAGGAGAGGGGAGGTCAGGGGGGGGCCGGGGGGGGTTCAGGAGGGGGGTTCAGAGGGTCAGGGGGGGCTCAGAGGGGATTTCAGGGGGGGCAGGGGGCTCAGGGGGGGCTCAGGGAGGGTATAGAGCGTTATAGGGGGGGCCAAGGGGGGGGGCAGGGAATTGTGTGGGGTTCAGGGGGTGTGGGGCCGGGGGGTGCTCGGGTGGGATCTCTGGGGCTGGGGGAGGGGCTCAGGGAGGGGCTCTGGGGCTACTGGGGGATCCCAGGGGGTCTCCGGGGGTCTCAGGGGATGTTCAGGGGTCCTGGGGAGTCCAGGTGGGTGTCAGAGGGATCTTGGGGGTCCCAGGGGTTCTTGAGGGGGGTGTGGGGGTCCCGGGGAGTCTCATAAGGACCCAGAGAACCTTGGGGGGATTTGAGGGGTCTCAGGGGGATGTGGGGGTCCCGGGGAGGTCTCAGGGGGTCCCAGGAGGAAGTGGGGGTCCCCACCGAGTAGCTGTCCTTCTTGGTGTCCGGGGGGGGCCCGCGGTGGCTCCAGTCCCAGGTCACCTCCTCCTCCTCACGCTGGCTCAGCCACAGCAGCTCCTGAGTGGCCGCGGCCACAAAGCTCTGCAGGGACTCCAAGTGCTGGAGCCGCTGCTGCGAGGAGCCCTGGGGGGCAGAGGGGGGGGGGGACCCATGGCACGGGGGTCCTGACCCACAGCACAGGGGTCCTGACCCACAGCATGGACCCCAGACCCCTAACATGGACCCCAGACCCATAGCATGGACCCCAGACCCACAGCACCCCAGGCCCTCACCCCCTGTCCTCCATAGCCCCCTCACCAGCAGGTTGCCATGATACAGCTCCAGCTTGCCCCCCATAGACTCCCATAGCCCCCTCACCAGCAGCTTGGCCCCCATAGCCCCCCATAGGCCCCCATAGCCCCCTCACCAGCAGGTTGCCCCCATAGCCCCCTATAGCCCTCCGTAGCCCCCTCACCAGCAGGTTGCCCCCATAGCCCCCTATAGCCCTCCGTAGCCCCCTCACCAGCAGGTTGCCCCCATAGCCCCCTATAGCCCCCCATAGCCCCCTCACCAGCAGGTTGCCCCCATAGCCCCCTATAGCCCCCCATAGCCCCCTCACCAGCAGGTTGCCCCCATAGCCCCCCATAGTCTCCTATAGCCCCTCATAGCCCCCATAGCCCCCTCACCAGCAGATTGCCCCCATAGCCCCTCATAGCCCCCCATAGCCCCCCATAGCCCCCTCACCAACAGGTTGCCATACTGCAGCTCCAACTTGCCCAGACACTCCTGGTAGGCGCCGCGGGGTCCGGGGGCCAACTGGGCCTGGGAGGGACACAGCGTGAGGGGGGCACACGGGCAGGGCCCCCTGGGAGCTGAGGGGGACAGCCGGGACAGCCGGGAGCAGGATGGGGACCCCCCCCTCCCATCAGCCGGGGGTCTCACCTCGTCCGCCCGCGCCCGCTGGATCTTGCTCTGGAATTCCTGGATGCTGCGGTGCAGCCCCCGGTGGGCTCCCAGCTGGGACTCGATGGTGGGGAGGTCGCCCCCCCATCCCGCCCCGTCCAGGCGCCTCTGGTTCTCCTCCACCCACCCCAGCAGCTCCTGCAGGTACCTCAGGGGGGCTTCGTCCGGGGGCTGCGTCCCCCCCCGCGGGGCGGCCCCGCTCTGCAGCCGCAGATTGAACTCGGATCGGATCGACACCAGGCGCTCGTGCAGGCGGTAAACCCTGCGGGGGGGCACATCAGGGGGAGGCAGGGGGGATGGGGGCACGGGGGGCTTGGGGGGCACAGGGCACATGTGGGTCTGACAGTGTGGGAGGTGGCGGAACCCCTCCTGGGTCTGGCTGTGGGTCTGGTGGTGGGTGATGGGGGAACCTGTGGGTGGTGTGGTGGGGTAGGTGGGGGGGGGGGGCAGTGGGTGGGCAGTGGGTGGGCAGGGGGTCTGGTTATGGGTCTGGCTGTGGGTCTGGCTATGGGTCTGGCCATGTATTGGGTGGCGGATCAGACGGTGGGTTGGGGGGTGGGTGGGCAATGGGTTCCCCCATGGGCTGGGCAGTGGGACGGGTGTTGTGTTGGGTGTTGGGTGTTGGTCCCTGAGGAGGGGGCTGTGGGTGCCCCCGTACCTGCGGTACATCTGCTCGCCCTGGGGGTGTCTCCCGTCCTTCAGTGCCTGCACGTCCCCAAAAAGCCGTCGGATCATGGCGTCCGCCCCGTCCAGCTCCCGCTCCACCTCCCCCGCACGCTGCGGGGCCTTCCCCCCCTCCAGCAGCCGCAGGTCCTGGGGGGATGGAGGGGGTCAGGGGGGGTCAGGGGTGGGGGGGGCTGGGTGCCCACCCCCTGCGGCAGCTGCGGGTCCGGGGGGGGAAAGGGGCCAAGGGGGTGAGGGGAGGGGCGGGGGGTGCCTGAGGGGTGCAGGGTGAGGGGGGGTCAGGGGGTTGAGGAGTGAGGGGGGGGTCAGGGTGGGTGTGGGGTGGGGGTCGGGGTGCCCACCCCCTGCAGCAGGCTGTCTGCCTGGTTCAGCTGCTCCTCACACAGCCCCGACTCCATCTGCAGCTTGCTGACCACCCGCTGCAGCCGCTCCAGCCTGGGGGACATCGGGGGACATCGGGGGACACGGGGACATGGGGGGACATCGGGGGACACGGGGGGGGGGGGGTGGCACGGGGGGGGGGACGGACATGGGGGGGCATAGGGACATGGGGGGCACAGGGGTGACAGGAGAACATGGGGAGACACGGGGACATGGGGGGCACAGAGGGACACGGGGACATGGGGGGACATGGGGACACGGGGGGCACAGGAATACAGAGACACAGAGAGGGACACAGAGGACACGCAAGGACATGGCGACAAAGGAGGAGAATGGGGGGAGACACACGGGGACACAAAGAGGGGACACAGAGACAGGGTCAGCCTGGGCCCCATCCCACCCCTTGTGGCACAGCCCTGCCCTCCACAGGGCCCCAGCCCCATCCCTGTCCCCATCCCAGTCCCCATCCCTGTCCCCATCCCTGTCCCCATCCCCATCCCTGTCCCCATCCCAGTCCCCATCCCTGTCCCCATCCCCATCCCAGTCCCCATCCCAGTCCCCATCCCTGTCCCCATCCCTGTCCCTGTCCCTGTCCCCATCCCAGTCCCCATCCCTATCCCTGTCCCCATCCCAGTCCCCATCCCCATCCCTGTCCCCATCCCAGTCCCCATCCCTGTCCCCATCCCAGTCCCCATCCCAGTCCCCATCCCAGTCCCCATCCCTATCCCTGTCCCCATCCCCATCCCAGTCCCCACTCCCTCCAGTTGCCCAGTCTCCAGTTCCCCGTTGCTCTCCCCACCTCCAGTTCCCAGTCCTGGACCAGTCCCAGTCCCTGCCCGTGTTCCCCTCCCAGTTCCCAACCCCGCCCCATTCCCAGTCCTGGCCCATTCCCAATCCCAGTCTGATCCCAGTCCCTCCATCTCCGCCCCCCCCGGGCCGATCCCTGCCAGGTCCCTGCGGTGCCTCTGCTGTGACTCAGACACCCACAGCGTCGGGGGGGGGGACACAGAGGACACCCCCCGGGACAACCCCACCCAGGGACACCCCCGGGACACCCCCACCCAGGAGACCCCGGGGGACCCTTCCGGGAACACCCCCCCCAAGGACGCTGCCCAGGAAGACTCCGAGGATAACCCCACCCAGGGACATCCCCCAGGACCACCCCCCCCAGAAACACCACCCAGGAGCCCCACCGTGGCCCAGCCCCCCCCGCGTGGGGGGGCAGCCCCCAGCCCCCCGTGCCCCCCACCTCTGGCACTCCTCCCGCAGCCGCCGCTCCCGCTCCTGCAGAGCCCCGTGCAGCCGCCCCCACTCCTGCTCCACCTCCAGCGGGTGGTACCCGGGGGGCACCTTCAGCTGCCCCGACTGCACCGCGCCCTGCGACCCCCGAAACACCCATCAGGGACCCCCCGGCAGAGACCCCCCCAGCAGGGACCCCCCCGGCAGGAACCCCCCCGGCAGGGACCTCCGGACGCCCCCCGCACCCACTGCCCTGCCAGGCAGGAACACAGACTCCGGGACCCCAGACCCCCAGGGACCCCAGACCCCTGGACCCCCCAACCCCTGGGATCCCCAAACACTGAGAACCCCCAGGGTCCCCAAACCCCCAGGACCACCAAACCCTGGGACCCCAACCCCCTGGGGACCTCCAGCTCTTGGAACCCCTATTGCTCAGGACCCCCACCCCCCAGGATCCCCTGGGGACTCCAATTTCCTGGACCCCCCCAGCCACGTGAGACCCCCACCCCCTTGCCCTGGGGACCCCCGGGACCCCCACCTCCAGGGCCTGGAAGATGGCTTTGGAGCGGTTCTTGTCGGCCTCCTTGGCCAGCAGCTCCGTCTCCTTGAACTTCAGGAACTGCCGCCAGAGAATCTGGGGGGGGGGGGTGTCACAGGGTTGGGGGGGATCCTGGGGGGCTGCACAGACCCCCCCCATTCCTCCCCACCCCATTTTCCAGGGGAGGAAGGAAGGGGTTGGGCACGGGGCCACCATTTACCGCCTGGTGACTCAGGATGGAAAAATTGAGTCACGCACCCCCCTCCCCCCCCGGGCATCAGGAGCCCCCCCGGCCCCACACCCACTGAGTCACCGGGGATCCCCCCCCCCCGCCCCACACCCACCCCACAGCGCCCGCAGGACCCAGATAGAGCCAGAACTGTGGCTGCGTGGCCATGGCAGCACCCGGGCAACTCTGGCACTGCGGTGGCAACCATGGCACCGGGCCAGTGGCCATGGAACTGTGGTGGCAGAATTGTCACTGTGCCAGTGGCCATGTCACCATGGTGGCAACCACGTCATCGTGCTGGTGGCCATGTCACCGCCCTGACAGCCATCTCATTGTGCCAGTGGCCATGGCACCATGCTGGTTGCCACAGCACTGTGTTAGCAGAATTGTCACCATTCTGGTGGCCATGGCACCGTGCTTGGTGGCCATATCACCATGCTGGTGGCCATGACATCACATTGGCAACCATGCCATCATGCCAGTAGGCATGTCACCGTGCTGGTGTCCACATCACCATGCTGGTGGCCATGGTATCATGCTGGTGGCCATGTCACCGTGCTGGTGGCCACATCACCATGCTGGTGGCCATGGTATCATGCTGGTGGACAAGTCACCATGCTGGTGGCCCTGTCACTGTGCCGGTGGCCACATCACCAAGCTGGTGGCCACGTGACCACTCCGGTGTCCTCACCTCGGTCTCCTCGTAGCCCGCAGCCCCGCGCTGCTCCTGGCACAGCAGCGTTTGCTGGCGCAGCCACTGCAGCAGCGTTGTCACCACCTCGTAGTACTCCTGCCAGCGCAGCTGCAGCTCCTGGGGGGACACAGGTGTTGGGGGGGACATCTGGGACGGACGGGGGGGTTTGTCCCCCTCCACCCACGCCCCGGGGGTCTTACGTTGGCCCTGACGCCGTCCTGGGGGGGGGGCACACGGGGAATGGCGTCGTAGAGGGAGGAGACGTAGGTGATGATGGATTTCTCGTCAGGCTGCGGCACATCCACGTCTGGGGAGGGAGAGCGTGGGGTAAGGGGGGCGACAGGAGACACAGACACCCCCCCAACCCGTCCCCCCGACCCCGGGGGTCTCCCCAGGTTACCCTCGGGGTCCAGCAGACGCGTGACCCCCAGCTCGCGCTCGGCCACGCTGAACGCCTGGTCCAGGTTCTCCTGATTGCTCTGCCGGAACACGCGGCCCATGTCCACCAGCGCCGGCCTGGGGGGACGGGGGGGATGTGGGGGGTACAGAGGAGACAGAGCCCCCCCCGCCCAGGGGTCTTATCCACCCCTACACACACACTAGGGCAGCCCCACACCCCAGCCCGGGGGTCCCAGACCCCCAAGGGGCAGCCCAGTGTGGGGGTCCCAATCCCCCCAGACCAACACCGGAGCAGCCCCAGCTCCCCAAAACAGGGGTCATAGACTGGGGAGGGACCTCTGACAGTGGGGGGGGTCTCTGGAAGTACGGGGGTCTCTGGCAGTATGAGGGGGTCTCTGGCAGTGTGGGGGGGTCTCTGGCAGTGTGGGGGGGTCTCTGGCAGGGGAGTCTCTGGCAATGTGGGGGTCTCTGGCAGTGTGGGGGGGTCTCTGGCAGTGTGGGGGTCTCTGGCAGTGTGGGGATCTCTGGCAGTGTGGGGGGGTCTCTGGCAGTGTGGAGGACTCTGGCAGTGTGGGGGGGTCTCAGGCAGTGTGGGGATCTCTGGCAGTGTGGAGGACTCTGGCAGTATCAGGGGGTCTCTGGCAGTGTGGGGGTCTCTGGCAGTGTGGGAGGGTCTCTGGCAGTGTGGGGATCTCTGGCAGTGTGGAGGACTCTGGCAGTATCAGGGGGTCTCTGGCAGTGTAGGGGTCTCTGGCAGGGGGGTCTCTGGCAGTGTGGGGGGGTCTCTGGCAGTGTGGGGATCTCTGGCAGGGGGGTCTCTGGCAGTGTGGGGGGGTCTCTGTGTCCCACTCACCGGTGCCGGTGGATGATGGCGTTGAAGAGGCGCCCGTCCCTCCAGCTGGTGGTGAAGTTGTCGCAGCGCAGCCCCTGGTACCCCTCCACCATCCGCTGTGACCACAGCAGAAGCTTCTCCTTGGCTGTCATGTCCTCCGACTGCCCTGACACCTGGATGTCCGAGATCTGCCCCCAGACACCCCCCAATGTTAGGGAACACCAAAAACAACCCAAAAACCCTGCCCTGGGACCCCCAGGGTGCTGTGTCCCCGTGGAAGGGGAGGAAGAGGATGATGACGATCGTCCAGATCAGTAACGCGAACCACTCCTTCAGGGGACACCAGACCCCATCCCAGAGACCCCCACCCACCCCCTGGAGCCAACCTGGAAGTGCAGGATGATGGTCCAGATCAGCCCCAGGGTCAGCTTGGGGTTCCCATCAGCGATGTCATCATTGCGGATGTTCACCAGCTTCACCTGCGGGGACAAACACCCGGATCCAGTTTGGGGCTCCCCAGTTGAGGAGAGCCAGAGATCTACTGGAGAGAGTCCCCTGGAGAGCTGGGAGGGTGCTGAAGGGCCTTGAGCATCTCTGCTGGGAAGAAAGAGTGAGAGCCCTGGGGCTGTTCAGCCTGGAGAAGAGAAGGCTGAGAGGGGATCTGCTGAATGTCTGTCAAGAGCTGAGGGGTGGGGGGCAAGAGGAAGGGCTCAGTCTCTTTTGGGTGGTGCCCAGGAGAAGGAAGAATGGGTTGAAGCTAGAAGATGGGAAGTTCCAGCTCCAGATCCAGAGGAGAAACTTCCTGGAGGTGAGGCTGAGGGAGCCCTGGCCCAGGCTGCCCAGAGAGGTTGTGGAGTCTCCTTCTCTGGTGCCTTCCAAAGCCCTCCTGAACCACCCCAACCTCCAGATGAGGTTCCTCTCCTTCTCTGCTGCCTTCCAAAGCCCTCCTGAACCACCCCAACCTCCAGATGAGGTTCCTCTCCTTCTCTGCTGCCTTCCAAACCCCCCCTGGATGTGTTCCTGTCTGGGCTGCCCTGGCTGATCCTGCTCTGCCAGGGGGATTGGATCCCATCTCCACTGGGTCCTTCCCACCCCACACTTTCCCTCATTCTTTGGTTCTTCTCCTGCTCCCTCCCTTTTCCTCAGACCCCAACTCCCCCCCAGGGAGCCCAGGACCCAACCCTGGAGCTGCTGCAGCCTGAGAGCAATGTCTGTAAGGGGTACAGAGGTATCCTACAGCTAACAGAATGTATTTGTGTATTTATACATTAAATGTACATGATATGTATGTACATATTATGCACATTTATTATATATTTACATATTATATTTATATAATTATTTCTATATTTGCAAAAGTTATAATAAGATTTCTGATTATATAAATAAATATGTTTATGCGTTTATAATATTTGTAGATTATATATTACATATTTATACATTATATATTATATAAACATATTAACAGATAGAAATTTATACAAACATGTTTTTATAATACATAAATGTGTATTAAAATATTTGTATACTGCATAACTGTAATACATAAATTATTTACATATTACATAAATATATAATTTTTTAGTTTCTATTTATATAAATAGACACAAATACATATTATATTGTGTACACTGTAACTGCACCCAACGCACACCGGAAGTGGCACCTTTTTGCTTTCCCTTCCCCCCCCATACCCACCAATTCCTGCACCCAGTGCAGACCCCCGGCACCATCCCACCTTCCCCTGCTCAGGGGACAGTCCTAGGGGGCCACCCCCCTTTGGGGACCCTCGGAAAGGGATTCCGGTGCCTGGGAGGACAATTCCCACCCGCAGGGCAGGGGTCCCGGGGGTCTCCCCCCCTCACCTGCCGGTGTTTCAGGTAGTTGAGGGCGATCTGGACGTTCTGCAGCTTGTGGAACCGCATCCGTCCCTTCTCGCGGGGCTGCGGGGGGACAGCGTGAGACCCCCGGCACCACCCCAGGGGCGTCCCCATCCCCACCCTCCCGCCCCAGCCCCCCTCCCCCTCCCCACCCCCGCCCCGGCCCCTCCCAGCCCATGCCGCACATGCCGATGCCACACACCCTCCGCACTTTGTCCCCTGTGAGGAGGGGACAGACAGACAGACAGACAGACAGACAGACAGACACCCCCTGCACCAGCCCCCCCGCAAGGGCCGCCGGATGCCACCGGCCCAATCCCAGTGGCACCGGTGTGGCCAGGACACCAGCCCGTCCCCGTGGCCACCACCACAGACACCGTGGCCACCAACACGGTCACGGTCACCAGAGGGGATGCGAGTGACCCCACCCCACACCCACACCCCACCCCCGGGGCCCCAAAAGCTGCAATCCCATTGGGGCCTGCAGGGCACGGGCCCGGTCTCGCCCCGCCAGAACCTGCCAGGATCTGCCCAGAACCCGCCTGGCAACGCCTGGGGGCAGTGAGAGACTGGAACCCCAAAACTGGGGCACACAGGGCACCCCCAAAACCGGGACACGGGGAACCCCAGCACTGGGGACATCAGGGGACACCGGCACCCCAAAACTGGGACACCGACCTGGCAGGAGAGAGACTGGAATCCCAAAACTGGGACACTGGGGACATGGGGCACTCCAAAACCAGGGCACAGGCACCCCAAAACAGGGGACACCAGCACCCCGAAACAGGGACATTGGAATCCTAAAACTGGGGCCGCAGGAAACCCCTACACGGGGTACATGGGGGACCCTGACACTGGGAATACCAATACCAGGGACACGGGGGACCCCAGCACTGGGGACACCAGTGTGGGGCAGGGAAGGGGGGGACGTCTGTGCCAAGGGAGGAGCACCCCCATTGCACCCCCAAGCCCCAAAGTCCCCGAGACCCCGTGAGCCCTGGGTGGCGGCACTGACCCCACAGACACCCCACAGACACCCCACGGACACCCCGTGACCCACAGCAGCCCCACAGGGCGTGTGCGGAAGCGTGGACGAGGACAGGCACGGGGCTGCCCCATAGCCTGGGGGTCTGCCCCGTGTTCTGCCCCAGCCTGGGGGGCTGCCCCATAGCTTGGGGGTCTGCCCCATAGCCCACCTGGGGAACACGCCCCAGCCCAAGAGTCTGCCCCACAGCCTGGGGGGCTGCCCCATAGCTTGCCCCAGAGACACACCCCAGCCCAGGGGTCTGCCCCACAGCCTGGGGGGATGCCCCATAGCCCACCTGGGGACCACACCCCAGTCTGTGAGTCTGCCCCATAGCCTGGGGGTCTGCACCGTCTAATGAGGGTCTGCCCCATAGCCCACCTGGGGCTACATCCCAGCCCAGGGGTCTGCCCCACAGCCCCCAGGCGACCACACCCCAATCTGGGGGTTCCTCCCCACAGCCCCCCTGGTAGCTCCCACCCCCCATGCCGGGGGTCAGCCCCCAGGCAGCCCCCCCCGGGGCCCCGCTACCTTTCTTGCCCTCGGAGGCACGCAGCACAGCCAGGTAGAGGTTATCCTCCGAGCCCGTCCTCTGCCCCACCGCGCCCGGCCCCTGCCCCACCGCCGGACCCTCCTCCTCCTCTCTGCGCAGCCGGGACATGGCCGAGCCCCGACCCAACTCAGCGCAGCCCAACTGAGCCCCGACCCAACTCAGCGCACCCCCTGTCCCCTCTCCCTCCTCTCCCGCTCCCGGACGGGCCCTGCAGGGTCTGGGGCGGCCCCAGGGAGGAGTCTGGGGTTCCCCCCCCCCCCCCGCCCCACCCTGCCCACAGGAAACCTCAGGCTGAGCTTTAACCCTTCCCGCCCCGCAGACTCCATGGGGACGGGGGGTGAGGCAGGGAACCCCCCACTTGGTAACCCCCGACCCCCACACATTGGGGTTTCAGGACCCCCAGGGCTGTACACACAGGGGGCTCAGGACCCCAAGACCCACACCCTGGGGGCTCGGGACCCCCAGCTCTGCACACATGGGGGTCTCAGGACCCCCAGCCTCACATCCTGGGGCTGCCAGACCCACAGCTCACACCCCCGGGGGTCTCGGGACCCCCAAGTTGGGGGTAGACCCCCAAGTTCTACCAGCCCCCAGACCCACACCTCAGAGCTGCCACCCCACCCAGGTCTGACACTCCTTTCACCTCGGGACCCCCAGGGTCACCTGCTCCAGACCCCCCGCCCCCCTGCAGGGGGTCCCCAGGACCCCGGGACCCCAATCCCCCAGTTGGGACCTCCCGGGAGGGGCCCTGCCCCCGGGGTCCAGCACCACCTGGGGGAACCAGCCCCAATCTTGGGGGGGCTGCAGGTCCCTCCCAGGGTTTGGGTTCCAAATCCCTGGGGCTGAAGGACCCCAAACAGGGTGCGGGACCCCCAGGAAGGGTGAGGGACCCCGAGGCAGGGTGTGGGACCCCAAACAGGGGGTGGGACCCCCGCCCCCCTGGGCTCGGTGCCCGGGCTCCTCCGGTGCCGCCGGCGCCACATTCCGGGCGCTCCTTGTGCCACCCCTGGCACCGCTCCTGCCACCCCCTCGGGGACACGGGGCGGGCACAGGGGGGGAGGGGGTGCCCAGGGACCCCAAAGATGTCACAGAGGGGGTGGCACAGGGTCCTGGGGGTTTCACAGACACCTCAGAGGTGTCACAGAGACCTGGGGGTGTCCCCGAGCCTCGCAGGGGTCCCCACGCCCCGGGGGTGGCAGGGTGCCACCCGCCCTCCTGCTGACGTCACCCGTGTCACACTTGTCACCGGGCGCAGACGCAGAGGTGGTGGCGGGGTGGGGGGGGGTGGTGAAAGCGCAGGCGGTGTCACCGCGGTGCCAGCGGACCGGCCCGGCCCGGTGCAGGGATGATCACATCAGGGTCCGACCCGGTGCCACCGAGCCCCAGGGACACCGGAACCCTCTGGGACACAGGCTTGGGGGGACCGGGCGGGTCCGGGGTGCCCCCCGGAGTGTCCCAGTGCCATGGGTCGGCTCCGGTTCGGCACGCACACGTCTCGCCCCGGGCACATCTGGCACACGGAACCTCTGGCGCCGGCGGTTTGGGCCGAGGCCAGGGCGGGACGTGCCGGAGCGATGGCTCAGCCGGGGGTGGCTTCGCCCCATGGCGACCCGCCAGGACCCACGGGCCCGGAATGTTCCGGGTGGTTCCGGTGAACCCGGTGGGCACCGAGTCCCCATCCCCAGGCGGGTGGCACCGGTGGCACCGGGCCCGCAGGCAGGGCGGTGCCGGCTGCTTTGAAGACTGCGGTCCCGGTACCGGCAGGCACCGACCCGGTTCTGCCGGAGCAACTGGAGCTGCCGTGGCCCCAGGCTGGGCCCCCGGCACCCACCGGACCGGACCGGGCCCCTCCCACCGCGCCCCACACCGGGGGGCTCGGCCCACGCATCCGACACCACCCGGCACCGGGAGGCGGCACCGGGAGTCGGAACCAGGAGAGAGACGGAACCAGGAGAGAGACGGCAGCAGGGTCCCACCGGGTCAGCGGGGGTCCCGACCCATCCGGGCTGCGGGAGTGGCACCGGGTCAGCCACTGGGACACGCGGGACGGGGCTGGGGACATCACCAATGGGGGGAGCATGAACACGCGTGTACAAATGCACACACACATGCACACACCTGTACAAACGCACACACATGTACAAACGCACACCCCCCTGGCATGCACACAGGTAGGAGCACACGTGGGCTGCACACACACACGCAGGGCACACGCATGTGCACACGTGCACCTGCAGACACACTCATATGCAGCTGGACAAGCAAACACACGTGTGCACACACCCGGGAACATGCATGTGCAGAGATGCAGACACACGGGGACACACGTGGGGTGTGTGTACTTGTGTAGGCCACATGTCTGCACACATGCACACACATGTGCACACGTGTATAGTGACACATGTGCAGGCATAAACACATGTGAACACATGCAGATACATGTGCATGCACACATGTAGACATGCAGACGCACAAACACAAGCATGCATGAACACATGCACACACATGAATACACACGCATTAACACACTTGCACATACATGAACACACGCACACACATGAATACACATGCATTAACACACACGCACACCTATGAACACCCACACACATGAACACCCACACACATGAACACACACACATGAACACACACACATGAACACACACACACATGAACACACACACACATGAACACACACACATGAACACACACGCACATGAACACACACACATGAACACACACACACATGAACACACACACATGAACACACACACACATGAACACACGCACATGAACACACACACACATGAACACACACACATGAACACACACACACATGAACACACACACATGAACACACACATGAACACACACACACATGAACACACACACATGAACACACACACATGAACACACACACATGAACACACACACATGAACACACACACATGAACACACACACATACATGAACACACGCACATACATGAACACACGCACACACGTCTGACGGCTCCCCCATTGGTGTGTGTAGCCAAAAGGGGCGTGGCCAAAAGGGGCGTGGCCAGAAGGGGCGTGTCTTCTCCAGGCTCCCTCTCCCCCCCCCCCCCGTCCCGTCTCGTCCCGGATCCCCCCGCCCCCCAGCAGACACGGAACCCCCCTACCCCACCCCTTGGTGTCTGTGACCCCCCCCACCTCTCCCCCCGCGCTGCCCCCCCCCAAGTCCGTGCCCCCCCCCCAGCCCCCCACCCACCGGTGCAGCACAGCCGCTCGCTCAGGTTCCGCCGCCGCTCAGGGCTGGGCCGGGGGCTCAGGGACCCTCCCCAGGGGCGGGGTGGGGGAGGTGTCCCGGGTGGGGGTGGGGGGGCTCCGGGGGGGGGCTCTGCCATGGCCATGTCGCTCCGTGCCCGCCGCTCCGCCGGGACGGGACAGGGACGGGACCCGCCCCCCCCCCCCCCCCCCCCATGGCCCCGCCCCCCCCGTTTCGCGGGGAACCGCCCGTCACCCCCCCCCCCCCGCACCCCCCCGCACCCCATCCCGCAGCACCCCCTCCCCTGAGCTCCCCCGGGACGCAGCTGCAGCCCCGCACGCACCCCCAGCTGCACCCCCCCTGCACCGCTCTGCGACTGCCGGGGAGGGGGGACCCGACCCCCCGACCCCCCGACCCCACCCTCGCGGTCCCCGCGGCACTGACCCCCCCGCACCCTCCCGGGCGTTCCCCCGCAACCAACAAACTTCCCCCCGGGTCGAGCGGAGCTGTGGCGGGATGGAGCCCCCCGGAGCAGGGGGGGCTCCGGAGGTCCCAACGGGGGTCGCGGGGGGGTGGTGGGATCTCCCCCCCCCTCCCCAGCACTTGCCTGGTCGCCCGCAGCAGCCCCCGCAGCACCCCCCGAGCGGCATCGCCCCAGCCCCGCGGCCCCGGCTCGGTGACTCAGAGCCCCCCCGGCCCCCCCCCCCGGCACACACCCACCCCGGGACCACCCCGGGACCACCCCGGGACGAGGGGGGCGGCAAGGGGGGCTGGGAGCAGCGGGAGCACACGGGATGGGATGGGAATGACATGGGAATGACATGGGATAACATGGGATGACATGGGAATGGCATGGGAATGGCATGGGAATGGCATGGGAATGACACGGGATGGCCCGGGACCCCTGGGTGGGGCAGCTGGGATGCGGGGGGTGGTCCCGGGGGTGGTCCCGGGGTGCCAGAGCTGGGACCAGCACTGCCCGGGGATTGGGGGGTGGGGGGTGTCCCGTGTCCCTGCCAGCCTTGAGGGGGGATGGGTACAGCCCGGGGCCTCTGCCCCACAGCTCAGCCCCACGGCTCTACCCCAGGTCGGGCTCAGCCCCACAGCTCAGCCCCACAACTCAGCCCCACAACTCAACCCCACAGCTCAGCCCCACAGCTCAGCCCCACAGCTCAGCCCCACAACTCAGCCCCACAACTCAACCCCACAGCTCAGCCCCACAACTCAACCCCACAGCTCAGCCCCACAACTCAGCCCCACAACTCAGCCCCACAGCTCAGCCCCACAGCTCAGCCCCACAACTCAGCCCCACAACTCAACCCCACAGCTCAACCCCACAGCTCAGCCCCACAACTCAGCCCCACAACTCAGCCCCACAGCTCAGCCCCACAGCTCAGCCCCACAACTCAGCCCCACAACTCAACCCCACAGCTCAACCCCACAGCTCAGCCCCACAACTCAGCCCCACAACTCAGCCCCACAGCTCAGCCCCACAACTCAGCCCCTCAACTCAACCCCACAGCTCTACCCCAGGTCGGGCTCAGCCCCACAGCTCAGCCCCACAACTCAGCCCCACAACTCAACTCCACGGCTCAACCCCACAGCTCAGCCCCACAACTCAGCCCCACAACTCAGTCCCACAACTCAGCCCCACAGCTCAGCCCCACAACTCAACCCCACAGCTCAACCCCACAGCTCAGCCCCACAGCTCAACCCCACAACTCAGCCCCACAACTCAGCCCCACAACTCAGCCCCACAGCTCAGCCCCACAGCTCAGCCCCACAACTCAGCCCCACAGCTCAGCCCCACAGCTCAGCCCCACAACTCAACCCCACAGCTCTACCCCAGGTCGGGCTCAGCCCCACTGTCCCGCAGAGATAAGGGGCCGGTGGGGGGGGGCAGGGGGGCTGGGCTGGGGCGATAGCGCTGGGGGCCGCTCGGGGACACCCCTGGGGACAGGACACGCTGCACTCGGGACATGCTAGCCATGGCCACCCCCATGCTAGCCACAGCCCTCACGATAGCCACAGCCCTCCATTGCTAGCCACAGCTCCCCATGCAAGCCACAGCCCCCTGTGCTAGCCGTGGGCCGCTCATGCTGGCCACAGCCCCACGTGGTAGCCTCAGGCCCCTCGAAAATGGGGGGGGACAACAATGTGGGGCGGGGGGAAGCTGTACCGGGGGGGCTGTACTGAGGGGGGGACTGTACCGGGGGGGCACTGTGGGCTCCGTGCCGGGGGTCTCGCCAGCCTCCAGCCCCCCCCGTGGGTTCCCCCCCCGTGGGTTTCCCGTGAGTCACGGTCCCGGCAGCAGCCCCGCCCCCCCCCCACCCCCCCCACCCCCCCCCCCCTCCGTTCTGGCTCAGCCGCAGCCGCCAGCTCGGTGGAAAAGCTGAGTGGAGCTTTGGGGGGGGGCCAAGGGGGGGGGGTCCCAACCCTCAGGGGCCCCCCCCGCCCTCCGCTGCCGCCTCCACGTCTGTGACCACCGAACTGGCAGCCCGGGCAACCGGAGCGGAGCCAAACACAAACACGCGCCCGGGCAAGGAGGAGGGGAGCGGGGGAGGGGGGGCACCCAAAAGAAACGTTGGGAGGGAAAGTGGCCTCCTCCGGGATGCCCCTTGTCTGTGTGTGCCCCCCCGCCGCGTGTATTCCCAGAAAAACACCCCAAAAATAACCCCTGGCACGAGATGCCCACCATGGCACGCATGGCACAACATGGCACGACATGGGGGGGAGGCAGGAAACCCCCCCCCACCCAGCAGAGAGGGAGTGCAGGATGGGGGGGGCAGCGGTGCTGGAGCCCCCCGGGACCCCCCAGGGTTTTGGGGGGGATGCAAGGAGGGGGGGTGGCAGCAGGTGTGACCTTGGGGTGTCCTTGGGGCAGGCGACAGTGGCCACTGCCCCCCCCCCCCCGTGTGTGTGTCCCCCCTCGTATGTGTCCCCCCCACGGGGACCCTGCCAAGGTGCCTTATCGGGGTACAGGTGGGGGGCACAGGGCTTCCGGGAGGGCGATGGCAGCTGGGGGGGGTCCCCAAGTTCCGCTTTGTGGGGGGCTGCTGTGACCCCCCCGGTGCGGGCAGGGCGCAGGCAGCAGCTGCCAGGACCGCAACGCGGAGACACCGCGGGCAACGCCCTGAAAAGGGGGGGGGACGGGGCCCACAGCACAGCGCCCCATAGAGCAGAGCCCCATAGAGCAGAGCCCCATAGCAGATCACCCCACAGCGCCTTGCCCCATAGCACCTATTGCCCCATAGCACCTACTGCCCCATAGCAGCTCACTCCATAGCGTCTGCCCCATAGCGTCCTGCCCCATAGCGTCCTGCCCCATAGCATCTCATCCCTCCAAGTCTCGCCCCATGGCGCCCCAGCCCACAGCCTCACGCCCCAGTTTCACCCCACATCATCTCCCCCCACATCTTTGCCCCACGGGTTCCAGAGGTCCGCTGGAGCCCCGAACGCAAATGGGAGGAGGGGGGAAGCTATAGGGTGTGGGGAGACAGCCCCCCCTCGGGTCACTCCGCTCCCCCCCCCCCCAAGGACACGCATCCCTCCTGTCACCAGATCCCTTGTCCCCAAAAATATTTGGCACCTCCGTGCCACCTGCTGTCACCCGGACCTAAAAATGATGGGAGGGGGCTGGGGGCAGCATCCCCCCTCTCAGCCAGGACGTAGCAGGGGGGGGGGGCTGGACGGGGGCCGCAGCCCCCCCCTAGCTCCCCCCAGCCATGCCCTCTCCGAAGGTAGGGAGGGTGGTCCCGCTGCTGAGCACCCCACCCCAAATTGGTGGTCGCAGGGGTGGGGGGGGTTCCCTCGCTTTCTCCCCTCCCACCGGTGCCGCAAGCCCCTCCCCCACCTCTTTTAACCCCCTCCCCCCTGGTGGGCGGGGCTGAAGGGGCCGTTCCTAATATTGGGGTCCCCCCCAAATAAAAAACCCAAACAAGCCCCCCCCCAACTCACCGTCCCCCCCGGGGCTTTCCTCCCTCCGTCTCCAATACCAAACCAGGGCGAGGGAGGCTGCGTGCCCCACGGCCACCAGCGAGGGGAAGAGGGGACCCGTGTCCTCCATTGGGGACACCGGGCTGGTGGCACCTCCTGGGGGGGGGCAGGAACCGGCAAAGCACACGCCCCCCCCCCCTCCTTCACCCCCCCGCCCATTGGCAGAGCCCGCTGCGCCTTAACCCCTCCCGCACCGGGGAGGGGGGGGGGGTGACGCCTTCTCTTTCGGTGACCCCCCCTCCGCTGTCACTGTGTGTCTGCCCCCCCCTCTTTATGTCCCCCGCTCTCTCCAGCTTTTTATATGCCGCAACCCCCCCCCAAAATACTTTTTGCCGACCTCCCCCCGGGTTTAACCTACCCGGCACGACCTTCATGGGCGGGCAGGGTGCGGGCAGGGTGCGGGCAGGGTGCGGGCAGGGTGCGGGCAGTGCGGAGCGAGGGCGCAAGGCGGCTGCTCGCGGGGGGGGGGAGGAAAACGTGCGGGGGGGGGCACCGATATAAATAACCGGGATCCGTCACCCGGCCCCAAATAGAACATGAGATGGGTGGGGGGCGGGGCGGACGCGGGACCCCCGGACCCCCCCCCCCTTACACACAGAATGACAGCGGCGATAACGGCTGCAAACGGGGAGGCGGGAGGGGAGGGGGCGTCCCGCTGCGACCCCCGCAGCCCCCCCGCACCACAGCCCCCCACACACACGGGGTGACCCCTCCCGGACGCGCGACCACCGGACCCCCCGCCCCCCAAGATGCCCGGGGATGACATCAGAGATAATGGCTGCTAATGGGGGGGGCATCTCGCTGCGACCCCCGTAGCCCCCCTGCACCCCCCCCCACATGTGATGAGCCGTCCCAGAGCTGGAAGGGGGGTGGGGGCCAGAGGGGACTGGGGGGAGGGGGGGGTGGGTCTGGCAGAGCCCCCCTGCTTCCTCCCCCCCCTCCCCCCGGTGACTCAGCGGGCAGAGCCCGGCCTGGAAAGTTGGACGGGGGGGGCTGAGTCACCAGAGGGGGCTGGGGGGCCCCTGGGGAAAGTGGGGAGGGGGCGCGGGAGGGGGGAAGGGGGCAACAGGACCCTCATGGTGGCAGCTGCCCCACCCGAGGTGTTTGGGGGGGGGCACAGAGGGAGCCCCCGCAGCCCCCCCCCAGCTCCAGCTGCCACCGATCGTGTGTCGGCATCGCATGTCACGGGGGGGGGGAAGGGGATGGACACCCACGCCACCCACACCCCCCCCCGCAGCCCCCTCCCCACCTGCCCGCCCCAGCTGCCGCTGTCCTTCTGTCTGTCCCTCCAGTCCCACCCGGGACACAGCGGGGGGAGAGGGATGCTGCACCCCCCCTCAGCATGGACCCCTTCTACAATAATGCATCTCCCCCCACAGCACAGACACCCCACAGCACAGACCCCCCCATTTCAGCCCCCCCACGATGCAGACCTCACAGGGAGCTCAGGGGGATTTGGTAGCACTGAGTCCCCCCCCCCAGCAGCCCCCAGGACCCCTGGCAGCCCCCCAACTCCTGGGCAGGCTGGGAGCCCCCCCTTCTGCACCCTGTGGCCCTCCAGGGCTCCCCCCCCCGTGCCAGGCCCTATGGATTCAGATGGGGGTGGGAGTCCCTGTGCCCCCCCAGACCTCCCTAGGCAGCACAGGGGCTGCATGTCACCCCACCCCTCACCTTGGGGAGCACTGCAGAGGGTCAGGGTGCCCCCCCCATCCACAAGACCACCCGGGGGGGGCACCGAGGGGCTGAGGGACCCACCACTGGACACCCCCCATGGGTGCTGCTCGGTACCTGGTGCTGGTTGGGGCTGGGGGGGTGGCGAGGACCCTCCCCCTGCAGGGCCGGGGGTCTCCAGGTGCTGCTCCCCCTCCTCCTTCCCACGGGACAGCCGCTCACCCCCTGCCAGACCGGACCGGCTGGTGCCGGTGGCATCGCCACCCGGGGGGTTGCTGGCGGGGCTGGTGGTGGTGGCACCGGTTTGGGTGGTGATGGTGGCATCGGCACTGGTTTGGGTCGCATTACCAGTGGTTTGGGTGGCATCAGCACTGGTTTGAGTGGCATCGGTGGCATTGGCAGTGGTTCTGGTGGTGCTGGTGGCATCAGCAGTGGCAGTGGTGCTGGTCCTGGTGGTGTTGACACTGGTTTGAGTGGCGCTGGTGACATCAGCACCAGTTTGGATGGTGTTGGCAGTGGTTCTGGTGGTGTCAGCACTGGTACTGGTGGCATTGGCAACGTTGACACTAGCTCTGTTGGCACCAGCACTGGTTCTGGTGGCACTGGTGCTGCTTCTGGTTGTGTTGGTGCTGGTTCTGGTGGCATCAGCACTGGTTTTGGTGGCACTGGTGGCATCAGCACTGGGTTTGGTGGTGTCAGCACTGGTTTTGGTGGCACTGGTGAGGCTGGCAGTGGCTCTAGTGGCAGTGACAGTGGTTCTGGTGGTGTCAACACCGGTTCTGCTGGCACTGGCAAGGCTGCCGGTGGTTCTGTAGGCACTGGCACTGGTTCTGTAGGCACTGGCACGGGTTCCGCTGGCATCGGTTCTGGTGGTGTCAGTACCGGTTCTGGTGGCGTTGCCGAGGTCCATGCTCGCTCTGTTGGCAGCGGTGCCGGTTCTGTAGGCCCTGGCACCGGTTCTGGCGGTGCTGGCCGGGCCGGCAGCGGTTTTGTGGGTGTCGGGGGGGTGCCGGGGGGCGGCACTGGGCCGGGGTCCGCGCTGGAGGGAGAGGGGGAGGACGTCGGGGGGGGAGGTGCAGGAGGCGGCGCAGGTGGGAGATGCCCGGGTCCGTCAGGTACCAGTAGTGGTGCCGCCAGGCAAAGGTTTCCCGGACCCAACCCCGGGAGCGCAGCGAGGCCATGGCCCGGCGCACGGCCAGAACCGGAACCCCGGGCAGCTGCGGGTGGCACCGCCGGGGACACGGATCCTTCTCGGCCACCAGCACCCCCTCCCGGAACAGCAGCTCCAGGATGGACCGGAACCGGTCCGAGGGCATCAGCATCCCGGCCACCATCGCGCCGACGTGGGAGAAGGGACCCGGTTCGGCAGAGCTCAGAATGGATCCGCAGGGTCTGGCACGGCTCAGAACGGGTCAGCAGCGCGGCTCACCGTGGTCTGGCCCGCTTTGGCACGGCTCGGCCCGCTTTGGTACAGCTCAGGATGGATCACCACAACTAACCACGGCGCTGCACGGTTCTGGCACGGCTCGGTACGGCCCAGCCCAGCCCAGCTCAGAACACCCCGGTCCAGCTCCGCACACTCCACACAATCCGGCCCGGCTCGGCACAGCTCACCAAAACTCGGCACGGTTCCGGTACGGCTCGGTACAGCCCAGCACGGTTTAAAACGACCCGGTACCGTCTGGCGCAGCTCGGCACGGCTCCGTTGGACTCGGCCCGGATCGGTACGGTCCAACAGGGCTCGGGATACCCCGGCACGGCGCAGGATGGGCTGGCCCGGCTCGGTTCGGCACAGCCCGGTTCGGTTCGGCACAGCCCGGTTCGGTTCGGCACAGCCCGGCTCGGTTCGGCACAACCTCGGCTCGGTTCGGCACAGCCCGGTTCGGTTCGGCACAGCCCGGCTGCTCGCTGCTGCCCGCTGTGTCTGCAGCTCCACCCCCGGGAAGGGGCGGGGGGGCCCGGGGGGGCCCATCCCTGACTCACGGCCCCTCCCGCATCCGGGGGGGGGGGGGGGGCACGGCCGGACCCTCCCCCAGCTCCGCTCCCGCCCCCCCCGCCAGGGTCCCGCCCGGGAACCCCCCCGGACCCCGCCCCCCCCGAACCGGGGACACCCTCAGCACGTGGGGGAGGGGCGACCACCTGCCCCCCCCCCCCCCCCCCGAGCATCCCCCGTGTGCGGTGCGGGAGGGGGGTGCGGGAGGGGGGTGCGGGTGGGGGATGCGGGCGGGGGGTGCGGGCGGGGGGTGCGGGCGGGGTGCGGGCAGAGCTCCAGGGTCAATATTTGCTCCGTTCCTGCCCGTTGGTGCAGGGGGGGAGGGAGGGGGGCCCAGGGGGGTCCCCACACAATGTCCCCATGTCCCGGGGGACCCCGGGGGACCTCCAGGGGCACACATGTCCCATGACCCCCCTGTCGCCCCCCCCAGCGGGGGACGAGGCAGCACCCCCCACCCACGACACCCGGAACTCCCCCTGAGATCCCCCCTCGGGATCCCCCCACCCAGGGACCCCCCCCGCGACCCCCCACCCCCTTTCGTCACTCCACTGAGAGGAGCAGCAGGGAGGGGGGGGGAAGTGGAGACCCCAGCAGAGGGGGGAGGGGGACAAGGAGGGGGCAGCAATGGGAGGATAACGATGGGGACAGTGAGGGGGGACAGAAGGGGGGGGGACAGTGAGGGGGGAAAGGAGGGGGGGACAGTGAGGGGGGACATTGAAGGAGACAAGGGGGGGGCAGCAATGGGGGGGACAGCCATGGGGGACAAGAGGGGACAGTGAGAGGCGACAGCAATGGGGGGGGCGGTGGCAGCGATGGGGACGGGGCGGTGACAGCCCGGGGGGGCTCCCAGGGGGCGCAGGAACCCAGAGCCCCCCGGCCATGGGAGGGGGACGGCAAGGGGGGCACAGCTGGGGGAGACACCCGGGGCGGACACCCGGGGGGGGGGACAGCCCGTGGGGGGGGGACAGCCCGTGGGGGGGGGTCCCGCATCCCCCCCCGCGCTGTGCCGGGACAGAGGGGGAGCACGGGGGGGTCTCCCTTGGATGTGCCCCCCCCCGCCTCAGTGCCCGCCCCGCTGACCCGATCCAATGTGACAGCGGGGACCGGGACCCCCCCGAACCACCCGGACCGCATCCCCCTCCCCGCCCTGTGCCACCAGCACCACCACAGCCGGTACCGGCCCCACAGCCCACCCCCCCATGCGGCAACTGGACCCCAGGGCGGCACCTTGGGGAGGACAGTGCTCCGGTACCAGTACTGGTACCAGTACCAGTCATGGCTGGTGCCGGTGGCCACGCGCCCATTGCTCTGGTACCAGTGCCCATCAAGGACACATGGCGCAGGCAGTTCCAGCCACCGGCCCATCACCCCGGTACCGGTACCGGTACCAGCCCTGTCTGGCGCTGGTGGCAGCTCTGGCCATGGGCCCATCACCCCGGTACCGGTACCGGTACCAGCCCTGTCTGGCGCTGGTGGCAGCTCTGGCCATGGGCCCATCACCCCGGTACCGGTACCGGTACCAGCCCTGTCTGGCGCTGGTGGCAGCTCTGGCCATGGGCCCATCACCCCGGTACCGGTACCGGTACCAGCCCTGTCTGGCGCTGGTGGCAGCTCTGGCCATGGGCCCATCACCCCGGTACCGGTACCGGTACCAGCCCTGTCTGGCGCTGGTGGCAGCTCTGGCCATGGGCCCATCACCCCGGAACCGGTACCGGTACCAGCCCTGTCTGGCGCTGGTGGCAGCTCTGGCCATGGGCCCATCACCCCGGAACAGGTACCGGTACCAGCCCTGTCTGGCGCTGGCGGCAGCTCTGGCGCTGGTGCTGGTGCTGGCGCTGGCCCAGCAGTGCCGGGGCCCAGAACAAAGCAGCGGCTGTGAGCAGCGGGCAGGGGGTCAAGACCGGGGGGGTCCCACTGCCCCTTCCCAATTCCCACGGCCTCTGTGGGAGGGGGTGCAGCCCTGGCACCCCCCATGGCTCAGAGCCCTGCAGAGCCCCCCAGAGCCCCCCACCCCCAGCCATGGGGGGGTGGCCCTGTCCCCGTGTCCCCTTACTCAGAGCTCCGGCTCTGCGGCACAGCCCCCCCTCACAGCCCCCCCTCACAGCCCCCCTTCATAGCCCCCCCCCCAAAGCCCCTCCATCACCCCCACCCCCCCCATCCCCCCTTGCCCCCAGGCCTGGCAGGGGCCTCCAGAGCAGCCCCCCCGCCCCCTCAGACAGGGACCCCCCCTCCCACTGCGCTGCCAGCTCTGCTAAAACAGCTCCCGAGGGGGAGGCTGGAGACCCCCGGGAGGGGCTCTGGGACCCCCGGGATGAGGACGAAGCCTCCTGGGCTGTGCCTGGAGCCCCCGGATGAGGCTGGGGACTCCCGGACTGAGACCAAAGTCCCCAGGATGTGCCCAGAGCCCCCCGGGGATGAACCAGGAGCCCCCCCGGAGCTCAGACCTCCCCCGGGATGCAGGTGCAATCCCCCGGATTCACCAGGAGCACCTCGGGAAGTGCCTGGAGCCCCCCAGGATGGACCTGGAGCCCCCCAAGAGGTGGCCGGAGCTCAAAGCCCCCCGGGATGCAGTTGTGACCCCCCCCTCCGGGGGGCTGCTGGACCCCAAAGACCCCCGCCATCCTCCATCCCCGATGGTCTCTGGCCGGAGGACCCCCACTCCCCAGCCCCCCCCCAACCCCCCCCGGCCCCCCTCACCTTTCAGGGAGATGATTTCGTGGTGGATGGAGCGGGACCCCCCCCCCCTCCATGGCCGCCGCTGCCGCTCGGTCGCGATCGGTCCCGCAGCTCTGGGCAGCCCCTCCCCCCCCGCCCCGCCCTCCCCACCCCCCACCCCCCCCCCGCCGCAGCCCCCCCGCCCCTGCGGCACCGCCACCGCACCCCCCTCTCCCGCACCGCCCGGGCACGGCACCGACCCCCAGGACAGCCCCCCCATCACAGACCCCCCCCCATCACAGATCCCCCATCAGCACAGACCCCCCGCACATCACAGGACCCCCCCATCACAGATCCCCCATTAGCAAAGACCCCCCCCCAACATCACAGAGCCGCCCCCCAACACAGATCCCCCATTAGCACAGACCCCCCCCCAACATCACAGACCCCCCCACATCACAGACCCCCCCCAACATCACAGAGCCCCCCAACATCACAGACCCCCCCATATCACAGGACCCCCACACACATCACAGAGTCCCCCCTCATCACAGAACCCCCCTAACATCATAGAGCCCCCCCCTCATGACAGACCCCCCCCAACATCACATACCCCCACGCATCACAGACCCCCCCCTCCCATCACAGACCCCCCCATCAGTGCAGACGCCCCCAGTCCAGCACAGAATAAAACCATCACAGAACTCCTTTTCAGCACAGCCCCCCCCTCAGCGGCTGCCCCCTCCCATCCCCCCCCCTCCCCAACCCCCTCCTGGCAGCGGTCCCGGCCCTGCCCTGGGGACAAAGCGGGGTCGGGGGGAGGGGACATTGCGTGCCCCCCCCGCGCCCCCCTGCAGCGCCTGTCCTTGGCGGGGGGAGGGACACAGCGGATTCCCGAGCGGGGGGGGGGGTCCATGTGTGCCCCCCAGCACTCCCTCAGTACCGCCCCCCCCGCAGCATCCCCCCCAGCCCAGTTCAACCCAGTGCCTGGGGGGGGTGAAGCTGCCCCGGATCCCCCGCAGGACCCCACGGGGACTGGAGGCACTGGGGGGAACTGGGGGACGCTGGGGGGCTGGCAGGGGGTGTTCGGGGTAACTGGCAGATGGCGGGGGGTGCTGGAGGGCACTGGGGGGCTCTGGGGGACACTGGGACCCTGGTGGTATTTTGGGGGGAAGTGGGGTCATGGTGGGGGTACTGGAGGGCTGCTGGCACTGGGAGGCATACTGGGGGGTGATGGGGGCACTGGGGTCTTGGTGGTACTTGGAGGCACTGGGGGGCTATGGGGGGCAGCAGGGGGCTATGGGGGGCAGCGGGGGCTGGGGGGGGGCACTGGGGGTCTCACTCCCCCGGCGCTGTTGGCCCCA
The DNA here is from genome assembly GCA_023637945.1 of Phaethornis superciliosus. NCBI lineage: Eukaryota > Metazoa > Chordata > Aves > Apodiformes > Trochilidae > Phaethornis > Phaethornis superciliosus. Next base: position 135,382 of record JAJQWJ010000002.1, on the reverse strand, counting down.
TTGATTCTCGGCCTCGGTCCTGTCGGGACCCCCGGGCAGGGACCCCCAGTTCCCCCCTCCCCGTTGTCGCGGGGTCCGTCCGGGCCGCCCCGGCTGGCGGTGCCGGTGACAATGACAATAATGACACAGACAATGGCGGCGGTGGCCCCCGGCCAGGTTTCGGTTCCGGCGGGCGACTGTGGCGATAGCGGCGACTGTGGCGAGCGGGGAGCCAAAGAGCCCCCGGGGACAGCGGGGACCCCCGGGACCTCCCGGTACAGGCCGGCCCGATGGGGGGGGGCACCGGGGGCCGCGGGACAGGCAGGGGGTACAGGCAGGGGGTACAGACGGGGGGTACAGACGGGGGGTACAGGCAGACAGGGGTACAGGCAGACGGGGCGTACAGACGGGGGGTACAGACGGGGGGTACAGGCAGACAGGGGTACAGGCAGATGGGGCGTACAGACGGGGGGTACAGACGGGGGGTACAGGCAGACAGGGGTACAGGCAGACGGGTACAGGCAGACGGGGGTACAGGCAGACGGGTACAGGCAGACGGGGGTACAGACGGGGGATACAGACGGGGGGTACAGACGGGGGGTACAGGCAGACAGGGGTACAGACGGGGGGTACAGACGGGGGGTACAGGCAGACAGGGGTACAGGCAGACAGGGGGTACAGACGGGGGGTACAGGCAGACGGGTACAGGCAGACAGGGGTACAGGCAGCTCTCCCTCCCCTTGTAAGGACATGGCTGCTGTTGGCCCCACGCTGAGCCCCTCGCGACCCCCCCGCCAGCACCAGGGACGGAGACACCGCAGGGATCCCGGGGTGACAATGGCACCGTGTCCCCAGGTGGCAGTGAACCAGTGCCACCACCAAGCACGGGCCCTGTGCCCCCAGGTGACAGTGCCACCGGTGCCACCAGCAGGCACAAGAGTGCAGCCCTCAAGGTGCCAATGCCACCAGTGCCCCTAGAAGGCACTGGGACCTGTGTCTCCAGATGCCAATGCCACCAAGTGTCACCAGTGCCACCACCAGGCACCAGCACCCATGCCCGAGATGCCAATGTCACCCATGTCACCAGCGCCACAAATGCCACCCATGCCATTCATGTCATCAGTGTCACCAATGCCACCACCAGGCCCCAGTGCCTGTGCCCCACGGTGCCAGCGCCACTGATGTCACCAGTGCCACCAATGCCACCAATGCATCAATGCCACCATGCCACCAATGTCACTGATGCCCCCAGTGACACCCATGGCACCAATGTCACCAATATCACCAGTGCCAACAATACCACCATGCCACCTATGTCACCTGTGCCACCAATGTCACCAATGCCACCCATGCCAGCAGTGCCGACAGTGCCACCAATGTGACCCATGTCACCAATGCCACCAATGCCACCCATGTCCCCAGTGCCACCAATGCCACCAGTGCCACCAATGTGACCCATGACACCCATGTCCCCAGTGCCACCAATGTGACCCATGACACCCATGTCCCCAGTGCCACCAGTGTGACCCATGACACCCATGTCCCCAGTGCCACCAGTGTGACCCATGCCACCTATGTCACCAATGCCACCACCAGGCCCCAGCACCCGTGCCCCGTCCCCTGCACTCCCCCCGGTGCCAGGTGCCCCCAGACCCCCACCCCCCCTCGGTGGGCACCAGCTGCCCCATGCCCACAGGCCCCTCCCCCCCAAGTGCCAGCCCTGGGGTGTCCCGGGGGGGTCCCCACTGCCTGGTCCCTGTCCTGGGGGACTGCACGCACAGACCCCCCCCATCCACCCCCACACCCGGGGGGGGTGGCAGCCCCTTGGGGGGGGGGGGAGGGGAGGCACGGGGGGTCCCCACTGCGCAGCTCCGGGGTTGGCAGCCCCTGGGGGGTCCCCATTTCCCAGTCCTTGTCCCGGGGGGTGGCAGCCCCTGGGGGGGCCCGGGGGGGGTCCCGAGGGGGTCCCCGCTACCCTTTCCCGGGGGGGGGGCGGGCGGTGCTCCGGGACGGCCGCCTCGTGCCCAATTAAGGCAATGAGCAGCGAGCTCTACCCCCCCCCCCCCCAACCCCCCCGGCCCGGACCCCGCGGGGGGCACGGGGGGGGTCGGTACCTTTGTATCGCTCCCGCACCTCCTCGTAGGCTTGGATGAAATCCTGCTCCTCGGGGGGCGGGGGGCGCGGGGGGGCGGCCATGGCCACGGGGGGGAGGGGGCGCCAGGGGGAGGGGCAGGGCTGGGGGCTGCGGGGGTCCGGGGGGTTGGGGGGGGTTGGGGGGGGGTCGGGGCACTGAGAGACCCCGAGAGCCCGGCGGGACAGGGGAGAGGGGACACGGGGCACGGGACCCTCCGGCATTTAAAGGGAGTGCGGGGACCGCCCCCCGCCCCGCCCCCCCCCGGCCGGCACCGCCCCAAACCCCCCCCACCGCTACAGTCCCCCCCGGACCCCCCCAGACACTGCCCCAGACCACCCCAAACACTCACAACCACTCACAGACCCCCTTCAAACACCCCCCCGTCACCACAGAACCCCCCTCAACCCCTTCCAGACCCCCCCAAACACCCCCACGGGACCGCCCCCCCCCACGCCCCAGCACCCAGGGGGTGGACACCCCATGGGACACCCCCGGGCTATGACCCCCCCCTGGGGCCCCCATATGGGACACGAGACCCCCCCCAGGTCCCCTCCAGGACCCCCCATAGGACCCGGGGCCCCCCCGAGGCCCCCTGCAGTCCCCCTGGGGCCCACATGGGACACAGACCCCCCCTCAGGACCCGCATGAGACCCCCCCCGGCTACAGGACCCCCACGGAACGGGCTGGAGGGCGGGGGGAGGGGTGGGGCATGTGCCAAGGGACCCCCCCGCCCCCAGCCATCAGAAGACCCCTTCATGGGTGTGTGTCCCCTCACTCTGTTGGGCAGGGGGTGTCCCCTCCCACCCAGCCCCACGCAGACCCCCGGGGGACACAGAGGGTACAGGACCCCCCCCTCCAGCCCCATCCCCCTCCGGGAGATCAAGGTGGGCAGGGGGGGGGCAGGGCCAGGGCCCCCCCGGCTGCGTCAGCCCTAAAAATAGAGAGGGGCTGGGAAATGGGGGGGCGGGGAGTGAGCCATGGGGGGACACGGGGTGGGGCTTGGGGGAGACGGTACTGGGAGACACTGGGGCTGTACTGGAATATACTGAGACTGTACTGGGACATACTAAGATATACTGGGGCTGTACTGGGACACACTGGGCCATACTGGGGGCCATACTGAGACATACTGGGCTGTACCAGGCCATACTGGGGGTCCCAGGTCCTGTCTGAGGATAGGGGAGGGGGCAGGGCTGGGACTCCCCAGGGAGTGGGGGTGGAGGGGGTGTTGGGGGCTGCTCCTGCCCAGCCCAGGGACCCCTCCCCAGGGACCCCCCAGTGCCACAGGCAGGGACAGCTGTGGCCCCACATGACGTGGCGTGATGAGGTGTGACACGGTGTGACATGGCGTGATATGTCACGATAGGGTGCGATACGGCACAACACAGCATGACACGACAGGGCAGCGTAGCGTGGCATGAGGTGACATGTCGTGACAGGGCACGGCACAACACGGTGGCACGCAGCATGACCCAGCGTGACAGAGCGTGACGAGGTGAGACACCATGAGACATGTCATGACACGGTTTGGTGCAGCCTGACACAGCCTGGCACGACACAGCATGTGCCATGTCGTGACATGTTGTGACATGGCACAGCACAGAGCAACACATGTGACATGTCATGACATGGCACAACACGACACAGCACGACATGACATGTCATGACATGGTCCCTGCTGCGGTGGCACCGCCCCCAGCATCACCCCCAGGGACCCGGGCACTGCAGCCCCCACAGCACCGACCCACAGACACCCCACAGCACCGACCCACAGACACCCCACAGCACTGACCCACAGACACCCCACAGCACCGACCCACAGACACCCCACAGCACTGACCCACAGACACCCCACAGCACTGACCCACAGACACCCCACAGCACCGACTCACAGACACCCCACAGCACTGGCCCACGGACACCCCACAGCACTGGCCCACGGACATCCCATGGCACCAATCCATGGCACCGACCCACGGCACCAACCCACGGCACCAACCCATGGCACCAACCCACAGACACCCCACGGAGCTGCCCCACAGCATCACCCCACGGCACAACCCCACAGCTCTGATCCGTGGTATCACCCCACGGCATCACCACAGGGACCCCCCAAGGACCCCCCCACAGCATCCCCCCCGGAGCCCCTCAGTCCATCCTGGGGTGGCTCTGGGGGCTGTGGGGATCCTCTGCCCCACACCGGGGGCCCGGGGGGGCTCTGAGCTCTGCCCCCCCCACAGCTCCTGCCCCACGTTGGGCACCGGCACCACCAGAACCACCTTCCCCCACCCCTACAGCTCCCAGCTGGCACAGACCCTTGTTCCCAGCCTGTCCCAAACATGTCCCCAGCCTGACCTCAGCCCCCCAGGACCCCCCCAGGACCCCCCTAGAACCCTCCTGAGACCCCCTGGGTTCCCTGCCCCACAGTGGTGCAGGTGATGGTTCTCCTGGCAGGGTCCAGCACAGGCCCAGTGACAGCAGTGGCTTTGCTGCCAGCGTGTCCCCAGAGTGTCCCCAGCCCCTCAGGACCCCTCAAGACCCCCCAGGACCCCCACCCACCTGCGATGCGGATCACAGCTCTCTCAGCGGCGTCCAGCACGGGCCCGGTGCCGGCGGTGGCTTTGCTGCGCTGGCAGCGCTGGTGCTTGCCCAGGTTCCAGGGCAGGGTGTCCCCGGGCAGGGTGTCCCCGGGCAGGGTGTCCCCGAGCACTGTGTCCCCGCTGCCACCGCCGCTGCTGCCACCCCCGCTGCCACCGCTCCAGCTCTCCTCCGACATGGCCACTGCCTCCCAGTGCTGCCACCACCTCCCCGGCTCCTGCGAGGGGACACAGCATCAGGGACACCTCCAGGAGCCCCTGCCACCACCCCCTGCCACCACCCCATATCCCTAACCCATGTCACCAACACCCTGACACCAAACCAGCCCCCTGACACCAACCCATGTCACTAACCCGGGTCACCAAACCCCTGCCACCAACCCGACACCAACCCATGTCACCAACTTCTGCCACCAACCTGTGCCACTAATCTGTCACCACCCCCTGTCATCCACACTGCCACCACCCCCTGCCACCAACCCCCTGCCACCACTCTGAGTCACTGCTCCCTGCCACCAACCTGTCACCACCTTCTGCCACCACCTCCTGCCATCAACTCCTGTCACCACCCCTTGCCACCAGCCCCCGCCACCAACCCATGTCACCAACCCTGCCACCACCCTGTGTCACCAACCTGTGCTGCCACCCCTACCATCCCTCCTGCCACCACCCTGTGTCACCAAGAGGGTGCTGGGTGGTGCCACCAAGGGCACTGTCCCCAACAACCCCAGAATGGGGACAAGGCCACCCTGAGCTTGGTGACACCAGAGAGCAGGCAGGGTGTCACAGGCCCCGGTGCAGATGGGGGACAGTGACAGTGACAGCGGGCAGAGCCACCATCGTCCCCACCATCTCGGTGCCACCATCTCGGTGCCACCCCCCTAGTGCCACCACCTCGTCCCCCTGATGCCACCATCCCGATGTCCCCGCCCCCACGACATTTTTCCCGTTGGGGACAGCGGCGACGAGGGGGGGGGAAGGGACCCCCGGACCTCCCCTGACCACCCCAGATTTCCCCCCCCCACACGACCCGCACCCATCATGGGGAGGCGGGGGGGGGGGGTTTAGTGGGGGGGACGCTACAAGGGGGGGGGCAGAGGAGGGGGGGGTTGGGGGGGGGTCCGCAGTCCCGCTGCAGCCCTGACTCAGCGGCTGCCACCCCCGCAGCCCCCCGCACCCAGCCCCCCCCCCCCCCGGAAGGCGCTGCCGCAGCCCCCACCCCCTCCCCCCCCCCCCAGAACCCCCCCGCTCGTCCCCCCAGACGCTGCAGCACAGCCCCCCCCCCCCTCCTGCATTCCCCCCCAGCCCCCCCGGACCCCCCCGACTCACCCAGCGCCGCGTTGTCCGCAGGGGGGGGAGGGGGGGGCATGACCGGGGGGGGGCTCGGCCGGAGGGGTTGGGGGGGGGCTTCCCCGGCCCGGGGGAGAGGTCAGCAGCCCCGGGGGGGGTCACGGGCCCGGGGGGGGGGGGTGTCAGCAGCCCCGAGGGGGGTCACGGGCCCGGGGGGGGTGTTCACCCGCAGCGCACCGGGGGCTCCGCCCGCACCGACCGCTCCGCAGCGATCGGGGGGGGCGGGGCTGGGGGGGCGGGGCCGGAGGGGGGGCGGGGGGGGGCTCTATCTCTCCTCCACACCCGCACCCGCGGGGCCTTGGGGGGAAAAGTGCGCGGGAAGGGGCGGAGAAGGGGTTAACCCCCTCCCCACCCGGGGGGGGACCCTCCAGCGCCCCCCTCCCCAGGGGAAACCCCCGGGACCCCGGATGGGGGGCGTCCCCATAGACCCCCAGAGGCTCCCCCAGACACCTGCACACGCGTGTGCCCATGCACGCACACGCACGCGCACACACGCACATGCATGCAAAGATTCACGCACGGCCGTGCAAAACACGAGCACACGTGCACGAACACAGCTGTGCACGCTGACACACGCATGCGCGCACATGCACAGGTACATGCACACGAACATGCACACACGTGGGCACGCGTGCACTCGCACACATATCACACGCATGCGTGCACACCCGCATGCGCAGAAATTTGCACACACACGCGCACAGACACGCACGCATAATGAACACGGCTGTGCGGATGTTGCACACGCATGCACAAACAAGCACACGCACACACATGCACAGGTACCTGCGCGCACACACGCGTGCACACACACACACGCGTGTACAGACGCACACGTGTGACGGTGCCACGCAGCTCTGCCTGCACACGCGTGTGCCCCTCCGCTGCCTGTGCACACCCGCGGGCAGGAATACGCTGCAGCACGCTTGTGCACACCGCCCCCACTGCTCACACGCCGTGCACACGGACACGCACACACGGACACACGCGTGTCCCCCGGTCCCTCCCAGTGTGCCCCAGTGCATCCCAGTGCCTCACAGTCCGTCCCAGTGCCCCTGAGGACCCCCGGGAGACCCCGGCCCGGGGTGACAGGGAGGTGGGGACAGGGTCGTGTCACCCCCACCACCACCACCACCCCCGCGGGGTCCCTACCGCCGCGCGTGCCGCCAGCCTCCGCCGTGTCCCCCGCTGTCCCCTGCCCGGTGCCACCGCCGGGACGGGCCGTGGGGGTCCCCTCAGGCAGGACGAGAGGAGGGGACGGGCAGAGGGACACGGAGGGACAACCGGCTTGTCGCAGCCGGTCACGCGCCAGTGCCACCGCACGGGCCCCCTGGCCGGGACAATGGCCCCTTTCAGTGCCACCGCGGGCCCCTTGGGGACAGGGGACAAAGGTCCAGCACCGCTGGCACCGCCACCGCTGGCACGCGCAGGGGACGGGCGGGTGGCCCAGGGAACCCCCCCGGGTCTCCCCCCCCCCCCAGTGTCACTGTCACCACCGCATCCCTCCAGCCCGGCTCTCACCTCCCGCCCCCGGGTGTCCCCAGGGGTGACACGCGTGGCAGGGCTGGCACTGTTCCCATTGGGGATCCCCCGCCAGGCGCCACGTCCCTGTCCCTGGCGTCACCGCGCGGCGTCACGGCTGGGCTGGCACATGGCAGGGCCCTGACCGACACCCCCCTGTCCCCGCTCTCCCCGGGCCCCTCTGTCCCCTGCAGCCCCTGTCCCCATGTCTCCTGCACCCCTATGCCCCCCATCCCCATGTCCCCTGTGTCCCCCCTGTCCCCATAGCCCCTGCATCCCGTGTCTTTTGACCCCATGTCCTCTCTGTCCCCCTGTGCCCACCCCCTCTGTAGGAACAATGCCCTGGGGTGTCCCCACCCCCACCCAGCTGATGGTCATGTCCCCAGCTGTCCCCCCCTCAGCCCCCCGGATCTGGCTCCAGCAGCTCCCACGGCCCTGCCCTGCTTGACTCGGCCCTCCCTGCACCCCCTGCTTGCACCCCCTCCCTGCACCCCCTGCCTGGTACCCCCTCCCTGCACCCCCTGCTTGCACCCCCTCCCTGCACCCCCTGCTTGCACCCCCTCCCTGCACCCCCTGCCTGGTACCCCCTCCCTGCACCCCCTGCTTGCACCCCCTCCCTGCACCCCCTCCCTGCTCCCTGCCTGCACCCCAGACAGGTGGCACTGGGGGTGATGGGGGCACTGGGGCAGAGATGGTGGCACTGGGTGGGGGGTGATGGTGGTACTGGGAGGGGAATGATGGTGACAGTGGAGGCAATGGTGGCACTGGGGGAGGGGGTGTTGGGGGCACTTGGGGGACAGCTGCAGGACCCTCAACGCACAGCACCCCCAGCCCCAGGGAAAGGCTACAGGTTTATTCCCAGTTTTCCTCTTTATTGCCTTGGGGACCCCCAGCTCCCACCCCCTTTTTGGGGGTTGGTCTGGGAGGGCTACCACGGGGAGGGGGGACTGACACACCCTTGCTCTGAGCCCCCGGGGCAGGATCCCCCACGAGCCCCCCAGGGCAGGGCTGGTGCGTGGGGACGGGGATGTTGGGGTGCTCAGGAGGGATCCCAGGAGGGCCTCGGGGTGTCAGTGGGGGGGCCCCCGGCAGCGGCAGATGAGGAGGTACTGGGGGTAGGCCTGGGTGTCATTGAAGATGACAAAGACGTTGGGGTGCCGGGGATCATCCACCACACTGTGGTAGCGCAGGGGGACCCCCACCCCCTCCCGCAGCGGGGGGGCCCGCAGCCCCGGCCCCCCCTTGGTGAAGAGCCCGGTCAGCACCTTGGCCACGAAGATGAATTTGGTGCCGTCGGGGCTGCGGGGGGAGTAGAGGTCCCGGGCGGAGAGCACGGAGCGCACGGCGAAGTAAACCCCCCGCCCATAGAGAGCCGCTGGGGAGGGGGCGTCAGCACCCAGGGGTGGCATGGGGGTGGCATGGGGGTGGGAGAGGGGGGGCTTGGGGAGGGGGGGATTGGGGAGGGGGGGATTGGGGAGGGGGAGGTTGGGGAGGGGGAGGTTGGGGAGGGGGAGGTTGGAAAGGAGGGGATTGGGGAGGAGGGGATTGGGGAGGGAGGAATTGGGGAAGGGGGTGGCTGAGGAGGGGGGGGTTGGGGAGGAGGCGATGGGGGAATTAGGAGGGTAGGAATGGGGAGCAGGGGAGCAGGGAAAGTGGGGACAGGGAGCGGGTGTGGTACCAGGGATGGGAATGGGTCTGGTACTGGGGACAGGGAGCGGGTCTGGCAGTGGGGATGAGGACCGGTTCTGGTTCCAGTCCTGGTGGGCCACTCACCATTCTTGCCGCAGAAGCTGCGGTTGAAGCCGTGCAGGCAGATCTCATGGCTGGAGCTCTGGGTGGTTCCGTGGAACAGAACCCGCTCCACGCAGGCCCCGCCGCAGGCCCGCTCCACGCTGACCTTCTTCAGCTGGTACTGCCGGGCCAGCAGCGGGTGCTCCAACTTCTGCACCTGCACCGGAACCACAGTCTCTGGACCAGCACCACACAGTGCCGCGTGGAATAGCAAGGCATGGCATGGCACAGCATGGCACATCCCATCCCATGCCATCCCATGCCATGCCATCCCATGCCACGCCATCCCATCCCATGCCATCCCATGCCATGCCATCCCATCCCATGCCATCCCATGCCATCCCATCCCATGCCATCCCATCTCCCGTGTCCCGCTGGGTGCCCACCTGCAGGATGCTGACCCGGCTGTGCAGGTCCCCCAGGGAGCTGTAGAAGTTCCTCACCACCTCCTGGAACTCCAGGGAGTGCGGGGACAGCGCCAGCAGCCGCACCCCCTCCTCAACCAGGCACCCCCCTGCTGCACACAGCAACAAGGGGGTCACCTCCTGCCCCGTGGACACCCCATGGACGCCCCATAGCTTCACCTCATGGCACCAACTCCCCAGCACACCCAGTGGACACCCCATAGAATAACTCCATAGGCGCCCCATAGCATCGCCCCATGGACGCCCCAAGAATGCCCCATGGCATAACCTCATAGACGCCCCATGGCATCACCCTATGGCACCACCCATGGACACCCCATAACCACCCCACGGCATCACCCCACAGCACCACCCCAATCCACCCCTGACCTGCACCACGTGTGCCGCTGGCGCTGCGGACGGTGGTGCCAGAGGGGATGCCACCAGCACCAGCACCAAATCCAGGCTGTGGTTCCGGGAGGTTCTGGAGGAGGTTCTGGAGCTCCCGGGCAGCCTGGGAGGTGTAGGGGGGGAACCCAGAGAAGGTGGCGGTGCCGGGACGCAGGGTGAGGCGCACAGCGTGCTGGCACTGGAGCAGGGCCAGGGGGTGCTGGTAGGAGGGGGGCAGCGCCTGCAGCCGCTCATGGGTCACCTCCTGGGTCTGCAGCCGCCCAGCCAGGGCCCGCTCCAGTCCCACCAGAACCTCCGGAGCCTCCTGCACCGTGAACACCGTCACCCGCGCCGAGTCGGCCGCCAGCAGAGCCTCCTCCAGGGAGGCCTCCAGAGCCACCTGCAGCACGGCGGCTTCGGCCTCCTCCTCCTCCTCCTGGTGGTAGGAGGATAAGGACAGGGCGGTGGCATGGGCCAGGGCCTCCTCCTCCTCCTCCTCCTCGCGGTAGGAGCGCAGGGACAGAGCGGTGGCTCGTTCCAGAGCCTCCTCCTCCTGGTGCTGCTCTATCTCCATGGAGTGCTGGATGGCCAGGGCCATCTGCACCTCCTCTTCCTCGCCCACCCTGGACCCCCACTGGGGATAGTAGGCAGGAGGGATGTCATCCCCAGGGTCCTGCTGCCAGCCCAGGGTGTCACCGGGCTCCCCAGCGTTGTCACCAGGGTGCAGTGTGGCCAGAAGCTCCGTGATCTCCTCTGCCCAGGGGAACCGAGGGTCAACCACCGGGGCCCAATGTGGGGCAAGGGAACAGCCAACAGCCGCAGCACCATCCCACCACAGCACCATCCCACCTCACCTCCATCCCACCTCACCTCCATCCCACCACAGCACCATCCCACCTCACCTCCATCCCACCACAGCACCATCCCACCTCACCTCCATCCCACCTCACCTCCATCCCACCACAGCACCATCCCACCTCACCTCCATCCCACCACAGCACCATCCCACCATGGCTCCATCCCACCACAGCACCATCCCACCATGGCTCCATCCCACCACAGCACCATCCCACCATGGCTCCATCCCACCTCATCTCCATCCCACCATGGCTCCATCCCACCTCATCTCCATCCCACCACAGCACCATCCCACCTCACCTCCATCCCACCACAGCACCATCCCACCATGGCTCCATCCCACCACAGCACCATCCCACCTCACCTCCATCCCACCACAGCACCATCCCACCACAGCACCATCCCACCATGGCTCCATCCCACCATGGCTCCATCCCACCTCACCTCCATCCCACCACAGCACCATCCCACCTCACCTCCATCCCACCACAGCACCATCCCACCATGGCTCCATCCCACCACAGCACCATCCCACCTCACCTCCATCCCACCTCACCTCCATCCCACCACAGCACCATCCCACCTCACCTCCATCCCACCACAGCACCATCCCACCACACCTCCATCCACACCTCATCCCACCACAGTCCTGCAGAGCCAGTGCCAGAGCAGCCCTGGCCCCGTGTCCCCCTCACCAACACTGGACTGACCACTGTCTCCATCAGCATCCCCCAGCAGGCCCCAGTGCGGGGGAGGTGGTGCCACAGCTGGGGGGTCCTGATGGCAGCACTGGGGGAGCAGCTCCACCAGATCCAGCTGTGGGCACAAACCACCACACCTCATCCCTCCACATCTCCATCCCACCACACCTCTATCCCACACCTCCATCCCACACCTCCATCCCACACCTCCATCCCACACCTCCATCCCACACCTCTATCCCACACCTCCATCCCACACCATCCCACACCTCCATCCCACACCTCCATCCCACACCTCTATCCCACACCTCCATCCCACACCATCCCACACCTCTATCCCACACCTCCATCCCACACCTCCATCCCACACCTCCATCCCACACCTCCATCCCACACCATCCCACACCTCTATCCCACACCTCCATCCCACACCATCCCACACCTCCATCCCACACCTCCATCCCACACCTCTATCCCACACCTCCATCCCACACCATCCCACACCTCTATCCCACACCTCCATCCCACACCATCCCACACCATCCCACACCTCCATCCCACACCTCCATCCCACACCTCCATCCCACACCTCCATCCCACATCTCCATCCCACCACACCATACCCCAGCACCTCCATTGCCTCCCAACCCCACCTGTTGCTCGGGGGGGCTCCAGCAGATCCCCTCCAGCTCGATGACACACTGGAACTGCTCCTCCACCTGCTGGAGGAGGCTCCGTCCCCCCTGGTCCCGTAGGAACCGGGCCACCCCGGGGAAGTGCAGGGTGAGGGGCCAGGTGCCCACCGTCCCCAGGAGGTTCTGCAGGAACTCGCCCACCGCCCGGCACTGCCGCCGCTCCCCGCTCACCTGTGACCGCCACCACGCTCAGGGACATCACCACCCGGGACCCCCACCCTCCTCCCCCAGACCCCCAACTCACCCGGAACCCCGCAACATCCCCCCCCTCCAGGGGCAGCACTGACACATGGGAGATGCTGCCCAGAAGGTCCTGGCAGTGCTGCTGCAGGTACCGCACCGACCCCCGCTCCCCCGGGACCACCACCTCCTCCTCCTCCTCTTCCTCCCCCTCCCCAGAGACCAACTGAGCACCAACAGCAATGGCAGATGGGGGGACTGATGGGCGTCCTGGGTCTGGTGGGGGTCTTGGGGCTGGGGCTGGTAGGGGGTCCATGTCCCTTGGGGGGTCCATGACCCTTTGGGAGTCTGTGTCCCTCGGGGGGTCTGTGACCCCTGGGGGGGCTGTTTGGATTAGGGGGGCTCTGTCCCTTGGGGGATCAATGACCCTTGGAGAGTCTCTGTCCCTTGGGGGGTCCTTGTCCCTTGGGGGGTCCATGACCCTTGGGGGGTCCTCGTCCCTTGGGACGCCTCTGTCCTTTGGGGGATCCATAACCCTCGGGGGGTCTCTGTCCCTTGGGGGGTCCTTGTCCCTTGGGGCATCTCTGTCACTCAGGGGGGCTGTGTCTGGTGCCATGGGCTCTGTGTTGATCGGGGGGTCCCTGCCTACTGTCAGGGGGTCCTGATCCCTCCCCATGGCCCCCAGAAAGGGGTAGTGGGGGGCGAGGATCAGCGCAAGGTCCTGCAGCCGGTGGTTCCTCCTCTGCAGCACCCGCTGTGCCACTGCGGGGGGGGACACACAGAGGGTCAGGTGGAGGCCCCCGCACCCAGCCTGGCCCCAGAGGGGGGTTCTGGGGGTGTATGTCCCCCCCCTCACCTGCCAACTCCTGGAAGGTGACGATGGCCGCTCGCCCCCCTGGCAGCAGCTGCAGCTGCCGGACGGGGCCCCCCCCGCTGCGCCGGTTCTCAAAGTAGAGCTCGAGGAGGTCGGGGCTCAGGGGGGACCCCCCCCCCTCCACCAGCAGGCTGGGGGTCTGCGGCACCCGCAGCAGCCGCAGGGACGACCCTCGTGCACGGCCCTCCGCCAGCCACAGCTCTTGGGGGGGACACAGGGGGCACGGTGGCACCAGGGGGGGTCTCCGTGGCACTCAGCGGGGAACCAACAGCCCCCCCGGGTGGAGCCCAACACCCCCAAACACTGCCGGGGGGGAGCCTGGTCACCCAGTAGTGAGGCTGACCCCAGACCCCAAAACAACACCTGGGGGGCCCGACTGCTGAGACCCCACATCCCAAAATGCCACCCTTGGGATCCCAGTCACCAAACAGACCCCAGACCCCAAAACACCACCCGGAGGGGTTGTCCTGGTCACCAAGCAGTGCTGCAGACCCCAGACCCCAAAACTCCACCCTAGGGTCCCAGCTGCCAAGATCCCACACCCCAAAATGCCCCCCTGGGGGTCAGAGTCAGCAAAAAGACCCCAGACCTCAGGCTCTGGGTTGCTGGTCACCAACCCCCCCAAACGCCCTCCCCAGACCCCTGTGCCCACCTTGTGGGGTGAGGGGGTCCCGCAGGTGCAGCAGCCCCCACCCGGGGGGCCCCTGGCTCAGGGTGACGGCGCTGGGAGAGCGGCCCAGGAGGGTCTCCAAGCGCTGCTCCAGTAGCTCGGGGGGGGCCTGGGGGTCCAGGCCCCCCAGCAGGAGGTAGGAGGGGTCCCAGGGGGCCGCGGGGCGCACCTCCAATTCCACGCCCCCCAAACGGTGGTTGTCCCGGGCCAGGACGTTCTGGGCATCTGGAGGGGAGCACGGGGGGGTCAGCACCCCAGCACATGCCCACCAGGACCCCCCAGTCCACTGCTCCCAGTGGGACTGGGGACTCCCCCCACACCATCCCAGTGCTCCCAATAAGGGACTGAAGACCCCACCCCCCTCCCCGTGACCCCCGCTCACCCTGGGGGCTCTCGAAGGTGAGGAAGAGGAGGGGGCCGAGGCGCTGGCAGCTCCGGACCGGGCCCCCCCCTGAGCGCCGCCGGCTCTCGAAGTATAGAACCAGCAGCTCCTCCTCCAGCTGGGGGGGGGCCCCCACCTCCAGCACCGCCCCCGGGACCCCCCCCGGCCCCGGGACCTCCTCCGCCATCCTGCCGACACACACATTGCGGGGGGGGGGGGATCACTCCCTTCGGGTTCCTCCCCCCCGCCCCTTGCCTGGGGGGCTGCCTCCCGTCCCCGCAGTATACTCCCCCCCACGTGACCCCGAGCCCCACGTGCTGCCCCCCATCTCCGGAACAAGGACCCCCCAATTCATCCCGGCCCACGGCACGCCCCAGCCATGGGGCACGACCCACCCAGAACCCCCATAGCCCCGGGGCAGCCCTTCCCACCCCCCACCCCCTTGCAGCTGGAAGCCCCCAGCCCCCCCGCCATGAGACAGGACCTGCCCTCCCCGCCCCGCACCCCGGGATCGGACCTCCCAGCCATGGGGCAGGACCCCCATAGCCCCAGGACAGGACCCCCCCCCCAAACCCTCCCAGCCCCACATCCCCGGGACGGGGCCCCCAGCCCCACCCACACCGCCGGGTCGGGTCGGAACCCCCATAGCCCCGGGACAGCCCCTCCCAGCCCCCCAAATCCTGGCGCCCCCACGCACCGAGCGCTGCTGCCCCGCCCCCCGCCCAGAAACGAAACCGAAAGGGGCGGGGCACAATGGGGCGTGGCCAAAGGCGCCTGGCCCCGCCCCACACGTGACCCTGAGTTCTCCATTCCCGGAAAGCCACGCCTCTTCCCATACGCCCCGCCCATAAAGGGGCGGAGCCTGCTCGGCGCAGCCTCACTCTCTGTTGCGGAAGCCACGCCCCTTAACGAACCACGCCCCCCCTTAGGCCCCGCCTCCCCTAGGCCCCGCCCACATCGGAGCGGAGCGAGCGCAGCGCTGCCGCACGGTGAGCGGGGCCGGGGGGAGTTTGGCTGCACCGGGGGAGGGGGCTACAGGGGTACGGGGGTCCCGGTGTGGGGTGGGGTTGTCCCGGGGGTCCCTGTGCTTCCCCCCAGTGCCGCTGGCACCCCGCCCCGCGCTGCAGCGTTCCTCTGGGGGCTGAGCGGGGACCCCGCAGTGCGGGCCCCGGGGCTGTGGGGGTGGGGATTAGGAGGGAGTTGGGGGGGGGGGGCGGGTGACCCCCCTGGGCAGAGGGGGGGGGATTAGGATTGTGGTGCCGGAAATAGGCCGCGCGTCAGGGCAAAGCGGCTTAGCGGGGCTGCCGGGAATAACGGGGGGGGGGGGGCACCCTCCTGCGCCCCTGCTGCCTGCCCCCGAGGGGGGTCTCCCCATACACCCCCTGCCCCCATGGGGGGTGACACCCATCCGCCCCCCGTCACCCCTCTGCCTAGACCCCCACGCTGCCTGACCCCTGTGTGTGGGGACCCCCATGCCAGGTGCAGCCCGTGCTCTATGCACCCCCCCTGTTCCCTGTGCCCCCAATGCGGGGTAACCCCCATGTCCCCTCTGCCCCCCCCCTCCCGTGTGGAGTCTCCCCCCGGCCGTGTGCCCCCCCATTCTGTGTGCTCCCCCTGCCCCCGATTTGGGGTGCCCCCCTGCCCTCTGTGCCCCCCATGCCGATCCCGTCCTCCCCCCCCTCCCCAGTGGGGACCCCCCCGTCCGTTCCGGGGTGGTCTTGGCTGGGGGGGAACTCCAAGGGGGGGAAGTCCGTGCCCGCAGCCGCCGTGCTGCAGAACCGAACCCCCCCGTGGCACCGGGCCGGGGCGTCACGCGGGCGCGGGCTCGGGCTGCGACACCGGGGTTGTCCCTTGGTCACCGACAATGTTGTCCCTTGCCCAAGCCCGGTCTCGCTTGGCACCGGGCGACACCGGCGTTCCGCTGCGGCACCGGTACCAGTACCGGCAGGTGACGGCGTGGGCTGGCACGGGGCTCCGGTGACAGCTGCCAGCCCTGCGCCAGGCCCCCGGCACCGCCACCGCCGCCATGCCCGGTTGTGTAATCCCCGCGCCGGGCAGCACCGGCGGGGCCGCGGGCACCGCACAAACCCGCGGCTTGATGTGGGTCCGGCTGTGTGTCACGGGTGGCTGTGTGTCACGGGTGGCTGCGGGTCACGGGTGGCTGTGGGTCAGACTGTGGGTCCCAGCTCTGTGACAGTCCTGGTTGCCGTGGGTCCGGCTGGGGGTCCGGGGTTGCCGTGGGTCCCGGTTGCCGTGGGTCCGGTTCTGGGTCCCGGTTGCCGTGGGTCCGGCTGTGGGTCCCGGTTGCCGTGGGTCGGGCCGGCCCCCGAGGTGTTGCCATGGCAACGGGCCTGCCGCCGGGGCCGCCATCTTGTGCGGGCCGGGCCCCCTTCCCCCCCCTTCCCCGCCCCGGGGGCTGCAATGGGGGTCACAGAAACCGCCCCCCCCGCTATGGGGCTGCACTGGTGGGCACAGGGATCCCCCCACTGTAGGGCAAGAGTGGGGCTGAGACCCCCAGGATTGTCTGTACGGGGGGGAGGGGGTGCTGGGGAGGCTTATTGTGGGGGGGGGTCGCTGGGGGGGGTGATGATGGGGGGGTGTTTGGGGGGACGGTGGTCTCAGGGGGTGTCATTGCCGGGTCTGACCCCCCCTCTCCTCCTCCCCTCAGGCCAGCGGTGGACGCCCGCCCAGGGGGGCCACGATGTCCCACGAGAAGAGCTTCCTGGTGGGGGGCGAGGGCTTCCCGGGGCAGCAGCCCACCGCTCCCCCCCCCGTCTACCCGCAGCCCCCTTACCCTCCCGGACCCTACCCCCAGCCCCAATTTGCCCCCACCCCCTACCCCCAGCCGGGTTTCCCGCAAGGACCGGGGCCGTACCCTCCCCCGGGGCCTTATCCCCCCCCGGGGCCGTACCCCGCGGCTGGGCCCTACCCCCCCGGGCCCTACCCCCCTCCAGGGCCCTACCCCGGGGGTCCCTACGCCCAACCCCCCTATGCCCAACCCCAGCCCATGGTCCCCGGAGACCAAGACTGTGAGTAATGGGGCTGGGGGGCTGGGGGGGGGGGCACACCCTGCAGTGGGTGCTGGGGGGGGGTCTTCATTTCAGCAGCATTCTAGGGGACCAGGGTGGTAACATGTCTTGGGGGGGGGGCGGGGGGTCCTGCCCTGAGCCCCCCCAGAAACAGGTCAGCCCTGGGCAGGGGGAATCCTGCCCTGAGACCCCGCAAAGCTGAGCCCACCCTGAGGAGGACACCCTGGGGGGGGGGTGTCTCTGCCCATGGGTGGGGGGTTTGGCTCAGGGACACTCGTGGGGGGGGTTGGCTTGGGTGCACCCTGTGGGGGTCGCTGCCCATGGGTGGGGGGGTCACCTCCTGGCTTGGTGGGCACATCTGCAGCTTTGGGGAGGCACAGATCCCCCCTAGGGATCCCCTCAGCCCCCCCCTCTGCTCTCCCCTTGCCCCCAGCCAGATCCAGCCCCCCCCCGCTGGCCGTGGAGACCCAACACCCACGTGGGTGAGCGGCGAGGGGCTCGGCGCAGGACACCCCCCCCTCTCCCCCCTCCGCAGCCCCCCTGACACCCCCTCTGCCCACAGCCCCCCTGCACAGCACCTACCACGAGGATGGACCCCCCTCCTACTATGACAACCAGGACTTCCCCTCGGCCCACTGGGACGACAAGAGCGTCCGGCAGGCATTCATCCGCAAGGTGGGACCCGGGGGGCTCAGGGGGAGGGCTCGAGGGGACCCCTCCCCGTCTCACCTCTGTGTCCCCCCCAGGTCTTCCTGGTGCTGACCCTGCAGCTCAGCGTCACCTTCACCTTCGTGGCCGTCTTGACCTTCGCCTCGGGGGTGCGGGGCTTTGTCCAGCGCAATGTGTGGACCTACTACGTCTCCTACGCCGTCTTCTTCACCTCCCTCATCGTCCTCAGCTGCTGCGGGGAATTCCGGCGCAAGCACCCCTGGAACCTGGTGGCCCTGGTGAGGCACGGCTGACATCGGGGGACAGGGTGCCAGGACCACAGTGTTGGGCACCGTGGTGCCACCAGGCTGGGTCATGGGGTGGTGAGCACCAGAGGGGACACCATGGGGACACCACAGGGACAGGGGGTGCCAGGACCACAGTGCTAGGGACATTGGGCACTATGGTGCCCCCAGGCCTGGTGCTGGGGCACAGCTAGGGGTCCAGGGGGTGTTTCCCCTCACCCCTGGGTGACGCAGACCCTGCCCACAGTCGATCCTGACAGTCAGCCTGTCCTACATGGTGGGGATGATCGCCAGCTTCTACGACACCGACGCCGTCATCATGGCCGTTGGCATCACCGTCGTCGTCTGCTTCACCGTCGTCATCTTCTCCCTGCAGGTCAGTGCTGGGGGGGGACGCTGGGTGACCGCCCTGGGATCCGGGCTAGGGACTCCAAAATGGCTGTGTCACCCTGGGGCTAGGGGCTTGGGACCAGGCGTGTGACCCCCAAGTCTATGGTGCGGCTGGGGGCTCCAAGGGGAGCACACAACCCCCCCCATTTCATTGGTGGGGCTGGGGGCTCCACATGGGGTGTATGAAAATGCCTCCACAACTCTGTGGTGGAGCTGGGGGCTCTCCACTGGTTCTGTGGTGGGGCTGGGGGCTCCAAATGGGGCATGGGACCACCCCCCCCAGGCTGTGTGATGGGTCTGGGGGCTCAGCACTGTGCTCCCCCCCCTCCCCAGACCAAGTACGACTTCACCTCCTGCCGGGGCGTCCTCATCGTCTGTTTGGTCGTCCTCATCCTCTTCTCCATCCTCTGCATCTTCATCCGCAACCGCATCATGGACATCGTCTACGCCTCCCTGGGGGCTCTGCTCTTCACCTGCGTGAGTCGGGATCCTCTGGGATCAGCTGGGGGGCAGCCGGGGTCCAAGGGATGAGCTGGGATCCCAGGCATCAGCCAGGACTTGGGCAGGGGGGCATGTTCTTCACCTGCATGAATCAGGATCGGGGGGGCTGGGATCCTCTGGGATCCATCGGGGTGAGCTGGGATCCAGGGGATCGGCCGGAATCTGGGGATCAGCCAGAATATGGGGGTGAGCCAGAATCTAGTAATCAGTAATGATCTGGGGATCCACTGGGATCTGGGGATCATCTGTGATTTTGGGGGTGGGGGTCTGGGAGGCTGGGATCTGGGGAGCAACTGGAGTCTGGGGATCCACTGGGGTCAGTTGGGATCCTGAGGGATGAGCCAGGACCCCAGGGGTCCTGTGGCATCCTGGGAGATCAGCTGGGGTCTGGGGATCAACTGGAATCCAGAGAGAAGACCGGGACCAGGGGGATCAGCTAGGATCCCGGGAGTCTCCAGCTGCAGGGGGGGACACATAACCCAACCCTGGCTCGGGTGTGACAGGGGACAAGTGCCACCCTGGTGGGGTGTCCCAGTGTCTTCAGGGTGCCCCCATGTCCTTGGGGTGTCCATGTGTCCCTGGGGTGCCCCCACGTCCCTGGGGTGTCCCTGGTATGTCCCCGGGGTGTCCATGTATCCCTGGGGTGTTGGGTTGTCCCCGAGGTGTCCCTGCCACCCCTGTCCCCGCAGTTCCTGGCAGTGGACACACAGATGATCCTGGGGAACAAGCAGTTGGCGCTCAGCCCCGAGGAGTTCATCTTCGCCGCTCTCAACCTCTACACCGACATCATCAACATCTTCCTCTACATCTTGGCCATCATCGGGCGGGCCAAGGAGTGACCCCCCCGCACCCCCTGTGCCCCCCGACCGCCCCCACAGCCACTCCCGTCCCCCCAGCCGCCTCCCCTCTGCCCCACAGAGTTTATTTCTCCTGCTGGGGGCTCAGGGCGGGGGCACCCCCAGGTGGGTGACACCTCTGTGTGTCCCCCCGCACTCCCCCTGCTGTCACCACCACCATCCTTGTGCCCCCCTCTCCCCAAAAAAACAGGACTGGAAGCACTGTCCCCCCTCCAGCCCACGTGGAGCCTCCCAACTCCGTCCTGCTCCCCCCACGCACACGCTGCCCGAGCGCCCCCGCTGGACCCCCCCCGGGGCTGAGGGCAGGGTCCCACCCCCCAGGTGGGCAAGGGGGGGGGTCCCATGTGGGCACCGGGCACAGTCAGAGCATCATGGCAGGGGTCCCAGCCCCCTCCCCGCACCTTAGCTCCCCAGCCCTGCCCCACAGTGGGGGTCCCAGCCCCCTTCCTACGCCCACGCCCCCCTCCCTGCCCCACAGCAGGGGTCTCGACCCCCTCCCCACAGGCCCAGCCCCCCGTGCCCCGTTGTGTGGCTCCAGCTCCTGCTGTTAATAAATCTCCATCTCGTTCCCCTCTATTGCCTTCATGTCCCTTCCTGGGCTGGGGGGCCTCCAGCCCCTGGGGGTGGTGCTGGGGGGTCCTGGGACCATTGCAGAAGGGGAGTGAAGGTGGAATAATGGCACCATGGGATGGTTTGGGTAGGAGAAGAGCTTGGAGATCATGGAGTCCAACCCTTCCCCCAGCACTGCCCAGCCACCACCACCCGGTGACCCTCGGCACCACATCTCCAGGGCTTGGGGACCATTGCAGGCAGCAGCAGGGGCTGTCAGCTCCCAGCTTGGCAGTAAAGGACATGGAGGTCCTGCTGGACACCAGGCTGACCATGAGCCAGCAAATCCACTCTTGCAGCAAAGGCGGTGAAGGTCATTCTGGGCTGCACTGGTCTGAGGGAGGTCACCCTCCCATTTTACTCTGGGCTGAGAGACCACATCTGGAGTATCTGGGACAGTTTAAGGTGGAGATGGACAGAGCAGGTTGCATCCAGAAGGGCCACAAAGAGGATGAAGGTTTGGAGCACCTGTGGTACAGGAAGAGGCTGAGAGCTGGGATGAAGGCCAGAGAAGCTCAGGGATCTTCCAGATGTGTTTGAGCATCAGGTGGAGCAGGGGGGGGAAGACAGAGCCAGGCTGTGCTGACAGACATTCCTCCTGGCAGTGAAATCCCAGCTCAGTGTAAGAACTTTTCTGGGTGCTGCTGTGGGGGTTCAAGCGCTGGAAGAGGCTGTGGAGCCCCCCACCCCTGGAGAGCCTTCCAAGCCACTGAGAGGGGCCCTGCTCCGGGTGACTCCTCGGAGGGGTCTTCCAACCTCACCTGAGGTTTGAAAGGTCCCCGTGTGAATGTTGGAAGCTGGGGTAAGGGTGACCTCTAGTGAGCAGGGAACAAACCCAGAAATGTTCCCCGTGGGTTTATTTTAAGGAGGGTTGAGTCCCTCCCCTGCTCGTGTTACTGGAAGGATTTGGTCGCTGGCATCACTCTTTTCTCTTTTGGGGAGCAGCAGAATCTGAGATGCAGAAGATTTGAGAAAATGAACATTGCTGAGAGCAAGGGGTGGTTCTGAGCTATCAGTAGATGTGTTTTGCAGTAACACCCAGATGTCCAAGATCATTTGCCCATGGAAAATGACCAAGTGACGAGACTTCAAAGCCTGATCTTAAAATGTCATGGGTGGGGTTTTGAGGGGTACCCCTGCTCCTGGACAAGCTGCTCCTGCTCCTTCAGCTGCATTTGGGTTTCCTTCAGGGTTTCAGCCAAGAGGAGGCTCCCAGGCGAGCTCAGAGCAACCTTCCAATATCTGAAGGGGCTACAAGAAAGCTGGGGGAGGGCTTTGGACACGGGGGGGGTAGGGAGAGGAGAAGGGAAATGGGTTAAAACTTGGAGAGGGGAGATTGAGGTTGGACATGAGGAAGAAATCATTTCCTGTGAGGGTGCTGAGGTTGCCCAGGTTGCCCCCAGAAGCTGTGGCTGCCCCATCCCTGGCAGTGTTGAAGGTTGGATGGGGCTTGGAGCCCCGTGGGCTGGGGGAGGGGTCCCTGGTGGGATCTTCCAAAGTTCCTTCCACAGTTCCATCACTCTGTGACACTGGACCCTCCCTTCCCCAGTGTCCCCTGGCGACCCAGAGACATTCCCACCCCTGGCCCTGGTCCTGCAGACGCGAGAGTCAAATCCTGGTGTCCACCATGGATGGTCGGATATCTCGCCAGGCCAACGCGGTCATGACCTTCTATGAACAGCTGCTGCGGGAGATCCAGGCACTGGTGGCTGAGAATGAGGAGCTGCGGCGGGAGGTGATGCGGCTCCAGGCCCGGCAGAACGTCCGCAATGTCCCCCGGGACCAGATCGGGATGGTCCCCTGCTCAGCACCCCCCCTTGGACCCACCACCCGCCCCACCACCATCAACTTTGCCTTCCCCAGCACAGGTTGGAGGGCGGGGGACCCCTGGGGTGGGTCTGGGTTGAGGAGCAGCACCACAAACACCCCCCTCTTGTCACAGCTGCCCCCCAGAACTGGGATGCAGGGTTGGAGAAGAGCGCCACGTTCCAGAACCTGCCGTGGGACACAGCTGCGGAGATGGGGTCCCATGCCACCCTGCCCCCAGCCCCCGCTGCTGCCGCTGGGATGATGCTGAATATCCCCAGGGGGAGAAGTAGGGGGAGATGGACCCCATCCCCATCCCCATCCCTATCCCCATCCCCATCTCATCCCATCCCCATCCATCTCCATCCCCATCCCCATCCCCATCCATCTCCATCCCCATCCCACCCCATCCCTATCCCCATCCCCATCCCCATCCCCATCCATCTCCATCCCCATCCCACCCCATCCCTATCTCCATCCATCCCCATCCCCATCCCCATCCCAATCCCCATCTCCATCCCCATCTCCATCCCCATCTCCATCCCCATCCCCATCCCCATCTCCATCCCCATCCCTATCCCTATCCCCATCCCCATCTCATCCCATCCCCATCTCATCCCATCCCCATCCCCATCCCCATCCCCATCTCCATCCCCATCCCCATCCCCATCCCCATCCCCATCCCCATCCCCATCCCCATCCCCATCCCCATCCCCATCTCCATCTCCATCTCCATCCCCATCCCCATCCCCATCCCCATCCCCATCTCCATCTCCATCTCCATCTCCATCCCCATCCCCATCCCCATCCCCATCCCCATCTCCATCCCCATCCCCATCTCCATCCCCATCCCCATCCCCATCCCCATCTCCATCTCCATCCCCATCCCCATCCCCATCCCCATCTCCATCTCCATCCCCATCCCCATCCCCATCCCCATCCCCATCCCCATCTCCATCTCCATCCCCATCCCCATCCCCATCCCCATCCCCATCCCCATCTCCATCTCCATCCCCATCCCTATCCCCATCCCCATCCCCATCCCCATCCCACCCCATCCCCATTTCCATCTCCATCCCACCTCACCCCATCCTGATCCCCCAGGTCAACCCCCCATGGGATACGCCACTGAGGACTCCAGCATCCGCCGTCTTGCCATGGCCTTGGACCGTTTTGCCTGCAACAACCGCCCAGAGGCCCCCCCTCTTCCCCAGATCTCCATGGCCTCCTCACGCAGCTCCTCCCCCATGAGGTACTCGGATCTTCAGGGCTCGGGGTCGCTGCCCCCCTCCCCATCCATCAGTTCCCAGGGCTGGCAGCAGCTGCTGG
This sequence comes from Phaethornis superciliosus, assembly GCA_023637945.1. NCBI lineage: Eukaryota > Metazoa > Chordata > Aves > Apodiformes > Trochilidae > Phaethornis > Phaethornis superciliosus. The sequence continues at coordinate 111,382 of JAJQWJ010000002.1, read as the reverse complement.
GGGAGGTGGCCTTCCAGCTGGACCGGCGCATCCTGGCCTACGTCTTTCCCCACCGCACCCGCTTCTACGGCTTCACCCTCACCAACATCTTCGAGAAGATCATGGAGGTGGGACGGGCACCTGGGGCACTCCCACCCAACCAGGACCCTCCTGTCCCCGCAGAGCACCCTGGGGAATGGGACACTGCCATCTCAGGGGGCCACCAGGGTGACCCTGTGCCACCTGCCCCTTCAGACCACCTTGAGGGGTAGGACAGTGCCACCTCAGGTGCCACCTCGGGTGCCACAGACCATCCTTGGCACTGGGACAGTGCTACCCATGGGTTCCATCATGGTGACCCCACACCACTGGTCCCCTCAGACCACCCTGAGGGCCGGGATTGTGCCACCCGTGGGTGTCCTCGCCATGACCGTGTCCCCTCTCCCCGCAGATGGCAGTGGGGTCCTTGCCGGGTGGCTTCGAGGAGCAGCGGTGCCTGGCACCTGCCCAGCGCTTCCTGGAGCTGATGGGGAGGCTGCAGACGCTGGGCTACTGCCCCAAGGCCCACCCGGGGCTGAGCGAGTCCCTGGTCAATGCCTACGGGCTGCTGCCCGAGCCCCTGCGCCTGGAGGAGCGCGGGGGTCCTGCCCTCCTGCAGCGCCTGCTGGGGGACAGTATGCCCCCCGACCTGCGCCACGACGCCAGTGTCCTGCTGGAGTGTCTGCTGCAGATGGCACGGGAGGACGGGATGCCCATCTTCCTCTGGTGACACCACCCACACCAGAGAACTCCAAGGAGCCCCGAGGAACCCCAATAAACCATGAGTGTGACCACCAACACAAGTGCCATCATCACCATGAGTGTCACCATTGATACAAGTGTCCCCATCACTAGGAGTCTGTCAGTGACACGTGACAGTGACAGCAGCCCTGGCGCACTGCCTGCTGGTGATGGTGCAGGACAGGATGCCTATCTCCATCTGGTGACACCACCCACACCAGGGAATCCCAAGAAACCATGAAGTGTGACCATGAACATGAGTGACACCACCATCATGAGTGCCACTGTTGATATGTTACTGTCACCAGGATTGCCACCCTCACCATGAGTGACAGCATCAACATGAGTGCCACCGTCACCACTGCTGCTCCCCCGTGATGGGTGGCAGTGCAGGGGTGACAATATCAAGATGTGGGTGACAATGACAGGGTGAGGGTGGCACTGCTGGGGCACAAGTGGCAGTGTCAAGGTACAGGTGGCAGAACTAGGGTGTGGATGACAGTGTTGATGTGCAGGTGGCAGTGTCAGGGTGGCAGTGCTGGGGTGCAGGTGGCAGTGTCAGGGTACAGGTGGCAGGGCTGGGGTGTAGGTGGCAGTGTCGGGGTGTAGGTGGCAGTGTTGGGGTGCAGGTGGCAGGGCTGGGGTGCAGGAAGCAGTGCCAGTTGCGGGTGGTGGCGGCAGTGCCAGCGTGGCGACAGTCCCCACCGTCCTTTCCCTTTCGCTCTGGGCCGGAGGCGGAGCCAGGAACCGCCTGGGGGGGCCCAAGGGGGGCTCCGGTCCCGGCCCCTTTGCCCCTGCCCGGGATGTCCGCCCGCCTTGGGGAGGGGGTGGGTCTGTGTCCCCCCGACGGTGGCACGGACGGGGCTGGGCCGGGGGTCGCGAGGGGTCCCCGAGTTGAAGGGAGGGGTCGGTGCACACCGGGACCGACCCACGTGGGGACAAAGCCGGGGGGATGTGAAGGGGGATGGGGTCCTCAGGGTCTGACAACTCCCCACACCCCCGACTGCGGTGCCCCCTCCCGGGCCCTGTGCCCCCTCCCCGGACCCTGTGCCACTCGCCCTGGGCCCTGGGCCCCCTGGTCCGGCAGGGAAGGGGTTACAGCCCCGCAGAACCGATCCGGGTGTCATCGGCCGGGCAAGGTGCGGAGCGGGCACCGGGACACGGGGGGGAGCACGGGGGGAACATGGGGGAGATACAAGGGGGGGGACACGATGGGGAGCATGGGCGGAACTTGGGGGGACACAAGGTGGGACACAGAAGGGGTAGGAGCATGGGGGAAACACAGGGGGGACACGAGGGGAGGACACGGGAGGGGGGACATGGATGGCAGAGGGAGGGAAACACGGCGGGGACATGGGGGGACACGGGGGGCCCTGGGAGGACACGGGCGGGGGGCACAGGGGGGCTAGAGAGGGGTACAGGGGGACACAGGGGGGGACAAAGGGCGGCACAAGGGGCTACAGGGGAGACAGGGGGGAGAGAGTGGGACACAGGGGGGACACAGAGGCACAGTGGGGACACAGGGGGGCACACAGGGGGGCACACAGGGGGGCACAGTGGGGGCACATTGGGGGCACAGGGGGTGCCGGGGTTGTCCACGCAGCTGGGAGGAATGCAGCCGGCCAGGGCCAGGGTGATTAATTACAGCCTGGTCCGGCCGGTGGGTGATTAACAGCCCGGTGTAATTAACATCCCGGTACGGCCCGCGGATGTTTGTGACCTGCTGAGCTCCCGGAGGCCACCGGTGGCCCCGGGCAAACAAACAGTGGCCCCGGGCAAGCGGTGGCCACCGTCTGGCGACGCTGGCGACCGAGGTGGCGATAGAGGCGGCGACGTCCCCCAGGGCCGGGGGGGGCGGAGGTGAGCCGGAGGTGGGGGGGTGGGACAGGGGCGGGGACCGGGTAGGGATCAGAGATCGGGCAGGGACCGGGCACGGATCAGAGGTCGGGCAGAGCTCCAGCTCGGCTGCCGCCGGGCCCTCGGGGGAGGGAGCAGCCCCGGGAACAGCTACGGTGAGGCAGAAACCCTTGGTGCTGTGGGGCAGCACCCACTGGTGATGGTGCTGTGGGGCAGCACCCACTGGTGATGGTGCTGTGGGGCAGCACCCATTGGTGATGCCGGCGCCGTGGGGCAGAGCCCGCGGGTGGTTCCAGCCCCACGGGGAGACTGCAAGCGGGGGGTGCCGGCGCTGCCCCCCGGGTGGGGGCTGCAGGACCCCGGCCCCGCCCCCTGCACACCCCAGCTCCGGCCACAGCGGAGTCGCCTCCCGTGGGAGGCAGGGACGCGCTGAGTCAGACCCACGGCCGTGGGGCAGAGGGACATACTGTGGGACAAAGCCCCGTGTCCCCAGTGCTCCCCCGAGCCCCAGCCTCCCCACCAGTTCCAGTGTCCCCAGCATCCCCAGTGTCCTCAGTAAACCAAACGTCCCCAGTGCTCCTTCCCAGCGACCGCCATAATCCCAGTGACCCCACCATTTCCATTGTTACCACAATCCCCAGTGTCCCTAGTGATCCCAGTGTCCCCAGTGAGTGTCTCCCCGTCCCCAGCATCCGCACCAGTTCCAACGTCCTCAGCATCGCCAGTGTCATCCAGTGTCCCCAGTAAACCTACCAGCCCCAGTGTTCCCACTGTCCCAAACACCCCCATTGCTCCCATCGTCCTCAGTGATCCTAGTGTCCCTCCAGCATGCCCACCAGCTCCAGTGTCCCCAGTAAACCAGACGTCCCCAGTGTCCCCAACGCCCAGCGCTCTCCTACTCCGGCAGGGTCGGGAAGCGTCGGGCAGGGTCCGGCAGCCCCACAGCCCCAGTGACGGGGCAGGCGGGGGCGGTCGGTGGGTCTGAGGTGTCCGGCCCGTGGGGCAGCCGTGGGGCAGGGAGGTTCCGGGGAACCCGTCGGGCCGGGCCGGCCGGTGCTGGTCTCACAGCGGCTCAGTTCCGTGCTGCGCCGCAGAGCTCTGGGGACATTGGGGACAGCAGCCTCTGACCTCCCCCTCCCCCCCCAGCCCACGCGCCGGTGAGTGAGGGCCTGGGGGGTCGTCCGGGGGGGGGGCATGGACCAGGGAACAGCGGGGTGGTCCGGAAGGGGGGACCGGGGGACTGATGGCACCGTCACCGGGCAGGACGGAAGGGTTGGCAGCGCCGGGGAAGGTGGGGTGGCACGGGGCTCAGGGCAGGGACCCCGGCTCTGGGGTCCCCCCATATGTGGCTCTGGGAGTCCTGGGAGCCTGCAGGGACATGAGGAGGGGCTGCCAGCTGTCCCACCCCCCCGCACCGTTCCGGCAGAGCCCGGGGAGGCGTGGGACGGACCCTGGGGATACGGGGGACGATCCGGCCAGAGATGTTCCCACGGTGACGGCTCGGCTGCAGCTGCGGGGGGAAGAGGGTATGGGGAGGGAAAGGGGGGCCGGGGGGCCCCACTGCCCGTTTTCCGGACCCTCACCCCGGGTTTCTCTCCCGTAGGCGGCGTTGGGCACGAACAGGGGGATGTCGCGGTGCCCCTCACCCCCCAACCTGACCCCCCCCCGGACCCCTCGGACATGCTGCGGGAATCCCCCTTCCCCAACCGGGGGCTGGCAGCCCTGGAGTGGCTGTCGGAGGGGCTGCTGGCCCCCAGTTTCTGGGCGCTGAACGGGCTGCTGGACCTGCGGCCGACTACGGCGGAGCGGGGGCGGTGGGGGCAGCGCCGGTGCGGGCGGTGCCGGGGTTGCGCGGGGCGGATCCTGGCGGTACCAGGGTACGCGGGGGTGATGGTGCTGGGGCTGCCCTTAGCGGTGCTGGGGTTGCTGCTCTGGTTGCCGGTACAAGCGGTTCGGAGACCCTTCGCCTACCAGTACGTGGCCGGCACCGAACCGGGCCAGCCCTGGGACCTGCGGCAGCGCCGGAGCCTGACCCTGCTCAGCGCCAACCTCTGCCTCCTGCCAAGTGGACTGGCCAAGTTCAGTAACTTGGGCCGGACCCCGCGGAGAGCCAAAAACATAGCCCGGAGCCTGGTACCGGCGCCCAACGGGGCCCGGGATGAGCTGGTGGGGCCGCGGCACCACTGGAACGGGGGATACGGGGGGACACGCAGCACGGTGGAGGTGGCAGTGCCATTGGAGGCGGTACCATCGGAACCAGTGTCCTCAGACCCGGTGCCACTGGACCCGGAGGCACGGGAGGCGGTGCCGGTGCCATTGAGCGATCGCTTCCCTTCGGACGCTGACATCGTCTGCCTTCAGGAGGTTTTCGACACCGGGGCTGCCACCATCCTGCGCCGGCAGCTGGGGGGCACCTTCCCCCACGTCCTGCATGGGGTGGGGGGTCGGGGGCTGCGGGGAGGCCAGCTGAAGCTCCTGGACAGCGGGCTACTGCTAGCCAGCCGGTACCGGCCGCTGGCCGCACGCTTCCACAGCTTCCCCAACGGTGCCGGCGAGGATGCATTGGCTGCCAAAGGGCTGCTGGTGGTCCAGGTGAGCCAGACCCCCGCTCAGCCCCCTGGCTGAGAGTGGGTAGGGGGGTGCCAGACCCCCTCTCTGAGGTTGCGGTGTCCCCCCAGGTGCTGCTGGGTTCGGCGCGGGGCCGGCGGGTCGTGGGCTACGTGGGCTGCACCCACTTGCAGGCTCCTGCAGGTGAGGGGTCCCCGGGGGTCCTGGTGGGGTCCCGGTGGTGGCGGGCGGGTGGTGACACCGTGTGTTCCCCCCTGGCACAGGCGATGCCACCATCCGGGAGGAGCAGGTGACGCTGGCGCTGGGGTGGCTGCAGAGGTTCCAGCGGGAGCAGGAGCAGCCGGGCGACCTGGTGGCCTTTGACATCTTCTGCGGGGACCTCAACTTCGACAACTGCTCCCGAGGTCTGGAGGATGGCTTGTGTCCCTCTCCATGGGTGATATGTCCCCCTCCCCATGGTGGCTTGTGCCCCCCTCCCCATGGTGATGTGTCCCCTCCCAGCAGGTGACCAGCTCAACCAACGTCATCGTCTCTTCGAGGTGTACCAAGACCCTTGTCGCCAAGGGCCTGGGCAGGATGTCCCCTGGGCCATAGGTGGGACCTGCCACCCCCTGCCCCCCTGTCCCCAGCAGTGAGGGGACACAGTGGGGTCCCGCTCACCCCTGTCCCTTTCCCCAGGGACTCTCCTCAATTACCTGAAGATCTATGAGGAGCCGGTGTCCACCCCAGAGAGGATGAAGAGGTGACAAGGGGGCACAGGGTAACATAGGGGGGAACACAGCATGACATGGCTGAGGACCCAGGGTGATGTGGGAGGGGACTGCCCAGGGGTCCAGCCAGACCACCCAGCCAGGGAGGGGTGATGCCAATGGCAGGGTCCTCTGTCCCTGTGTCCCCGTGCCACCACAGCCCCATGCCACGTCCCTGTGCCACCATATCCCCGTGCCTCCATATCCCAATGTCCCTGCGTCCCCATGCCACATCCCCATGTCCCCGCATCCCTGTGCCACCACATCCCCATGCCACCCTGTCCCTGTGTCCCCTGCCAGGACGCTGTCACAGCCGGGGGGCCGTCAGCAGTTCCTGGCCGCCCCCATCCTCTCCAGTGGCCACCCCGACCCCGCAGCCCCCACTCCCTGGCAGGGCCGGCGCGTGGATTACATCCTGCACCGCCCACCCCACGGCACTGCCCCGCTGCGCTCGGTGAGTGAAGGGGGGGGGTCCTGGGCCCCCTGAAATCCCCCAGACCCCTTCCTGACCCCCTTGTCCCCACAGGAGGTAGCCGGGGTCTCCTTCATCACCCAGTTGGCCACCTGCTCCGACCACCTCCCCGTCGCTCTGCGCCTCGACATCACCCCAACACGGACCTGACCCAACCAGCACCGAGCGGGGGGTCCGGTCCTGGCACTGGTCTGGTATCACTGGTCTGGCATCACTGGTCTGGCACTGGTCTGGCACCATTCAGCAGTCAGAGCGCAATAAAGGGCTGGAGTGTGGCACGGGGTGTGGTGGCACCGGACCCATGGCATGTGTGGGGCTGCCCCACAGGGATGGGGTGGGGGGGTGAGGCTGTGGCTGGACCACCCCCCCCTTCCCCACTGAGGGGATGCTCGGGTGCTGTGGGACATCATGGAGATGAAACAGCCATGGGGCTGAAGGTTCGGGGACAACCAGAGACACCTTGGGGACTGTTCCTTGGGGACACTTGGGGATCACTTGATGGGGACCCTTGGAAACTGCTCTGTCGGGATACCTGGGGACTCAGCTCCCTGGGGACCCCCAGGGTGGCAGGACCCTCTGTCCCAGTGCCCCCCAAGTACACAGGCTGTGTGGGAGGGGCCCAAGGGCTCCTTTATTGGAAGGCACTGAGCTGGGGGGGGGAAGTCGGTGAGGGGGGCAATGGGATGGAGATTGAGTCCCAAATCAGGGGGGGGTCAGTGAGGAAAGTGTAGGAGCCCCACGGGGTGTGCATGGGGTGGGGATGGGGGCTGCCCCATAGACTGTGCATGTCTAGGAGTGGGGGGGCTGCCCCACAGAGTGTGTGGGTGTGGAGTTGGGGGGCTGCCCCCTTGCATAGCTGGGAGTGGGGTGATGGGGAGTGCATGGGGGTTAGGGGGCTGCCCTATAGCCTGTGCAGATCTATGGGGGGCTGCCCCACAGCCTGTGCATATCTATGGGGGACTGCCCCACAGAATATGTAGGTCTGGGGCTGGGGGGCTGCCTTATAGATTGTGCGTGTCTAGGGGGGCTGCCCCACAAACAGCATGTTTGGAGTTGGGGGGCTGCCCCATGGGGTGTGCAGGTCTGGAGTTGGGGAGCTGCCCTATGGATTGTGCATATCTAAGAGTGGGGGGGCTGCTACACAGAGTGTGTGAGGCTGTGGTCAGGGTCCACCCCATGGGGGTCCGCAGTGGGTCTGGGGTCTCCCCCAGGGGTCGGTGCCCCTCAGACCCCCTCCTGTGCCCGCCGGTACTCAAAGAGGCTCCCACGCTCAGCAAAGCTGCGGGGGGGCTCAGGGTGCTCCCGGGGGTCCCCCTCATCCCCAGGGGTCCCGAATCCACCCCCGCCAGGGGTCTGCAGGCGGAAAACATCCTGGGGGAGAGGGATGGGTGAGGGAGGGGTCCTGGGGGTCGATCATGGGGATCCCAGGGGAGCTGAGTCAGGGGGTGCTAGGGGGTTGCACATGGGGGGCTCCAGGGGGTGGGGGGTTTCTCATGGGGGTCCCAGGGGGGTGGGTCATGATGCGTTTCTGAGGGGGGGTGAGTGAGGGACTCCTGGGGGGTGGAATGGCTCATGGGGGGTCCCAGAAGTGGTTGCTCAAGGGGGGGTCCCGGTGGGCAGGGGTGGGGTGGTCCCAGGGGGTCTCTCACAGGGGGTCCTGCGAGTAGTTGCTCCTGGGGGGTTCCAGGGGGCTCAGAGGGGGACGGCTCATGGGAGACCTGGGGGGGTTCTGAGGGGGTCACGGGGAGGGTCTCTCACCCCCGGCTCCACAGGCACCGAGGTCTTGGCCCCCAGGTTGATGGTGCGGCCATCGCGGCGCAGCAGGAGGTTGAGGCCTGGGGCACCGGGGCTGCCCCCTGGGGGACAGAGGGGGGGTCAGGGGGGCAGAGGGGGGGCATGGGGTGGAGGGTGCTCAAGGGGGACCGGGGGGGGGGCAACAGAAGGTGATGGGGGTGATGGGAGGCCATGGGGAACCAAGGGTTGGCCATGGGGGGCATTGGGGTACTGGCGTGCCATGGGGGCTCCACAGGGAGCTATGGGGGGGCTAGGAGGGTCCATGGGGAGTTATGGGGTGTTCTAAGGAGTAATGGGGGGTCCTTGGGAGGCCTTGAGGGGGGCATGGGAGTTCATGGGAGCTTTGGGGGGCTCTGAAGGGCCATGGGGGTCCATGGAGCTATGGGGTGCTATAAGGGGGGCTATGAGGTGCCACAAGCGTCCATGGGAGCTATGGGGGGCTATGAGGGTCAATGGTTTTCTGTGGAGGTCTATGGGATCCGTGGGTGGTCGTGGGGGTCCATGGGGGATCGTGGGGTCCCTGGTGGGCTATGGGAGGGTCTCTGAGAAGCCATGGGGCTTTGGGGTACTGCCCCCCACACCTTGCATCCCGTAGGGTCTCAGGGTCCGTCTCTCAGTCAGCACGGACAGGACCATGTCCTGGCGGAACAGCAGCTCCCGGGTCACCCCCTCGCCCCCCCGGAACCGACCTGCACCCCCAGACCCGCGCCGCAGCTCAAAGCGCTGCAGGACCACCGGGTACCTGGGGGGGGACACACACATAGAGAGGGTCAGGGTCACCCCACACCCCACAGAACTGCCCCGTGCCCTCTGACCCCTGCTGCAGGACCCCCGGGCACCTGAGGGGGTCAGGGTCAGCCCAGGGGGGTGTCTCGCCCTTGCCCCCAAGGACCCCCAGTAACCTAGAACCCCCCAACTCCCCTGTGCCCCCTGCCCCCGTGCCCCCTGCCCAGCACCCACCGCAGCTCCAGGATCTCGGGGTCGGTGATGCGGGTGTTGGTCATGTGGGTGTGGACCCCCGAGCGACCCCCCCAGTGGGGTCCGGCCCCCGCGCCTCCCGCCACCGTCTCGTAGTAGCCCACCCGCTCGTTGCCAAAGGTGATGTTGTTCATGCAGCCCTGGAGGAGGGGGGACAGGGGAGGGATGGACCCCCCCCCCACACACACAAAAACCTGGGACCCCAACCATGGGACCCCCACCACTCCACACCTTGCAATCCCCAGAGACTCCTGGGACCCCCAGCACCCCAACCCCAGCCCCTGGGACCCCCCAGTCACAAACACCAGAGACCCCAGATCCCTGGCACCAGAGACCAGACCCCTGATCTCTGACACCTCAGACCCCTAGGACCCCCGATCCATGGGACCCCCATGACCTAGGATCCCCAGTACCCCGGGACCCCCACATCCTGTGACCCCTGACCTCCCCCAACACCCCAGAACCCCCAACCCCCAAGACCCCAGACCCTGGGACCCCTGAGGCCCTTGGGATCTCAGACTCCTGTCACCTGGGACCCACAAGACCCCTGACCCAAAAGATCCCCAGGACCCATGGAACTCCCAATCTCTGGATCCCCTGGTGCCCTGGACTCCCAGGACCCCCTGGGATCCGCAGCCCCTGGGACCCCTAATCCCCAGGACCCCCAGCACCCTGGACATCCAACAACCCAGGACCCCCGAGGCCCCAGCACCCGGGATGCCCAACACCCAGGAAACACCCAGGACACCCCACCCTGGGACCCCCAGGACACCCAATCTCCAGGACCCCCAGCAACCCAGGAACCCTGAACCCCCTGGGACCCCTGGAGTACCCCAGTACTCCAGCCCCCAGGACCCCCCATTCCCCTGATTCCCCCAAGCCTCCCGTGCCCCCCACCCCTACCTGGGAGGCGGCGCAGACCCCAAAAGCTTTGAAGATGACATCGACCACACGCTGCGAGGTGAGGACGTTGCCCCCCACCACGGCGGCCTCAGGTGAGGGGTCCAGGATGGAGCCCTTGGGGATGACGACCTGCACGGGGGCCAGGCAGCCCTGGGGGCCAGCAGCCTGTCACCCCCCATGGGACCCCCGACACCCCCCCTGCCTCAAGGGAGAGGGGACCAAGACCCCCCTAAGCCCACAGGATGAGGGTCCCAGACCCCTCTGTCCCAGAGCACTGGGGGTCCCATATGCCCCCCCAAGGGATCTGGGTCTCAGAGCCCTCTCCCACGGCCTGGGGGTCCCAAGCTCAGGAGTTCCCGTAACCTGGGGGTCCCACAGCTGACGGGTCTCTTGTCCAGGGGTCCCCCAACACTCCAGGGGTTCCGCAGTCCTGGGGGACCCACACCCAGTGATCACCCAGCCCTGGGGGTCCCACAGTCTGGGGGGGGCCCACATCCCTGGGGGTCACACAGCCCTGGGGGTCCTATAAGCAAGAGGTCCCCCATAGGTCCCCATAAGCAAGACCCCCCATAGGTCCTGTAGATGGGGGTCCCACAGCCCAGGGGATCCTGCAACCCTGGAGATCCCATAGCCACAAGGTCCCACAGCCTGGGGATCACCCAGCCCAGGGGTCCCATGGCCACCGGGTCCCATAGATGGGGATCCCACAGCCCTGCAGGCCCCACAACCCAGGGATCAACCAGCCCAGTGAATCCTGCAGCCCAGGGGTCCCACAGGTGGGGGTCCTCTATGGCGTGGTCCCACAGCCTTGGGGGTCTCATAGATGGGGGGGCCCCCACAGCTCTGGAAGTCCCAAAGCCAGGGGGTCCTGCAGGTGGGGGTCCTGCAGCTCAGGGATCAGCCAGCCCAGTGAATCCCGCAGCACTGGGGGTCCCAGAGGTGGGGGTCCCAGTGCCAGGGGTCCCGTCCCACCTGGTTGAGGGGGATGTCCTGTCCCACCATGCAGCGCAGGCAGTAGATGAGGGCCGAGAGGGTGATGGCACGGGGGGCATTGCAGTTCCCATACACCTCGGGGCCAGAGCCCGAGAAGTCGAAGACGGCACTGCCCTGGGGGGCACAGTGGGAAGAGGGGGGCTGGGGGACACCCCCAAACCCAGCCCAGGACAGGGGGGATCCTGGTGGCTTGGGGGGGATCTGAAGCATTTCTGGTGCTGGGTGGGAGCCCAGGGGTTGGGAGGATCCCCATGCCAGGGAGGGATCCCAGTGCCAGGTGGGATCTTGGTTCTGGGAGTGGTCCCGGTTCTGGGTGTGAATCCAAATGATGTGGGGTTCCCGGTGCCAGGAGGGATCCTGGTGGGAATCCCAGGGGGGGATGACCCTGCTGGGGGGGATCCCTGTGCTGGGGGAGGATGAATCCTGGTTCTGCAGGGGTCCTGGTGCTGGGGGTGGTCTGGGTGTGGATCTCAGTGCTGGGAGGGGTGGATCCTGGTTCTGGGGGGGATCCTTGTGCCAGGGCACGGGTCCTGGTGCCGTCTGTGTCCCCCCGTTTTGGGGGCTCTCCCCCCGCTCACCTCCTGGGGGTCCACCTGCACCCTCAGCCGGATGGGGGTCCCGTCGTCCATGCTGTCCTCAGCCTCCACCTCCCTGCCCCAGCGGGCAGCAAAGCCCCTCAGCATCTCCCTGACGGCCACCTCAGCGTTGGCCTGGGGACAGGGGGGTCAGGGTGGGCAAGGGGGGCTGGGGGGAAAGGGGCCGAGCGAGGGGGTCTTTGTGTCCCACCTGTATGTGTGCCATGTAGGCCTGGACAGCGGGCAGCCCGTGCAGGTGGATCAGCCCGCTCACCAGCTGGATCCCCTTCTGGTTGGCGGCCACCTGGGCCCGCAGGTCCGAGAGGTTGTCCCCCAGGGTCCGGCTCCCGCTGCACCCCGGCACCCGCCCCGGCGCCAGCAGGGCCTCCCGCACCGCTGCGGGGATGTCAGGCCTGGGACACCCCCACCGACACCCCAGCGGCACCCCAGAACCTCCATGACACCCACACCCCGGCAGCCCCACTGCATCCCCACCGACACCATCACATCCCCACCACCTCCACGGCAGCCACACTGTCCCCACCACGTCCTTGCCGTCACCCTGACACTCACACCATTTCCCCACCACATCCCTGACACCCATGGTGTCCCCCTCATCCCCAAGTTCCCACCACCACCCTGACATCCCCATCACATCCCCACCATGTCCCTGCCAATCCCACTGTGTCCCCACCATGTCCCCACCACTGCCACCATGTCCCCATTGTCCCCATCACCTCCACACTGTGCCCACCTCGTCCCCACTGTCCCCACCGCATCCTCACCCTCCCTGATGACAACCTCCCCCATCCCTGGTGTCCCCTCTCGGACCCACCCTCCTCCTGGAAGACCCCGTCCTTCACCAGCTTGAAGGAGATGAAGACAGCCCCCTCCTCCTGCAGGCTCCGCGAGTGGGGGGGCATGGACCCGGGGGTCACCCCCCCGATGTCAGCGTGGTGCCCCCGGCTGGCCACGAAGAACACGGGCTTGGGGACCCCCGGCCAGAACACCTGAGGGGAGAAGGGGGAGTCAGGGAGCTCCAGGAGGGGCTCTGCAACACAGGGTGCTCCAAAGAAGGCTCCTGCACCCTGGGGAGAGGGCTCCTGCACCCTGGGGTGTCCCAAGGCGGGTCTAGCACCACAGGGTGACATAGAGAAAGGGTTCTGCCTGCTGGGGAAGCGGTTCCTGCCCCCATGGCTGGGTGGGTGACTCACAGGGGTGATGACGGTGAGGTCGGGGAGGTGGCTGCCCCCCGCGCAGGGGTGGTTGCTGAGGATCACGTCCCCCTCCCGCAGGTTCTCCCCCAGATTGCGGATCTGCAGGGGACCAGCAGGTCACGGGGAAGGGTCCCCCTGGTGACCACCCCCTCGCCCCCCCCGGGACCCTCCTGCCTGGAACTGGACGGTCTCCTGCATGGCCCCCAGGTGGACGGGGATGTGGGGGGCGTTGGAGACCAAACCCCCATCTGGCCCAAAGAGTGCGCAGGAGAAGTCCAAGCGCTCCTTGATGTTGGTGGAGATGGCTGTGCGCTGCAGGATGCGGCCCATCTGCTCTGCGGGGGGGACACAGGACCCTCAGGGACCCCCTGACACACAGAGACCCTCCTGGGACCCCCCCGACAAGCACGAACCCCCTCTGGCCCCCTGTCTCCTTCCCACCTGCGATGCTCATGAAGCGGTGGGAGAAGATGGAGAGATGGACAGGGTCAAGCTGGGGGCCGAGGGGCTGGGGGCAGCCCGAGCCCACCACGATGCAGATGTCACCAAACTGGGTCAGGCTGGCGGTGCAGCCCGGCTCCACCACAACGGTGCTGGGGAGACACGGTGGAACCAGGAGATGGGGGCCACAGGGATCACCAGGGGCTCCACCAGCTCTCCAGGGTTCTACTGTCCCCCTAGGGTCCCCACCAGCTCCCTGGGTTCCCCACCATCACTCTGGGGTTCCACTAGCTCTGTGGAGTCCCCACTGTCCCACTGGTGTCTCCATGATCCCTCTGATGCCCCCCCAGCTCCCCACTGTCCCCTGGTGTCCCACCTGTTCTTGTCGATGATGATTGCAGGCCCAGGGATGGTGTGGTCACAGCCCAGCTCCTCCAGCAGGAACACAGGGGTCTCCAGGTACCCCTCCTCAAAGTAGCACCGTGTCACCTGCCGGAGCAGCCCACCCCCTGCCAGGTCACGCCCTGGAGCTCAGGACCCCCTGGGATCCCCCTGAGACCCCCTCCCTCTCACCGTCTCCAGGCGTGGGGGTTTCCCTCTGGGGACCAGGGGGGTCTCAATGGTGACGCTGCTGCTGCCAGTGCCACGCACCCGCACGTCGTCCACCACCACCGGGCGGTCAGGGATGGTGAAACCAAACTCCACCAGGTACCTGCGGGGGACACGGGGGGCACAGGACATCAGGGGGGACCAGGAGACCCCGGGGTGGTGCTGGGGTGGGATGGTGGTGCTGAGGTAGGGCTGGAGATGTTGGGATGGGGCTGGAGATGCTGGGATGGGGATGATGGAGCTGCTGGGACAGGTCTGGAGGTGACATGGCCTGGACCTGCTGGTGAAGGCAGCCTGGAAGTCTCCAGCCTGGCAGGAGGTGGGGGTCGGAGGGTGCCCCTTGGCTGAGCACATCAGGGCACAGTCAGTGCCCTCATAACGCAAGTGCAGGAACGCCTCGGTCTGGATCTGAGCACTGTGGGGGCAGTAGACACCAGTGACCCCCCAGTGACCACCAGTCACCCCCCAATCACTCCCCCAGTGACCACCAGTTACCATCCCCAGGACCCCCAGGACCCCCATCGCAGCAAAGCCCTGTGCCCGCAGCACATCATGGACCACCAGTACCCCCATCCCACCCCCTGTGCCCCACAATGCCTCTGTCCCTGCTGCTTGTGCCCCCAGTACCCCCATCCCAGCTCCCCCAGTACCCCCTGCTACCCCATTCCCAGCTGCCTATGCCCCCAAGTATCCCCCATCCCATCTCCCTGCTACCCCAGTCCTGGCTGCCTGTACCTCCCAGTACATCCCTATTCCCTCAAGTACCCTCATCTCAGCCCCGTGCCCCCTGCTACCCCTGCTTGTGCCTCCCAGTACCCCCGCCCCAGCCCCCAGTACCCCCCACACCCCACTCCAGCTCCCCTGTGCCCCCTTCCCACTCACTCGGAGAATCCCTGCTCCCGCAGAGCCCCCCTGCACTCCCTCTCCAGGCGGGCGATGCTCTGCTCCAGACGGGGGAAGTTGGGGGGCTCGTACCGCAGGGCACAGGGGGTCTGCACCTCCTGCACCACATCCGCCAGCGCCAGCCCAAAGGCCGAGAGGATCCCACTGTACCTGCAGGACCCACACTGACACCCCCAAAGCACGGCACCCAGGGGCACCCCAGACCCAGAACACGGGGGCAGCCCCAGACCCAGCACCCACTGGCACCCACAAACCCAAAATTCATCAGCATCCCAGCTCAAACATCCCAGCTCAAGCATCCCAGCTCAAGCATCCCAGCACCCATCAACACCCCTGATGCAGCACACAGGGGCACCCCCAGACCCAAATAAATCACCTGGCCCCCAGACCTACACCCAGATCCAAAGAAACCACCTGGGACAAGGGGACCCCCAGACACCCACCCAGAAGCAGCCCCAGCTCCCATGGGCACCCTCCTCCGGTGGGGCATGACTGAAGCCCCCCAACCCCACCCCACCCCCTCTACCCATCATCGGGGGGGGACACCGGGGACCCCCTGCATGCCCCCTCCACCTACTTGTGGATGAAGACGCGGCTCATGCCGAGGGTGCGGGCGATGGCGCAGGCGTGCTGCCCCCCCCGCCCCCCCGAAGCAGGCCAGCACGTGTCGGGACGTGTCGTGACCCCGCGCCTGCCAGACGTGGGCTTGGGGTGACACCGGCAGTGACACCAGCAGCACCCGTGTCCCCCCGCCCCAAACCCCCCCGGCACCCCACCTGCGTCAGGGCGCGGATGGGCCGGCACATGGCCTCGTTGGCCACCCGCACGAAGCCCATGGCCACCTCCTCCACCGAGAGGGCCGGGCAGGGGGCACCCTGGAAGGTCTGGATCTGGGCGGCCATTTCCTCGAAGGCACGGGCCGCCGCCTCCCGGCAGAGGGGTTGGTCCTCCCCGGGGCCAAAGATGCGGGGGAAATAGTTGGGAAGCAGCCGGCCCAGGCAGAGGTTGGCATCGGTGACCGTCAGAGGACCCCCTGCAGGGGAGGGGGTGGTGGGAAAGGGAGCAGGGTGCAGAACCAGCACCACCAGGGAACCCACCACGGGATGGAACCCATCAACACCACGGCATGGAACCCACCAGGGGCTCTGTGACATGGAGCCCACCAGCACCACAGCATGGAACCCATTGGCACCATGGTATGCCACCAACCAGCACCTCAGCATGGAACCCAGCAGCACCGACCCAGCAGCCCCCTGCTCACCCTTCCGGTAGCAGGCAGGTCCAGGGTGGGCACCCGCTGACTCGGGGCCGACCACATACAGCCCAGACCTGGCCGGGAGAAGATGGATCGTGAGAAGATCCTGGTTGTGCTGTGGCCATGCCACAGCCAGGCCCTTCCAGGAGTCATGGGATGGGACCCAATGGGAGTCCCGGAGGGATGGGAGCCACCCACCCACCTGAAGAAGAGCCGTGAGCCCCCTCCAGCCGCCACAGTGTTGATGTCGAGCTGGGGGGCCTGGATGCTGACCCCCGCCGTGGTGGCCTCGAAGACGTGCTCATATTCCCCAGCATAGCGGCTGACGTCCGTCGAGGTGCCTGGAGGGGGGGTGAGGGTCAGCACCCACCCCCTGCCACCCCCCCAGGGATCCCCACCTGGTGCTCACCTCCCATGTCAAAGCCGATGACAGGCTGGCTGCCCTGGTGGGGGTGGGTGGTCCGTGCATAGCCCACCACCCCACCCGCTGGCCCCGAGAGGATGGCGCGGGCCCCACTGAAGTGGTCCATGGGGGTCAGACCCCCGTCCGAGCGCATGAACAGCACCGGCACCTCCTGGGCAGGGAGGGGGCATGGAGGGGGCACCATGGGGCCACCACCCACAGGGCATCCAGGGGGGTTCGGGTGGGATGAGGGCTCACGGGGGTCTCGGTGGGATGGATGACCATGAGGATTCCCAGCGGATGGGTACCCATAGGAGGGGTCTTAGTGGGATTCAGACCCGTGGGGTCTCAGTGGGTTGGGTGTCCAGGGGGACTTGGTGGAATGGGTGACCATGAGGGGATCCCCATAGGACAGGTGCTCACAGAGGAGTTCTGGGGGTATGGGTGCCCATGATGGGGTGCCAGGGGGACATGCCCATGGAGGGTCCTGGTGGGACAGGTGTCCATGGGGGGGTCTCAGGAGGACAGATGCCTACAGGGAGTCCTGGTGGGATGGGTGCCCATGAGGGGTCTCCTGTCGGGATGCTCTCCCGTGGGGGTGTTCCCGCTGCCCTCACTCACCCTCAGCTGGTGTTGGAAGCCCCCCCTGAAGCTGCGCAGGTAGCGGTGGATGCAGGGGGTGAGGTAGGCGTCGGCGCATGCCGTGTACCCCCGCGGCACCGCCCGCACCATCCCCGAGACCCCCGAGGACAGCGACACGTGCTGGAAGCCCACCTCCCGTGCCAGGGCGCCCACCTGCTCCTCATGTCCTGGCCAGCTGGTGGGGGGGATGGCGGGGTCAAGACCAGAGGTGAGGCTGAGACCCCCATCCCAGGACCCCCGGGACTCACGCGTAGGAGTGGAGCAGCAGCACGGCCAGGCTGGTGATGCCGCGGGACAGCACCCGCTCCAGCTCCCCCCGCAGCCCCGACAGCTCCAGTGGCCGCTGCACCTTCAGGGAGACCCCCGAGGGTCCTGGGGAGAGCACAGGGGTCACCACCGGGACCCCATGGACCACCCCTCAAAACCCCGTCCCATCGCCTAGGGGTCACCACTGTCACCCCATAGAACACTCCCAGACCCCCACCCCACACTGCAGGGGTCACCTGCCAGCAGCAGGAGGGGCTCACTGCAGGCCCCCAGCCCCACTGCAGCCCCCCAGCCCCACCACAGCCCCCTAGCCCCACAGCAGACCCCAGCCCTACCACAGACCCCCAACCCATGGGGTCATCGCCGTCACTCCAGACACCCCCCCGCCCAGCCCCCCTCCCCACAGCCTGGGGGTCCCCACCCTCCAGCAGCGGGAGGGTCTCGGTGCCGGGCAGGCGGCAGTCGGGCTGGTGGGGGATGAGCCGCTCGTCCACCTCGATCACCTCCTCGTACAGCACCTCCGGCACCGCCACCTCCTGCGGGGGGACGGGGTCATCACCGGGGGGCCCCAGCGTGTTGGGGCCGCGCTGCCAGAGCGGGCTGGCACCGGGCCCTGGCACCGGGCTGGGGCTGGCGCGAAGCCACGGGGGGATGACGGGAGGTGGCACCGGGGACCGCCCACCGCGGCCACCAAGGACACGGGCACCGGGCAGAGGACACGCCGGGCCCCATTGAGCCACCAGGGCAGGGGGCAGGAGGGGACCTGGTGACCCCTGCCTGGGTGGTGCCGGTGGCAGGGATCACAGGGACGTGCCACGGGTGGTGTGAGGACACCATGTGATAAGCCTGGATGGTCACGGTCACGGGGATGTGGTGGCCATGGTGTGGGTCACGGGGGTGGCTTCCCCTTGGCTTGGGGGACACGGGGACAGGGAGAGGTGGTGGTCGCAGGGACGTACCGCTGTGGTGCGGGTCAGGGGAGTGGCTGCCCCATGGCTGGGGGCACACAGGGACACCCCGAGCCCAGGATGGGGATGTCAGGGAGGTGCCCCCGTGGGTGTGGGTCTCACCAGGTCGAAGATGTGGGGCCGGGCCTGGCTGCCGATGTGCAGGAGGTCTCGGAAGCCGCGGGTGACCACCAGGGCCAGGCGCTCCCCCCGGCGCTCCAACAGAGCGTTGGTGGCCACCGTGGTGCCCATGCGGATCCACTCGATCCCCGTGGCGTCCAGGGGCTGGTCCCGCGGCAGCCGGACCCCCAGCTCCTGGCAGAGACCACCTGTCACACCAGGACCCCCACCACACCGCTGGCCCACAGACCCACCACAGACCCCTAGCCCCATGGTCCCACCACGGACCCCCAGTCCCACTGTGGGATTACAGCCGCATGATAACACCATGGAGCTCCAGCCCTATTGCAGGCCCCCTGCCCCACCACAGCCCCCAGCCCTCCAGTCCCACCACAGCCCCACGGGGGCCCCTGGGGGTGGCCGAGGAGGAGATCCTAGGGGGCTGAGTCTTGGGAGGAGGGTCCTGGAGACTGGGTGGGTTCGAGGGGTAGTCCCAGCAGTATCCCAGTATGTGCTGTCAGTGTCCCAAGGGTCCCCGGGGACTTCCCGAGGGGTCTCAGTAGGGTCCCGGGGTGCGGCCGGGGGTGTCCCGAGGGGGTCTCAACAGGGTCCCGGGGGTGTCCCGGGGGGTCCCGGCGAGGTCTCAGGCTGTCCCGGGGATCCCGGCGTGGTGATCCCAGGGATGCCGGGGGGGTCTCCATGGGGTCCCAGCGGCCGCACCTCCTCCAGGACGCGGCGGATGCCCTCGGTGGGGGCGTCCCCGTAACCCGGGTCCTCGGAGAGCAGCTTGAGGACGCGGACTCGGCCAGAGGGGCAGCGGGCGAAGACGTCGGTGAAGGTTCCGCCGCGATCGATGGCGAACTGAAACCCGCGGGGACCCGAAGCCGCCGCCATGGCGGGACTGGACCGAACCGACGGATCGGGACGGGACCGGAGAGTCGGGACACGACAGGGCGGGACGGCTCCGTACGCTAACGTAAGGCTCAGTACGGCACCGTACAGGCCGGTACGCTAGCGTAGGGCTCAATACGCTAACGTAGGGCTCGGTACGTTAACGTACGGGCCGGTACGATAACGGAGGGACCGGTACGTTAACGTAGGGGTCGGTACGCTACCGTAGAGATCGCTGAAATACGAAAGGGGCGTGGCCCCGTGTGTGCGTGTGTCCATATGGGCGTGGCCCTCAGGAAGGGGCGTGGCCTTGCAAGGGGGTGTTCGCCCCGCGCAGGGCACGCCGGGAGTTGTAGTCCTGGGGGCGTGAGGGCAGTAACATGGCGGCGCCGGAGCTGCTGTCGGACGAAGGGTACCGGGCGGACGGACGCCGTCCCGCCGAGCTCCGCAAGGTCCGGGCGCGCATGGGGGTCTTCGCTCAAGCCGACGGCTCGGCCTACATCGAGCAGGGCAACACCAAGGCGCTGGCTGTGGTCTACGGCCCACACGAGGTGGGTGGCACGCGGCTCTGCTGTGTAGGCCCCGCCGCTCCCCCCGGGCCGTGGTCACTGCTCCCCTGAGCCCTCTGGTGCCCTGGGCCCCGGCACTGGGACCCCCCTGGTACACCCCTGCTCCGTCTCTCCATTCCAGCCCCCCTGGGCTCCCCCTGCCCCATTCCCCCATCCCATCCCACCCCATCCCATCCCCCTGGGCTCCCCCTGCCCCGTCCTCTTGATTCCATACCTATGGGGCCCCCCTGCCTCTCCCCCTCTCCCATCCCCCTGGTGACCCCCTCTCCCCCATCCCAGCCCCCTTTGGGGTTCCCCTGCCCCATCTCCCCATCCCTGCCCTGTCCCCCGATCCCTGACCCTCTGGTGTTCCTGTGCCCCGTCCCCCTGCCCCATTCCCACCGATTTCCCCCTGCCTGTTCTGTTCCTCCCCGGTGTCCCACCTGCCTGGTCCCGGTTCGGTTCCGCCCGCAGATGCGCGGGTCCCGCAGCAAATCCCTGCCGGACCGTGCGGTGGTGAACTGCCAGTACAGCATGGCCACCTTCAGCACCGGGGAGCGGCGGCGGCGGCCACACGGCGACCGTCAGGCGGGGGAGCTGGCCCTGCAGCTCAAACAGACCTTCGAGGCTGCCATCCTCACACAGCTCTTCCCCCGCTCACAGATCGACATCTACGTGCAGGTGACAGGGGAGGGGATGTGGGGACACACAGACACCGGGGGGATGTGGTGGTCGGGTCCTGGCATAGAATCGTTCTCTCTGTTGTCTCCAGGGAGGCTCCTGTGAGAGAGGGGTTTGCTTACATGTCTGGGTTGTGGTTTTATACTGTAAAATAAGCATAGAATCATAGAATGGTTTGGGTTGGAAGGGACCTCTGAAGCTCATCTAGAATATTAAAACCATAGAGTAATTTGGGTTGAAAGGGACCTCAAAAGGTTATTTGGAATCACGGAATGATTTGGGTGGGAAGGGACCTCTCAGGGTGCTCCAGTCCCAGCCCTGCAGTATCAGGGACACCCTCACCCAGATCAGGGTGCTCAGAGCCTCCTCAAGCCTCACCTTGAACATCTCCAGGGATGAGGCCCCAAGCCCCTCCCTGGGCACCCTATGCCATTGTTCCACTGCCCTCCTGGGACACAACTTGTTCCCAACATCCAGTCCCAATCTGCTCTTCTCCAGTTTAAACCATTGCCCCTCATCTCATCACTCCAGGCCCTTCCACACTGTCCCTCTCCAGCATTCCTGTAGTCCCTCCTTGTATGAGATGTCCCAGCACCCCACCCAGCTGAGACTTAAAACTCTGCAGAGTTGGGGAATCCACCCCTTCCCCTTGAAGACCATTCCAATCTCTGTCCTCTTGGGGAAACATTTTCCTCTTGTGTCCAGTGGGAATCTCCCCAGGAGCAACTTGTGCCCCTTGTCTTCCCCATGGGACTCCTTGTACACACGCAGTTTCCATCTCATTTGTAGCCCCCTTTGAGTGCTGGAACATTGACATTTGGTCTCCCCTGAGCCTTCTCAAGGTTTCTTTGGGGTGAGGGTGCTGAGCCCCTGGTTGCCCAGGTTGCCCCCAGAAGCTGTGGCTGCCCCATCCCTGGCAGTGTTTAAGGTTGGATGGGGCTTGGAGCCCCCTGGGCTGGGGGAGGGGTCCCTGACCATGGCAGGGGGTGGCACCTTTAAAGTCCCTTCCAACCCAAACTTTTCTATGGTTCTTTGAAGGCTGAAGAGACCCAGTTTTCTCAGCCTCGGGAGAGCCTTGCCTTTTCTTCACGAGAAAGATGCTCCAGTCTCCCAGTCATCCTTCTCACCCTCCTCTGGACTCTCTCTTGTGGTTCCCCAGAGGTGGTTCTTGATCTGAGGAGCCCAGACCTGGGCACTGTGGCTTTCCCCAAGGGCCGAGTTGAGACAGAAAACGTCCATCTCCCTCTCAGGTCTCTCAGACTTGGGAAGTTTGAAGTCTCAGCTCGACAGGATGCTGAAACATCTCACATCAACAATAACATGAGAAGAGCTGGACCAGATGATCCTTGAGGTCCCTCCCAAACTGACCTATGATTCTATGATTGTGATTCCATGAATCTGTGGCTCTGTGATTCTGATTCTGTGAGTCTGTGGTTTTATGGTTACAATTCTCTGGGTGCAGGATTCTCTGATGATGATTCTCTGATTCTGTGTCTGATTCATTCTATGATTATGATTTTATGATTTCCATTCCTCCATGATTGTGAGTGATTATGATCCTATGGTTATGATTCTTCTATGATTCTTTGATTGGGATTCTATGATTGTGATCTATGATTGCGTGAATCTGATTTTATGATTCTATTGTTCTATGACTGATTCTTCTATGACTGATTCTTTGGATTCTATGAGTTTATTATTGTATGATTCTGATTCTGTGATTCTTTGATTCTACGAGTCTATGATTCTATGATTACTATTCTGCGACTCTACGACTGTGATTCTATGATTATGATTCTATAGTTCTGTGATCCTCACCCCACCTTCCCCCTCCCCAGATCCTCCAGGCGGACGGCGGCAACTACTGCGCCTGCGTCAACGCGGCCACGCTGGCGGTGATGGACGCGGGGATCCCCATGCGGGACTTTGTCTGTGCCAGCTCCGCCGGGATGGCCGAGGAGACCCCCCTGGCCGACCTCAGCTCCCCCGAGGAGGCGGCGGCGGGGGGCCCGGGGCTGGTGCTGGCGCTGCTGCCCGCGGCCGGGCAGATCGCGCTGGTGCAGCTCAGCGCCCGCCTGCACCGGGAGCGCCTGGAGGCGGCCATGGAGGCGGCGGAGGAGGCCTGCAGGGCCCTGCACGCTGTCCTGGACAGAGTGGTGCGGGAGAGGCTGCGGGAGGTCACTGCCCTCATGGGGGACTGAGGGGACACGGGGAGGGGGGTAGCACCGTGCCGGGACCCTGCTCAATAAAGGTCTGAGTGCCAAGGGGTGAGTTGTGATGAGCATGGAATGGGTTGGCTTGGAGGGACCTTAAAGCTCAATGACCTCCCTGGGCAACCTGTTCCAGTGTCTCACCACCCTCACAGGGAAGAATTTCTTCCTAATGAGCACCTCCCTGGGAAGCCAGGCTGAGGGATTGGGGTTGTTCAGCCTGGAGCAGAGGAGGCTCCCAGGGGAGCTCAGAGCAACCTTCCAATATCTGAAGGGGCTCCAAGAAAGCTGGGGGAGGGCTTTGGACACGGGGGGGTAGGGAGAGGAGAAGGGAAATGGGTTAAAACTTGGAGAGGGGAGATTGAGGTTGGACATGGGGGAGGGAGAAATTCTTCGGTTGGGGTGAGGGTGCTGAGCCCCTGGTTGCCCAGGTTGCCCCCAGAAGCTGTGGCTGCCCCATCCCTGGCAGTGTTGAAGGTTGGATGGGGCTTGGAGCCCCCTGGGCTGGGGGAGGGGTCCCTGACCATGGGTTATGTTGGATCCAGATGATCTTCAAGGTCCCTCCAGCCCAAACCATTCTGTGATTCTGATGTGTGTTCATGGATCCAATGGTACAGGAGAGGCTGTGGGAGGTCACTGCCATGTGTGAGGGGGAGTGAGGGGACATGTGAGGGGACATGGGGACACGTGGGGACAGGGTGGCACTGCAGCGGGACTCTGCTCGATGAGGGTCTGTTGGGTGCAGAGCTGTAGTGCATTGGGATGGGTGGCAAGGCCAGGGACACTGTGCTGTCTTATGTAACACACAGTGTGGTGTGTGCCACACCCTGTGCCATGGGGACCACGCCATGTGTGCCACACTGTGCTGTGCCGTGGGATGCATGTGCCTCGCTGTGGCTGTGGTGGCACCAATGGGCACTGGACCCCCAGAGTGTTGCTCACCCCACATGGGGGTCCCCAGCACCGGCCCCACAGTGCATACTCCTTGCATACGCAGCTCCAGTGCCCTTGTAACCCCCCTTCTTGCACACCCATCCCCTTGCAGACTTATTTCCATCACAAAGCCCCTGCACACCCACTGCCACTGAACAGCCCCTCACACACACTCACACCCTGCACACCCAACCCCCCCCTGCACACCCACACCCACCCCTGCACACCCACACCCCCCCCTGCACACACCCACACCCACCCCTGCACACCCACACCCCCTGCACACCCACCCCCAAACCCCCCCCTGCACACGCACCCCCACCCCTGCACCCCCACCCCCACTCCTGCACACCCACCCCCCCTGCACACCCACACCCACCCCTGCACACCCACCCCCCCTGCACACCCACACCCACCCCTGCACGCGCACACACACACACACCCCGCGCACACACGCACACCCCCCCCCCCCGCTCCTCCTCCTCCTCCTCCCCCCCGCTCCTCCCGCTCCTCCCGCTCCTCCTCCCCCCCCCCTCAGAGACCCCTCCATTCCCCTCGCACCCCCTTCCTTACGCCCCTTTCCCCCCCTCCCTTTACCGCCCCCCTCCCCCCGAAGCCCCGCCCCGCGCACGCGCTCTTCTTCCTCCTCCGCCCGGCCCCGCCCCCACCCCCACCCCCCGCGGCCCCCGGAGCGGATCGGGACCCAGAGGTGGGGAGGGGGCAGCGGGGGCAGGGGGCAGGGCGGGGGGGACACAGAGGAATGGGGCTGTGGGGTGGGAACGGGGAGTGTGGGGCAGGGAGGGGGCTGGGGGGGCGGTGGGACGGGAGTAGGGCTTTAGGGTGCTTGGGGGGTTCACATATAGGGCAGGGACGGGCAGTGGGGTCCATGGGGAAGGAGGATGATGCTGTGGGGTGTGGGGGGGGTACAGAGGTTTTGGGGAGGCAGGGACAGGGCCGTTGGGGTGCCCGGGCGAGGGGTGCCTATGGGGGTGCCCTCCTGTGGACCCCATTCTGCCCCCCACAGTCCTCCACCTGCCATGGGGCTGCTGTCCGACCCCCACTGCCGGCGGGCGCTCTCCCGCCTGGTCCTGCGCCTCAACACCCCCCTCTGGTGAGAGCTGGGGGGCACAGCTCCTCCCTGAGACCCCCATCATCCCCCTGAGGCCCCCATCATCCTCCCTGATCCCCCATCAGCTCCCAAGGCCCCCATGACCCTCCTGACCCCATCATCACCCCCTGAGACCCCCACCATCCTCCCGACTCCCCTCATACCCCGTGACCCCCATCACACCCCTGACCCCCCATCACTTCCTGAGACCCCGATCACCCCCCAGAGACCCACATCACACACACACCCCCCAACCCCCATTATCCCCCCTGACTCCCATCTCCCCACAGCCTCCTGAGCTACCTGCTGGGTCTGGGGTGGTTCCTGGCCCTGCCCCTGCCTCCCCTGGCCCCCCGCACCTACATGTCAGAGAACGCCATGGGCTCCACCATGGTCGAGGAGACGTTTGGGATGGGAGAACGGGCGCTCTCCTACGCACGCGAGTTCGCGGGGCACAAGAAAAAAGTGGGGTGAGGCTCCGGAGGGGACTGTGGTGCCCCCAGGGTGGGTTTGGGGATCCCGTCCCACCTCTCCCCCTGCCCAGGGTGGGTTTGGTGGTCCTATCCCACCTCTCCCCATCCCCAGGGTGGGTTTGGGGATCCCATCCCACCTCTCCCCATCCCTGGGTGGGTTTGGGGGTCCTATCCCACCTCTCTCCCTGCCCAGGGTGGGTTTGGTGGCCCCATCCCACCTCTCCCTATCCCCAGGGTGGGTTTCGGGATCCCATCCCACCCTCTCCCCCTGCCCCGGGTGGGTTTGAGGGGGGTCCATCCCATCTTTCTCCATCCCCAGGGTGGGTTTGGGGGTCCTATCCCACCTCTCCCCATCCCCAGGGTGGGCTTGGGGGTCCCATCCCACCTCTCCCCCTGCCCAGGGGCATGCCAGTGGCCTGGCTGGAGAGGACCATGTGGAGCCTGGGGCTGGAGGTTCATCGCCAGCCCTTCACCCTCACCCTGCCCTTCCCCGACGAGACCCGTGAGCAATATGTATGTAACTCCTCTCCAAAAAACCCCAGCACCCCCCCCACAGCTCCCACCTGACATCCCGGGGCAGGGGTCTCAGCTGAGGCTGCCCCCCAGGCATATAAGATGCCCCCAGCCCACCCAGATCATGGAGCTCTGGGCAGAGGACTTGGTGTGGTGGGACAGGGTCTTGTGTGCTGATCCATGACCTCCAAGTTCCCTCCAAAGCCAGAGTCCTCCCTGACTGCAAGCGGGGGGCACCCTGCTTGTAGCAGGCAAATGATGCTGATCAATTAAGAGACAGCCCCTCCCCACAACCCCTGGGGTAAAGCTGTGTCCAGCTCTGGGGTCCTCAGCAGCAGAAGGAGACGGAGCTGTTGGAGCCAGTGCAGAGGAGGCCCTGGAGCTGCTGGGAGGGCTGGAGCAGCTCTGCTCTGGAGCCAGGCTGAGAGAGTTGGGGGTGTTCAGCCCAAGGGCAGACCCTATTCTGTCCTTTCTGGACTTAAAATCCTGAGGAGAAAGGCGGGGACAGAGTTTCCAGCAGGGCCTGCAGGGACAGAACCAGGGGTAATGGTTCCAACCTCCCAGAGAGGAAGTGTCAGGCTGGATGGAAGGACAAAATTCTTGGCTGTGGGCAGGGTGAGGAGACCCTGACCCAGACTGCCCAGAGGTGGGAGACAATCCCCCAGCCCTGGGAACACTCCTGGGGTTGATCAGAATGTTCAGGGTGGAAGGGACCTCTAGAGATCATCAAGTCCAACCCCCCTGCCACAGGAGGATCAACCTGAGTTTCTTCTCATCTGGAGCTGGAACTTCCCATCTTCTAGCTTCAACCCATTCTTCCTTCTCCTGGGCACCACCCAAAAGAGACTGAGCCCTTCCTCTTGCCCCCCACCCCTCAGCTCTTGACAGACATTCAGCAGATCCCCTCTCAGCCTTCTCTTCTCCAGGCTGAACAGCCCCAGGGCTCTCACTCTTTCTTCCCAGCAGAGATGCTCAAGGCCCTTCAGCACCCTCCCAGCTCTCCAGGGGACTCTCTCCAGTAGATCTCTGGCTCTCCTCAACTGGGGAGCCCCAAACTGGAGCCAGGATTCCAGCTGGGGTCTCCCCAGGGCAGAGCAGAGCAGAGCAGAGCAGAGGGGGAGGAGAACCTCCCTGGCCCTGCTGGACACACTTTTCCTGATGCCCCCCAGGCCACCATTGGCCTCTTGGCCACCAGGGCACATTGCTGACCCCTGGAGAACTTCCTGCCCACCAGGACTCCCAGGGCTTTCTCCAGGGAGCTGCTCTCCAGCAGGACATCTCCTCCTCTCTCCTCCTGCTTGGGGTTGTTCCTCCCCAGATGGAGGACTTTACACTTGTCCTGACTGAATTTCATGAGTTTCAGCTTTGCTCAGCTCTCCAGCCTGTCCAGATCTGGTGGGAGAGCAGCAGATCCTTCAGGTCCTTCCCAATACTCCAGCCCTGGGAATACACAAGGGGTTGAAGGATCTGGTTGAAGATGTCCCAAGGGGTGGCTCTGTGTGACCTCTCGGGTCACTCCCAACCCAAACCCATCATTTGGGGATAACTGCACTTGCAGGGGGAAGGGCACTGGAAGCACCAAACAATTCCCACAGACCCCAACCCCCCCCTGAGCCCCCTCCCCTCCCGGTGCAGATGGTGAAGGGCACCAATGTCTACGGGATCCTGCGGGCGCCACGGGCGTCCAGCACTGAGGCGCTGGTGCTGAGCGTGCCCTGCTCCCCGGGGACTCACAACAACCAAGCCCTGGGGCTGATGTTGGCCCTCGCTGCACACTTCAGAGGTGAGCATGGGGGGGAGCGTGGCTGGGGGTCCCCAGGGACTGAGGGACCCCACTGCTGGGGCACCCCACAGCGTGGGGGGCTCGGGGCAGCTCACACCAGGACTGTGCCAGGACTCGGGCTGTGCCAGGGCTGTGCCAGGCTTTGCCAAAGCATGGACCTGGCTCCACCAGGGCTGTGTTGGGCTCTGCCAGGCTTTGCTGGGCATGGCTGTGGCTCCAGCAGTGCTGTGCTGATACCGGTACTGGTACCAGCAGAACCCCCCCTGTTATCTCCAGGCCAGATCTACTGGGCCAAGGACATCATCTTCCTGGTGAATGAGCACGACCTGCTGGGGATGGAAGCCTGGCTGGAGGCGTACCACGACATCAACCTCACCGGTGAGGAGGGTCCTGGGGGTCTCGGGAGGCATCAGCAGGGTGGGGGTGGGAGTCTTGGGGCCCCCCTAAAGCCCCTCACCATGAACAGGGGGTCCTGGGGCAGCCCCAAACTCCTGCCCATGCCTAGGGCTGACCCCCTGGCTGTGCTGGGGGCCTGACCCTGCTCCGTGCCCCCCAGAGGTGCAGTCCTCGGGGGCACTGGGCCGGGCAGGGGCCATCCAGGCTGCCATCTCCCTGGAGCTCAGCAGTGATGTGGTGACCAGCCTGGATGTGGGGGTGGAGGGGCTGAACGGGCAGCTGCCCAACCTCGACCTCCTCAACCTCTTCCATGCCTTCTGCCAGAAGAATGGGCTGCTCTGCACCATCCAGGGCAAGGTGAGGGGGGGCTGCACCAGACAGGGGGGTGGGCAGCCTGGACCCCCACCACAACTACCTCCTGCGATGGGTGGACCCCCAGGGAAGCTTCCCAGAGTGGCAAGAACCTTCTGGTTTGTGTCAGGTGTCAGCAGCCCCACTGTGAACAGGGCAGAGAGATCTTGGGGGGGTCCCCTCAAGCCCCTCACTATGAATTGGAGGGTGCTGGGATGCCTCTAAAGCCCTTCACAGGGGTGTTGGGATGTCCTAAAGCCCCTCACAGTGAATGGGGTGTCCTGGTGTGTCTCTGAAGCTCCTCACCATTAGTAGGGGGGTTTTGGGGGGGCCCCTAAAGCCCCTCACCATGAATAGTGGGGTGCTGGGGCTCCCCTCAAGCCCCTCACCATGTCAAGGGAGGTGTTGGGGTGCCCCCCCCAAGGCCCTGATGCCCGTGGTCAGTGTTGTGCTTGGGTCGGTGGGGGATCGGGGGGTTCTGGGGGTGTTTCCCCACTCCTCCATCCCTTTCCCCCTCAACAGCTCCCCCGCCCTGAGGGGGACTCCCTCCCTGCCTACGCCCACAGCCTGCAGACCCTCCTGCTGATGGTGTTGGCCCAGGCCTCGGGCAGACCCCGGGGGGACCACGGGCTCTTCCTGCGCTACCGCATCGAGGCCATCACCCTGCGGGGCATCAACAGCTTCAGGCAGTACAAATACGACCTGACCACCCTGGGAAAGTGAGTGAGGGGCAGGGGAGACCCCAGATAACCCTGCTGGCAATGGGGAGGGGGGCTGGGGGCACCCCTGAAGCTTCATAATATGAATATAGGGCATTTGGTGCTCCCATAAGGACCTTCACCATGGATATGGAGTCTTGGGGTGCCCCATAACCCCCTCAGTTTGAACGTGGGGGTCCTGGGATGCCCCCAAAGCCCCTCACAGTGAATGGTGTTGGGGCGTTCCTGAAACCTCTCAACAAAAGCAGGAGGCTTCTTAGAGACCTCTAAGGTCCCTGCATTATGAACATGGGGGTTTTTGGTCTCCCCTAAAGCCCCTCACTGTGGACCTGGAGGTCTTGGTGTACCCCTAAACATGAACAGGGGGGTTCTGGGATGTAGTTAAAGCCCCTCACCATGAACAGGGAGTCTCAGGACACCCCTAAAGCCTCACAACAAGAAGATGGGGGTTTAGGGGCACCCCCTAAGTGAACAAGGGGGCCTTAAGTTGCCCCTGAACATGAATGTGGAGGTCCTGGAGTGGTCCTAAAGCCCCTCACAGTGAATGGGGGAGGTCTTGGGGTGCCCCTGAAGCCTCTCAACACAAGGAGAGAGGCCGTGGAGACCCCAGAATCCCCTCACTTGTGCCAAGCAGGACATGAACACCCTGGGCAAAGGGGTATGGGACCACAGGGGTTCTGTGGAGGGGGGTCTCAGGGTGCAGCCCCTCCTGGCAGGACCCTGGAGGGGATGTTTCGGAAGCTGAACAACCTCCTGGAGCGCCTGCACCAGTCCTACTTCTTCTACCTCCTGCCCTCCCTCTCACGCTTTGTCTCCATCGGGCTCTACATGCCGGCCTTCGGCTTCCTCATCCTCGTCCTCATCCTCAAGATATCCTTTAAGGGAACGGGGGGTGGGCGAGGGGCACCCCCACCTCCTCTGTTCCTTTTCCTGACCTTCCCCACGCCCTGGACCTCTGGATGAAGCTCAGCAAGGGCGAGATGGGCAACTCCGACCAGCTCTGGGATGGCGACCGCGGGGTCAGGGAGGTGGTGAGCAGGGAGAAGGGCTGGGAGCCAGGGAACAACTGGAGGAGGGGAGAGGGAGAGGAGATCTTGGGGAGGGAGAAATTCTTTGGGGTGAGGGTGCTGAGCCCCTGGTTGCCCAGGTTGCCCCCAGAAGCTGTGGCTGCCCCATCCCTGGCAGTGTTGAAGGTTGGATGGGGCTTGGAGCCCCCTGGGCTGGGGGAGGGGTCCCTGACCATGGCAGGGGGGGCACAGGACAATCTCTAAGCTGCCTCCAACATCACCCATTCCATGATTCCAACACATCCCCCTGCCCATCCCCTTGACTTCCAGACCCCTCTGTGCCCCCCACTCACTCCCATCTCCCCTCAGGAGCCCCGTCCTGGTCTGCTGGCACTGGTGCCACCGCTGGTCGTGTGTCACGCTGCTGGGCTGGCCCTCTATTTCCTGCCGGTGCTGGGCCAGCACGTGGCCACCCAGCACTTCCCGGTGTCCGAGGCCGAAGCCGTGGTCCTCACCCTCATCGCCATCTACGTGGCGGGCATGGCCCTGCCCCACAACGCCCACAGGTGCCAGGGAAGGGTCCTGCTGGGGTCTCAGGGGTGTGACCCCCATGCTGTGGGTCTGAGCGTGTCCCCCTGTGTTCCCAGGGCACTGTCGGGGGCTGGCAGTGACCGTGGGTGGATGGTGCTGAAGTTGGTGGCCCTGCTCTACCTGGCCCTGCAGCTGGGCTGCCTCGCCCTCCTCAACTTCTCCCTGGGCTTCATCCTGGCAGCCACCATGGTGCCTGCAGCCGCCGCCGTCACCCCCAACGGGCCCAGGTGAGACGCCCGGGGGGAGAGGGGACATGGGGGGGGCTGGCTCTGAGGTGTGGGGACAATGGGAACTCCCCCTGGGGAAATATGGAGGGGGCTTCCCTGGGGTTCTGGGGGATGCTGGGGCCTCGCCCTAGGGGGATGCTGGGGTGACACAAGTGGGGCTCTCCCTGGGGTTGGGGGGTCACCAAGAGGATGCTTGGGTTTCCCCCTGGGGTGGGGGGATGCTGAGGGCTCTTCCCAGGGGTGGGGGGACACCAGGTGGATGCTGGGGGGGGGCTTCACCTCAAGGTAGGGGGGCTGCTCTGTGTTGGGGGGGTTCCCCCTGGGCCAATGCCAGGGGGTGGTGGGTTGGGGGACATTGAGGGAACAGCAGGGTGGCTCCTCCTGGGGTGAGGGGACACAGGGGTCCCTCCCCAGGTTGGGGGGATGTTGGGAGGACCCTGGGGTTTCTCTTTGTAGTGGGGAAACACTGGGATCTCTCCCTGAGGTGGCAGGAGATGGGGGCACACTGAGGTCTCACTTTGTAGGGGAGGATATTGGGGTATCCCCTTGTTGGGGGGGGCACACTGGGGTCTCTCTGCGGGATGGGTGTCCCCGGGGTGCCCCCCGATGGTGCCTGACTGAGCCCCCAACCCCACAGGGTGCTGCTGGGGGTGCTGCTGGTGCTGGGGACGCCGGCGGTGACGCTGCTGCTGACCATCTTCCTGCAGCGGGAGCTGGAGGAGGCCCCGGCAGGGCTGGGGGAGGGCTGGCAGCTCTTCCTGGGGGCGCTGGGTGAGGGGCTGCTCCAGCACCACCTCTACGGGTCCTTCCTTTACCCCTTCCTGGCCCTCGGAGCCCACCCCTGCTGGCTGCTGCTCTGGAACGTGCTCTGCTGGAAGTGAGGGGCACGGACACACGGACAGACCCACGGATGGATGCGCAGACCGACCGGCTCAGGGAAGAATTCACGGATGGGCAGACCCATGGAGGGACCCATGAACCAATCCGTGGATGGATGGACAGACAGAACCACAGATGGACTCACGGATGGACCCACTGACCAACTCGTGGGTGGACACATGGACCAATCCGTGGGTGGATGGACAGACCCAAGGACGGATGGAGGGACGGATCCACACATGGACCCACAGCTGGACCCATGAATGGATCTCAGATGGACCCACGGACAGACCCCCAAGTGGACCCCAGACAGACCAGGGTGCAGACCCTCAGGCGGACCCACGGGCAGTGGCGGGGGTGCTGTCCCCCTCCCCAGCCCCCGGGGTGGGGGTGGCTGCCAGTGGGGACCCCCGGGGAGAGCTCAGTCCTGGGGAGGGCTCCGGGGGTCCCAACACGGCGGGAGGGGGAGGTGTCTGTCCCAGTCTGTACCGGGACGGTCCGTACGGGGGGGTCCTTGTCCTGGTCCATACCGAGGGGGGTGGTCCCGAGACGGTGTGTAAAGGGGTGGGGGTCGGTTCCGGGGGGGGCACAGGGGGTCTTTCTGTCTCTCTCTCATTCTCTCTCCTTCCCCCGGGGTGGTGTCGGTTCCGCATCAATAAATTCGGACCCGCTCAGCTCCGCTCCCACGCCCGCTGTGGTGCTTCCGGGGAACGGCTGAGTGGCGGGAGTCTTGACTTCATGACGTTGCTTCCGGCGCCGCGTGACGTCAGGGCGTCACGTCACGTCCGGGGCGTCCCGTGCCGTCCCCTCGACCTCCGGGCGGAGCGATGGCGGCGGTGGCGGTGCGGACGCTCCCGCTGCGGCCCTACGGGCGCCTCCTGCTGCCGCGGGCCCGGACGGCGACGGCCCCGGTGAGACCCGGAACCCCCCCCGGGAAAGGCAGGGCAGGGAGCGGCCCCGGAGAGCGCCGGTGCGGCGGGAGGAGCGGCCCCGAGCGGGCCTCACCCTGGGACCCGCAGCCCTGCACGGGCTCCTGCTCAGACCCGGACCGGTTCGCCCTCCGGAACCGCCCGCCGGGCCCCGCCCGGACCGCCTGCTCTGCCCCTGTCCCCGGTGCCCCTCATGTCCTGCCCGCAGTGCCGGGTCCGGGCCCCACTCCTCCCCCCCCTGCCCGCCGCCCACGGTTCCCCGGCCCCTCTGCTCCATCCCTGGGCCCTCCCTTGCACTGCTCGGGGTGCCCCAGCTGTGCCTGTTATGCCCCCCCCATCCTGCCCTCCATCCTAACCCAGTGTCTCCAGCGTCACCCCCGTCCTGCCCGCTGTCCCCAGTTGTCCCCCCACCCTGCTGGGTGTCCCCCCATTCCTGCCCAGCGTCCCCCCCGTTATACCCGGTGTTCCCACTGACCCCGTCGGCCCCGCAGCCCTGACACTGTCCCCATGTCCCCAGGCCCCCATGTCGTCCTTGGCTGGGCTTTCCCGCAGCAGGAAGGTGGCTCTGACAGCTCTGGGGGTGTTGGCAGCAGGTGGGGGGGGCCTGGCCCTGGCCCTGCGCTCCAGCCTGGACGCTGGGGAGCTGGAGATGCATCCTCCCAGCTTCCCCTGGAGCCACGGAGGCCCCCTGGATGCCCTTGACCACAGCAGGTACTAGGACAGGGGAGACAGGGCCATGGGGGGAGCCTCGGTGTGGGGAGATGGGTGCAGCGTCTGGGGCAGTGTCCCCCACAGCACACTGGGGAGCAACACGCTGAGAACAGACCTGGGAGTGCTGGTGGATCAAAAGATGGGCACAAGCCACCGTTGTGTACTGACAGCCCAGAAAGCAAACAAACAGCATCCTGGGCTGCAGCAGAAGTGTGGCTAGTGGATCCAGAGGTGATTCTGCCCCCTGCTCTGCTCCGGTGAGACCACACCTGGAGTAGCATCCACCTCTGGGGTCCCCAGCAGCAGAAGGAGACGGAGCTGTTGGAGCCAGTGCAGAGGAGGCCCTGGAGCTGCTGGGAGGGCTGGAGCAGCTCTGCTCTGGAGCCAGGCTGAGAGAGTTGGGGGTGTTGAGGCTGGAGAAGAGAAGGCTGCAATGGGGAGACCTTGGAGCAGCTTCCAGGTCCTGAAGGGGCTCCAGGAAAGCTGGGGAGGGACTTGGGACAAGGGCCTGGAGGGCTGGGAGCCTCCCAGGGGGAAGGGTTTCCAGCTGGGAGAGGGGAGATGGAGAGGAGATCTTGGGCAGGGAGGGAGGGAGGGAGGGAGAAATTCTTTGGTTGGACTTGGTGAGGGTGCTGAGCCCCTGGTTGCCCAGGTTGCCCCCAGAAGCTGTGGCTGCCCCATCCCTGGCAGTGTTGAAGGTTGGATGGGGCTTGGAGCCCCCTGGGCTGGGGGAGGGGTCCCTGACCATGGCAGGGGGGGCACTGGATGAGCTTTAAGGTTCCTTCCACCCACAACCACTCCATGACTCTGTGATTCCATGACTTGGGGACATCACCTCCTGCTGGGGGCAGCCTGCGGCGTGGTTTCCAGGTGTACAAGCAGGTTTGCTCAGCGTGCCACAGCATGGAGTACGTGGCCTTCCGCAACCTCATCGGTGTCACCCACACCGAGGCCGAGGCCAAGGCGCTGGCTGAGGAGGTGAGACAGACACCCCCCCACACCCCCTCCCCGCAGCCCCCTCCCTGCAGCCCACCCGTGCTCATGGCAGTTCCCCCGTGCAGGTGGAGGTGCAGGACGGGCCGGATGAGAACGGGGAGATGTTCATGCGCCCCGGGAAGATCTCAGACTACTTCCCCAAGCCCTACCCCAACGCCGAGGCGGCGCGAGCGGCCAACAACGGGGCGCTGCCCCCCGACCTCAGCTACATCGTCAACGCTCGGTAACACTTCCTGGGGGGGGGGGAGGGGGGACGACACAGAGGGTCCTGTGTGGCACTGGGTGGGGGTTCTCACCGAGGGGAGGGTCTCTGACCCCTGGGGTTGGCTCTGTCCGCAGGCATGGGGGCGAGGATTACGTGTTCTCCCTGCTGACCGGGTACTGCGACCCCCCTGCCGGGGTGACGGTGAGGGAGGGGCTGCACTACAACCCCTACTTCCCGGGTCAGGCCATCGGCATGGCCCCCCCGATCTACAACGAGGTCCTGGAGTACGACGATGGTAAGAGGGGTCCAGGGTGGGGGTCCCATCCCAAGGCTGTGCTGGTCTCCAGGGTGCTCAGGGTGCTCCACCCACCTGTGCCCCCGGGCTGGCACCCAGGGGTAGTGGTGCTCTCTTGGGGGGTGCTCAGCCCCCCCCCCCAACACTCTGTGTGCCCCCAACCCCGTCAGGGACCCCTGCCAGCATGTCACAGATTGCCAAGGATGTCTGCACCTTCCTGCGGTGGGCGGCAGAGCCCGAGCATGACCACCGCAAGCGGATGGGATTGAAGGTGGGTGCCTGCCTGCTGACCCCCCCCCCCCAAATCCCAGGGGGAGCCCAGACCACTCCCCATGCCCTGCTCTGGGGTGGCGTCCCTGTGGGGCAGAGCTTGACACCTTACCCCACCTCCCTGAGACAGATGCTGATGATCTCGGGACTTCTCATCTCCCTCCTCTTCTACATGAAACGCCACAAATGGTCTGTTATGAAGAGCAGGAAAATGGTTTACCGGCCCCCCAAATAAGGGGGGGGGAGCAGCAGGGTGCTCCCCACCCCAGCAGTACTGCCTGGGCCACCACGCACAACTCCCAGGCTGGTGGGGGCACACCCTGCCCTCACCACGGATCCTTATTTAACATCGGCCTCGGGCCCCCCAGCACCTGCATCCCCAGGGGCTGGGGACCCCCCCCCAATAAAAATCTCATTGTTCAAGGGGAAAGTGTATGATGGTTTGTGCTCCTGTGGGGGGTGTGTGTGTCTCTGCCTGTGCTGAGGCTGTCCCACATGCATGGTGGGCTCATTAAGGAACCGACCTGCACATTGTCCCCATCTCAAGGATGTCTCGCATGCCTGGGACACACGGGGAGTGTGGGGCACCGGGAAGGACTTGGGGGGGGGGGGGGGGGGGGGGACGACAGTGGGGCCTCTGGGTAAGAGATGGGGAGGGGACACTGGGCAGGGATGAGGGGACACAATCTGGCAGGGCTGAGAGACTCAGATGGCTTTTATTGGGACACTGCACCTCCAGCCATGCTGCTCCTCACTGCAGGGCCCCGCTGCCAGCAGAGCCCCTCACCCTGTCGCCACTCCTGGTACAGGGCCACCTCCCAGCCCCTGTCCCTGCTCTCCTTTCCCTGCAGCTCACAACAAGCAGCTCGGGGCTGGGCGGTGCCGGTTCTGATTTGGCTGATCCATCTCTGGGTGCTGGTCCCCAGGCCGGGGGGGGGGATCTCAGTGGCAGTTCTGGCAGCGGGGGTGGCACCTCTGTCCGTTGACATTGCAGCGACAGCCACCGCTGGTGTCCCCGGGACCCTGGGGACAGGACAGGGTCAGGCTGGGGGGGAGCAGGGGGGTCCTACAGGGTCGCCTGTCCCCATCATATCTGGAGGCACCAAGGGGGCCCTCCTGCCCCCCACACCACTCACCCCAGGGCCACCCACCCCCCACCTCATCTGTAGGGCTCAGGGGGTCCCTGGTGCCCCCCAGACTGCTCACCCCAGGCCCCCATCGCGGCCCCTTGGTGACCCAGCAGATCTCAGTCTGGCAGACGGTGCAGCGGATCCAGTCACAGCCGTCCTTCTTCTGGACGATGATGAGGCAGGTGGGGCAGTGCATGGCCTCGCCGACCTGCACCAGCGTCTGGGGAGGGGGAGAGAGGGGGCTCAGAGGGGTGGGGGTGGGGGAGCCGGGAGGGTGGCGGCTGACACCACAGCCACCAGGACCCCCACCTGCAGCATGTCATTGGTCTGCCGGGCAGCGGAGTCGTTCTGTGCGTGCAGCCGGAGGTCGTCCTGGTACTGCCGGCAGTTCCTCCCCTCGTGTATGGCCTGGGGGAGGTGGGACAGCAATGGTTTGATGTTGGACCTTCCCACCTCAGCTCAGCAGCATAGGCAGAGCTTTACAATGGATTAAAAATTGACTTTTACAGGTGTGTGTGCTTGCTTAAGGACTGAGCATATTCTTGTAAGAACATGAATAAACCACTGGAGCCTTTTTTCTTTTTTTTTATGAAGACAAGCTAAAGATACTGGAGAAGAGGAGGCTCCCAGAGGAGCTCAGAGCAGCCTTCCAATATCTGAAGGGGCTCCAAGAAAGCTGGGGGAGGGCTTTGGACACAGGGGGGGTAGGGAGAGGAGAAGGGAAATGGGTTAAAACTTGGAGAGGGGAGATTGAGGTTGGAGATGGGGGAGGGAGAAATTCTTTGGAGTGAGGGTGCTGAGCCCCTGGTTGCCCCCAGAAGCTGTGGCTGCCCCATCCCTGGCAGTGTTGAAGGTTGGATGGGGCTTGGAGCCCCCTGGGCTGGGGGAGGGGTCCCTGACCACACAGGGGTGTTGGAACTGGGTGAGCTTTAAGGTCCGTTCAAACCAAACAGGTCCGTGACTTTTTAGAAGAGAATCAGAAAGCAATTTCATGTGAGAGGTGATGATCTCTAAAAAAGAAGCAAGGACCAAAAAAAAATACATTTTAAAATTAAAAACAAAAAAAAGAGAGAAGTCAGCTGAGGAAGAAGAGTTGAAGGGACTTGATAAGTGATAAATTCAAAGGACAAGAAGACCCCTTGGAAAACGACACTTCGCAGATATCATATAAATCACTGTGTAATGATACATGAACTGACTTGAAAGATTGTAATTTGGCTGTTCACTGAGCTGGCTGCCCATGTGGAATAAAACCTGGCACACCCAGGAACTCAGTCCAGTCTTAGGGTCTCAGAGCTGCTCACCACAAGGGCTGGGAGAGTCTTGGGGCTGATCAAGGGTTGGGGGCTCGGGAACGGTCACTGCAAAGGCTGGGACAGGGGTCTGTCCAGAGTTCCTGGGTACACCAGGTCTAGTTTATTCCATACAACTCATGGGCAACCATCGCAGTGATGTTTCATAGCAGGTGGAGAGGGCACCGCAGCCACCCCCTGCCCGGGCTCCCTCTGCAGACTGGGGGGGCTGGGGTCTCACCTTGCAGAGGAGGCAGTTGAGGGCCTGGCAGATGGGGCAGCGGAACTCGTTGACTGAGTCCTCGTAGATGCACCACCCGCGGCAGTCGGTGGTCTTGCAGTGGAAGCTGTTGTGGCTGCGGCGCTCGGCCAGCACCAGGCTCCTCTCCAGGAACCGCCGGTACTCCTCCGGGGACACCAGCTGTGGGGAGGGGGAACAGGCCAGGATGGAGGCCAGGACCCTGCATCTGAGAGGGACCAACCCCAGGAACAGCTACAAGGTTGACAGCAGCCCTGAAGAGAAGGATCTGGGGGTGCTGGGTGAGCAGAAGCTCAAGAGGAGCTGTCAGGGTGCTCCTGGGGCTCAGGGCAACCCTAAGCTGGGAGGCACCAAGAGGAGCATGGGCAGAAGGTGAAGAGAGGTGATTGTCCCCCTCTGCTCTGCTCCTCTGAGACCCCACCAAGAACACTGCAGCCAGCTCTGGTGTCCCCAGCAGGAGAAGGACAGAGATCTGTTGGAACCAGTCCAGAGGAGGCCACAAAGATGATCCAGGGGCTGGATGGAGCAGCTCTGCTCCCAGGAGAGGCTGAGCAGCTGGGATTGTTCAGCCTGGAGAAGAGAAGACTCCAGGGGGACCTTAGAGCTGCCCCCCAATCCCTGAAGGGAACCTCCAGGAAGGCTGCAGAGGGACTTTTCATCAGAGTGTCCAGTGACAGGACACGGGGAGATGGTTTCCAAGGGAAGGAGAAGAGCTTGAGCCTGGAGCTTAGGAAGAAGTTCTTCAGGAGGAGGGTGCTGAGCCTCTGGAACAGATTGCCCAGAGAAGCTGTGGCTGCCCCCTCCCTGGAGGTGTTCAAGCCCAGGTTGGAGGAAGCTTGGAGCAACCTGGGCTGGATGAGAGGTGTCCCTGGCCATGGTGGGGAGCTTGGGGGAGAGATCTACAAGCTCCCTTCCAACCATTCTAGGATTCTGTGACTCCACTCACCGCCCGGATCTCCCGCTCCTGGAGGTGGCTGCTGCAGGCATAGGAGTCATCACGGAAGGGACAGGACACCTCGGGCTCCTCACTGTAGTTGATCACCTGGCGCAGACACTCCCTGTGGGACAGGGACCAGCGTGAAAAGCTCAGGGCCCGTCA
The DNA here is from genome assembly GCA_023637945.1 of Phaethornis superciliosus. Lineage (NCBI taxonomy): Eukaryota > Metazoa > Chordata > Aves > Apodiformes > Trochilidae > Phaethornis > Phaethornis superciliosus. The sequence continues at coordinate 72,434 of JAJQWJ010000002.1, read as the reverse complement.
CCACCAGAGAGGTATGGGGGGGATGGTCTTGGAGACGGTCACCACAATGGCAGAGAGCTTGGAGATGCTCACCATGAGGGCTTGGGGGTCTTGGAACCAGTCACCACAAGGGTGGAGGTCTTGGGGATGGTTGCTGTGAGAGTAGGGGGATCTCAGAGGTGGTCACTTGTGAGGGTTGGGGATCTTGGGGCTGGTCACCATGGTGATGGGGATCTTGAAGATGGGCACCACAATGGCAGAGAGCTTGGAAATGGTTACCACGAGGGCCAAGAGGATCTTGGGGTCAGCCAAGGGTGAGGGGCTTGGGGCTGGTCTGCAAGGGCTGGGGTGGGGATCTCAGAGCTGGTCACTTTTGAGAGTTGGGGGGGTCTTGGAGATGGTCACCACAAGAGTGACGGGGCTCAGACCTGGTCACAAGGATTGGGGGAGGCTGGGGGCTGCTGATGGTGCTGGGGGGGCAGATCAGGGCTGGTCACCACCACGGTGGTGGGCTCAGGACTGGTGAGCAGAAGGCCCAGGAGGATCTGTTGGTGATACCTGCAGAAGTTGTGCAGACACTCCCGCAGCATCACCCCCTGGCCCGGGGCCACCTGCTGGAAGCAGATCTGACACTCCAGCACCTCCTGGTTGGGCACCAGCACCTCCTCCTCTGCCCGCAGCAGCTGCTGGAAGTTCCTCAGCCGCTCAGCCTCCAGTGCCTGCCAGCCACAACAGTCACCTCAGACCCACCACCGGGACCCCTGCTTGTCCCCTCCAGCAGCCCCTGGCCATCCATCCCAGGGGGTGGCTCCTCAGATGAAGATGAGGTTGCCCGGACAGAGGGGGAGGGTCTGGTTCTGCCCCATGGGGAGCACAGCTGCCACCAGGAGAGCCACCACCAGAGGTATCACCACTAGTAGAATTGTCACCAGCAGAGCCACCACCAGCAGTGCCACCACTGGGAGAGCTCCCCCAGGGAGCTGTGGGCAAGGACACGTTCTGGGAGAGGCTGGCGTGGCTCCAGGCCTCTCCATGCCCCGAGGGCCACTTTCCCCAAACTCCCCATGGCTTTGGTAGCCAACGCCTGTGCCCAGGGATGTACAGGGACCCCCAGGAGAGGGGAAGCAAGAGGGGGGCAGCTGCCCTGGCACCGTGCTGTACCCCAGTATTTCTCCCTCCCCATGCCAAGTGTTCTGCCAGGGCCTGTCTGTGTCCTGCCCTGTCCCACCCTGTGCGCCCCTCAGCACCCACCCACCCATTTCTCCTGTTTCATGGCACAAACTCGCCTGGCAGTCACCCCCATGCTGCAGGGCATCCAGCACAAGGAGATGGTGGAGCCACAATGGTGGGACGAGGCTTTAATGGTGGAAGGAATCCACCCCCAGGACCACCAGGCACCCACTGCTACCCTGGGGGCACTATCCCAGTCAGCAGCCCCTGTGCCCAAGTGAGGGTCCCATCCTGCACCCCCCCCTCAGGACTGGGCTGATCCTGGCTCCTGCAGATGTGGTACAGAGCCCGGGGCCAAGTCCAGCCAGGACTAACCAAATGTGCAGCTCCTGGCATGGCAGCCAGAGGGGCCTGAGATCTCCAGAGAATGTCTCCCTGGGGCTGAAACCCCCAGAGAACAGCACTCCTGAGCCAGAGACCTGCTGAGCATACCTCCCCCTGAGCTTGAGACCCCCAGACTACACCCCCAAGCCTCAGAGACCCCCAGAGCAGTCACAGGCTGAGCACCATCAGTGCCCACCAGCTCTTCCCTGCAGCTCTCATGGGGGGGTCTGGCCATGTTCCCCACATCCATCCCTACCCCATGGGGGCTCTGAGACCCCCCCTGTGGGCCCGAGGGTCCCGGCGGGCAACAAGGCCATGGGGAGGAGAAGGGAAAAGTCCCAGGGGGCACCGGGTCCCTGGGGGGGCCCCTGGGGGGTGTCCAGGTGGGCCAGGCATGGGGTGGCTATCAGAACTCGGAGGACAGGTGGATGAAGTCATCCAGGGAACCCGAACCCCGGAGGCAGTGGGCAGCTGAGCCATCCTCTCTCCTTCCCTTTTTCCGAGCGGCATCCCAGCACAGGAGAAAAAAGACAGAAGAGAAGGTTTGGTCAGTGCCTGAGCCCCAGGACCACCGGATCCCACAGCCACCCCACAGCCATGGCCTTGGGGGAGCTAGGGGGGTCCCACTGGACCCCCACATGTCTATGGAACGGGAAAGGGTGTACAGGGAACCGGAGCAGCAAAGCCCAGTGGATCCTGGGCATCGGGATGGAGATACACAGTATGGAGAGAGGGGATCTGCCAGGTGCTGATCCCTGTCACCAATCCCTGCCATGGATCTGTCACCAACCCCTATCACTTCCCTGTCACTGATCCCTGTCTCTCCTCTCCTCTCCAGACCCTTTCCCAGGCTCCAGGTGGGTTCTGTGACTCTCAGCACTCCAACTCGTGCCCCCAGGCTCCCCTGGCAGTTCTGGTGCCCGCCTCACCTGCTGGTACTGTTGGATCCCTTCCTGCTCCTGCTGTAGCCTCCGCCGCTCCCTCTCGTCAGGCTGGTAGCCACCGGGCACCACGTAGTCCTCGGGGCGGTCGGCGCTGCACATCTCGCAGCCAGGACGCGTGGGTTTGTTGATGAAGGTGCACTTGGGACAGGACCAGCCCGCCTGCGGGGACACAGAGGGGTCCACATACTTGGAAAAGGCTCGGGAGGGGGGCACAGGGCACCCACCCTTCCCCAGCATCCTCAGAGCAGGGTGGGGGTGATGGGGACAGGCAGTGTGTGTACCTGCACAGGGGAGGGCAGGCTGGTGGCAGCGGGCTGGCCAGCAGGATCACTGATCTGCAGCACATCCAGGTGCCTCCTGATCTCCCCAGTGTCCATCTTCCTGTTGGCTTCATTCCCCCAGCCTGGAGAGTGGGGAAAATCACAGAATGGGGGGGTTGGAAGGACCTCTGGAGATGCTGGAGTCCAACCCCTGGCACAGCAGGATCAGCCAGGGCAGCCCAGACAGGAACACATCCAGGGGGGGTTTGGAAGGCAGCAGAGAAGGAGAGGAACCTCATCTGGAGGTTGGGGTGGTTCAGGAGGGCTTTGGAAGGCAGCAGAGAAGGAGAGGAACCTCATCTGGAGGTTGGGGTGGTTCAGGAGGGCTTTGGAAGGCACCAGAGAAGGAGAGGAACCTCATATGGAGGTTGGGGTGGTTCAGGAGGGCTTTGGAAGGCAGCAGAGAAGGAGAGGAACCTCATCTGGAGGTTGGGGTGGTTCAGGAGGGCCTTCAGCACCCTTCCAGCTCTCCAGGGGACTCTCTCCAGTAGATCTCTGGCTCTCCTCAACTGGGGAGCCCCAAACTGGAGCCAGGATTCCAGCTGGGGTCTCCCCAGGGCAGAGCAGAGCAGAGCAGAGGGGGAGGAGAACCTCCCTGGCCCTGCTGGACACACTTTTCCTGATGCCCCCCAGGCCACCATTGGCCTCTTGGCCACCAGGGCACATTGCTGACCCCTGGAGAACTTCCTGCCCACCAGGACTCCCAGGGCTTTCTCCAGGGAGCTGCTCTCCAGCAGGACATCTCCTCCTCTCTCCTCCTGCTTGGGGTTGTTCCTCCCCAGATGGAGGACTTTACACTTGTCCTGATTGAACTTCCTGAGCTTGAGGGGATGTTACAACCAGCCCAGGGACTGGCACAGTGCCAGGCACTCAGACCCAGCCAGGATTGTGCCATGACAGGGGGATCTTCTCCCAGTTATGAGGCTGCTCATCCAAGCCCAATCCTGGCCACAGAATAATTCTGGATAGAAGTCCAACCCCCTGCAGTATCAGGGACACCCTCACCCAGATCAGGGTGCTCAGAGCCTCCTCAAGCCTCACCTTGAACATCTCCAGGGATGAGGCCCCAGCCCCCTCCCTGGGCACCCTGTGCCATTGTTCCACTGCCCTCCTGGGACACAACTTGTTCCCAGCATCCAGTCCCAATCTGCTCTTCTCCAGTTTAAACCATTGCCCCTCATCTCATCCCTCTCCAGACACAAGATCCACTCCTCACACCCCACTGATGAAGCAACAGGGAGGCTCTTCCCAAGGACAGGGGGTGCAGGTGAGTGGTGGCTTCACAAGACAGGACAAGGATGGAGACTCCCTACTTACGATGAGTCCCATGGACAAGACAAGGGGCAATGGGCACAAGTTCCTCCTGGGAGATTCCAATCAAACATAAGAGGAAAATTTTTCTCCATGGTCTCCCAGGGGAAGGGGTGGATTCCCTCACTCTGGAAAGTTTTAAGCCTCAATTCAACAGATCTAGAGAAGTTGTGAGGAGCAGCTGAGGGCCCTGGGGGTGTTGATCCTGGAGCAGAGGAGGCTGAGGGGAGACCTTCTGGCTCTCTGACACCCCCTGAGAGGAGGTTGGAGCCAGGGGGGGTCGGGCTCTGCTCCCAAGGAACCAGGGATGGGACAAGAGGAACTTTTGGCACAAGTCAGGTTGTGCCAGGGGAGGTTTAGGTTGGAGCTGGGGAAGAATTTCTCCCTGGCAAGGGTTGTCAGGGCCTGGCCCAGGCTGCCCAGGGCAGGGATGGAGTCCCCATCATCCCTGGAGGGGTTTCAGACCCTGGAGATGTGGGGGTGTGGGGCACACCCTAGCACTGGACTGGGTAGACTTAGATTATGGTTGGTACAGTCAGGTTATGGTTGGACTTGATGATCTTAAAGGTCTTTTCCAACCACATGGATCCTGTGTCTCTGTACCCCTTGCTTGGTTTCCCTCCAGTCTCAGCCCAATTGTGTGTTGATAACATGAGAAGGGTTGGACCAGATGAACCCTGAGGTTCCTTCCAACCTGACAGTCTGTGTTTCCATGATATCAGCAGCCAGAGACCACCCCAGAGATCTTCACCCACCCCAACACAGCACCCCCTGATGCTGGGGACCCCATCCCAGGTCTGTCCCCCCAGGCTATGGTCGGGCAGAGCCAGACCTTTCTTGGGGGCCATGTTGGGCAGGGTGTTATATCTGCGGCCTTGGCTGTCGGTGTCAGCGTCGCTGAGCATGACCCGGGCCTGGTCCTCCTCGTAGCGCTGCTCCGTCAGCTCGGTCATCCTGGCCGAGAGCAGGTAGAGGAAGGCGGTGTCACCGTCCCCACGGATGCCGTAGGAGGACACTGTCCGCTCCTCCAGGCACAGGCACTGCCCGATGATCCAGCGCTGCACCAAGGGGTGGAACCCGTAGTCCCGGAACACCTGGAGAGGCTGAGAGGTGAACCAAACCACCGCTCCCCAAAGCCCCTCACCCTAGCCAGGGAGGAGAGGGAGTGGGTGCGAGAGCCCGGCTTGGAAAAGGGGGTGCAGGGACCCCCGGGCGGGCTGGGGGCTCACAGCCAGCAGCTCCTGCTGCTCCCTACCTGCTGCTTGAGCGCGGCGATGGTGGTGTTGGCACGGACGGGGATGGTGATGCTGGCTGAGGACGTTGCATCCTCCACCACCACCTTCATGCTGGAGAGGACATGGGCCTGCTGTTAGCAGAGGGTGGGGGGCTGGGGCTGCCATGGGGGTTCCACCATCACACTTGGTACAGAGCCACCGAGTCAGTGCCCACAGGGGGTCCTGCCAGGTCCAACTCTGGGTTTCCAACCAGGGGACTGGGACGGAACCCCCCTGCCTACTTGCCTGCAGCCCAAACTTTAACACTTACCAGGAACTTGTTTCCCTCCCCATTTTATTCTCTATTCCAGCCCCATCCCTGCAGCTCCAGCCCCATAGCCCTGGCAACGATTCCTACATAAATACAACCAGGAAAAAAAAAATAAAAAATCCTTTAACTTCCTTTAAATCTGGCCCTTCCTCTTCCTTCTGGGCCTCCAAGTCCATCTGTCCCAGGAATAAACTTTCCCCTTCTCCACTCCAGACGCCCTGGACCTCCCCCCCCCCCAGCTGCCTGTCCTGCAGATGAGTCTGGGTCTTCCCAGTTCTCCCCTTGCAAAGGTGTTTCATGCTCCTCATCATCCCACCTCTCTGTGTCTCCAGCTGGACCTCACAAGAATTGAGACAGAAACCAGCAGGGAGTGCTGGTATCTCCCCTGCCTTCCCTCTGCTCCTCCTAACCAGAGCCACAACTGTCCAATTCCCCAGGTTTTCCCATTAAAAAAATGGGAAAAAATTCCCAGGGAGCTGAGCCTGAAGACCCCCCAGGACCACGTCCCTGCCCTGATGGCTGCTGCCCAGCCTCTGGATTCTTGGGCTTTCCTGGTGGCACCCAAAGCCCTGTCCCTCTGTCCCTCCCTCTGGGGGCTGGAGGGTAAGGGAAGAAGTGAAAATACCAGGAAGCCACATCAAAAAGACAGACCCAAGGGCCAGGTAGGCCTAGGGACATGGGGCAAGTGACCTGAATGTGCAGCAGGGCTGCAGGGGAGGCATTGGAGATGTCCCCAGGCTGGTGGCACGGGACAGGTCATGCTTCCACTGGCTAGGGCAAGGAGGCAGAGGAGGAGGAAGAGGTGGAGGAGGAAGAGGAGAAGTGCTGATGTGAGCTCCAGGAACATGTCAGAGGTTGTTGCTTACCCGATATCCTTCGTGGGGTAGTTGGACTCCTTCCAGAGGATGCTGAGTGTGGCCTGTTGGCGAGCCAGAGCCACGGCACACTGTGAGGCCACCTCCTCGTCACCGTACTCGATGGCCTGGGCCAGGTGGAGGGCCAAATCCTCTGGAGTGGGGCAGAGAGGGAGAGCCATAAAGCAGCAGCTGGTTGGCCAGCACCTTCTCTGGGGCATGGCACAATCATGGGCACCCAGCAAAGCCAGCACCCAGAGGTGTGTATGCCACAGCCTCATGGCTGGAAATGGTAATTCTGGTGCACATCAGCACAGAAAGTGATGAAGGAGCTCTGGATGGGGCTATGATAGAAGACCACAGGTAGGGGACAGCTGGTCCCTGTATCCCAGGGTGAGCTGGTTACTCCTGGCACATGGAAAGGCCCAAGACACCTTGCCCACCCCAATACCTTTCTCAGAAAGCTCCGAGGATAGATCTGCTTCCGGATCCTGCTCGGCAGAGACGCTCCCAGCAGCTGCAGGCAGGAGGGAGGGTTGGGCTGGCAGCGTGCTGTCTGAGGCTGGGTGACAGCAGGGACATGTCAGTGCCACCCCTGAGCAGTGACCATCACCCACCACCCTCCCCAGGGAACTCCACTGGGAGATGCCCTTGTCTGCCAGGTCCTGGGCCCCCCTGAGGCCCCCAGACGACCAGGATGGGCTGCAGGGCTCCCCAGACCCTCCTGCTGCCGTTTTTCTCCTAACACATGGGGCTGGAACAATCATACTTGGTCTCATTCCACTGCCCACTCACCTTCTGTCCCCTGGGGTCTCCCCTGTCCCCTCTGATGCCCCAGCACACACAGGAGCCCCCCAAACATTCCTCTCCAGGTTAACACCCCGGAGGAGGAGATGCTGCTTCAGCACTCATGGAGCCAGGAGCAGCTGGGACACAAAACGTTTCAGAGCAGGACCAGGGGTGGGGGCAGCCCCTGAGGGTGGTCCTTGCCAGCCCCCACTGACCTTTCTGCTCCCTCAGGGAGCTGCTGACGATGCTCCACCACTTCTGTGCCTCCTGCTCCTCCTCAAAGTGCAGCACCAGGGGCTCATCTGAGGAGCACCCGGGCACCCGCAGCTCGTGGCACGTGGGGCTCTGCACCCTGTATGAGATGTCCTTCAGGTCGTACTCATCCACATTCTGGGAGGGGGGGAAGGAGAAGGATGAGGGGGGGTCACATCATGAGGTGTGGGAAGGTAAGGGGGGAACCTCCCAGCATGGCGTCCCTGGGGGCACGGGGATGTCCCTCACCCCCGCCGGGGTGCCTCACCACCCAGAGGGTAAAACCACCCCTGGAGCAGCCCCTGGAGGCATGGGAGAAACAGACAATTGTGGGCACAGAGTGGGGCCTGACCCAACACAGCAGCCAGGAGGTCTCAGCACACGTGTAGCCCCGCCAAGAGTTGAGGAAATTGGGGCTATATCATCCAGTAATGGGTCTGCTCCTGAGCTGGGGGGGGTGTGTGGCTCAGGAGGTTCAAATAGATCAAGTGCAAGGGGTAGGGGTGGCCCCTGGTCCCACCACCAGCTGGGAGGTGAATGGACAGATCAGCTTCAGAGAGAGGACTTGGGGACACTGGTGGGCAAGAAATGGGACATGAGGTAGCACTGTGTGCTGGTCCTGTGTGAGGGCCATGGAGGGGATTGTCCCCTCTGCTCTGCCCTGCTCTGGGGAGACCCCCCAGCTCTGGGGTCCCCAGCAGCAGAAGGAGACGGAGCTGTTGGAGCCAGTGCAGAGGAGGCCCTGGAGCTGCTGGGAGGGCTGGAGCAGCTCTGCTCTGGAGCCAGGCTGAGAGAGTTGGGGGTGTTGAGGCTGGAGAAGAGAAGGCTGCAATGGGGAGACCTTGGAGCAGCTTCCAGGTCCTGAAGGGGCTCCAGGAAAGCTGGGGAGGGACTTGGGACAAGGGCCTGGAGGGCTGGGAGCCTCCCAGGGGGAAGGGTTTCGAGCTGGGAGAGGGGAGATGGAGAGGAGATCTTGGGCAGGGAGGGAGGGAGGGAGAAATTCTTTGGTTGGACTTGGTGAGGGTGCTGAGCCCCTGGCCCAGGCTGCCCAGAGGTGGCAGAGGATCCCCCAGCCCTGGGAACACTCCCGGTCTCGGAGCAACCTGATCCGGTTGAAGATGTCCCTGGTGGGACCTTCAAGTGTCCTCTCCCGCCACCCGGGGGGCACTCGAACCAACACGGGCCCCAGCAGGGGGATCAGGAGGGTCGGGGGCAGACCCAGGCTCCCCTCCTGAGCTTGAGCACCGGCGAAACGAGGGGACAAAGCGATTGGGGACGGGGAGGAACCGGACCGGGATCTCGGTGAAGTGACGGGCAGATCCTCGGGCAGGAGCTCCAGTGGCTTCCGTGACACAGCCCCGTGGGGCCAGGGACAGCCCGGGGTGACACATACACAGCTCTGGAAATCCTTTCCGGGTAGCTGGACCGAGCCCCCAGACCAGGGGAGGGGAGACCGGGCCGCTCCCCCCTCCCGGACTCCAACCCCGCCCCGACCCCCTCCTCGTACCCACCCCCCCGGCTCTCACCCCGCCACCGGCCGCCTCCGGTTGCCGCAGACCCAGGCGGAAGCGGCGCTGCCCGCCCGCCGCCGGTTCGACACTGAGCTGCAGGAGCAGAGAGGCGGCGGGCAGCGGCGGGAGGCGGGAGGGCCGCGCCAGCCCCGCACGCACCGCCATCAGCACGGTGGGGGGCGGGGGCAGGGGCGGCGGCAGCGAGGCGGCGGCCGGGGCAGGGGCGGGGGCACCGGGGAGAGCCATCACCACCGCTGCCGCCGCCGCGACTTCAGCCTTCTGCCGGTACTTCCGCCTTCTGCCGGTACTTCCGCCTTCTGCCGGCACTTCCGCACACCACGCGCTCCGGCAGGGAACGCGCCCCGCGTCACGCGCGTTCCGTCCGCAGAATCCCGCCGGGCCCGCAGGGGGCGCTCGCCGTGATTGACAGGCTCGCCCTCCGTCTTTGTCCCCGGCAGCCAATCAGGAGCCGGAGCGCCTCAGCCCGTGGGAGGGTCCTCGCGTGGGCCCCCTGGGGAGAGTGGGGCGGGCGCTACGCTGACTGACGTCCTTTTCAGCCAATGGAAAAGAGGGGTGCGGTGATTGGCAGGGAGGCTCTCCAATGGGGAGGCGCGGAATGTCAGCCGCCGCTCGGGACGGAGAGGCCGCGGGTGGGGCCTGGCTGCTTGTTGTCCTCCGGTGCCTGAGGAAAGGGTCGGCTGCTCGCCCGCTCGCCCCGGGGGACTCCCAGGCTTCACTCAGCCGCTCGCTCCGTCCCGAGCTAGTCGGGGACATGTTGAGGTGGGCGGAGGCCCGGTGGGCCGGCGCCAGACGGCGGACGGCGGCCGAGGCACACGCGCCCTCCTCGAGCTTTCCCCGGAGACGCCTCCTTTTACAAACGCCCCGAGCTTGAAGGAGCCTTCACACGGCGAGGAGGCCCCGCCAGGACCGAGAGCAGGAAGCACCGGTAAGCCTGCTCCCAGCGCCCGCTTCGCGGATATTTCCACCCGCCAGGACTACAGCTCCCAGCGTGAACCGCGGCGGCGATTGGGCGCTGGGCGCGTCTGAGCTGCTCAGGGCATGCCGGGAGTTGTAGTCCTTCGGGGGCCGCCCTCAGCCCGCCGCGCGGGGCAGGCCGGAACTGCGCTCACTTCCCCTGCGTCCCGGGCCTGTCACCTTCAGGGCCAGGGGCCCTCATCCCCGGGCTGAGCCGCCTCTTGACTGCTGCCTGGAGTGGCGGACGGCCCCGGGAAGGCTGTGAGTGCTCTGAGGCCTGGGGATCCTCCGGAGCAGCAGGGCCCGTCTCTTTTTTTTTCCAGTTGTGGGACCTGTGGCAGCCCTCCCTTTAAATCTGCTCCTCATCGTCCTCTTTCCCTTATCCAGGGTCCCCTTTGCACTCCCCCCTCCCTGTGCAGAGAGCACTGAGGAGAGCCCTGAGCTGGGCCCCACCAGTAATAAGTGCAGAGGCTGTCTGCGTCCTCAAGAGTGCATTGCTGATGTCCCCAGCTGATTTCCTTTACCCGAACTTACCCATTTTGCTGTTTCTTTCTCCACGGTGGACCACTACAGGTCACCTGTCACCTCACCGAGGTTCTGCTTCTGCTGGCTTTTACATGAGGTATCTCTCCATGGTCCCTGTTGGCATCCCAGGGTGCCTTGTTGACTCCCTGTCAGACCCCAAACCATTTAAATTAACCTGGTTTAAATCTAAAATGATCCCTCTACAACTTTTGGGATGTTCTTGGCCTGCTCCTCAGCTGTGTGCTCAACCAGAAAGGAGCCGAGCCATGGTTTCAGGGCCAGGCTTCCCCAGAGCACAGCTGAGCACTCTGTTTTGACCACAGCCTGTGTTAATGGAGCTTTTATTCCACTGCCCGAGGCAACAGCTCCGCCTGTGCTGGGGTAAGAAGATCCCAGAGAATTCCTGCTGAGGGTGCAGTGATGCTTTGAAGCAGGTTGAGCTTTGGTTCCCTGAGGGCTTGCGTTAGTCTTTCCCATCTGGCATGGCACATCATCCTAGCTTCCCCCACCACCTCCCAGCAGTTTTTTTTTGGAGGGGGGAGGGAGGAGGGAGGGAGGGAAACAGCCAACATCTCCACATTTCACAGTGTCTGTGTTTTTTTCTGCTCTGGTGGGGGGAAGAGCTCCGCAGGACCCCTGGCACCACTCCCCACCTGTTTACAGCTTCTCCTGTTACATTCCCAGAGAGGCCCCGAGCTGGGGAGGGAGTGTGGGCCCTCCGGGCACTGTGAGAAGGCCACCTTCCCCTTTCACTAGAAGCATTAACCACTCAACTAGTTAACCAGTCCTGCTCTTGCCCAAGGGCTCTGTCAGGGCAACGAGCAGCAGGGCTGTCGTGGCTGCCCCAGAGACCACTCTGGGACTGGGCCAGGGGTCTGTGGTTTGGCCAAAAGCAGATGGTGACCCCAAAAAGTGAGAGGCTGAAGCACTGTGCCAAGATCTTGTTTTATTTTTTCCCCCAGGAACCACACACTTTGCAGCAGCTGTTGTTCAAGGAATTGCTGTGTGAGCCAAGAAGATGAAGCTCTTGGAGAACTCGAGTTTTGAAGCAATAAACTCCCAGCTGACGGTGGAGACGGGGGATGCTCACATCATTGGGAGGTGAGGGCTGGGAAGGACCTGAAAGATCACCCAGTGCTATGGGCTGGGACATCCTCAACCAGATCCTTTAACCCCAGGAGTGTTCCCAGGGCTGGGGGATTGTCTCCCACCTCTGGGCAGTCTGGGTCAGGGTCTCCTCACCCTGTCCACAGCCAAGAATTTTGTCCTTCCATCCAGCCTGACACTTCCTCTCTGGAAGGCTGGAACCATTACCCCTGGTCCTGTCCCTGCAGGCCCTGCTGGAAACTCTGTCCCCTCCTTTCTCCTCAGGATTTTAAGTCCAGAAAGGACAGAATAGGGTCTGCCCTTGGGCTGAACACCCCCAACTCTCTCAGCCTGGCTCCAGAGCAGAGCTGCTCCAGCCCTCCCAGCAGCTCCAGGGCCTCCTCTGCACTGGCTCCAACAGCTCCGTCTCCTGCTGCTGCTGGGGACCCCAGAGCTGGACACAGCTTTACCCCAGGGGGGTCTCCCCAAAGCGGGGCAGAGGGGGACAATTCCCTCCCTGGCCCTGCTGCTCACACTGCTCCTGGGGGTGCAGCTGAGCAGACATCTCTGTGTGCCCGCAGGATCGAGAGCTACTCGTGCAAGATGGCAGGTGACGACAAGCACATGTTCAAGCAGTTCTGCCAGGAGGGGCAGCCCCACGTCCTGGAGGCCCTGTCACCTCCCCAGACCACGGGGATCAGCCCCAGCAGGTGCTGTGGGGCTTGGGGGGTGGTCCCTGATCTGTCCTACAGCACAAGAGTTGCAGGGAGGAGTGGGATTTGGGAGGGAGGGAGCCTGCAGAGATGGTCCCACGTTGTAGTGTCCCTGAGCTGGCTGCTTAGCCTGTGCACAGGATGATGGAAGCAGTGAAGGGGGGAAAAGACACTTGAGATCATCCAGTCCAATCATTCTAAGGCCACTACTACCCCATGTCCCTCAGCACCCCCCATGTCCCCCAGCACCCCCCATGTCCCCAGCACCCCCCATGTCCCTCAGCACCCCCACATCTCCAGGCTCTGAAACCCCTCCAGGGATGATGGGGACTCCAGCCCTGCCCTGGGCAGCCTGGGCCAGGCCCTGACAACCCTTGCCAGGGAGAAATTCTTCCCCAGCTCCAACCTAAACCTCCCCTGGCACAACTTGACTTGTGCCAAAAGTTCCTCTTGTCCCATCCCTGGTTCCTTGGGAGCAGAGCCCGACCCCCCCTGGCTCCAACCTCCTCTCAGGGGGTGTCAGAGAGCCAGAAGGTCTCCCCTCAGCCTCCTCTGCTCCAGGATCAACACCCCCAGGGCCCTCAGCTGCTCCTCACAACTTCTCCAGACCCTTCTCCTTCTGCTCCAGACCCTTCCCCAGCTCCATTCCCTTCTCTGGACACCCCCAGTCCCTCCATGGCCCTTTTCTGACCCAAAACTGACCCCAGCACTCAAGGTGTGGGGGCACAATCCCTGCCCTGCGCCTGCTAGCCACCCCAGTGCTGACACCAGACAGGATGCTGGTGGCCACCTTAGCTAGTGGTGGCATGCAGCCATTTCCGCGTTCGGTGACCCCTCTGCCCCTCCCCTTGTGCCTCAGGCTCGGTAAAAGCCAAAGCGGCGATGAAGAGGGACCCCTGAGCGACAAGTGCAGCCGCAAGACCCTCTTCTACCTGATCGCCACCCTCAACGAGTCCTTCAGACCCGACTACGACTTCAGCGCCGCCAAAAGCCACGAGTTCAGCCGGGAGCCGAGTCTCAACTGGGTCCGTGAGCACCGCACCTGGGGCGGGACCGTGCCCGGGGGTCCTGGGCGAGTGTCCTGGGAGAGGCGGGGAGGAGGAGGAGGAGAGTGGGAGGGGGGAGGTGCTGGGGCGGGAGGAAGGGGTAGGGGTAGCCCCCCGGCTCCGCTTAGGGCTCTGCTCGCTCCCCAGGTGGTGAACGCCGTAAACTGCAGCCTCTTCTCTGCCGTCCGGGAGGATTTCAAGGCCCTGAAGCCGCTCCTGTGGGACGCGGTGGATGAGGAGATCTGTCTGTCCGAGTGTGACATCTACAGGTACCCTGCAGCCTGGGTGCCTTTCAGTAAAACGGGAGGGTTTGTTGTGCACCCCTCCTTCACTCCAGAGTCTCCTGGCTCCTGGCTGGTGGAGGGGAGACCCCTGGCCCCTCTCACACAGAGCTTCCACACCTTCCCAGAGACAGCTTGGGGGCACAGGGGGCTCCTGCACCCCTAGAGTATGGACAGGGGGAGCTCCTGGCCAGCTCCTGTGACAGGCCCTGCATTGCCTGTTTCCAAGGTCACTGAGACTCCTGGTGGCTCTCTGCCTGCCTGGGCAGTTCCCAGCTCCCCCAGTCTCCTTCTTCCCTCTCCCCCACATGAGATGGGGTGGGCAGGGGGCTGGCACTGGGGGTCCCTGACCCTTCTCTTGCCGTTGCAGCTACAACCCCGACCTGGACTCGGACCCCTTTGGGGAGGATGGCAGCCTCTGGTCCTTCAACTACTTCTTTTACAACAAGAGGCTGAAGAGAATTGTTTTCTTCACCTGTCGCTCCATCAGGTCAGAAGCCTCAAGTCTCTGAAGTCACCTTAAAAATTACTGCTTTTCCTAAAAGGAGTTTTTTATAACATCCCAGTCCCGGGAGGAACATTCAACCCCCTGCAGCCAGGGGCACTGCCAGAGCTGGGAGCAGCAGGGCCCCCCCTGGGGAGGTCCTGGTGCTGGGGACATGCTGACCCTGTCCCCCCTTGTGCCTCCTGTCCCCAGTGGGTACGCCTACACCCGCTCAGAGGGTGGCAATGAGCTGGACATGGACCTGGGTGAGGGGGACGAGGAGGAGGAGGAAGAGAAGAACGGGGACACCCATGACACCGAGAGCGGCAGCATCGAGGAGGAGAGGTCTGTGGGGTCCCAGGGGAGAGGGTCTCCAGCTCCCAGGAAAGAGGGGCTCAGTCTCCAAGGGGAGAGGGGTTCTGGCTCCAAAGGGAAAGGGTCTCCAGCTTCCAGGGGAGAGGAAAGGGCTCCAAGGGGAAAGGGGCTCTGGCTTCAAGGGCAGAGGGAAAGGCCCCAGCTTTGAGGGAAGAGGGGCTGTGTCTTCGAGGGTAGTGGGGCTCAGGCTCTGGGGTCAGAGGGCAGCTTGGAGCTCTGGGGACAGGCTGATCCTGCAGGGGCCGATGATGCTGCTCTGGCTCCGTGCTCTCCACTCCTCCTCCCACCCCACCGTGACTGTCCTTCTTTAACGCCCTTGTACTTCATTAACACTCTCCTTCCCGACAGGTTGCAACTTATTTGCATGTGAGTGCCAGGAGGCCCCCGAGGCACCGCCTCTCCCCGGCCCAGCCCCTGCCGTCTGCCCTGCCCCACACCTACACTGGAGAAGCCCCCGGCCCCGCAGCCCCACGGACTGGAAGCAGCAGGAGCTGCGGTCTCCTGGCCGAGCACACGTCCCCTGGACCCGCTGCTGCCGGGCATCCCCTCCTTCCCTGTTCACCTCCGGAGCTCCCGGAAGCCTGGGGGAGGTGCTGGAGCGGCGGGTGGAGCCGGACAGCGTTTCGGGAGCTGCGGGAAGCTTTGCTGCACTTTAATTGCTCACCTCCTTGGCTGCACTGACCCTCGAACTCCTCCTGGCCGAGTCGGATTTTTCTCTCAAGCACTTTTTTCCCCCCTGGCAGTTACCCGGCATCTCTCTGTCCATCTGTCCGTCCATCCATCCATCCATCCATCCATGTGAGGGGTACCTCCCCCTGGCCTCCCCCCCTCACTTGAGAACCCCCAGAACTGTTCTCCCTGAGTTTGCCTGTTTCAGAGGTTTGCTTCACTCCTGCCACCGGTTTGGTTCTGTTGGTTGTTTTTTGGACCCTCATGGGGTGGTGACAGTGTCCCTGTGCTGAGAGGGGTGAACACTGTTGGGCTCCTCAGCCTGCCCCATCCTCCCCCTAGCAGTTCAGTTTTTTTTGAGGGTTCTGTTTTGACCCACTCCTGACTTTGGGCAGTGGGGTTGGGACCTGGCTCAGTCCTGCCCAGGGGGTGTCTGGTGTTTTGGGGTGGGCTTAGACAATGTCTCCCCTCCAGTCTGTGTCCCCCTCCCCTGGTGCTTGCAGGGCTGCATTCCCCTTCCATGTATGGGCAAGGGAGAGCTCAGCTGAGCACACACAGTACCCCCACCCCCACCCCCCTGAGAGGGGCTCTTCACCCCCCTGCTCCTCCCTCTGGGAGGGGGGGGTCACCCTCATCCCTCCCAGCTTGCAGGGAGGTGGAATGGATACCTCAGGGTATCCCTGCACTTGAGGGGCTTCCCCCCATCCCTGGGCCTGGCAGGAGGCTGCAGGGGATGATCCGGACCTGTCCCCAGTGTCTGGGGTCGTGTGTGTGGGGTGGGGGTGGGAGACAGATGAATGGGGTTCCCCCTGCAGCTCCTCTCCAGACCCGTTGCTCTTGGGCAGTTGCTTTTTGAGTTGGAATTTGTTCCCTCATTGCTCTGTGGGACTGGCTTGAGTGGGGAGGGGGTGGCCTTGGTCCCCCTCCTTGTCCCACAGAACCCCTCCTTTCAGGGGGACCCGCACCCAGGCCCCAGTGGGAGGCAGCAGCAGGAATTGGCCTGTTGTCCCCTGCCACCGCCCTCCCCATATCCTCCCACCAATAAAGTTTTTCTGTGATTTGCCCCCTCCCTTCCCTCAGAGACACTGTAGAGGGGGTCACAGGGGGGGGCTTTGGTCCTGCTGGGACCTCCCATTACCTGGCTGGGGGCTTTGGGGTGATGGGCTTCTTCTGGAGGGCTTAGGGGTGGTGGAGTCTCTGGGGGAGGTTGGTGGGTGGTGGGCTTGTCTAAGAGGCTTGTGGGCTTCTCCTGGGGGGCTGTCGGGTTTCTGGGAGGGTTGGGGGTGTGGGCCCTCTCCTGGAGGGTTTTAAGGGTGGTTCGAGTCTCTGGGAGGGCTGGTGGGTGATGGGCTTCTCCTGGGGGGCTTGGGGGTGATGAGATTTTCCTGGGGGGCTGATGGGTTTCTGAGGAGCTTGGGAGTAGTGGGATTCTTCTCAAGGGCTTGGGGGGGGGGTGGCTTCTCCCAGAGTCTTGGATGTTTTTGTAGGGCTGATAGAGCAATAATCTTTTGCTGCAGTTTTGCATCTTCCAGAATTCTCTAGGGAGTTACTGATTTTGTTAACCCAGAGGATCCATTGTGAGGCCACTCAGAAGCAGGGGTTGGGGATTTTTTTTAATGACAAATCTGCAGTGCCAGCGATTTTCCGTCCATTTTCCAGACCTGCAGTTACAGGCATCGGTCAGGACCCACAAGGTGGGTGCAGCTCCCCAGAGGTGGGGTCAAACCAAACATCACATCCCACAGTGTGGGCACGAGGGGAGTTCCCCAGAGTGGGGGTTGGCCCAGAGAAATTTGGACTGCACCCCCTTGCTTTCTGAACTCCTTCATAGAGGAGCTTGGGTGTGGCTGGGCACAATTCTTCTCTATTAATTAATCTATTTTAACAACCCATTCAGTGAGGTTAAGTTGAGGAATTCTCTGCATGGTGCTCATTACCCAGGAGGTTTGTATAAAACCACAACTTTACTTAAAGGTAAGATTATAAATAATGTCACCTTACAACTGACATAATTAAAAATTATGGTACTTCCAAAGCAATGGATTACAAATAGCAGAATTTAGGAAAACGATACTTTCAAAGCAATGGGTTACAATTTTTCAAAATATAAGGAAATTGCCAAAACACTGGGTTACAACTAACAAAACAAAGCAACGGGGAGTAAAACTTAAAGAAACCATGACTCTCATATGCCGAGATAAGGTTAGAAACAGAGACACAGAGAGAGAGAGAGAGAGAGATAAAGACGAGATAGGAAAGATCTTACCACCTTTGGATCCAGCAATGTTCTGGGTAGGAAGTTGTGGTCCTTGGATACTGGGCTCACATCCAGCATTCCGAGTGCGCATCTTTTATGCTGACCCCACCTTTTTGGGGGGGAGGGGGGAGAGGGAGCTTTGGCATATCTTGCACAGCCAGGTGTTCCCTTGGGCCCCTCCAGATGCGATGACAAAGCCATGTCCCTTGTTTCTGCACAGGTGCCCTCTCCAGAGGCTTTACCTGGGGCACACAGAGGATGCCACTCTGGAGGGGACAGCTTGCCTGCCCTGTCCTTTATCGAGTAAGGACAGTATCCTGCCTGTCAGGGTGGCCATCAAACAGAGCTCCCCTTGCCAGGACACTGCTCAGCTGATCAGGTGGCCACTGAAGGAGGGGCTATTCTTCCCAGAATAGGGCCCCGTTTATCAGGGTGGTTCCCCAAATGAGGGTCTCTCTTTGAGAGAAGAGTCCAAGTGATTTATTGAATAAGGCCTCCACTTGAGTGCAATGGCCATTTTGTCAGTTTAAGAAATAATTACTCTTGGGATTCTACAGCATCTCATTCCCTTTCCCTCCCAATATCCACCCTTCTGCTGTTGCAAGAAGGGGACTTGTATACACAATCAATATGATTGCCAAAATCCAAATCCATTAGAGCTATCAGACTATTATTTATACACTTTCAGCTAATTTATGCATATCTGTCATTATCCTATTGGTTATTAATTTAATTAGCTCATACATATTGCAAAAGTTAAGATCCTTATTGGTTAGGTAAAAACAAACAGCTCTTCTTTTTGTGATTTCATACTTTCAGCATTTCTTCTCATGTTCCCAGCACTTCTTCCCATGCTCTCAGCACTTCTTGCTTCAGTGATCACAATAGCCTGTTTTCTTTTACCTTGTACATTCCAAGATCGATACATCTTCAAGGTTAATATTAATACAAGTCCCTTGTAACTTAGATTATGATTCACTTAGTATTGCTAAAAGACACAAGTCCTTTGTTAGCTTCATACAAGTCCTTTGTTAGCTTTGATTATATTTTATTTAACATTGTTTAATAAATTCTGCATCGGCAAAACCCAATCTTCCACATTCTGCCATCCCACAGAGCAGAGTAAAAGCTAAAAAATGCCTGAAAAATCATGTGTGGAGATGAAGAAAAAATTAAAAGCTGTGCATATAGGTGAGAGGTGCTGTACTTGAAAAATATCACTTTTTTTAATGTATCTTGGGAAATAACACTGGGGAGACAATTTATGTTTTGAAATGGGAGTTGAAAATGAAAGCATCCATCTGTTATATCATGCAATTAGAAGGAAGGTGACAGAACCAGCTGTGTGCTCCCCCACCCCTTTATTCCTGCCCCTTCCTCAGGGGGTGGTGGGATGGGGGTCTGTGAACTCCCCCATCTCTGCCCAGGGGGCATCATCTCAGTCTGCTCCAGGGCTTTGCTGTTCCTGCAGCTGGTGGCAGCTTTGGAGCTCTTTGGGTGAGTGCTTTTGGAAGCCCATGGACTCAGAGGCATCAGCTCTCTGTTAGAGTCTCTTCAGCAAGACTTCTAATATTGTGTGGTGGTTTTTTGGTCTTTTTGCAGATTACGAACCTGGCTCCATGCCTCCCACATCTCCAACTAGACTCCTCTCTGCCGAAGAATTTAGAAACCAAAGAGGACCATTCAGAACCTCACAACTTGTCAGGAGGGTTTTTCCAGACTCTTCTTCAACACTCACCTCAGTCTCATGACACCATATATCTCTTTACCCAGCAGCATCTGAGGTCTGGGAGTTATTTTTCTTGCTGAGAGTTTTCTCTTACATTTTCATCACATCCTGTGTGTGCGTGTGGTTGGGCTGGAGCTGCTCTCTGGGCGGTGTAGCAATGGTGGGGTTGGGAGAAGAATAGCAACGAGAGCCTGGGGTTGATGTTGATCTGCTGTCTCCAACTGATGAGGCACAGACAGTGCAGTGCATTTCATGTCAACCCTCAGCAGGGAAGGGTGGTCTTTTCCTCAGTGTTACTGAGAGGGGGTGGCTGGAGTCACCTGGGAGAGACTACCAGAGGGGTGGCTAAGCAGGTTGGGTGGCCAGGTTGTTAAGGCTTTAACATGTAGGGCCTAGTGTTACTTTTTTTTTTTTTTTTTTTTTTTTTTTTTTTTTTTTTTTTTAGCTTAATTGTGGGTAGTTGGAACTTAGATGGTGTTCCTAAGGGGAAACCTCTGTAACCGTTCAGCTATTGCTCAGCCTCCAGGTGACTGCAGAATATTGCTGTTGCAATGCAGAGGGAGGAGCTACACATCAGAGAGCGATGGAGGAGAGGAGCAGAGTGCTGCCAGAGAGCAGGTGGATGTGTGTTGAAGAGGAGCCTGTGGTGAGTTGGCCGTGGTGTTGGTGGAAGATGTGACTGGTGCCTGTACTGACTGGCTCACCATTTGGGTTTGGGTTTTACTTTGTAGGTGCAGAGCAGCAAGGCAAGTGGGATATCTGCCTTGGTGGTGAGTGGAGCAAGGTGAGTGAAGACTGGTGTGCTGGAAGAGCAGTTGTTTGTCAGGAGTTGTGTTGTCAGGGAGTGCTAAGCATCCCTTCTGTGTGCTTCCCAGGTAGCACACAAGGCTCAAGATGGTAACCTGTAACCAGCAGAGGCCGGACAGGCAAAGGGGAGAGCAGCAGAGGGGAGATGCTATGGGCAGGCTCCTGGCTTGGGCAGTGTCTCAGCGTGGGTTCTTTGCTCTCATTTTTGCATACGCGACAAGCCTTGCAACAGCCTTGGAGTGGTGAAGCAAGATGCCAACAAGCAGCCCGAGAAGGTGAGACACTCAAGACACTGACCTGGTTGACAACCAAAGTCACCTGTGGCAGCTCACTGAAGTGTTTGGTTTTGCAGATGCTGTGCAGGCCCTTGTTAGAATAGGATGACCATCTGAGGTGAGCTGGGGTGGTAGTGCGGAGGGTCACAGGGCAGGGGGCTTCTCAGAAGCACAGCAGTAAGTTTGTGTCTTTCAGTATCTTAGATGCCACAAGCAGTGGGAGCTGCAGCATCCAATTCTGGACTGAGGAGGTGAGCAGACCACCACAGTGCTTTTGGGAAGAAGGGGAGCAGTGTTAAAGAGGTTGTTGGGATGTTCATTGCCAGCACTGATTGTGGGTTGGTTGTTTATTTGTGGTGGACTTTGGTGGGGTTTTGGTTTTTGTGGTGGTTTTTTTGTTTGTTTGTTTTTCTTCTTCAGATGATTGAGAAGCCTGGCAACTGCAGGAACATCCCAGCTAGACCAAGTGGTGGTTTCACTGAAGATGGCTGCAGACCCCTGCCCATTTGAAAGCTAAGTTGAGGGGCTTGGAAGGGATGAGGTTGCAAATTGGGAGGGGTGTTAAAGTTAGTGTAGGGGCGAGGGCTGTCTAGGTGCAGTTCCCTTTGGTTGGGTAAAGGGAGTGGGAGAGTCTTCAGAACAATGCCAGCATGTACTGGGCAGGGCAGCTCCAGCCTGTGTCTGTGGTGTGCTGTTGGTGTTGTCTGTCTCCTGTGTCTTAGACTGTTCCTTCCTCAGGTCTTGATGTCTCCATAGCTTTTTGTGATCTGCAGACACCTCAGAAGTCCTCCTGAGAGTCCAGGAGGTATCTCATCTCCATGGCTCTTACTGAGCCCTTCTTCTTGTGCTATTACAACTTAAAGTGTGGATATGTCTGTCACACATCGTGCTGTTGGTGTTTCTGAGCTGTCATCTCTTTCAGCACTGAGCCACGTGCTGCCCACAGCTCCACTCTTGAGACTTATGTTTCCAGGGAGTCATCTTCTGGGGTTTTATACCCGCATCCTTACTGGTCTTAGGTCTTAAAGCTCAGCTTCTCGTGCATCCCTTGCTCTGGTTTGTTCAGCAGTTTTCTGTGGCAGGTGGTGGCAGTTGCCTCTCTCTTGGGGTCCGTGTAGAGCATCCGTGCCATCCTGGCACTGTCGGGCTTCTCTGCCAGCATCATCTTCCCCATGGGAACTGTTCTTCTGGCTCAAGCTCTTCTTGTGTATCTCAGTCATGTTGCTGTACTTTAGAAAGTGGAATCTTTAATGGAGCAAGGACAGGATGGTCACAAGAAGATGTAAAGGTTTTGTGAAACTGAGATCATAGAATCATAGAATCATAAAATGGGCTGGGTTGGAAGGGACCTCAGAGATCATCAAGTCCAACCCTTGACCCACCGCTGCGGTTGCTAGACCATGGCACTGAGTGCCACATCCAGTCTCTTTTTAAATATCTCCAGGGATGGAGAATCCACTACTTCCCTGGGCAGCCCATTCCAATATCTGATCACCCGCTCGGTAAAGAAATTCCTTCTAATATCCAACCTAAACCTCCCTTGGAACAACTTAAGACCGTGTCCTCTTGTCTTGCTGCTAGTTGCCTGGGAAAAGAGCCCAACCCCCCCTGGCTCCAGCCTCCTTTCAGGGAGTTGTAGAGAGCGATGAGGTCTCCCCTGAGCCTCCTCTTCTCCAGGCTGAACACCCCCAGCTCCCTCAGCCTCTCCTCACAGGACTTGTGCTGGATCCCTTCACCAGCCTGGTTGCCCTCCTTTGGACCTGCTCCAGGACCTCAATCTCCTTCCTGAACTGAGGGGCCCAGAACTGGACACAGGACTCGAGCTGTGGCCTCACCAGGGCTGAGTACAGGGGCAGAATCCCTTCCCTGGACCTGCTGGCCACGCTGTTCCTGAGCCAGGCCAGGATGCCATTGGCCCTCTTGGCCACCTGGGCACACTGCTGGCTCATGTTCAGCTTCCTGGCAATCCAGACTCCCAGGTCCCTCTCTGTCTGGCTGCTCTCAGCCACTCTGTGCCCAGCCTGTTAAAAGAATAAGCAAGAAGATAAGGAGATATATGCTTTGCTTAGAATGTGACAAGTAATCAGATGAGGAGAATCATTCATTGGAGTAAACAAAACAAATGTGTATAAATGTGTAGAACTTCGTGACTTCAGGGGGCTGGCTGTGTGGATTGCCACCTAGCACCCACTTTTTGCACAAATGTGCAATCAATTAAAACATCACTGCTCCATGTGCACCCATCAGCATCTCACATCCTGTGTAAGTGACTCCACTTTTGAGATTACCACATTGCTCACCATGTCCGTGTCCAGTCCTGGTCTGTGTGTGATGTTTTGAGCTGCCCTGCCTGGGGGTGCAGTGACACTAAAGATAACAGGGGACATGGTAACATGCTGGCACAGTGGGCTGTGGCAGTTCCACTAGCAAAGACCGTATGGTCCATCTGTAGGCAGCTGCCACAGTTATTTTCATTGGGATTTGTGGGTGCCACAGGTGGGACCTTAGCAGCAGTTTGTGTGGAGGTTGAACAGGCTGCATCTAGAGCGTGCCTTAGCTTGTACACCAGGGGCTCGATAGCTGGGATTTGTACTTCTAGCTGTAGTTAGAGGCTACACACAAGAAGACCACCTCGGGTCTCATCAAACTACCTGGCAGAATCCAGGTGACTTGATTTACATGGTTGGTTTGGGTTCTTTTCAGGTGCACAAGCTGTGTGCCAGAGGACACAAAGCAGAGTGCTGGGTGAAGGTGGGCAGGCGGTCCAGTGTGGCAGGATGGCGAGGACTGTGGGTGGTTCTAACTCGTTTACACTTCCCTGGCTTTATTTTCCAGGTGTGAAGTGAGACACTGGCACTGGGGAGGACCCCGGCGAGGTGAGGGGTGCCTGGAGTGCAGAAGCAGCAGTTTTGGGGTGTTGCATTCTGTGGAGGGGCGAGCCGTGCAATGCACCAGTTACCTGGCGTGGCTCTTCCCGTGTTGCGGGTGAGAGCGGGGCTGCGGGACGCGGCAGTCGGTGACACCGCAACGGTGACCGGGGGTGTGCACCGAGACAGCGCGTGTGCCCCGCGTTGCGCACACAACTGGGGACCGCACCGGTCCCTTTCCTCGTGTGTGCCTTCACACGCCCATTGGAACCGAGCTCTTTTTTTCATCCCGGCCCTCGCGGCCCTTCCCAGGTGCAGAGCGCGGGGCTGGGGCTGGGGCTGCGGGCACAGCGCGGCCATTGGGGCTCCGCACGGCTGCGGTGCCGCTTTGGGCGCTGGGGAATCGTCACTTCCGGCCGCGTGATGCCGCGCCGCTTCCGGGGTGATGGCGGCGCTGCTGCCGCCCGGTTGCCTCTCGCCGGGTCCGGCGCCGCCGCCTCCGCTCCTGCCGCCTCTGCCGCCGCTGTTGGCGGGGCCTGAGGGCAGAGCGTGGAAGTCCATCCCGGCTTGGGGGCGCCGGCTGTGATCGCTCCGCCTCGCCGCCCGCCTCCGGGGCGAGGAGAGGGGCGGGAGCGGTTGGGACGGTGAGTAATGGGGGGGGAGGTGCGCGGCGCGGGGCCGCTCCGGGACGGTTCTGACCGCTGCCCCGGGGCTGGGGGTGAGGGGTTGTATGGAATGTCCCGTCCTGTTACCGGTTCTTTGGGGGCAGGAGCGGCTGCGAGGGGCTGGGAGGGGGAGTGGAAGGTCCCCGGTTCCCCGGGGCGGGAGTGTGTGTGGGGTTGCGTGTGTTGTGCAGAGGCGGTGCCGCCGGAGCAGCAAAGGCTGAGCCGGGCGGCTCCCCTTCCCCCTCCCTCGGCGTCACCCGTGGGGGAAGCAGAGGGGCTCCATTCAAACGCAGTCAGGGTCCGGCTGGCTCGGGGGCCGGCAATGGGGGCGGAGTTTTTGTGATTTCTTCTTAAGATTTGGTTGCGATAGCATTTTACAGTTCTTTTTTTCCTCTCCATCCCCCCTCCCCGAGGGTCTTCAGTCTCGATCTCAGAGGTGTATCTGCCGTTGTACCGAGCGGCCGCGGTCCATTCAAGGAACGCCTTGCTCATCGAGGCAAAACCTTGGCTGCCAGACCTGCCTGTCTTTTCCCTTGTTTCAGAAGCCTGCAAACACGGGAGGTGTGTATTGAAGTCTTGTCCTGGTTTAGGCCAGGATAAAGGTGATTTTCTGGTTTGTACTTTTGCTTTTAGCTAAGTCTCTTGTAAGTAGTTGCACTTGCTGGGGTTAACAGCAAGTTTCTCAGACGCTGTCTGCTTCTAGGACTGATCACACTCCATGTTTATAGTTACAGCTAGAGACTGGCATGCAGAGCCAAGGACACTGCTCAGCTCTCAGGAACATTTTGCCTGCCAGAAGGAGCAACGAGGTCCCACCTGAAACCCTCCTCTGGGGAGGACCAGACAAGAGAGATGCCAGAATTGACCAAACAGAGTATTCCATCCCATACACGTCATACTCGGTATAAATTTGAGGGATCACAAGGGTCAAACATCTCACTCCTTCCTGCCCTCCCTGCTTCCTTCGGCATCCTGAGAGGATTCCGTCCGTCCCGGTGCCTCTGGTCCTGATCCATGCCAGCCTGAATCTGTGTGTTCCTGCCTCCAGCTCCCCACTGCTGCTGACCCCAGGATTCCAGCCTGGACTTTCCCAGGGCTGCCCTGCAGCCTCGGTGGTGACGTGAGAGTTATTGGGGAAAGGGGGGAGGAACGTGGGATCAATTTTTCCTGTATATTTGTATATATTTAGTAATTTGTCCCTATTTATCATTATTGTTTCATTAAAGTTCTGTAGTTTAGTTTCCAACCCATAAGTCTCTCTTCCTTATTCTCTCTCTCTTTCCTTTATCAGAGGAGAGAGAGATTAATATATAAATCTGTTTCTCGGTTTAAATCTGTTGTTTTGCCGGGCCAGGGTTAAACCGTGACAAGTCTTTATATAGAGAACTTCTTTATTTTGTTGTTTGTTTTTTGGGTTTTTTTGTGTCTACTAGATGCGTTTCTCATCACACAAAACATTTGCTTTAGCTGTTTTCTCCACTTCTTAATCTCCTTCCCTGTCCCAGGTGGTGCTGCCTTGTTGCAGATATTACTTGAAAAGGATTGTCAAAATGGGGGGTAACAAGGCTGTCCATGGCTCTCAGGCTCTCAAAATCTGAAGGTTTGTGTGGAAACCGGGAATCTGCTGGTAGGAAGGATTCCGTTTTCTTCTGTTGGTAGTGGGCACCTGACTCCATGCCTTCTGAAAACTTTTTAATTTAAATTGGGTGGCAAACCCCTCCATAGATAAAATCCTTTATTTTTAAGGCCAATAGAGCTTTACTTGGAGGAAAAGAAAAAAAAAATCAAAATATCGTAACAGATGTCTAACAGATGGCATGCTCTCAGCAGTGAAAACACTTGAGGTGAAATGAAGGGGCTGAGGCAAAAGCACTTGGGTTGCCGCTGTGATTGAGACTTGGCTGAGCTGCTTAACATATCCAGCTGAGCACGCTTCATTTTCTCCCGGGAGTCCTGGCCTCTGACATGTGAAGCAAAGGGGTTAAAAACCAGGAAGTCTTTATTGTGACCCGGGGTGAGAAATGAGCTCTAACGACACATGAGTTGTTCCTTCTAAAACCTCTGAGGGGCGTTAGAGAAATATATGGCTTCAGCTTAGTAAGGGTAGTCCATAATTTATTTTATTCTGTGAAATCTTAAAACTGCAGTTGCTGTTGGCACACTCCAAGGTGAAGTAAAGGGATTTAAAGACGGGAAGTGTCGCTTTCATGCCTCTTTGAGTTCCCCTTATTTGTCCATGCACTTTGCAGTGTGTGCTAATTAACAAAATAAAATAAAAAACCCAAGACTTTTTGGAGGCACTTGGGTTTTAGGATGTGTGCATGCTCTATTCTTGTTTTAGGTCAAAATCAGAGCAATGCTGTTTTCAGCCAACAGGATGTCTCTGCTTTACATTATACAGAAATCCCCAAAGAAGAAAGATACAGAATCTGCATGGTCAAGAGAACCTACTTTTGGCACCCCACAAGGATGGCAGGCAGATGGGCGAGAGGCCGAGGTGAAGGAGCAGGAGGTGGACATCACAGTGGGCTGCCTCTTGTTGGAGACACTACCTCAGCGTGTGCCTTTTGCTTTGACTTTTGCAGGTGCCACAACCATCCTTGGAGGGACAAAGACACCCATTTAGGAGCAGATGGAGAAGGTGAGATGGCGGTGGGCTGGGTCAGCCATGGATTTTACGTCGGGTCACTTAAATGTTTTTTTTTGCTTTTGCAGGTGCAGCAACCTTGTCTCTGCATCCTTAGGTCTTGATGCTAGTCTTCTTGCACATCTGATATGTTATTTTGAAGAGTAATTATTGTAGTAGACAGCATTCTATGACACTTGATACCACCTTGGGGCCTCCTTGCCTCACCCTTGCATCCCTGTAGGTGGTCTTGGCCAACTTCTTGGAGCCCAGAATAATTCTTGTTGAGATTTTTCTCTTAATCTTGTCGTTTGCAGTGGTGTGTCTTGGGTTGGTCTGTGTTTGTGTGTTTGGCTTGGAGCTGCTCTGCTCAGGGTTTAGAGCTGGCGATATTGAAGAGCCATGAGAGTCTCTGGCGATGTTTGTGTGCCTTGAGTTTTTAGGCCACAATTGTACAGGGATCCTGGGTGGAGCAGCCATAGTCTGGCTGGGTGGGCAGTTGCTTTGATGGCGTTTGAAGGTGATGGGATCCTCATGAGAGGGTTTTTCCTGTGCAGTGCAGGAGATTGACCCTCTCAGTAGTTAACGGTTGTATGTGTATGGGTTTAAAGTTTGGGGCTGTATTTATTAATGGCATGAGGGTAGTAGTACTCTAGATGGGGTTCCTAACTGGGATGGAGATATTTGGAATTGTCTGTCCGTTGTTCAGCATTCTAGTGACTTGTGTAATACTTCCTTTCAGATGCAAAGGAGAAATAGGCGCTTGTAAGAAGAAACGAGGGAGCAGAGTGCAGTCAGAAGGTCAGTCAGTGTGTCGTGTTGGAGGGATTGTGCTTTTGGTAGCTACCCGATCACACTGTGTGTTTAACTCATTTTGAAGGTAGAAGCAGTAAGCAAAGTGGAATAGTCACTGATGGTGACTGGGCTGAAGTGAGTGTGACTAGTGGGCCCGAAGAGCAGTTATTTTTCAGATGTGTGTTGTTGAAGTTAGAAGCATCAGTTGATGTTTATAGGTTCTATTGTAGCCACCATGTGACAATAAGAAAATTGCAGAGGCTGGATATGCAAATTGCCAAGGTAAAAGAGTAAGAGATGGGAATTGTTGCAGGCAGGGTGCTGTTTGAGGCAGCATCTTGGTACGTTCTTTTTGTTCTTTGCAAATATTGTAAGCAGGCTCACTGGGACAAAGCTGCTGCTCACTATAGCAAGTAATCCAAGGTAAGGTCAGTGTCAAAGAGCAGAGAATAAGGTGGTTCCTCAGTGAAGCAGTTACTTTTTTGCATGAACTTTGTAGGCTACCTTTGGGACTGGATGAGCATTTGAGGTGAGCTGGGGTAGTAGTGAGGATGAACATGGAGCTGGTGACTTCCTTCAAGCATAACAGTCATTTTGTGTCTTGGTGTAGCTTGTGTTCCACAAACAATGACAGATGTAGTATCTGGCATTGAATGGGTACAGAGCAGGTGAGGGGAAGCCCATGGTGCTAATCACAGAATTACCTCTATTAGAAAAGACCTTCTAGATCATAAAGTCCAACCGTTAACCTCACACTGACAAGAACTTAAGTCATATCCATAAGCGCTATTTCTATATGACTTGGGGGGTGTCTTTAGGGATGATGGGTACTTCAAGGGATGGTGAAGGAGGTTGTTGCAGAAGAGGTTTGTCAATCCATAGGATTCTTCTAGATGCTTCCTGCTGGCACTCTGCTTTGTGGAAGATGAAGACGAGCCTGGTGATTGCAGAAATATACCAGTTACCTGCTTTTCTTGAGGAAGGAATCTGATCCCTGGCCTGCTGCAAGCTAAGCTGGGAGACCGGGAACAACTGCGCTTCAGCATGAATATTGACATAAGCTAGGAAGAGAGAGTCCAAACGAGAAATGCCTCTCATTCAAAGATGTTGCATTTTGGAAACTCCCCATCAGAGCAGATCCCAAAAGAGTCTGTGGAGGTCACCAGCAACAAGACTCTTCTCCTTCAAAAAAAGGAGAAAGTCATTCTCAAGATGGAAGCACAGCACAGCTTTCTCAAGTTGATGGTGTTTCTGGTTTTGTGGTTGACAATTGCAGCAGCTGAGATTATGAAAATGCATTCCTCTGTATGTTTTGGTACATTAACAAATTAGGGTACATTACCAAATCAGAGTCCTTTTTTGTAACCTTATATACTGCAGCACTGGGGATTTGTTTTACTTCTGCAGTTTTAACCTCCCTTCTCTCCATCATCCTTCAAAAGTGAAAGCCAAACAGTTATGACAGATTTTTTTTGTATCATAAATGTAACAAAAATAAACTTACAGTTGTATAAAGTACAAGCTGCGTTGTTTAGACTGTAACATCCCCATAATGCTTTAGATCTCATATATTACCAAGTTTAGTTAATTATCTGTTCTAAATCTTTGAACAGAGAGGCAGCTGGATGCTGCAGGTATCTTTTCTGTTTGTCTTCCTCTAAATGGGGTATTTCCCCGGTGGTTTGGTAGCATCTCCTTTGGGAGACAAAGCTACCCTTTGTGCAGCTATGCCACAAGACAAAATTCCTTGTCAAATTATCCCTGTGTTGGAGATAGAAAATGTAATGGTTTTTAGTTAACAGTTGTTCAAAGTACATGAATGCAGAAAGGAAGTGAAATACTTGCCTATAGAAGTATTTAAATAGGATATGTATAAACATGTGGACCACCTCATGAGCAGATGGTGAATTTATTTTTTGACTTTCAGGAGTCACTTTTTCCTTTCAGCTTTCCTGTCTAAGCAGGATGCAGGGGCACTACTGCTGCAGTGTGTGTGTAGGTGTCTCTTCTGATACAAGTAGAGGCAGCCATACAGCGTTCTCTACCCCAGCAGCGGAGTGAGGAAGGATGGAAGCTTTTTCTGCCCCCAGCAAGAGTGTTGCTTTGATGTTATGAATGTAATGACAAATCCTGCCTAATAGTCTTCATCCATGTGTTTTGAGTTACAGTGGGGAGGGGTAAAGGGCTGTGAGGGCTGTTGGGTAGCGGTGAGGGGGGAGTCTGGGGTCAGGAGGGACTGGGGAAGTTTTGCTCCAGGAGGTCTGTGTGAGTGTATCAAAGCTGATGTATAGGTCAAAGCAGATACTATATGTGTAAATGGGTATGTAAATGATTGCTGGCTTGCTGACAGACAGTAGTCCTCCAGTAACTGGAAAACAGCATGTGAAGCAGCCAAACGCACTCTCTATTTTGGACCTTTAGCATCCAGATGGTCCCCCATTACTCATCTGAACTCTGTTCTTTTCTGTCCTCCTGTAACTAGAAGCAGCCAGGCAGTCATCTGCTCATTGTTTTCTCTGGTCCTCCAGCAACAACATGAGGTGGGGCTTAATGGATAAGAGGTAATGGGGAAACTCTGATTGGACAGAAGTACATTTTTCACCATGTGGACAGTAAGATTGGAATAGTCTCCCAAGGGAAGTGGTCGATTCCCCCCGTTGTAGAAAGTGATGACAGAATCCATCGTATTACCTAGAGGGCCGGACCAGCTGCTCCTGGAGGGTCCCTTCCAACACGACTGATTAAATGAATCTATGAAGTAAGAGAGAAAATTGACCTAAAAGATCAGAGGAACTCCCAGGTGGTGTGTTTCTATGCTCAGGGGCCATTGGGCGTTACTGGGGGCGAGGAGGATTCTAAATTTTTAACTTTTAGCTTGTCCGATTGCCGGAGACTCATTTGTAGCTTTTTGCTAAAAAAATTCCCGACTTCCTGCACCAAAATGGCCGATTTCCGGAGACTCATTTGTAGTTTTTCGTAAAAAAGATGGCTGACTTCCTGTTACAAAACGGTCGACTTCCGGAGACTCATTTGTAGGTTTTTGCTTAAAAAATGGCCGACTTCCGGTAACAAAATGGTCGACTTCTGGAGACTCATTTGTAGTTTTTTCCTTAAAAAATGGCCGACTTCCGGTAACAAAATGGCCGACTTCCGTCGCCTCATTTGTAGTTTTCCGCTAAAAAGACGGCCGACTTCCGGTAACAAAATGGCTGACATCCGGAGCATCATTTGTAGTTTTTCGCTAAAAAGATGGTCGATTTCCGGTAACAAAATGGCCGACTTCCTGCGCCTCATTTGTAGTTTTTCGCTTAAAAAATGGCCGACTTCCTGTAACAAAATGGCCGACTTCCTGCGCCTCATTTGTAGTTTTTCGAGAAAAAGATGGCCGACTTCCTGTAACAAAATGGTTGACATCCGGAGCATCATTTGTAGTTTTTCGCTAAAAAGATGGTCGATTTCCGGTAACAAAATGGCCGACTTCCTGCGCCTCATTTGTAGTTTTTCGCTTAAAAATGGCCGACTTCCTGTAACAAAATGGCCGACTTCCGGCGCCTCTTTTGTAGTTTTTCGCAAAAAAGATGGCCGACTTCCGGTGACAAAATGGCCGACTTCCGGCGCCTCGTTTGTAGTTTTTCGCAAAAAAGATGGCCGACTTCCTGTAACAAAATGGCCGACTTCCGGCGCCTCATTTGTAGTTTTTCGCAAAAAAAAGGCCGTCTTCCGGTGACAAAATGGCCGACTTCCGGCGCCTCATTTGTAGTTTTTCGCTTAAAAATGGCCGACTTCCTGTACCAAAATGGCCGACTTCCGGAGCATTATTTGTAGTTTTTCGCAAAAAAAGATGGCCGACTTCCGGTAACAAAATGGCCGACTTCCTGCGCCTCATTTGTAGTTTTCCGCTCTAAAGATGGCCGACTTCATGTAACAAAATGGCCGACTTCCGGAGCATCATTTGTAGTTTTTCAAGAAAAAGATGGCCGACTTCCGGTGACAAAATAGCCGACTTCCGGAGCATCATTTGTAGTTTTTCGCTTAAAAATGGCCGACTTCCTGTAACAAAATGGCCGACTTCCGGCGCCTCATTTGTAGTTTTTCGAGAAAAAGATGGCCGACTTCCGGTGACAAAATGGCCGACTTCCGGAGCATCATTTGTAGTTTTTCGCTTAAAAATGGCCGACTTCCTGTAACAAAATGGCCGACTTCCGGCGCCTCATTTGTAGTTTTTCGCTAAAAAGATGGCCGACTTCCGGTGACAAAATGGCCGACTTCCGGCGCCTCATTTGTAGTTTTTCGAGAAAAAGATGGCCGACTTCCTGTGAAAAAATGGCTGACTTCCGTCGCCTCATTTGTAGTTTTTCGCTAAAAATACGGCCGCATGCCGGTCAATGGCTTTTTATCGGCTTATATTCAGTGCGTGGCAGTGTGTATTGGGGTTTTCCGTTCTTGGCACGCATCGGACTGTTTGGTTCTTGGAGCAGCACATCTGACACATAGGACCAATCTGAACCCTGTTATGTGGGGTAACAAGGGAAAAGTATGAGTTTCCAGTAGATGATTTGGAATTAATAGAAGAGGGTGTACAAAAGGTTTTGGATTTACAATCCGCACAAATAAGTAGAAGAGGTGTCAAACATATCTTAACGGGTTACACAGACACAGGAGCTGTCCCCACGCCACCCCTCCCCCCACCAGCGTGGCGGGTGAACCCCGGTGGCGTCATCAGCGCCGAAGGGAGCCTCCGTGATGTCAGCTGGTGACATCACTGCCCTTTTCTCAGGGCCAGTGTAATGTATATTGATGAATTTGTATTTCTAACCAAGTAAATTTCATGAAAAGAATTAAATTAAAGGTAGCATAAAGTAAAACTTTTGTAATGAAATAGAGCAAACCCCTAATGTTACTGATTCCTGTTGGCTAAGGGCTAACTAGACACCAAAGGGCATGCAAACAACTACACAAAAGAAAACCTACAAAGATATTACAAACAGATAAGAGACAATGGTAATGGTTTAAGTCTGATGGCGCCTTACAACAACACAATGGAGTCAGCAGAGGAGTCAGCAGAACCAAGAAAGGGTAAAAGTTCAAGCCTGATGAAGACTTCTTACTTCCTCCAAAGACCCCTGAAGACCCCAATACATCTCCCCAAAAAGAAGACTCCACCTAGATTCCACCCAGACTATGAATATTATAATGAAATGAATATGTATAGATTTGTACTCAATATAAGGTAATGCCAGAGCTTTGCCCGGTGTGCTTGAGGGATAAAAATTCTGTCCCCTGCACCCAGCGCTGCTTTGCTTACTGCAATTTATTAATTAAATTGAGTTACTAAAGAGAATATTGGGTCTCAGTCATTGGTCATTTTTATAACAGCCAGGCTACCTCCTCCTGGTTTTGTACTACATAGTGGATTTTGAAGGAGAAATCTACGTAGAAATATCTTTAGCAAATAAAAAAAACAAACTTATTTGTGTGTCCTTGTAGGAGAACAGCAGAGGAGCAGGCCTGCGTGGGATGGAGGAGTGCTTCAGATTCCTTGGCACTCACTGACCCTGAAAAAGAACAAAGAGCTGTAAATAACTTATAGAATTTGCCACCTGGATGATGTTCTGTCCTGGTACCCAGTGCCTCTGGTGTGAACAGATAGATAAGTTTTTATGTTTGTAGAAAGAGCACTTGGAGGTGTAAATTGCAGATCAATCAATAGATATCGGGATACTATGTAAGTCTTGCGAGCCACACAATAAATGATTCTGATTGTTCACAGCAATTGGGGTCGGTACCTTCACGTCCTTGATCATGTCCTAATTAAAAAAGACTTGAAAATGCAATGAAGGAAAAACTTGTGTTGTAGAGAGAGAAATGTAAAAGAGAAAGAAATTAAAAATTAAAACCAACCAAAACCAGATGGGACTCCAGTATCTGTGTGGGTATGAAAATGAGAAATAGGACAGAGGAGTTAACCAGAGACTGGAGATGTGTAAGATGAGAAGTGAATATGTTTTTGTCTTCTGTAAGAGGTTGGTGCTGGCTCATGTTGGAATTTCTGGTGACAATTATTATGTGTGGTAATGTGGTTGGTTTGTTTGTTTTTTTCTTTTACAGCAGATGATGAACAGGAAACTTGTGTTCCTCTAGTCTTGTCCCCGTCCCCCTTGCGTGTCTCTGTGCCTCCGCCCATGTTGTGTCTTGGTCCCGGGCTCCTTGTACTTGTCCTGTGCCCACCCGAGTGTCTCTGCCCCCTGGGGTGCAGGGGCTCTGCCCCCCTGATCTGGGCCGCACTCCTGTGGGTGGCTCTGCCTGCCCTCTGTGTGGCTCTGCCTTGGAGCTTGACCACACCCCTCTGTGTGGCCACGCCTCTGATATTAACCACACCCCTCTGTGTGGCTCCGCCCCCTGCTGCATCCTTCTGAGCCTGACGACGCCCCCATCATCTCTCTGCGCACCTCATGCTTGTCACAGGCCCCTGAGTGTGGCCCTGCCCTCCCACACGTCTCCATCCCTGTGCCTTTGCCCCGCCCTGCCCTCCCATTTGGGGCTGCACCCCCCTCCCTTTCTTTCCCTGCCCTTCAGGTTTGGCTCTGCCCCAACCGTGCTTGGACGCTCCATGGCGGAGGGGGAGGTGACAGGGGGACAAGAAGGGATGGGGGTGGTGCCTCAGTTCATGCTGCAGGGAGTCAGGAGTTAGGGGGGAAGAGGCCTACCCAGAGTGGCCCTGCTCCTGCTTCCTGGTTCCTTATTGCAGGGGGTGGGCGGTGGTGCTGGGCTGGGAGGTCCCCGCCTCCCCAGGGTGATGTGCTGTGCAGGGCTGGTGGTTGCACCCTAACCTGTCTTGGACCCACCCTCTCTCTGAGCTGTGAACCCTTGTGCACAGCTCTGCCTTCTGTGGGCCCTACCCCTCGTTTTTAGCCTTACCCTTGGTGGGTGCCCCCCTCCCATGTGTGGTCCCACATCTCCAAGCAGGGCTCTGCGCCAGGGCGGTGAAGCTCTGTGACCACAAGCGGGCTGTGCAGATTTGGCACGGTCGGTGCCAAGGGAGAGTGACTTGTGGCAAGTCAGTGTGGCACTTTCCAGTTGGGTTTGTAGGTGCTGCGCAGGCCCTGTTGGAATTGGATGGGCATTTGGGGTGAGCTGGGATGGTAGCCACGAGGGTCAGGGGGCAGGTGACCTCTCACAAACACAACAGGAATTTTGTGTCTTGCTGGTATCTTATGTACCTCAAGAAATCACACCCACAGCATCAGATTCTGGAATGAGCAGATGAGTAGAACACCATAGGGCATCTGAGGAGTTGGGTGCTGAAGAAGTTTGCAGTGGCTGGTGTGATGCACTGATTATGTCTTGGTTCCCTGCCCCCTTCTTGTCATTGTGGCCCTGTCCTTCTACTCCTCCCCCCATGGGTGTGGCCTTGCCCTTCTTTCCCACCCCTCCCCCTTTCTTTCTCCCTCGTTCTCATTTTCTCTTTCCTTTTCTTCATTTTTCCGGCTCAGTTCAGGCTCTGAGCCTTGTCCCCAACTCTGCTGGGATTTCTGAGGAGTCTAAATGAACATTTTCCTGCTTTCAGAATGCCCCCGGGGTGGGGGTGGAGGTTGGCAGCCACTGGGGACAGAGGTCCCAGCTGTGGCTTAAACAGGGGATGATGTTCTCTGAAGGGCTCCAGCTGGGGCTGGGGTAGCCCAGGTGTGGCCAGTCAGGTTGATGAGGGGGCTTTCCCAAGGGACTGTGGGAAGGGCAGTGGGGTGGGGCCCAGGGTATATAAGGCTCCACCTCTACTGAGTGGTTCAGTCTGCTTGGGGGTTGTGTTGTGCTTGGAGCTCTACCAGGTAAGATGAGCAGGGCTGGGGGCTTTTGGCTGGTGCAGGGGTTGTTTGCTCTGTGTTGGTATTTTTTGGGTTCCCCAAGTGGTAACAGCTGCAGTATTCAACTCTGGAATGAGAGGGTAAGTGGAATACCCAGGGGCTCTTTAGAGGAGTTCAGTGTTCTGAAAGAGGTTAGTGTTTACTGATATGGGACTTGCTGGTGATACTGTTGGTTGGAATTTTTTCATGGCACATGACGAAGAGGAACCCTGTGGCTACAGGACCATCCCAGCCCACTGCTGTGGATTTCTTTGTTGACCATGGCTTCAGGTGCTCAGCCCTCTGAAAAATAAGTGGAACCAGGTGTGGGAAAGGGCAGGGCAGAGAGGGAGAAAGTTGAGAATTGCAGGGGGGGGTTTGGAAGTTACTGTAGGTGAGAGGACTGTCCAGGAGCAGCCCCCTTTGGCCAGGTGAACGGACCAGGTTAGATTCCAACACAATGTGAACATGGGTAGGGCAGCCCCAGCCTTTGTGTGTGGTGGTGTGTAGTTTCTTCTGTTTGTCTTTCTTGTCTTAGAGCTTTCTATGGCCTTGATGTCCTTGTGCCCACAGAGCCACTCTTGCACCTTGAGTCCCATCCCTCGGCTCTGAAACACCTTATCAACACATTCAGTGGTGCGTTGTCTTGCATACCAGGTTCACAACATAGAACAGTCTCGTGTATTGTGGCTTTCTCAAAGGTTGTCTTCTGACATGTTCTTCCTAACTACATCAGCATCTCTAATTGTGGATTTTCTTAGACTGGGATTGGTTCCCTATATCCTTAAGTCTTGAATCCAGGCTTCTCATTTACCTCATCTAAGCTTAGAAAGTAGCTTCTTGTAAAGGGTGATGTCCTTCAACTCTCCTGGGGCCACAATGGAGCTTCCATGTGTCACTGTTGCATCCTTGTATGTCTTCTAGTCCACCTGTCTTGGATCCTGGAATCGTTCTTCTTCCTCAGAGTTTCCTCTTGAGGTTGAGTCTTGTGGTTTGCAGTGTTGTGTACTGGGTTGTCCTCAGCATTGAGAGTTTGGATTGGAGCTGCCCTGCCCACATTGTAGCGTCAAGGGCCCTTGGAAGAGTCTAAAGGGAATTGTCCATGTGCTGAGCAGCATTCCATAGAGCAAAGGCTGGTGGCTGCAGGAGCAGTTACTTCTCAGGTGTTGTATTGCCATTGAAGGCACTGGCCTCCCCTGTTTATTGTGTTTTCCATGTGCCCTCCAAACCTCATTTTGGCAGCCCACAAGGATGGCAGGCAGATGGGCGAGGGGCCAAGGTAAAGGAGCAAGCAACAGGTGGACATCATAGTGGGCTGCCTGTTGTTTGAGGCAGTATCTCAGCACATGCTTTTCCTTGACTTTTGTAGGTGCTGCTCAAAGCCATGCATTGACAAGCAGTCGGAAGGTGAGATGGTTGCGGGCTGGCTTATCCAGAGACTTTACTTCAACTCGGTTAAGTGTTTCCCTTTTTTTTTTCCAGGCGCTGCGTGTGCCATGTTTGTAGCTAGAAGAGCGCTGGAGGTGAGACAGGATGATAACAAGGAGGCTCCATCTTGCAAGCAGAACAGTAATTTTGTGTCTCCTGGTGTTTCAGGTGCCAGAAGAGATGGTGGCCAGAAGGTGTGTGGACGGAGAAGGTGAGCAGGGCAAGATGGGGGTTATGAGGAGCTTGTGGAAGAGGTTGGTATTTAGCTGACATCCTATTTCTGGTGGCACTGCTGTTTGTTATTGCAGATGACGAGGAAGAACTTGGTGGTTTTGGGAAGATTCCCGTCAGTTGATGTGGTTTACTTTTCTGTCCGGTGCTTCAGAGCCCTAGCTGTTTGAAAGGTAAGTGAAAGAGATGAGAGTTGGGGAGGGTCTGTGTAGAGGGGTCAAGAATAGGAACTGCAGGGTCGGGTTTTAAAATTACTGCAGGGGAGTGGGCTGTCTAGAAGCAGTCCCCTTTGGGTGGTTGATGGGAGCCTTGCTGGGTTGGCATGCTGCCAACAAGTTCCAGGAACTGAATGAGCATTGGAGTTGTGGCAGTGTAGGGCTCATGCATCCAGTGTCATCTCTCAAGCAAAACAATAGTTTTGTACCTTTTAGGTGCCCTGAATGACGATGCCTACAGCATCCAACACTGGAAAGTGTGGACAAACAGGAAACTTGAGGCTGCAGGAACGTCCCCGTGGATGGTTTTGTTTTTCCTTGATGACCATGGCTTTGGACCCCTACCATCAAAGATAAGTTGAAGCACAGGGGATGGGGAGAAGGGACAAAGCTGGGAATGGCAGGGAGTGGTTTTGAAGTTAGTATCGGGGAGAGGGCTGTCTGGGAGCAGCTTGCTGGAGGGGGCAGATGTGTTTACAGCATTGTTTTGGTGTGGGCAGGGCAGCTCCAGCCTTTGTGTGTGGTGGTGTGTACCTTGTGTTGTCTGTCTTGAGTGTTTTATACTTGCTCATCCCTCGATGTCCTCTTCGTCCTGACAGAGCAAGTCCCACTTCTTGGCATCATCCCTGGAAGGTCTTCTCTCATCAGCACAGTACTAGTCAGCAGCATCATCTTTCATGACAAGTTTAACGCATGGATTAGTCTTGCATCTGGGAAGTTTCTTGATGGTGGTCTTCTGAAACACTTTCCCATACTTCATCAGCATCTCTCGTCATGGATTTTTCCAGAGTAGCACTTGTTCTCTTCATCCTCAGGTCTTGGAGCCCGAGTACTTTGGCATTCCTTGATTCAGCCCCCAGTTTCAAGGCTGCATCGCTGTAGGTCTTCTTTCCCAACAGTCTTGGATCCCAGAGAAATTCTTCTTAGTGTTCTCTTGAGATCGAGTCTCATAATTTGCAGGGCTGTGTCTTGAACTGGTCTGAGTGTTTGGCTTGGAGCTGCTCTTCCCAGAGTTGTTGGGTCAGGGTTTCTCGGAAGAGACATAACTGAATAGTACAGCTCTTGGGCAACATTCTAGTAAGTGCTGTGTAACACACTTTCAGATCGTGTGACAAGGATGTACAGGAAAGAGCTGGAGGAGAGAAGAGTGCCATGCAAAGGTTGGTCAGCATTTGGTGTTGGAGTGAAGGTCCCTCTCCTGGCTACCTGACCG
Organism: Phaethornis superciliosus; assembly: GCA_023637945.1. NCBI lineage: Eukaryota > Metazoa > Chordata > Aves > Apodiformes > Trochilidae > Phaethornis > Phaethornis superciliosus. Next base: position 34,272 of record JAJQWJ010000002.1, on the reverse strand, counting down.
CATTATGGTTTGTTTGTCCTTTTTTTGAAGGCGAGAGCAGCCGAGGAAGCAGAGTATCTGTTCCGGAGGTGGCTCTGGCAAGGTGAGCAAAGGCTGGTGTGCTGAAGGAGCAGTTATTTCTCAAGTGTTTTATGGCTGTTGAAGGCACTGGCATCACCTGTTTTTTGTGTTTTCCAGGTGTCCTCCGAACTTACTTTTGGCACCCCACAAGGATGGCAGGCGGATGGGTCAGAGGCCGAGGTAAAGGAGCAGTAGGCGGACATCGCAGTGGGCTGCCTGTTGTTTGGAGCACTACCTCAGCGTGTGCCTTTTTTGCTTTGACTTTTGCAGGTGCCACAACCATCCTCGGAGGGACAAAGGCACCCATTTAGGAGCGGTTGGAGAAGGTGAGATGGCGGTGGGCTGGGTCAGCCATGCGTTTTAAGTTGAGGCTCTTAAACATTTTGTTTTGTTTTTGCAGGCGCAGTGCGTGCCACCGTTGGAACCGGATGAGCTTTGAAGGTGAGCAGAGTTGGTAGCGAGGGGGTTCGTGGGGCTGGTGACTTCTGCTCATCAGAACAGGAACTCTTTCTCTTGGTGTTCCAGGCGCCCCAAGCAACGGCGGCGATAGCGTTCAACTGTGGGACGAGAAGGTGCGTGGTATACCACGGGGCTTCCTTGAGGAGGTGAGTGCAGAGCAAGTAGCGTGCGTTGGCTTAGGTGGGACTCGTGCCAGCGCTGTTTGTGATCTGTGGCTTGTGTTTTTTCCTTTTCTCTGTGTAGGGGATGAAGAGGGAACCGTGCGACTGCAAGCACATCCCAGTCAAGCAATGCGGTTTTCATTACAGACCCTGGCTTTGTGCTGCTATTGCTCCTGAAGATAAGTTGAGGGCCCGGGGGTGGGTGGGGAGGGGCTGGGCAGAGGAGTCGAGGTAGGGAATTGCAGGTGATGTTTTAAAATTGGTGTAGGGGAGAGAGCTGTCTGGGAGCAGCCCCCTTTGGGTGGCTGGATAGAGTGATTTAGTTTCCAGCACGATGCTAGGGTGGGCAGGGCAGCTCCAGCCTTGGTGTGTGGGGTTGTGTGTCTTGTGTTGTCCGTCTTTGTTGTCTCAGAGCTTCCTCAGGCCTTGATGATCCTCTGTGTCCTCACAGAGCAAGTCCCGCATCTCTGGCATCATCCCTGGAAAGGCTTTCCTGATCAGCACGGTGCCGATCGGCAGCGTGTTATTCCGCACGACAAGTCTAAATTGCAGATCGGTCTCTTGACTTGGAAGTTTCTTGATGATCATCTTCTGAAACATCATTGCCAACTGCATCAGCATCTGGACTCGGTCCCCCCATCCTTGCATCCTCAGGTCTTGAAGGCGGCTTCTCAGGCATCCGTCACTTCGTTCCCTCGCTTTGCGGATGCATCGCTGTAGGTCTTATTGCCCAAAAGTCTTGGATTACAGAGTCCCTCTTCTTGCAGCGAGTTTTATCTTGAGGTCAAGTCTTGTGACTCACGTGGCTGTGTCTCGGGTTGGTCTGTGGGTGTGAGTGTTTGGCTTGGAGCTGCCCTGCCTGCTGTGTTTGATCAGGGGCCACAGGAAGCGCCATAAACTGACCGACTCGGTGCCGAGCAGCATTCGGGTGACTTGCGTAATCCTGTTTTTCAGATCGCCCGTGTCAATGACTAGCAAGAAAGGGATGGAGGAGGAGAGGAGGCCGCCGCCATCCGAAGGTTGGTCAGGGTGTGGAGTTGGTGGGATGGTGCCTCCCTTGGCTACCTGACCGCATTATGGTTTGTTGTCATTTTGAAGGCGGAAGCGGCGAGCGAAGCAGGATACGGGCACCGGAGGTGGCTGTGGCAAGGTGAGCAAAGGCTGGTGGGCTGGAGGAGCAGTTACTTCTCAGGTGTTGTATTATTGGTTGGTCATGAGCATCCCTTGTTGTTTGTGTTTTTTTTTCAGGTGCCCTCCTAACCTCATTTTGGCACCTCAAAGAGATGGCAGGCAGATGGGCGAGAGGCTGAGGTAAAGGAGCAGGAGGTGGACATCACAGTGGGCTGCCTGTTATTGGGGGCACTACCTCAGCGTGTGCCTTTTGCTTTGAATTTTGCAGGTGCCACGCACAGTGCCGGAGTGACAAAGCCATGTCTTGAGGAGCAGTTGGAGAAGGTGAGATGGCTGTGGGCTGGGTCCGCCGTGTATTAACGTCAGCTCTGTTAAATGTCTCTCTTACTTTTCAAGTGCCGTGCGTGCCACCTTTGGAACCGGATGAGCGTTGAAGGTGAGCTGGGGTGGTAGAGAGTGGGTTCACGGAGCTGATGACTACTGATGAGCAGAACAGGAACTCTTTCTCTTGGCCTTTTAGGTGCCCAAAGCAGTGGTGGCCACAGGATTCGACTCTGGGTCAAGGAGGTGAGTGGAACAACGTGGGGCTCTTTTGAGGTGGTGGGCGTAGTGTAAGTTCTTGTGGATGGCTGAAGTGCACCTTATTGGTGACACTGTTTCTGATTTTCCTTTTTTTTCTGATTGCAGGTGATGAAGAGGAAGGTGCCCGTCAGACAGCGTGGTGTTTTGCTGGACATAGATCCAAAACCAGCAAGCAGCCCTCAGAAGGATAAGTCGAGGGACTGAATTGAAGTCCTGAGGTTAGGAGTTGTGTCAGGAGGGATTTTGAAGTTTTCTGAGCAAAGGCTGGTGTGGGCTGCCTGTTGATTGGGGCAATATCTCAGCACGTGGCTTTTGCTTTGACTTTTGCAGGTGCCACACACTGCCTAGGAGATACAAGAAGGCGAGATGGTTGCGGGCCAGGTCAGCCGGGTGTTTAATGTCAATTCAGTTAAGTGTTTCCCTTTGTTTTTGCAGGCTTTTTTGGTGTGGGTTTGTGTGAGGGTTTGTTTATTTTGTTGTTTTTTCTTTTGGTGGTTTGTGTTGTTTTTTGTTTTTTTTTTTTTTTTTTTTCCCCTCCCACCTTCGGAGCTGAGTGTTGGAGGTAGCCGGGGTGGTAATTTAGGAGGTTCATGAAGGCGGTGACTTATTTCAAGCCAAACGGTGGTTTTGTCTGTTTTAGGTGCCCTTCATTGTATGAGTCCTGCAGTGCCCAATTCTGTGATGAGCAAGTGGGTGAGACCTCAGAGGACTCTTGAGAAGCTGGGTCTTCTGGAAGAGGTTGGTGCTGGCTCATGTTGGAATTTCTGGTGACAATTATTATGTGTGGCGATGTGGTTGGTTGGTTTTTGTTTTTCTTTTACAGCAGGTGATGAACAGGTAACTTGTGGCTGCAGGAACGTCCCCGTGGATGGTTTTGTTTTTCCTTGATGACCATGGCTTTGGACCCCTACCATCAAAGATAAGTTGAAGCACGGGGGATGGGGAGAAGGGACAAAGCTGGGAATGGCAGGGAGTGGTTTTGAAGTTAGTATCGGGGAGAGGGCTGTCTGGGAGCAGCTTGCTGGAGGGGGCAGATGTGTTTACAGCATTGTTTTGGTGTGGGCAGGGCAGCTCCAGCCTTTGTGTGTGGTGGTGTGTACCTTGTGTTGTCTGTCTTGAGTGTTTTATACTTGCTCATCCCTCGATGTCCTCTTCGTCCTGACAGAGCAAGTCCCACTTCTTGGCATCATCCCTGGAAGGTCTTCTCTCATCAGCACAGTACTAGTCAGCAGCATCATCTTTCATGACAAGTTTAACGCATGGATTAGTCTTGCATCTGGGAAGTTTCTTGATGGTGGTCTTCTGAAACACTTTCCCATACTTCATCAGCATCTCTCGTCATGGATTTTTCCAGAGTAGCACTTGTTCTCTTCATCCTCAGGTCTTGGAGCCCGAGTACTTTGGCATTCCTTGATTCAGCCCCCAGTTTCAAGGCTGCATCGCTGTAGGTCTTCTTTCCCAACAGTCTTGGATCCCAGAGAAATTCTTCTTAGTGTTCTCTTGAGATCGAGTCTCATAATTTGCAGGGCTGTGTCTTGAACTGGTCTGAGTGTTTGGCTTGGAGCTGCTCTTCCCAGAGTTGTTGGGTCAGGGTTTCTCGGAAGAGACATAACTGAATAGTACAGCTCTTGGGCAACATTCTAGTAAGTGCTGTGTAACACACTTTCAGATCGTGTGACAAGGATGTACAGGAAAGAGCTGGAGGAGAGAAGAGTGCCATGCAAAGGTTGGTCAGCATTTGGTGTTGGAGTGAAGGTCCCTCTCCTGGCTACCTGACCGCATTATGGTTTGTTTGTCCTTTTTTTGAAGGCGAGAGCAGCCGAGGAAGCAGAGTATCTGTTCCGGAGGTGGCTCTGGCAAGGTGAGCAAAGGCTGGTGTGCTGAAGGAGCAGTTATTTCTCAAGTGTTTTATGGCTGTTGAAGGCACTGGCATCACCTGTTTTTTGTGTTTTCCAGGTGTCCTCCGAACTTACTTTTGGCACCCCACAAGGATGGCAGGCGGATGGGTCAGAGGCCGAGGTAAAGGAGCAGTAGGCGGACATCGCAGTGGGCTGCCTGTTGTTTGGAGCACTACCTCAGCGTGTGCCTTTTTTGCTTTGACTTTTGCAGGTGCCACAACCATCCTCGGAGGGACAAAGGCACCCATTTAGGAGCGGTTGGAGAAGGTGAGATGGCGGTGGGCTGGGTCAGCCATGCGTTTTAAGTCGAGGCTCTTAAACATTTTGTTTTGTTTTTGCAGGCGCAGTGCGTGCCACCGTTGGAACCGGATGAGCTTTGAAGGTGAGCAGAGTTGGTAGCGAGGGGGTTCGTGGGGCTGGTGACTTCTGCTCATCAGAACAGGAACTCTTTCTCTTGGTGTTCCAGGCGCCCCAAGCAACGGCGGCGATAGCGTTCAACTGTGGGACGAGAAGGTGCGTGGTATACCACGGGGCTTCCTTGAGGAGGTGAGTGCAGAGCAAGTAGCGTGCGTTGGCTTAGGTGGGACTCGTGCCAGCGCTGTTTGTGATCTGTGGCTTGTGTTTTTTCCTTTTCCCTGTGTAGGGGATGAAGAGGGAACCGTGCGACTGCAAGCACATCCCAGTCAAGCAATGCGGTTTTCATTACAGACCCTGGCTTTGTGCTGCTATTGCTCCTGAAGATAAGTTGAGGGCCCGGGGGTGGGTGGGGAGGGGCTGGGCAGAGGAGTCGAGGTAGGGAATTGCAGGTGATGTTTTAAAATTGGTGTAGGGGAGAGAGCTGTCTGGGAGCAGCCCCCTTTGGGTGGCTGGATAGAGTGATTTAGTTTCCAGCACGATGCTAGGGTGGGCAGGGCAGCTCCAGCCTTGGTGTGTGGGGTTGTGTGTCTTGTGTTGTCCGTCTTTGTTGTCTCAGAGCTTCCTCAGGCCTTGATGATCCTCTGTGTCCTCACAGAGCAAGTCCCGCATCTCTGGCATCATCCCTGGAAAGGCTTTCCTGATCAGCACGGTGCCGATCGGCAGCGTGTTATTCCGCACGACAAGTCTAAATTGCAGATCGGTCTCTTGACTTGGAAGTTTCTTGATGATCATCTTCTGAAACATCATTGCCAACTGCATCAGCATCTGGACTCGGTCCCCCCATCCTTGCATCCTCAGGTCTTGAAGGCGGCTTCTCAGGCATCCGTCACTTCGTTCCCTCGCTTTGCGGATGCATCGCTGTAGGTCTTATTGCCCAAAAGTCTTGGATTACAGAGTCCCTCTTCTTGCAGCGAGTTTTATCTTGAGGTCAAGTCTTGTGACTCACGTGGCTGTGTCTCGGGTTGGTCTGTGGGTGTGAGTGTTTGGCTTGGAGCTGCCCTGCCTGCTGTGTTTGATCAGGGGCCACGGGAAGCGCCATAAACTGACCGACTCGGTGCCGAGCAGCATTCGGGTGACTTGCGTAATCCTGTTTTTCAGATCGCCCGTGTCAATGACTAGCAAGAAAGGGATGGAGGAGGAGAGGAGGCCGCCGCCATCCGAAGGTTGGTCAGGGTGTGGAGTTGGTGGGATGGTGCCTCCCTTGGCTACCTGACCGCATTATGGTTTGTTGTCATTTTGAAGGCGGAAGCGGCGAGCGAAGCAGGATACGGGCACCGGAGGTGGCTGTGGCAAGGTGAGCAAAGGCTGGTGGGCTGGAGGAGCAGTTACTTCTCAGGTGTTGTATTATTGGTTGGTCATGAGCATCCCTTGTTGTTTGTGTTTTTTTTTCAGGTGCCCTCCTAACCTCATTTTGGCACCTCAAAGAGATGGCAGGCAGATGGGCGAGAGGCTGAGGTAAAGGAGCAGGAGGTGGACATCACAGTGGGCTGCCTGTTATTGGGGGCACTACCTCAGCGTGTGCCTTTTGCTTTGAATTTTGCAGGTGCCACGCACAGTGCCGGAGTGACAAAGCCATGTCTTGAGGAGCAGTTGGAGAAGGTGAGATGGCTGTGGGCTGGGTCCGCCGTGTATTAACGTCAGCTCTGTTAAATGTCTCTCTTACTTTTCAAGTGCCGTGCGTGCCACCTTTGGAACCGGATGAGCGTTGAAGGTGAGCTGGGGTGGTAGAGAGTGGGTTCACGGAGCTGATGACTACTGATGAGCAGAACAGGAACTCTTTCTCTTGGCCTTTTAGGTGCCCAAAGCAGTGGTGGCCACAGGATTCGACTCTGGGTCAAGGAGGTGAGTGGAACAACGTGGGGCTCTTTTGAGGTGGTGGGCGTAGTGTAAGTTCTTGTGGATGGCTGAAGTGCACCTTATTGGTGACACTGTTTCTGATTTTCCTTTTTTTTCTGATTGCAGGTGATGAAGAGGAAGGTGCCCGTCAGACAGCGTGGTGTTTTGCTGGACATAGATCCAAAACCAGCAAGCAGCCCTCAGAAGGATAAGTCGAGGGACTGAATTGAAGTCCTGAGGTTAGGAGTTGTGTCAGGAGGGATTTTGAAGTTTTCTGAGCAAAGGCTGGTGTGGGCTGCCTGTTGATTGGGGCAATATCTCAGCACGTGGCTTTTGCTTTGACTTTTGCAGGTGCCACACACTGCCTAGGAGATACAAGAAGGCGAGATGGTTGCGGGCCAGGTCAGCCGGGTGTTTAATGTCAATTCAGTTAAGTGTTTCCCTTTGTTTTTGCAGGCTTTTTTGGTGTGGGTTTGTGTGAGGGTTTGTTTATTTTGTTGTTTTTTCTTTTGGTGGTTTGTGTTGTTTTTTGTTTTTTTTTTTTTTTTTTTCCCCTCCCACCTTCGGAGCTGAGTGTTGGAGGTAGCCGGGGTGGTAATTTAGGAGGTTCATGAAGGCGGTGACTTATTTCAAGCCAAACGGTGGTTTTGTCTGTTTTAGGTGCCCTTCATTGTATGAGTCCTGCAGTGCCCAATTCTGTGATGAGCAAGTGGGTGAGACCTCAGAGGACTCTTGAGAAGCTGGGTCTTCTGGAAGAGGTTGGTGCTGGCTCATGTTGGAATTTCTGGTGACAATTATTATGTGTGGCGATGTGGTTGGTTGGTTTTTGTTTTTCTTTTACAGCAGGTGATGAACAGGTAACTTGTGGCTGCAGGAACGTCCCCGTGGATGGTTTTGTTTTTCCTTGATGACCATGGCTTTGGACCCCTACCATCAAAGATAAGTTGAAGCACGGGGGATGGGGAGAAGGGACAAAGCTGGGAATGGCAGGGAGTGGTTTTGAAGTTAGTATCGGGGAGAGGGCTGTCTGGGAGCAGCTTGCTGGAGGGGGCAGATGTGTTTACAGCATTGTTTTGGTGTGGGCAGGGCAGCTCCAGCCTTTGTGTGTGGTGGTGTGTACCTTGTGTTGTCTGTCTTGAGTGTTTTATACTTGCTCATCCCTCGATGTCCTCTTCGTCCTGACAGAGCAAGTCCCACTTCTTGGCATCATCCCTGGAAGGTCTTCTCTCATCAGCACAGTACTAGTCAGCAGCATCATCTTTCATGACAAGTTTAACGCATGGATTAGTCTTGCATCTGGGAAGTTTCTTGATGGTGGTCTTCTGAAACACTTTCCCATACTTCATCAGCATCTCTCGTCATGGATTTTTCCAGAGTAGCACTTGTTCTCTTCATCCTCAGGTCTTGGAGCCCGAGTACTTTGGCATTCCTTGATTCAGCCCCCAGTTTCAAGGCTGCATCGCTGTAGGTCTTCTTTCCCAACAGTCTTGGATCCCAGAGAAATTCTTCTTAGTGTTCTCTTGAGATCGAGTCTCATAATTTGCAGGGCTGTGTCTTGAACTGGTCTGAGTGTTTGGCTTGGAGCTGCTCTTCCCAGAGTTGTTGGGTCAGGGTTTCTCGGAAGAGACATAACTGAATAGTACAGCTCTTGGGCAACATTCTAGTAAGTGCTGTGTAACACACTTTCAGATCGTGTGACAAGGATGTACAGGAAAGAGCTGGAGGAGAGAAGAGTGCCATGCAAAGGTTGGTCAGCATTTGGTGTTGGAGTGAAGGTCCCTCTCCTGGCTACCTGACCGCATTATGGTTTGTTTGTCCTTTTTTTGAAGGCGAGAGCAGCCGAGGAAGCAGAGTATCTGTTCCGGAGGTGGCTCTGGCAAGGTGAGCAAAGGCTGGTGTGCTGAAGGAGCAGTTATTTCTCAAGTGTTTTATGGCTGTTGAAGGCACTGGCATCACCTGTTTTTTGTGTTTTCCAGGTGTCCTCCGAACTTACTTTTGGCACCCCACAAGGATGGCAGGCGGATGGGTCAGAGGCCGAGGTAAAGGAGCAGTAGGCGGACATCGCAGTGGGCTGCCTGTTGTTTGGAGCACTACCTCAGCGTGTGCCTTTTTTGCTTTGACTTTTGCAGGTGCCACAACCATCCTCGGAGGGACAAAGGCACCCATTTAGGAGCGGTTGGAGAAGGTGAGATGGCGGTGGGCTGGGTCAGCCATGCGTTTTAAGTCGAGGCTCTTAAACATTTTGTTTTGTTTTTGCAGGCGCAGTGCGTGCCACCGTTGGAACCGGATGAGCTTTGAAGGTGAGCAGAGTTGGTAGCGAGGGGGTTCGTGGGGCTGGTGACTTCTGCTCATCAGAACAGGAACTCTTTCTCTTGGTGTTCCAGGCGCCCCAAGCAACGGCGGCGATAGCGTTCAACTGTGGGACGAGAAGGTGCGTGGTATACCACGGGGCTTCCTTGAGGAGGTGAGTGCAGAGCAAGTAGCGTGCGTTGGCTTAGGTGGGACTCGTGCCAGCGCTGTTTGTGATCTGTGGCTTGTGTTTTTTCCTTTTCCCTGTGTAGGGGATGAAGAGGGAACCGTGCGACTGCAAGCACATCCCAGTCAAGCAATGCGGTTTTCATTACAGACCCTGGCTTTGTGCTGCTATTGCTCCTGAAGATAAGTTGAGGGCCCGGGGGTGGGTGGGGAGGGGCTGGGCAGAGGAGTTGAAGTTGGGAATCGCAGGTGGAACATTTATTTCTCAGGTGTTTTACTGCCGTTGAAGGCATTGGCTGTGGAAGATTGGGTTTTGCCGATGCAGAATTTAAACTTTAACAATGTTAAGTAAAATATAATCAAAGCTAAGAAAGGACTTGTGTCTTTTAGCAATACTAAGTGAAGTATAATGAAAGTTACAAGGGACTTGTGTTAATATTAACCTTGAAGATGTATCGATCTTGGAATGTACAAGGTACAAGAAAACAGGCTATTTTGATCACTGAAGCAAGAAGCGCTGAGAGCATGGGAAGAAGCGCTGAGAGCATGGGAAGAAGCGCTGAGAGCATGGGAAGAAGCGCTGAGAGCATGGGAAGAAGCGCTGAGAGCATGAAATCACAAAAGAAGAGCTGTTTGTTTTTATCTAACCAATAAGGAGCTTAACTTTTGCAATATGTATGAGCTAATTAAATTAACAACCAATAAGATAATGACAGATATGCATAAATTAGCTGAATGTGTATAAATAATAGTCTGATGCTCCAATAAAATTTGGACTTGACAATCATATTGATTGTGTATACAAGTCCCCTTCTTGCGACAAGTGGCTCCCGAACAGGGACACACGAGGAGGTCTCTGAGGATCTTACAGAGAAGGTCCTAAGAAGATTTCACCAAGCTGGTCTTGGATTTTACAGAGCGTTGGGAAACTGGATGCAAGAAGTTTTCCGGACCGGGATAGCAGTACCGGAGACTACCTGTTCGTTGACCCATGGAGAGGCAGCATCACTGACCCAGGGAGAGGCAGTGTTTGAGAGGAGTCTGTGAGCCGAAGACGTCGTAAGCCGATACTGCTCAAAGTTGCTGTGTGCACAGGTATTAATGCTTGAATATTATAATGGCAAGGCAGGCGACGTATGATCTTTTTAAATGCTTTTTAGAAAAGTGAGGAACAAAATTAGATTGGAAAAAGGAATTATTTCCTTTATTAGAATATGCAGAACAATTGGGATATTTTAATGATCCTAATGAAGTGTTTGAAAGGAGTGTATGGAAAAAATTTGGACGTGATTTGTGGATGCGTGGCATTGATGATGATAAAATTGCTAAAAAGCTTGAAGATTTGCAAGGTAGTGTCTGAACAACTTGATAAACATTTAAATGAACAAAGAGCAGCTCAGGAGGCTCGTACTTGTTTATCAGCAATTGAAAGGGATCCAAATGGAGCACAACCGTTACATAGAGGTTTGGAATTAAGCCCAGAAATTCAGGAGGAATTGCGTACTCATAGTGCTGCAGCCGTAGCTAATTTAGGCAGGACTGTTCAAGTCAACCCCCGCGCTCCCCCATTACTCAAGGGAGAGTTGACTGTGCCATTCGACCCTGGGGTTCGGCTGAAAAGTAAAAATTGGGCCGAGAAGCGAAGCCAAAAGCGACTGAAAACACCACGACCACGAGAAGTGCCGGAGGACCCAGAGGGAGACAAACTGGAGAACGTGAGTGAGGAATCTTGGAATGCAGACCCCCCTCTTCTCCTGCCCGTCTGCCACGTCTCCTGGCCACTCCACTGCCTCCCCTGACTTCTTCTCCCACCTCTGCCACATGATTTATCTTCTTGACCAGCATTACCATCAATCTGTCCTCTGCTTCCCCTGTCAACACCGACAATGCCTGCTCAACTAAGGGAACTGCTGAAAAAACTGAAAGAACTGGAATCCAAGGATGAGTATACCCCCTGGAAAATCCCCTAGTTTTTGCTCCAGGGAACATCCCGAACAACATTAATACGTTTTTACCTCCTGATCTGTTCCCTGTTCCTGCTCCTACTTCCCTTAACCCTTTAACAGCCACTGCTCTACCTCTTCCAGATCCAACATGGGGAGGGGAGGGGGGTGGGAGGTGATGGGGGGGTGGGATTGTGGATCCTGTAACTAGATGGAAGGGAATTATTATAAATCCTATAGTTGAAGGAGTAAGACAAAAACACAGTCGTGAGAATGAGCGTGCCTTTCGGAGGCTGGGAGTTGCCTTTTCGACTCCCCCACTCCTGCCTCCGCAGCTGTTTCTTGCCCCCCCTCGCATAGGAGCACAGCTCAGATACGGTGACCATAACAGCAGCTGCAGCCTCTGCCCCCACTGACACTGCTGCTGCTGCCCAGAAAGTGAAAAAATTAACTGTTGCATATACTGGGTTAGATGAATAGTTAAACCACTTAGGAAAATGGAGATGGCATAGAGATTCAATTAGACAAGGCTTATCAATTATATTAGTTATTATTGCTTTTTTATTAATATGGTGTAAGCTTTCATGCAGTCTAAAAAGAAAAAGGGGGAATTGTGGACCTGACCAGCACCCGCTCATTGTGGACCTGACCAGTACCCGCTCCACTGAATCCGGAAGCATAAGTTCAAAAGCAGAGATGGTTCTATTAAGTGTTTAACATGTAGGCTTTACTATAGTTTAAGGTTTTGATTGTTTCGTTTAGTATTATTTCCTTTTGTGCCAAGTTAATGACACCACAATCACTTTCGTTACACATATTTAGTCAGCATGCACGAAGTACATAAAGATGTTATAAAATGTAAGAACTTTAATCCTGGTAAAAACCCTCAGAGACCCCCAAGACATGTCCCTAAAAGAACAATTCTGCGCAGATTTCACTCACACTTCACCGTTATGAAATTGTAGCTAAATTATGAATACTGCAGTTATATCTTAGGCCTAAGTCCTTTGTATATCAATTCGGCAACCATGAAGGAATTCGGACTCCATAGTGACGTGAGCCGGTGGGGTTCGGGAATGCCTGTAAGGGGCCCCCCGACTTAATTTCTGTCGGACAGGTCTTCCCTCTCCATCCTTTGGCCTTATGCACTGATGGACACCATACCTTCCTAATACTAAAAAATTTACTGTTGCATTCATAGGTTCGATTAGGTAAAATTCATTGCTCTTATGTCTGTTTATGATAAGTTAGTTAAATAAGGTGTTGTTTATGATAAGTTAGTTAAATAAGATTACGTTGATAAGTTGTTTAAGAAGATATTTCATAGTTGTTTGTATTTGTAAGTTTTGCATGTTTTGTCATTTATATTTTGTTGATTTATAAGCTAGTGTAGTTTTTCACAGAAGCAGACATGTACTGAACAAGCCGTGTTTTGGAAATGCATCAATGAACTTAACCTTGGTGTTATAACAACACCGAGCTAGCTTTATTGGTGGACCTTGCTACTTAGGCTCATTAACTCTTTTTGCTCTGCACTATGCTGAATTAAGACAGCTTGCAAATCAACGTGATTTTATTGTAAAATGTCGATATTTATATTATTGGCTTTGTACTAACTGTGCTGTTAATTTTTCTAGTGATACACCCAGACGTGCTGTACTTCAATTTACGGGTGCTTCAACTATTGAAAGAGCTCTGGAGTTGTTTGAGTCATATGAACAATTACGTCTGGCCCAATTACGGTTACAATTTATCCATGATTATTCCTCCGCGACAAAATATGTGGATCACTTGGGCTAACAATACTGGTATCACTGATTTTTGCATTGCTATGGCTTCCGCTACTGATCCTTTTCGCACATGCTTCATAGGAGTTCCTGGTTTTGATGAATCTTTATTTCGTAACTATTCTTCTGGGAAGTGTACTACAAAAATGTCAGTGGGAGACTGTGCATTAGCATTAATAGATGGATTAAACAATACCTTGCCATGGGATCCACAAGAATTAGATTTATTAGGCTCTCAAGCAATAGACAATGTATCTGGGAATTGGACACCTACCTGTATACAATTTGCCATGTATAAATGGCCTTCTACTGCACCAGATATTTCTCCTGGCTACCCTTATGATGCTCACTGGGGTTACTGTGGTTACAACGATACTACAGTGAATGTCACAAGAATGTATCCAGTGGGAGATCGTCACTCCACTTACCCAAAATCAGGCACATACATTTGGAAAAATGAATCAGCTTATGGTTGACCACCAGAGGCATTCCTAATTTGTGGTAATAGAGCATGGCAAGGTATTCCAAAAGGCATTGTGGGAGGACCTTGTTATTTGGGATCATTAACTATCTTTGCACCACGCTATGCAGAATTGAGAAATGTGACTCTAACTTTGAATCTGGCTAAGACTCCTAGTAAAAGAAGTATTGGTCTCATGCCAGATTGCAATGATCGTGTAGAGCTTTTGAGTCAAGCTGCTAGAACCGCTTTAGCAATCTTTATCCCTGGTGCAGCTGCTGGAAATGCTTTAAGAGAATTAGCTAGTTTGGCCTGTTGGTCAGAAAAACAAGCTAACGTTACAACAAAGATTTTGGGAGAATTACTACAAGATCAAACCAGTTTATGACATGCTGTGCTGCAGAATCGTGCTGCTATAGATTTTCTTTTGCTAGCACAAGGTCATGGTTGTCAAGATTTTGCAGGAATGTGTTGTATGAATTTATCAGATCACAGTGAGAGTATACATGCATCGCTTTCTTATCTTAAAGAACATACTAATAAAATACAACAGCAAACAAGTATGCTTGGAGATGCATTTACTAGTTGGTTATCTGATCTTGGTGTTACAGGCTGGCTTTCCTCTTTAGTTAAATCACTGTGTTATATTGGAATAGTACTATTGATTTTGCTTTTATTATTGCCAAGTGTGTTGCAATGTATTCAGCGATTGATTGAAAATACTGTTAATCGACTAACTGTAGGAGTTTGTTTCTCTTAAAGAAAACAGGGGAAATGTGGAAGATTGGGTTTTGCCGATGCAGAATTTGAACTTTAACAATGTTAAGTAAAATATAATCAAAGCTAACAAAGGACTTGTATGAAGCTAACAAAGGACTTGTGTCTTTTAGCAATACTAAGTGAAGTATAATGAAAGTTACAAGGGACTTGTGTTAATATTAACCTTGAAGATGTATCGATCTTGGAATGTACAAGGTACAAGAAAACAGGCTATTGTGATCACTGAAGCAAGAAGTGCTGAGAGCATGGGAAGAAGTGCTGAGAATATGAGAAAAAGTGCTGAGAGTATGAAATCACAAAAGAGCTGTTTGTTTTTATCTAACCAATAAGGATCTTAACTTTTGCAATATGTATGAGCTAATTAAATTAACAACCAATAAGATAATGACAGATATGCATAAATTAGCTGAATGTGTATAAATAATAGTCTGATGCTCTAATAAAATTTGGACTTGACAATCATATTGATTGTGTATACAAGTCCCCTTCTTGCAACAATTGGCATCACCTGTTTTTTGTTTTCCAGGTGTCCTCCGAACCTCCTTTTGGCACCCCACAAAGATGGCAGGCAGATGGGTCAGAGGCCGAGGTAAAGGAGCAGGAGGTGGACATCACAGTGGGCTGCCTGTTGTTGGGAGCACTACCTCAGCGTGTGCCTTTTTGCTTTGACTTTTGCAGGTGCCACAACCATCCTCGGAGGGACAAAGGTACCCATTTAGGAGCGGTTGGAGAAGGTGAGATGGCGGTGGGCTGGGTCAGCCATGCGTTTTAAGTCGAGGCTCTTAAACATTTTGTTTTGTTTTTGCAGGCTCAGTGCGTGCCACCGTTGGAACTGGATGAGCTTTGAAGGTGAGCAGAGTTGGTAGCGAGGGGGTTCGTGGGGCTGGTGACTTCTGCTCATCAGAACAGGAACTCTTTCTCTTGGTGTTCCAGGCGCCCCAAGCAACGGCGGCGATAGCGTTCAACTGTGGGACGAGAAGGTGCGTGGTATACCACGGGGCTTCCTTGAGGAGGTGAGTGCAGAGCAAGTAGCGTGCGTTGGCTTAGGTGGGACTCGTGCCAGCGCTGTTTGTGATCTGTGGCTTGTGTTTTTTCCTTTTCTCTGTGTAGGGGATGAAGAGGAACCGTGCGACTGCAAGCACATTCCAGTCAAGCAATGCGGTTTTCATTACAGACCCTGGCTTTGTGCTGCTATTGCTCCTGAAGATAAGTTGAGGGCCCAGGGGTGGGTGGGGAGGGGCTGAGCAGAGGAGTCGAAGTTGGGAATTGCAGGTGGTGTTTTGAAGTTAGTGTAGGGGAGAGGGCTGTCTGGGAGCAGCCCCCTTTGGGTGGCGGAATAGAGTGATTTAGTTTCCAGCACGATGCTAGGGTGGGCAGGGCAGCTCCAGCCTTGGTGTGTGGGGTTGTGTGTTTTGTGTTGTCTGTCTTTGTTGTCTCAGAGCTTCCTCAGGCCTTGATGATCCTCTGTGTTCTCACAGAGCAAGTCCCGCATCTCTGGCATCATCCCTGGAAAGCCTTTCGTGATCAGCACGGCGCTGATCAGCAGCGTGTTATTCCGCACGACAAGTCTAAATTGCAGATCGGCCTCTTGACTTGGAAGTTTCTTGATGATCATCTTCTGAAACATCATTGCCAACTGCATCAGCATCTGGACTCAGTCCCCGCATCTTTGCATCCTCAGGTCTTGAAGGCGGCTTCTCAGGCATCCGTCACTTCGTTCCCTCGCTTTGCAGACACGTCGCTGTAGGTCTTATTGCCCAAAAGTCTTGGATTCCAGAGTCTCTCAGACCAAGTCAGTAGTATTGAACATTGTCCCCATGATGTGGAACACATTTAGTCATTATTTTCATAGTTCCATCTGGATCCTTCTTTTCTTGCATCTTGCAGATTTCTTAATGGACATCTTTTATAATCTTTATCAACGAATGAGCATCTCTGGTCATCAAGTTTCCACATCTGCCACCTTGTTTCTGCATCCTTACGTCTTGATGATAGTCATCTTGCCCATCTGATATGTTATTTTGAAGTGCAATTATTGTATCTGACAGCATTCTATGACACTTGATGCAACCATGTGGCCTCCTTGCCTTACCCTTGCATCCCTTTTAGTCTTCTTGGCCAACTTCTTGGAGCCCAGAGTAATTCTTGTTGAGAGTTTTCTCTTAATGTTGAATTTTGTAGTTTTCTGTAGTGTGTCTTGGGTTGGTCTGTGTTTGTGTGTTTGGCCTGGAGCTGCTCTGCCCAGAGTGTAGAGCTGGGGATATTGAAGAGCCTTGAATTTTTAGGCCACAATTGTATAATGGTCTTAGGTGGAGCAGCCATAGTCTGGGTGGGTGGGCAGTTGCTTTGATGATGTTTGAAGGTGATGGGATCCTCATGAGAGGGTTTTTCCTGTGCAGTGCACGAGACCGACCCTCTCAGTAATTAACGGTTGTATGTTTATAGGTTTAAAGCTTTGGGATTGTATTTATTAATGCCATGAGGGTAGTAGTACTGTAGATGGGGTTCCTAACTGGGATGGAGATTCTGGAATTGTCTGTCCATTGTTCATCATTCCAGTGACTTGTGTAATATTTACTTTCAGATGCGAAGGACAAATATGTGCTCGTAAGAAGAAATGAAGCAGCAGAATGGAGTCAGAAAGTCTTAGGAGAAGGTCTCGGGACTCAGGAGGTTGTTGCAGAGGAGGTTTTTCAACCCAGAGGATTCTTCCGGATGTTCCTGCTGGCACTCTGCTTTGTAGAAGATGAAGACAAGCCTGGTGATCGCAGAAATATACCAGTTACCTGATGTGCCTTTTCTTGAGGAGGGAATCTGATCCCTGGCCTGATGCAAGCGAAGCTGGGAGACCAGGAACAGCTGCTCTTCAGCATGATTATTGACATAGGATGGGAAGACAGAGTCCAAAACAGAAATGCCTCTCATTCAAAGATGTTGCGTTTTGGAAACTCCCCATCAGAGCCGTTCCCTCAAGAGTCTGTGGAAGTCACCAGCAACAAGATTTTTTCCTTCTTCACAAAAAGGAGAAAGTTGTTCTCAAGAGGGAAGCACACCACATCTTTCTCAAGTTGATGGTTTTTCTGGTTTTGTGGTTGACAATTGCAGCAGTTGAGATGATGAAAATGCATTTCTCTGCACGTTTTGGTACATCCAGATGTATAAACAATTCAGAGTCCTTTTTGGTAACCTTATATACTGCAGCACTGATTTGTTTGACTCCTGCAGTTTTATCTGCCCTTTTCTCCATCATGCTTCAAAAATGAAAGCCAAAGAGTTATCTGACAGATTTTTTTGTATCATAAATGTAACAAAAATAAATTTACAGTTGTATAAAGTACAAGCTGTGTTGTTTAGTCTGTAACAGCCCCATAATGCTTTAGATCCCATATTACCTAGTTTAGTTAATTATCTATTCTCCGTGAAGACATTCTTTGTAATATCTAACCTAAACCTGCCCTGGCATAACTTGAGACCATGCCCTCTTTTCTTGTCCCCTCTTGACTTCCTGAGACTCATTTATACTTTTACGTTTAAAAAAGGCGGACTTCCTGTAACAAAATGCGGGGAGCCTCATTTGTAGTTTTTCGCAAAAAAGATGGCCGACTTCCTGTAACAAGATGGCCGACTTCCGGCGCCTCATTTGTAGTTTTTTTGCTAAAAAGATGGCCGCTTTCCTGTAACAAAATGGCCGACATCCGGCGCCTCATTTGTAGTTTTTTGCTAAGAAGATGTCCGACTTCCTGTAACAAAATGGCCGACATCCGGCGCCTCATTTGTAGTTTTTCGCAAAAAAGATGGCCGACTTCCTGTATCAAAATGGCCGACTTCCGGCGCCTCATTTGTAGTTTTTCGCTTAAAAAAAAGCCGAATGCCGGTCAAAGGCTTTGTATCGTCTTGTATTCAGTGCGTGGCAGTGTGCATTGTGGTGTTCAATTCTTGGCATGTATCGTGCTGTTTGGTTTTTTAGCAGCACATCTGACACGTAGGAACAACTGACACCCCCTCAGCAAGCCCCCTGATCTGACACCCCCTCACCAAGCCCCTCCCCCAACCCTAACCCCGCCCATAACTCCACCCCCTCACCAAGCCCCTCCCCAACCCTAACCCTGCCCATACCCCTACCCCCTCACCAACCCAAACCCCGCCCCCTGTCGCCCCGCCCCCTTTTCGCCCCGCCCCCCTGCCTCACTCCATCCCCCCGCATCGCCCCGCCCCTGCATCACCCCACCCCCCCCGCGTCACCCCACCCCCCTTGTCACCCCACCCCGCCCTGCACGTCGCCCTGCCCCACCCCCCGCGTCACTCTGCCCCCACGTCACCCCGCCCCCACGTCGCCCCGCCCCCACGTCGCCCCACCCCCTGTTATGTAAGGGAAAGAAGGGAAAAGTATGAGTTTGCAGTAGATGATTTTGAATAAAAGAGGCTTTACAAAAGATTTTACATTTAATTTACTGGGAGATCAGCTAAGTATATAGGAGGACAAAGGCTTGTGAAAGCAGTACCTTGTCGCAACGAAGGACGGGGAGATAGTTTGATGCAAACAAGACTCCGATTTATTGGCACTTTTGCGTACAATTATATACCTTATTTCTTATCACTACAAAGATGTTGAAAATTACTCAATTGGTCAGTTACTGATAACATGGCATTACCTAATGTTACTTGATTGGTTAATTAACGATCCTGACCTAATAAGGAGGTCCGGTAATTACCTAATGCTTAACAAGTTTTGTTATTATTAACGTTAACCTTGCTTCTCAGCACTTTCTTAGGTTATCTTATGCTATTCCTTATTTAGCAGGGAGTTATGTCTCCATAATACCTCATGGTTGTGTCTTTGGAGACTTTTCAAAGCAATGTTTAGGTAGATGGCACTCTTTGAACTAAAGCGGTGTTTACACAGAACTTTGCCATGGCTTAGGTGATAACCAATTTGTTGTGACTAATTGTTCTGTGCTAACGGCACATGCTAAATTTGCTTCTTGCATACCCACATCTCCCCCCTTCTGTTGCACAAGAAAAACCTTAGAAATAGCTTGTTGTAATATTCGCTGAATGCATTGAAAGAAGCAAGGTAAAAATAAAAGCAAAATTAAAATAAGAATACCAACATAACATATAGTTTTAACTAAAGCTAAAAGCCATCCTGTAAGTCCCATATCATGAAGCTAGGTTGTGAAGGCATCGACAAAAGGGTTAACTTGCTGTTGAATCTTCTGGGTGTGTTGCTTCAGTTTTATGATGCTTAGCATTCTCTGCTACACTAGCTTATAAACCAACAAAATATAAATGACAAAACATGCAAAACTTACAAATACAAGCAACAATGAAATATCTTCTTAAACAACTTATCAACATAATCTTATTTAACTAACTTATCATAAACAACACACTAATAATATGAGCAGTAAATTTTACCTAATCGAACCTATGAATGCAACAGTAAATTTTTTAGTATTAGGAAGGTATGGTGTCCATCAGTGCATAAGGCCAAAGGATGGAGAAGGAAGACCTGTCCGACAGAAATTAAGTCGGGGGGCCCCTTACAGGCGTTCCCGAACCCCACCGGCTCACATCACGATGGAGTCCGAATTCCTTGATGGTTGCCGAATTGATATACAAAGGACTTAGGCCTAAGATATAACTGCAGTATTTGTAATGTAGCTACAAATTCATAACGGTGAAGTGTGAGTGAAATCTGCGCAGAATTGGTCTTTTAGGGACATGTCTTGGGGTCTCTGAGGGTTCTTACCAGGGTTAAACTTCTTACATGTTATAACATCTTTATGTACTTCATGTGCACCAACTAAATATATAAAAAGGTGATTGCGATGTCATTAACTTGGCACAAAAGGAAATAATACTAAACGAAACAATCAAAACCTTAAACTACAGTAATGTCTACATGTTAAACACTTAATATAACCATCTCGGCTCTCGAGCTTATGCTTCCGGATTCAGTGGAGCGGGTGCTGGTCGGGTCCACTTGCTGGGAAAACACAGGGTACCTTTAGGGTGGAAATACACACGTGACCTCTGCCTAAATACCTGACTTTTGATGGTCCTTGTCATATACCATAACACACGAATATCAGCAGGCCCAGTCTCCCCCTTTTTCTTTTTAGACTGCATGAAAGCTTACAACATACTAATACAAAAGCAATAATAACTAATATAATTGATTAGCCTTGTCTAATTGAATCTCTATGCCATCTCCATATTCCTAAGCGGTTTAACTATTCATTTAAGCCAGTATATGCAACAGTTAATTTTTTTCACTTTCTGGGCAGCAGCAGCAGTGTCTGTGGGGGCAGAGGCTGCAGCTGCTGTTATGTTTGCCGTATCTGAGCCGTGCTCCCGCGCAAGGGGGGGCAAGAAACGGCTGCAGAGGCAGGAGTGGGGAAGTGGGGGTGCTCTGTACCAGGCACAGCTCTCACTCTCCGAAAAGCAACTCTCAGCCTCCGAAAAGGTACACACATTCTCATGACTGTGTTTTTGTCTTACTCTTTCAACTATAGCATTTAGAATAATTCCCTTCCATCTAGTTACAGGATCCACACTCCCACCCCCCCTACCGCCCCCACCCCCCTCCCCTCCCCATGTTGGATCTGGAAGAGGTGGAGCAGTGGGTGTTAAAGGGTTAAGGGAAGTAGGAGCAGGAACAGGGAACAGATCAGGAGGTAAAAATGGATTAATGCCCCTGGGCTGTTCAGGATGTTCCCTGGAGCAAAAACTAGGGGATTTTCCAGGGGCTATACTCATCCTTGGTCTCCAGTTCTTTCAGTTTTTTCAGCATTTCCCTTAGTTGAGCAGGCATTGTCGGTGTTGACAGGGGAAGCGGAGGACAGATTGATGGTAACGCTGATCGAGAAGATAAATCATGCGGCAGAGGTGGGAGAAGAGGTCAGCGGAGGCAGTGGAGTGGCCAGGAGACGTGGCAGACGGGCAGGAGAAGGGGGGGTCTGCATTCCGAGATTCCTCACTCACGTTCTCCAGTTTGTCTCTCTCTGGGTCCTCCGGCACTTCTGGTAGTGGTGGTGCGTTCAGTTGCTTTTGGCTTTGCTTCTCAGCCCAATTTTTACTTTTCAGCTGGACCCCAGGGTCGAATGGCAGAGTCAGCTGAGCTTGAATCAGTACAGCCCCCTCAGGTGCTTGTGGGGGTATTTTAAGTGTCTTAAATAAGGCTATATCCATTACTGAGGTCTGTTTCTGTTCCTCTCTCTCGAGTAATCGGGGAGCACCGGGGTTAACAGGAAACGTCTCTCCTTTCCCTGACTCTTGCGCCTTCACCCCTTCAAATACTGTCCGCCAGAAAGAAAATTTATCATGGACCCTTAAGCTCAAAATGAGGTTAAGTTCATGGCCCGATATTTCTTTCTGCTTTCTAAGCAACAGTTCTTTAAGAACTTTATAAACGTCCTTTTCCTCATGGGAATTTTGATTTCCCATGGTTCCCGGTTCCTCTGAGCTCACCTGCCAAACGTGAGGAGGTGCAGACGGGTGGCCACCCTTCCCCAGGCTCCTTTAAGCCTGTCACTGAGTTCTCAGAGGCTTTGCGACCGGCTGCTCCTTTAGCAGAGGTTCTCCGGCAGAGCTTCTCCGGCAGAATCCTTGCCGAACGTCGGGGGTCACCATTTGTCGCAACGAAGGACGGGGAGATAGTTTGATGCAAACAAGACTCCGATTTATTGGCACTTTTGCGTACAATTATATACCTTATTTCTTATCACTACAAAGATGTTGAAAATTACTCAATTGGTCAGTTACTGATAACATGGCATTACCTAATGTTACTTGATTGGTTAATTAACGATCCTGACCTAATAAGGAGGTCCGGTAATTACCTAATGCTTAACAAGTTTTGTTATTATTAACGTTAACCTTGCTTCTCAGCACTTTCTTAGGTTATCTTATGCTATTCCTTATTTAGCAGGGAGTTATGTCTCCATAATACCTCATGGTTGTGTCTTTGGGGACTTTTCAAAGCAATGTTTAGGTAGATGGCACTCTTTGAACTAAAGCGGTGTTTACACAGAACTTTGCCATGGCTTAGGTGATAACCAATTTGTTGTGACTAATTGTTCTGTGCTAACGGCACATGCTAAATTTGCTTCTTGCATACCCACAGTACCTTATTCTCCCCATTCTGAGAATTTTTTTTTTAAACCATGAGAGAAAGCAAAAGCAGCCAATATGCTGAGTGATCCAGGCAGATATATTAGGTAACTACCAGTAAGAGGGACATAGCTTAGGCAGCCCTACGAGCTGCGACTTGGGCCCCAGCCAGGCCCCGGTTTCGGTCATTAGGGGGCATCAGACCAGACATTTCCACGTTAACAAAAGCGCAAGTCCTTCAGACTTGCAGCAACGGGATACTCAAAAAGCTGGACCGTTTCTGGCGATCTTTGCGTACCTCACCTACGAGAGGACGTGCCGTGTAGGATTTCCCAACTGCTGGGAAGGGTTCTCCAGGTCCTCATAACAACCAGGGCTCCCCAGCAACCGCAGATCCAGACAAAGTCAAATCATTACGGCAATCGGCGACCCATATTACTTGCTATCACTGCGTGTGTATAGTAACTATTAGATGAGTTGCTGTGTTTTGCTTTGACTTTCCTGTTGCACTTCAGTTTTGTTGTTTGTTTCTGCACTTGTTCTCATAATTTAATACACCAGTAAATATAAACTACCTTCTTTATTTGGGTGCCCGTGTATCGTGCGCTGACCCTGACCATTCGGCAAAATATCATAATAAGTAGCAGACATATATACACCTCAGGACACTCTCAGCTCTCATTGAAATCTAGTCAAACCGTTGCCACGTGAAACACTAAGGACAGACTAATAGAGTTGAAAAGCATCGCAGCAAGCCCCTACCCCCCCTTGAGAGTTAGATAAGTCCACAGGACATGGAGACAGGAAAATGAAAGCTGAATTTCAGGAACTAGAATTCCATATGGAGACCCTTCTCCCACAACCATGCCACTAGAAGCCAACCTCGCCTCCCACAGCCACCTTCCGGCTCTGTTGCGCATTTTATGCCTTCTTCGTTCCACGAGGACCTCTTCTGACGCCGACTATCATTCTGTTCCCAACGTTGTGTAAACTGAAGACTAAAAAGAAAGCTCACTGCTTCTCCTCTGGCTCTTTTTATACCTTGTGGCAATTGCCACCTCCCCTTTCCCAGGGGATTGTGGGAAAGGCTGTGGGCGGTGCTTGGGGTATATAAGCCACAGCCTTTGGCTAGGGGCTTCAGAGAGCTCCTGGCCTTCTCTGAGATCAGAGCTCTCCTACTCCTGAGGGTGGCTGCTGGAGAAGAAGAAGGTGACTCGGCTGCTGGAGAAGAAGAAGGTGACTCGGCTGCTGGAGAAGAAGATGATTTGGCTGCTGGAGAAGAAGATGATTTGGCTGCTGGAGAAGAAGACGATTTGGCTGCTGGAGAAGACTCTTAAAGGTAAGAACTTTAGAAGGTTTTAGAAGGCTTTTTTTATTTTGGTGGGGTTTTTTTGTTTGTTTTTTTTTTTTTTCAATTAGGTTATTTTATTTAGAGTCGTTGCCTCTTTGTCTTTCTCAATTGCTTGCTGAGTATCATGCCTCTGCTAGATATAAATGGAGAGATACGAGATACATCACAGGGCTCTAGTGAGGAGGTGGGTGTGGTGGAAGCAGTTAGCATTGGCTGAAGTGGATAGGTGACACTTTTTTTTTTTTTTTTTTTTAAATGCAGGTAGTGAAGAGGAACCTCAGAACTGCAGGAACATGCTAGTCACCCAGCGTGGTTTTTTTTCTGGATGCAAATTCAGACCCACAGCCCTCTGAAAGTTAAGTACAGGAACTTGGTTGCAGAGGGGCTGAGGTTGGGAGCTGCAGGAGGGGTTTTGAAGATGGCATCTGGGAGAGGGCTGTTTACAAACAGCCCCCTTTGGGTGGCTGAATAGAGCAAGTTAGTTTCCAGCACGATGCTAGCATGGGCAGGGCAGCTCCAGCCTTGGTGTGTGGGGTTGTGTTTTGTTTGTCTGTCTGTGTTGTCTTAGAGCTTCCTCAGGCCTTGATGATCCTCTCTGTCCTCACAGAGCTAGTCCTGCATCTCGGGCATCATCCCTGGAAAGCCTTTCCTAATGAGCACAGTGCTAATCAGCAGCATCTTCTGTATGAAAAATCTAAATTGCAGATGGGTCTCTTCACTTGGAAGGTCCTTGATGGTTGTCTTCTGCAATGTCATTCTCAATTGCATTGTCATCTGAACTCTGTCCATCCAGTTTCCCTGAGTGGGACTCATTCCCCGCGTTCTTGCGTCCTCAGGTCTTGAAGGCGGCTTCTCGGGCATCCGTCACTTCATTCCCTCGCTTTGCAGATGAATCGCTGTAGGTCTTATTGCCCCAAAGTCTTGGATTCCAGAGTCTCTCTTCTTGCTGCAAGTTTTATCTTGAGGTCAAGTCTTGTGACTCCCATGGCTGTGTCTCGAGTTGGTCTGTGGTTGTGTTTGGCTTGGAGCTGCCCTGCCTGCTGTGTAGTATCAGGGGCCACGGGAAGCATCATAAATTGACCGACTCGGCGCCGAGCAGCATTTCAGTGACTTGTGTAATCCTGTTTTTCAGATCCCCCATGTCAATGACTAGCAAGAAAGGGTTGGAGGAGGAGAGGAGGCCGCCACCATCCAAAGGTTGGTCGGGGTGTGGAGTCGGTGGGAAGGTGTCTCTCTTGGCTGCCAGACTGCATTATGGTTTGTTGTCATTTTGAAGGTGGAAGCGTCGAGGGAAGCGGGATATGGGTACCGGAGGTGGCTGTGGCAAGGTGAGCAAAGGCTGGTGGGCTGGAGGAGCAGTAATTTCTCGGGTGGTGTATTGTCAGTTAGTCATGAGCATGCCTTGTTGGTTTTTTGTTTCAGGTGCCCTCCTAACCTCATTTTGGCACCCCAAGGAGATGATGGGCAGACAGGCGAGGGGCAAAGGTATAGGAGCAAGAGACGGATGTCACAGCATCCTGGTCATTTTTAGAGGCAATATCTCAGCGTGTGCCTTTTGCTTTGATTTTTGCAGGTGTCACACACGGTGCCGCAGTGACAAAGTCACGTCTTGACGAGCGGTTCAAAAAAGGTGAGATGGCTTTGTGCAGAGTCGTTAGCCTTTTTTTCTGTCCACTCTGTTAAATGTTTCCCTCTTTTTGCAGGTGATGTGCATCCTACCTTTTGGAACAGATGACCGTTGAAGGTGAGCTGAGGTGGTAGTGAATGGGTGCATGGAGCTTGTGATGTCTGATCAGCAGAACAGTAACTCTTTCTCTTGTTCTTTTAGGTGCCCAAAGCTGTGGTGAAGACAGGATTGAACTCTGGATCAAGAAGGGGAGCGGAAAGCTGTGGCAGTCTTTTGAGGCCTCTTGCTGTAGTGTAAGTGGCTGGCGATGGCTGAAGCAGTCCTTACTGGTGACATTGATTCTGATTCTTTTAGTTTTATTTTTTTTCTTCTTATTGCAGGCGATGAACAGGAACTTGTGTACTGAAGGATCATGCCTGTCAGACAGTATGGTGTTTGCTGCTGGACATAGATTCAGAACCCCAGCTCTCAGAAAGATAAGTTGAGGGACTGAATTGGTGAGGGGTTGAGGTTGGGAGTTGCCGGAGGGCTTTTGAAGTTGCTTTCTGGGAGAGGGTTGTCTGGGAGCAGCCCACTTTGTGCGGCAAAACGGGGCAAGTAATTTTTCTTCATGATGCTAGTGTGGGCAGGGCAGCTCCAGCCTTGATGTGTGGGGATGTGTACTTTGTATTGTCCATCTTTGTTGTCTTAGTCCTTCCTCAGGCCTTGATGGTCCTCTCTGTCCTCAGAGAGCAAGTCACGCATCTTGGGCATCATCCCGATCAGCACGGTGCTAGTCAGCAGCGTCTCTTTCTTGCGTGACAAATTTAAACCTTAGATTGGTCTTTGATTTTGGAAGTGTCTTGATGGTCATCTTCTGAAACATCATTGTCAATTATATCAACATCTCTGTTTGTAGAATTTTCCAGAGCAAGAATCGTCCTTGTATCCTCAGGTCTTGAAGTCCATGTTATTAGCATCCATCGCTTCATCCCTCGCTTTGCAGTCACATCGCCGTAGGTCTTCTTGCCAAACAGTCTTGGATGCCGGAGATATGCTTCTTGCTTGGTGTTCTCTTGACATAGAGTCTCGTGGTTTTCAGGGCTGTGTCTTGAGTCTGTTTGTGTGTTTGGTTCGGAGCTGCCCTGCCTGGAGTTGTAGGGTCAGGGTTTGTTGGACAAGCCCTAAGGGAATATTCCAGCTGTTGAGCAGCATTTCAGTGACTTGCATAATACTGTTTTTCAGATGGCGTGTGACAAAGATGAGCATGACAAGGCTGGAAGAGGAGAGAAGGGTGCCATCTGAAGGTTAGTCAGCATTTGGTGTTGGTGGGGAGGCGCTTTCAATATTGATTAGTATCCCTGAGATGAGCTTGATTTATCTCTTTCAGATGCAGAAGTCCAGGACATGGAACAAAAAGCAAAGCAGGTGGGTAGCTGAGTGTCATAGCAAGGCTTGGTAAAAAAAAAAAATCTGTCATAGGGGAGGTGGATGTACTTCCTCTATGAGGAGCATTAATAGATTTGTTTTTTATGGTGTTTATGTTGTGTGGTGTTTTTTTTTTTTTTTAGGTTTGAAAGCTGCGTAGAGCAGGCGGTTTGTCTCAACGGGACACGACATTTGGAAGGTGAGCACTGTGTAGTTAGCTGCTGGAAGTGTTAAATCTTGTGATGTACTTTGTGATGTACTTGAATTGCCTTGTGATGTACTTGAATTGCCTTGTGATGTACTTGAATTGCCTTGTGATGTACTTGAATTGCCTTGTGATGTACTTGAATTGCCTTGTGATGTACTTGAATTGCCTTGTGATGTACTTGAATTGCCTTGTGATGTACTTGAATTGCCTTGTGATGATGATGATGTACTTGCCTTGTGATGTACTTGTATTGCTTTATGATGATGATGATGTACTTGCCTTGTGATGTACTTGTATTGCTTTATGATGATGATGATGTACTTGTATTGCCTTGTGATGTACTTGTATTGCCTTGTGATGTACTTGTATTGCCTTGTGATGTACTTGTATTGCCTTGTGATGTACTTGTATTGCCTTGTGTTAAATCTTATGAGTAGTATTGAAGTAAAAGACATTACCTGTGTATTTTTTTCAGGTGGTGCCTCAGCATCCAGTTCGGACTGAAATGCCTGAGGGGTATCTGGCGAAGGATTAAGGTAAAGGAGATGGGGCAATTGTCTGGGAGGCTTTTGTTGGAAGCAGCAGTATGTTATATATTGCCTTTCTTTTTTCAGGTGCCTTGTAGAGCCTTTGAGGTGTCAGGAAGTAGACCCATCAGATGCCTAAGAAGGTGAGATGCTAGTAAGCTGTTTCAGTGAGTAAGATCAAAGTCTTTGACCACTTGTTAAAGCTTTTTCCTTTGTTTTTGCAGATGCTGTCCTGGCCATTGTTGGACTTGGCTGAGCATTTGAGGTGAGATGGAGTGGTAGGAATGATTGGGATCATTTTAAGGAGCACAACAGTAATTTTGTTTCTCTGTCCCCTAGATGACAGAAGCACGGTCTCTCCAAGGAGCGTGTCATCTGAGGAGGGCGCGTCGTCGGAGCGGTCAGCGGCGGTAGATGGGACGCCGTGGGATTCTGCACGGTTTATGGAGAACCATCTTTGGGGAGACCATCTGGACCTGTGCCTTTTCATCTTGCAAGTTGTATTTCCAGGACAATACTATGTAGTATTTCACCTGTGCCTCCTTCAGGGTTTCAGTCTCGAAGCCCATCAGGTAACAAATCTGTTACTCTGATGTTTGGTTTTGTAGGGCTCTGTATCTGTTGTGTATGGCAGTATATTGATTTTGTATTGTAGGTCTCCAGATATACATTGTATGTCTGATTAGTTCTCTGTGTCTTGCAATGCTTTGACTTTGAATTGGCACAACACAAAGCAGTACAAGTACAACATCATCAACACAAAGCAGTACAAGTACATCATCATCAACACATGTGGCGTGGCCTTGTGGCGTGGCCTTGTGGCGTGGCCTTGTGGCGTGGCCTTGTGGCGTGGCCTTGTGGCGTGGCCTTGTGGCGTGGCCTTGTGGCGTGGCCTTGTGGCGGGCTAGGTGGCGTGGATTTGGTGCATCCTTGTATTTATGCATTAGAACACTTACTGCATTGTATAGTATGGCTCATGTTGGTGTTGCGCCGTGCTTGAGCTGGTGTTGCGCCGTGCTTGAGCTGGTGTTGCGCCGTGCTTGAGCTGATACTGCATTGTATTTTGGTTTGTATTTGTGCACTGCCTTGTATTTGAATCTTGTATTGGTAATTGACTATCTGTTTTTACTGGCCTGTATTCCTCTGTACTGGAGTCATTTTAGTGTGTCTTGCCTTGTAGAAGAAAAATTTGCATAGCTTTTTATTTGAATATTTGTACTGCCTTATTTCATTGTTTGACTTGGTATAGCCTTACCTGATGTAAGATGATGTACTTGCATTGCCTTGTAAAGACGATGTACTTGTATTGCCCTGTGATGATGACAATTACTTGTATTGCTTTGTGATGATGGTGATGTACTTGTATTGCCTGGTGATGTACTTGTATTGCCTGGTGATGTACTTGTATTGCCTGGTGATGTACTTGTATTGCCTGGTGATGATGGTGATGTACTTGTATTGCCTTGTGCTAATGTACTTGTACTGCTTTGTGGTGATGGTGATGTACTTGTATTGCCTTGCGATGATGATGATGTGCTTGTAGTGCCTTGCGATGTGCTTGTAGTGCCTTGCGATGTGCTTGTAGTGCCTTGCGATGTGCTTGTAGTGCCTTGCGATGTGCTTGTAGTGCCTTGCGATGTGCTTGTAGTGCCTTGCGATGATGGTGATGTGCTTGTAGTGCCTTGCGATGATGGTGATGTGCTTGTAGTGCCTTGCGATGATGGTGATGTGCTTGTAGTGCCTTGCGATGATGGTGATGTGCTTGTAGTGCCTTGCGATGATGGTGATGTGCTTGTAGTGCCTTGCGATGATGGTGATGTGCTTGTAGTGCCTTGCGATGATGGTGATGTGCTTGTAGTGCCTTGCGATGATGGTGATGTGCTTGTAGTGCCTTGCGATGATGGTGATGTGCTTGTAGTGCCTTGCGATGATGGTGATGTGCTTGTAGTGCCTTGCGATGATGGTGATGTGCTTGTAGTGCCTTGCGATGATGGTGATGTGCTTGTAGTGCCTTGCGATGATGGTGATGTGCTTGTAGTGCCTTGCGATGATGGTGATGTGCTTGTAGTGCCTTGCGATGATGGTGATGTGCTTGTAGTGCCTTGCGATGATGGTGATGTGCTTGTACTGCTCTGCGATGATGGTGATGTGCTTGTACTGCTCTGCGATGATGGTGATGTGCTTGTACTGCTCTGTGATGATGGTGATGTGTTACTGCTTTGTGTTGATGATGTACTTGTATTGATCTGATGATGATGTACTTGTATTGCTCTGTGATGATGATGATGTACTTGTACTGCCTTTTGTGTTGATGATGATGTACTTGTACTGCTTTGTGTTGATGATGTTGTACTTGTACTGCTTTGTGTTGATGATGTTGTACTTGTACTGCTCTGTGATGATGATGTTGTACTTGTACTGCTTTGTGTTGATGATGATGTACTTGTACTGCCTTGTGATGATGTTGTACTTGTACTGCTTTGTGATGATGATGTTGTACTTGTGTTGATGTACTTGTATTGCTTTGTGTTGATGTACTTGTATTGCTTTGTGTTGATATTGTACTTTTGTATTGCTTTGTGTTGATATTGTACTTGTATTGCTCTGTGATGATATTGTACTTGTATTGCTCTGTGATGATATTGTACTTGTATTGCTCTGTGATGATGATGATGTACTTGTACTGCTTTGTGTTGATGATGTATTGTCCTGTGATGATGATGTTGTACTTGTACTGTTATGTGATGATGATGTTGTACTTGTACTGTTATGTGATGATGATGATGTACTTGTGGTGCCCTGTGATGATTTGATTGATGCTTAATACAGTTCTTAGTCAGTTACTATGCTGTAGCTGTAGCTGCAGGGTCTTGCAGGGTAGATGGCTTGGTTTTTGTGGGCTAGCTTGCTTGTATCATAGGGGTTTAGGTCTAGCCTGTGCTTGTACATTGTATGTTGAGGTAACACTTTTTCCCTTTCAGGTACTTAAAAAAAATACTTAGAATAAAAAAACCCCAGCTGGGGGATTTTTTTTTCGCTCCCCCAGCTGGGTTTTTTTTTCCTAGGTCCCGGTCGGTCTGCGAGGCGATGTTCATCGCCTATGTTTGGATGCAGAAAGGCCTGGGACCTGGGTTTTGGCAGGCAGGACGATTTAGGAGGCCCTCGGGAGCAATGTTCCTGAGGAGCACTGGGGATGAAGGGTGTAGGTGTATAGAAGCAGAGAAATTCTAGCTGGTAGTTGAGAGATGGCAGTGGTTGTAAGAATAGTTGTGGGCGGTAGGTATTGTCTACGTTGTATATGTGGAGATAACACTTTTTTTCCCTTTCAGGTACTTTTAAAAAATACTTAGAATAAAAAAACCCCAGCTGGGGGATTTTTTTTTCGCTCCCCCAGCTGGGTTTTTTTTTTCCGGGTCCCGGTCAGTCTGCGAGGCGATGTTCATCGCCTATGTTTGGATGCGGAAAGGCTTGGGACCCGGGTTTTGGCAGGCAGGACGATTTAGGTGGCCTCCAGGAGCAAAGCTCCCGGGGAGCATCACGGAATCACGGCAGAAGCGGGTACCGATGGCAGTCCAACGTAATCGGGATCTTAGTGGGAGAGGACTGCGTAGGCGTTGTGTCGGAGGGGTAGTTTGGAGAATTGGAAGGCAGCACTGAGATAACAAGCCAGGGAGATGTTGTGAAGGCTCCTTAGTTTCATCTGTAAGTCACTTGTTTAGAGAAAGGGATTGTCAAGATGTATTAGGTGTGAGGAACAAATGGAAACTTGAATAAAGAGTCATTTTTTCTGTTTTTCTGTACCGTGTAATTATTTCCTAAAGTAGGGACAAATAAAACCTGAATAAAGCTGTGTCTTGTGTCATTATTTCCTAAACTAGGGACAAATAAAATGTGAAGAAAGCTGTGTTTTGCCTTGCTGTGTCTCGTGTCATTTAATAAGTTAGGGACCAATAAAACTTGAATAAAGTTGTGTTTTATCTTTCTGTGTCCTGTGTCATTTCTTAACCCATGAAAAAATATAAGGGTAAGGTAGGTTTTGTATGTTGTCTCCTTGGAGTGACTGGATTGGCTGTGTATGTCTGTGTCGGTGTCTGTGTATGTCTTTGTCAAATTCTATTTGTCTCTCTTTTGTCTTAGAGTTGGCCAACTCACATTCTCTACTGTCCACTTTGTTTCTTTCTCTTTCTCTCTTCTACTTTGTCTTTCTCTTGTACTTTCTCCCTTCTACTTTCTACTTTTTCTTCTACTTTCTACTTTTTCTTTCTTCTACTTTCTACTTTTTCTTTCTTCTACTTTCTACTTTTTCTTTCTTCTACTTTCTACTTTTTCTTTCTTCTACTTTCTACTTTGTCTGTCTTCTACTTTCTACTTTGTCTGTCTTCTACTTTCTACTTTGTCTGTCTTCTACTTTCTACTTTCTACTTTCTTCTACTTTCTACTTTGTCTGTCTTCTACTTTCTACTTTGTCTGTCTTCTACTTTCTACTTTCTTCTACTTTCTACTTTCTTCTACTTTCTACTTTTTCTTTCTTCTACTTTCTACTTTTTCTTTCTTCTACTTTCTACTTTTTCTTTCTTCTACTTTCTACTTTTTCTTTCTTCTACTTTCTACTTTTTCTTTCTTCTACTTTCTACTTTTTCTTTCTTCTACTTTCTACTTTTTCTTTCTTCTACTTTCTACTTTCTCTTTCTTCTACTTTCTACTTTCTCTTTCTTCTACTTTCTACTTTCTCTTTCTTCTACTTTCTACTTTCTCTTTCTTCTACTTTCTACTTTCTCTTTCTTCTACTTTCTCCTTTCTCTTTCTTCTACTTTCTACTTTCTCTTTCTTCTACTTTCTACTTTCTACTTTCTCTTTCTTCTACTTTCTACTTTCTACTTTCTCTTTCTTCTACTTTCTACTTTCTACTTTCTCTTTCTTCTACTTTCTACTTTCTCTTTCTTCTACTTTCTACTTTTTCTTTCTTCTACTTTCTACTTTCTCTTTCTTCTACTTTCTACTTTCTCTTTCTTCTACTTTCTACTTTCTCTTTCTTCTACTTTCTACTTTCTCTTTCTTCTACTTTCTACTTTCTCTTTCTTCTACTTTCTTTCTACTTTCTACTTTCTCTTTCTTCTACTTTCTACTTTCTCTTTCTTCTACTTTCTACTTTCTCTTTCTTCTACTTTCTACTTTCTCTTTCTTCTACTTTCTACTTTCTCTTTCTTCTACTTTCTACTTTCTCTTTCTTCTACTTTCTACTTTCTCTTTCTTCTACTTTCTACTTTCTCTTTCTTCTACTTTCTACTTTCTCTTTCTTCTACTTTCTCTTTCTTCTACTTTCTACTTTCTCTTTCTTCTACTTTCTACTTTCTTTCTTCTACTTTACTTGTCACAACTTTAGTGACAAGTAAATATAAATTTAAATAGTAAGTTGGTTTAAAAAAAACCCCAGGAGCTCCTTGGGAGGAAAAAAATTTAAAAAAAAAAAAAAAGAAAAAAAAAGAAAAAAAAAATTTTTTTCCTCCCAAGGAGCTCCTGGGGCTGCACCAGACTTATTATTTTTAATTTTTATATATATATAGGGTATATAGGGAAATTACCATAAATTAGCATACCACACCACTCCCACATGACACACACCCATACACACATAACAGAACCACATTGACACAGGCCCAACCCCACCCCCTCCCCTAACCCTAACACCACCACTAACCCCTCCCCAAGCCCCAACCCTAACCCCGCCCCCGCCCCAACCCTAACCCCGCCCCCTCCCCAACCCTAACCCCGCCCCCTCGCCAAGCCCCTCCCCCAACCCCGCCCCCTCGCCAAGCCCCTCCCCCAACCCTAACCCCGCCCCCTCGCCAAGCCCCTCCCCCAACCCCGCCCCCTCGCCAAGCCCCTCCCCCAACCCTAACCCCGCCCCCTCGCCAAGCCCCTCCCCCAACCCTAACCCCGCCCCCTCGCCAAGCCCCTCCCCCAACCCTAACCCCGCCCCCTCGCCAAGCCCCTCCCCCAACCCTAACCCCGCCCCCTCGCCAAGCCCCTCCCCCAACCCTAACCCCGCCCCCTCGCCAAGCCCCTCCCCCAACCCTAACCCCGCCCCCTCGCCAAGCCCCTCCCCCAACCCTAACCCCGCCCCCTCGCCAAGCCCCTCCCCCAACCCTAACCCCGCCCCCTCGCCAAGCCCCTCCCCCAACCCTAACCCCGCCCCCTCGCCAAGCCCCTCCCCCAACCCTAACCCCGCCCCCTCGCCAAGCCCCTCCCCCAACCCTAACCCCGCCCCCTCGCCAAGCCCCTCCCCCAACCCTAACCCCGCCCCCTCGCCAAGCCCCTCCCCCAACCCTAACCCCGCCCCCTCGCCAAGCCCCTCCCCCAACCCTAACCCCGCCCCCTCGCCAAGCCCCTCCCCCAACCCTAACCCCGCCCCCTCGCCAAGCCCCTCCCCCAACCCTAACCCCGCCCCCTCGCCAAGCCCCTCCCCCAACCCTAACCCCGCCCCCTCGCCAAGCCCCTCCCCCAACCCTAACCCCGCCCCCTCGCCAAGCCCCTCCCCCAACCCTAACCCCGCCCCCTCGCCAAGCCCCTCCCCCAACCCTAACCCCGCCCCCTCGCCAAGCCCCTCCCCCAACCCTAACCCCGCCCCCTCGCCAAGCCCCTCCCCCAACCCTAACCCCGCCCCCTCGCCAAGCCCCTCCCCCAACCCTAACCCCGCCCCCTCGCCAAGCCCCTCCCCCAACCCTAACCCCGCCCCCTCGCCAAGCCCCTCCCCCAACCCTAACCCCGCCCCCTCGCCAAGCCCCTCCCCCAACCCTAACCCCGCCCCCTCGCCAAGCCCCTCCCCCAACCCTAACCCCGCCCCCTCGCCAAGCCCCTCCCCCAACCCTAACCCCGCCCCCTCGCCAAGCCCCTCCCCCAACCCTAACCCCGCCCCCTCGCCAAGCCCCTCCCCCAACCCTAACCCCGCCCCCTCGCCAAGCCCCTCCCCCAACCCTAACCCCGCCCCCTCGCCAAGCCCCTCCCCCAACCCTAACCCCGCCCCCTCGCCAAGCCCCTCCCCCAACCT